>JANAVB010005600.1:13871057-14471057 GCA_029216955.1 Iris pallida
GATACTAGCGCCACCCTCACGTCACGTAGGGTGTAGCAGATACCCCTTGCCGGGTTATCCAGTTTGGCCGGCATGACCCTTTCCAGAGATTTACCTGTGATTGTCGGGCCAAGTGGATAACCCTATCTTGACTCCCTTGCCGATCACATATCGCTCTAATAATTCAAATCACATTTTAAATTTATTGTTGTATCATATATCCAGTTCAGTTTTACTTTCTGTACTTCTCAACATGCTATGATTTCATTTACTCACATGCTCTACCTGCCTTTATACTGTACCATGATTTGAGACTAAGTCCTATTTGAAAGAAGGGTTACAACCCCGGTCCTTGTTTGGTTTAAGGGTTGTAACTCGGCTTTCAAATGGTTCCCATGTCGTCCTATATCTTTGTCTTGTATTTTATTATACTGTCTCTTATAGTATTTGTCAATTCATATGGAACTGCTGTTGGTGGTTGTACTTGCTCATTTTCCTGACAGGATACCGTTATGAAATTTTACAGATGTTTCTGAGATAGATGGAGACTCAGGCCAGGGCAGTGGCCTGATAGATTGGCCACTAGATTTTATACTCCCTGAGTAGTTAGCACTTGTTAGGCTTGACTGGACTGCGATCCAGCTCTGGATTTTAGAATGTAGTATATTATATTATTCTGTGATGTTATGTTAGTTTTGGACTTGTGTGGATCTCGAACATATTTCCTGCTTCATCTATCATATTTTCTTTCCATGCTATCTACCTTAGTTTTACATTTTGTGATTGAGACTGTATTGCTATGTCACCTCCATTCGGAGTGTATATACTGTACAGGTACCTTTATCTGTTTAGTTGTAGTATTTCTAGATGACCTAGACAGCGTTCTACCGCCGATGCTGCGGCGTAGGCTGGACGTACCCACTTCTCGTGCCCCTAATCAGGGTGCGGGTTGTGACACGATTTTGTGGCGGCCCATGCAGGTCAGAGTCGCAATTATGGCGATCTCGTAATGGTGCTCGACTTAGAGTGCTAATTACGAGCCTGCGACTAGGACATAGGATCTAGAATATGATAGGAGTTACTCAATCACATTTTAAAAAAATTCTGATCTTTTGATTACCATGACAACTCTTCTTGTATTTGAATTCAATTGTCCTCCTTTGATAATATCTTATCTTGTGCCATATTGATCTCTTGGGTTCAATTCGTCTTCAGGATGACAGTGACTCGTTCTCGGGCAGCAGGTCCTAGTGCCCCAGAGAGGTCAGATCCGGGAGGTCTTCCACCTCCGGGTGTGGGAGCTACAGTTGAGAGAGCTGCCACCTCAGTCCCTGCCCTTCAGGCAGGAGCAGCAGCGACGGTTCCAGGAGGTCTTCCATCTCCAGCAGCGGGACTGTCCATGATCGTTCCTGATATTCTTCCACCGTCGCCTCCGCTACCGACAGATACTCAGGGGATGATGGCCCTTCTGTAGCGGATATTGCAGACTCAGAGCACGCAGGAAGATCTGTTGCGACGGAGCATGGAGAACTCCTATCAGCTGGCGATGGCAGCACTTGAGAGGGTTGTACCGAGTACAGTTCAGGATACCCCAGTTCAGCACCAGGGACCAGGCTAGAGGCAGGCTACTCGGTGCGCTTTCTGCAGGAGGCCAGGGCACACTAGAGAGGCTTGTAGGAAGAGGTTGGGCATTTGCCTATACTGTGGGGCTCCCGATCACCAGCTGAAGGATTGCCACACTAGTAGAATCCGAAAAGACCAGGACAGAGTACATCAGGCACCAGCATGTGACGACCAGCAGCAGGGTCAGGGCAAAAGGCAGGCCGTCCAGTGTGCTTTTTGTAAGAAGATGGGACACACCTGGGATGTTTGTAGGATGAAGCTGGGAGTTTATTTATTTTGTGGAGCTCCAGACCACCAGATGAAGAACTGTGCAGCCCGTGCAGCCAGGACAGAGTGTGGCAGGCTAGAGGAGGCCACCAGGGGCGAGCTTTCGCCATGACAGTTGAGCCCACTCAGGCAGTAGCAGAGCAGATAGCAGGTTCCAATCTTTCGATCTCATTTCCGCATTTGCTTCCTTATAAACTGTCTTGAACTTCGATTCTATCTGTTCCTTGATTGTTGGATGAAATTTTGTCATTGTGATGTGATATTCTTCTGAGATAAGTCGTATGGGCTAGGTCGCCTCGATTATGAGATTTTAGAATCCTCTAGGGTCATGCTAGCAGGCAGAGTGAGGACATATAGTCGGACTATGGACGTATTTCTCGGGTGTGGGAATTTAAGGTTTTCGCTGCCAAGCTAGCGGCAATGCGAAAATTTTAAATACCATAATTCTAGAGGTATGTACCTTAGTCAAGGACTCTATGATTATCGTAGCCTTGCTCACTAGCATGACGGAGATTCTGAGTATCATGATGATTGGACAGACGCATACGATTATCGATTGCATGATTTTTTGTGTTTACTTGTTTTAAAATTTTGAGGATGATTTTTGGGTGGATAGACTTATAGCACCCAGTTTCTATTTAAGAGTAATTTTAAATTTATAATTTTAGTCATTTAATTCATGCTTTGATTTTTGAGATTTTAAATCATTTTAAATTTTAAGCCATGATTTGTGATTTTAATGATTTGCTAGTGAAACCTTAGAGACTGTTTGACCTAGAGCCTAACCATGTGATTAGGATATTTTCAGTATCATTTTTGGCCCAAGGATATTTTGGTCATTGGACTTCTTTGATTTATTTTGATATTTTGCATTTGTGATTGTTGATTTGGCTTTTGATAGGTGAGATTTTATGATGGTTTCGTGTCCGTGTCGGACACGTAACAGTTTTTATTTGCAAGTGTTGTTGTGTCTTAAGAGATTTTTATTTTGTTGAAATTTTTGGAGGTATTCGAGAGGGATTGTTTTCTGCATGTGTTTTTCTGTGATTGCTTTGTTTTAATTTTGAGGACGAAATTTTTTTAAGGTGGATAGACTTGTCACCCTCACTTTTCCCAGTTAGGGGTAAAATGGTAATTTTCTATTTTATAATATTTTTGGGAATTTTATTTCATGAATATTATTATTTAAATATATTAGGAGTCGGGTTCGAATTTCATCGCATTCCGAGTTAATTCGGGACCCCGGTGAATTTTGACTTGAGTCGCAATTAGCCTGTTATTTAACCATGGCCCACCACACTAAACTTTTAGGTTTTGGAGTTTGGACTAGTTCCCCCATGAGTAATTAAGTTTAATTATGATTTTTATTTATTTTTAGCATTTTTCAAAACCCATTTTGGATTAATTTTGCATTAGGCTTAGGGAGGGGCAAACTTGTAAATACAAGTGCCCCTACCCCTTGGCACCATGGCCGGCCACCTATAGGGCCACCCCCTCCACCTCTTTTACTTCCTCACTAAGTTTCTTCTTCTTCTCCATTACTTTCTTTCCAACTCCTTCTTCTTCCTTTTTCAAATCCACTTTTAGGTATGATTTTTAAACCCTTTTAAATTCCTCCTTTTGTATTTATTCCTTCATATAAATGATAGAGGGGATCATTCTCTACAAGTTGACCATAGCCTTTGTAGGTTCCCTTAAAATATAGGTTAAGGATTTATTATGGTTTAATCCTTTTTTAGAGTGGTATATATATATACATATATATATATATATATATATATATATATATATATATATATATATATACATATATATATATATATATATATATATATATATATATATATATATATATATATATATATACATGTGTAAATATGTGTATGTATATGTATCTATATGTATAATTGTGTGTATGTGTGAGATTTATATATATATTTAGATATATATATATATACATCTGTGCATGTTTGGGTGTTTTTATATAGGTATGTATATATATATATATTGTATATGTATGTATCAAATGCTTAGAGTTGTGCATTAGAACTTATAGTTGTGTATTAGAGCCTTAGAGTTGTGCATGAGAGCCTTGTAGTTGTGCAGGAATGCCTTAGAAGTGTGCAGAATGCTATTCAGGAAAAACTGTGCAGTAGAGCCTTAAAGGTGAGCAGAGGAGCCTTAAAGGTGAGCAGAAGTGCCTTAAAGGTGAGCATGAGAGCCTTAAAGGTGTGCAGGTTGTCCCAGTGTGCTAAAATCCGAGAAATTGAGTATTTTGTGTGTTGTGCTTTATGTGCGTATGTAAGGGAAATTGGAGAGTGTGTGTGTGTTTATATATAGATAGATACATAGAGAAGATTAGAAGAAGTTTAAGAATTAGAAGTTAGAAGGGAAGAATTAGAAGAAGTTAGAAGAATAGGAAGAAAAGTGAGAAATAGGAAATAGAGGGGATCGAGTTAGAGGGCGAAACGGAGCTCGGAGTATCGGAATGAGTTGAAACTTGGCGTGGGGCAAGAATACGTGAATTAGATTTTGTGGGTAGGCTCCCGAGTGGAAATCCGGGTTGTAGGGCGCCGGTATCGTGCCGTACCATTGCGTATCTTGAAATATTCAAGATATCGGCAATGGGCCGTATCGTGGACTAAATGTCCACTTTACTTAGGTATCTTGGTAGGTAATATATGTATAGGCTAGTACCTTACTACACTAGGGAGCTCGGGTCAAAATACCAAGCGTAGGTAGGCTAACTTGATAATTGCCTAAGCTAGAATTTTACCCTTTTTAAGGGCAAAATAGGATATTGGCCTACGGCCAAGGTTTGAGTTTCGAAGTCCAAGATGGAATTGGATATGGGTTGTAGAGGTTGGTAATAGTTAGAAATAGTCGCCTAGACCTAGTCTTGACCCCGGTTGACCCAGAGTTGACTTTTTACCCAAAAGTTAACCGTGAGTCAACACTTTGTCTAGATTTGACCAAATCCAAATCAGAGTTGACCAGTTGACCAAAAGTCAACTATTGGTCAACATTTGACCAGTTTGACCTAGGGTTGAATTAGAGTTGACCAAAGTTGACCAGAGTTGACCAGTTGACCAAAAGTCAACTGTAGGCCAACTCTTGACCCCGTTTGACTTTCTTCGACTTGTTTTGACCTGTGATGACTGGTATAACCTAGGATTGACTTGGGTTGGCTTAGATTGACTTGATATAACTTGAGTTGACCTAGATTGACAGGACTTAGTGTGACTCAGTGAGACCTAGTTTGACCTAGATTGCATATCATTCATTGTGAATCATTCCTAAACTTGTTTAAACCTAAATTAACATACAGTATCTCATCTTTAGGTCTCTGATCTCCACTCTGAGCATTGATATATCCTACAGCTCAGGACAGCAGGCGAGTACATTCACTGATAGTTTTCATTGTCTTGATATCTACTATATCCGATTCAGTTGTAGTGTCTTACTTGATTCTCAGTCACGATAGTTCACGGACTAGTATATACCGGATTCCTGTCATGAGATGTCATTCTTGGATTTTCTTGGGATACTGGTACTTGCTCGATCTTGTTCTTGTACTTGTATTGACACCGATTCCTGAGAAGGAGTAGCTACCTTCTTAGGAAATCTCGTATCATGACGTGCCATGTCCGGATCCATGATACTATTCGGGGATGGGAGAATTATTAGAGGTTATGTGATCAAAGCCCATCTTGTACAATCTTGTGATACTAGTGCCACCCTCACCTCACGTAGGATATAGCAGATACCCCTTGTCGGGTTATCCAGGTTGGCCGTCATGACCCTTTCCAGAGATTTACCTGTGATTGTCGGGCCAAGTGGATAACCCTATCTTGACTCCCTAGCCGATCACATATCGCTCTAATAATTCAAATCACATTTTAAATTTATTGTTGTATTATATATCCAGTTTAGTTTTACTTTCTGTACTTCTCAACATGCTATGATTTCATTTACTCACATGCTCTACCTGCCTTTATACTGTACCATGATTTGAGACTAAGTCCTGTTTGAAAGAAAGGTTACAACCCCGGTCCTTGTTTGGTTTAAGGGTTGTAACTCGGCTTTAAAATGGTTCCCATGTCGTCCTATATCTTTGTCTTGTATTTTATTATACTGTCTCTTATAGTATTTGTCAATTCATATGGAACTGCTGTTGGTGGTTGTACTTGCTCATTTTTCTGACAGGATACCGTTATAAAATTTTACAGATATTTCTGAGACAGATGGAGACTCAGGCCAGGGCAGTAGCCTGATAGATTGGCCACTAGATTTTATACTCCCTGAGTAGTTAGCACTTGTTAGGCTTGACTAGACTGCGATCCAGCTTTGGATTTTAGAATGTAGTATATTATATTATTCTGTGATGTTATGATAGTTTTGGATTTGTGTGGATCTCGAACTTATTTCCTGCTTAATCTATCATATTTCCTTTCCATGCTATCTACCTTTGTTTTACATCTTGTGATTGAGACTGTATTGCTATGTCACCTCCATTCGGAGTGTATATACTATACAGGTACCTTTATCTGTTTAGTTGTAGTATTTCTAGATGACCTAGACAGCGTTCTACCGCCGATGCTGCGGTGTAGGCTGGACGTACCCACTTTTCGTGCCCCTAATCAGGGTGCGGGTCGTGACACGAAGCCATTCTGCTTCCTCGAATGCGATATCAAGTGCAAAAACTCAGATTCCATGGATGATCGCGAGAGCATAGTCTGCTTCTTTGACTTCCACGATATAGCAGCTCCATCCATTATGAAAATGAATCCACCTGTAGACCTCTCGCTCTCCACCTCTGAGCACCAGCTGGCATCACTAAATCCTTTTACTACCGGCGAATCTCCGCTGTAGTACAGTGCACATGTCTGAGTCTTCTTGAGATATCTCATAACCCGTTTCACAGCTTTCCAGTGTTCAACACCTAGGTTGCTCGTAAAATGACTCAGCATTCCCACAACGAAAGCTATGTCAGGCCTTGTGGCAGTAGTAGCATACATCAAACTCCCGATTATGCTTGCATACTCCAGCTGTCTGACGCTTTCCCATGAATTAGGCTTTAGCTTCATATCACACATGTACGACGTATCGATCCCAGGAAGATTCTGATACCCATAACGAGTGATCATTTTCTCAATATAATAAGACTGTGATAGCGCTAGTCCAGTGTCTGTCCGGATGATCTTGATCCCTAAGATCACATCAGCTTCTCCCAAGTCTTTTATACTGAACTTGCTCAAGATAAATTTCTTTGTCTCTGTGATACAAACCATATCCGTACCTAGGATAAGCATGTCGTCCACGTACAGACAAATGATCACACCTCTTCCACTAGCGAACTTCGTGTAAACACACTTGTCCGTCTCGCTGACCATGTAGCCATTTGACCTTATAACTTTGTCAAATTTTTCATGCCACATCTTGGGAGTCTGTTTAAGACCGTACAAAGATTTCACCAACTTGCAGACTCTTCAAGACCCTTGACGACAAATCCCTCTGGTTATTGTATGTAAATATCTTCGGTCAGCTCGCCATTTAGGAAAGTCATTATCACATCCATCTGATGTATCACCATCTTATGTATTGCTGCGAGAGCAATCAACATTCTGATGGTGGTCATCCGGGCTACTGGAGCATACGTGTCAAAGTAGTCAATCTCCTGCTTCTGAGAAAACCCTTTGGCTACCAACCTAGCCTTGAACTTGTTAATAGTTTCTTCTGCCTTCAGGAAGATCAACCAACACCCAAGTGTTATTTGAGGAGATGGAATCAATTTTATTGTCAATCGCCTCTTTCCAGAAAACCGCGTCTCTGGTCTTCATCACCTCATCAAAGGTAAGCGGATCTGCTTCCACATATAGGTGATAAAGTCACTTCCGAAGTCTTTCTGCCACCTCACACGCTTAGCTGACGGCTCAGCTTGTTCTAGTTCAATCGTTGTTTCAACAACAATATCTTCTTGGACCACATCTTCATTGAAGACTTCAGTTTTCTGCGCACCCTCATTGGTCTTCGGTACATCCGCAAGAACAATATTCTTGTGCCTTGCAAATTTGTCTTCAAAATATTCTGCGTCGCAAGATTCAATGATATGATTTGACTCAATATCAAGAAATCTCCGAGCATCACTCTTCTCAGCATACCCCAAGAAGATCATCTTAGTAGTCCTTGTCCCAAGCTTTTGAATCTTCAGATCTGGAAGCTTGACATATGCCAGACACCCCCATACTCGAATGACATTCAAGTTAGGTCTGACCTTGAACCAGAGTTCATGAGGAGTAACGTCTGAAGTTGCATGAGGCACTCTATTTAAAATAAAGTGGCCGTCAATGCAGCTTCTTCCCAGTAGCACTTAGGAAGACTCGCAGTCAACAGCATTGAGTTAATCATTTCTGTTAACATTCTATTCTTACTCTCTGCTACTCCGTTTGATTGAGGAGAGTACGGAGCCGTAGTCTCATTGACAATTCTATGTTCTTTGCAGAACGATACGAATTCATGAGACCTTTACTCCCCACTTCGATCACTTCTTATTCTTTTGAGTTGTTGTCCAGTTTGCCGTTCAGCTTCGGCCCTGAACTCCTTGAACTTCTCAAATGCTTCGTCTTTAGCCTTCAGCAAGTAGACAAACACATACTTTGAGAAGTCATCGATGAAAGTTATAAAATACTTCATCCCGGCCTTTGTAGAGAATTGTTTGAAGTCACAGATATCGGAGTGTACCAACTCCAGAAGATCTGTACTTCGATTAACCCGATGAAAGGGTTTCCTTATGATCTTTGTTTGAGCACAAACTTCACATTTCTCTACCTTACCCCCACACTTGGAGATAAGCCCTAGACTAAACATTTTGTTTATTCGTTTACAATGAACATGTCCTAGTCTATTATGCCACAACTCAAAAGTATAAGCAGAAGGAGTGATTGCATTAATTATATTGGACTGATTTATAAACTGAATTTTGAACATTCCTTCGGTATAAAAATCTTTCCTGAAATATGTTCCCTTGATAGACATCACCATCTGGCCAGCATTGATGTCCATCCCGAGGCCTGCGTTGCAGAGTAGGCCTCCTGAGATCAGGTTCTTGGCGATAGTAGGTACGTGCTTCATGCCTTGAAGCATCAGAGACTTACCAGAAGTCAGCTTCAATACCAACCGTCCCAATCTCGAGCACTTCAGCTTGTGCCTGGTTCGCCACCATAACTACTTCAGAAGTAGGTGTGTAGGTGGTGAACCACTCCTTGCTGGAGCAGACATGGCAGGTGGCTCCAGTGTCTACCCACCAGTCAGAGTCAATTCCTACCGCATCAACCTGCGCAATCATAGCAACAACGTCAGTGATCATAGATACCTTACTAGGCTCTCCTTGCTCTGATTGCTTGGTCTTTCCTTTGCATTCATTCTTGAAGTTGTCCTTCTTGCCATACTTGAAACAAGCCAAATGTGACTTTGGCTTCTTCTGCTTGAACGAAGTTCCCTTGACTTTCATATTGTCAGGGTCCTTCTTTTTGCTGTGGAAAGCCGCTTGCTTTCCCCTTGGTTCCTTGGTATGAACCAGATTGGCGTTAGCCAATTGCATGGACAGTGCGTCAACCTTTAGTTGAGCCCGCATCTGGTCCTCAACATAGATTTCCTGTAAGAGATCTTCAAGGCTGATCTCAAGCTTCTTCCTATGTATGTTTGTATAGAACTTACTCCACCCAACGGAGAGCTTCAAGACAATCCCTCCAACAACAAACTTGTGGGGAAAGGGTATCGTCTCGTCTTCCAGCTTCTGTTGCAGCTTCAGAAATTCCTTCACCTGCGGCAGCATGGACTTCTCGTCCTCAAAGAGCCATTTGTGATATTTTTCAA
This sequence comes from Iris pallida, assembly GCA_029216955.1. NCBI lineage: Eukaryota > Viridiplantae > Streptophyta > Magnoliopsida > Asparagales > Iridaceae > Iris > Iris pallida. Next base: position 13,880,802 of record JANAVB010005600.1, read on the forward strand.
CCACAAATATCTTGCTCATGTTCTTGGCTTATTTGTATAGTTTCTCCAGAGACTCCCATATGTCTCTGGCAATAGTCTTCTTACTATAGGATTCTGCTATGGAATCCTCCATAGCATTCAGTATAAGCAGTCTGCAAATGCTATTATCCCTTCTCCACTTGGCATGAAGTTTAGTAGCCGCAGTGATTGCAGCAGCAGACCCAACATCTGGAACATTAGGTTCCTCTTCAAGAAGCACGTGATCAACGTCTCTGAGTTGAAGAGTGAGATAAACCTTCCTCTTTCAGACTTGATAATGCTCTCCATTAAACTTTTCTAACTTACAAAAGTCAGTATTGAGGAGTGAAGCATTAAAGTTTTCCATAATAGGAATATAGCTTTGAGATTGTTATTACCGGGGCACAATTTTTCGATAGAAAACTGAGAAGATAAAACAGTTGTAAAAAACAACGTTCCAACGCAATACTTCAAGGAAGGTTGCACAAGTTTAACGAAGATATAAGAAGATCTCGTTACAGCAGCATATCATATTACGAGAAACTAAAAAGATTTCGTAATCCATAGCAGCGAAGAAGATGACAGGCAATTGATCGATGAATATCCTGCTGAGGTGAATGATCACCATTGCTCAAAGCTATATTCACCCCACACGAATAGCTTCCAGGAACCAGCAAGTTCATCAGAGAACTTTGGAACACTTCTGCTCTTTTGACTCCTCGGATCGTACACGGACTCCCATACAAAAGCAACGCTGGTACAAAGCTTCTCTTCTCTCTCACAGCCTCTGTTTACTTATGTTAAGAAATACTTGTAAACTTTCGTAACTCTCTGTATATACTCTGTGTTTTTGCCTATAAGAGAGAAGAGACCTTTTATAGGCCCGAGTAGCAACTGTCCGATTAGCACAACATTCGGGACATGGTAATAACCACTCCGAACGTGCAGTAACCGCTCAGATCATGCACAGGCACGATCTGAAGCAAGTTACGCACCTCGTGCATGTCTTGTACACCACGTGCTGAACGCGCACTGAGCCACTTGCGCCATATGTGCTCCCTGCGTGACCTGTGCCACCCGCGCAACTGGCCTGTGCAACCTGGCAGCGCGCCTGGCCGCGCAAGTGGCTCGCACAACGAGCGCAACTTAAGCGCACTATGTGCAAAGTGCGCCAACAAAATGCCACATTATGCCTCATGATCCCGAGTCCGAGTCGCTAAGCCCCTACGGGGCTTAGCTCCCATGGAAATAAATTTTCTAAGAGCAAAAAGCATGAATGCTTTCAATTGTTTATTTAGCCTTTTTCTCATTAGAAAAATAACCCCACATGACACACCCATATGCACCTCCACACCACATGTGCATCTCTAAAATAGCATAGCTAATATATAGAGATACAACTCCTTTGGCCTAGCCGATGTGGGACTAAAATGATAAAGGCCAAAACCCAACACAAAGAACATGTTGAATAGATAACCGTTCAAACTTTTGAAGAAATACACTCAATATTTTGTGATAGAAGCAAATAAGTTAAGATATTCCTAATTACAAATCATAAAAATATAGCATTTGTCCTTTTTTTTTCTATTTTATTCTGATCGAGAGGCAATGTGAGTCCATAATTGCATCAAACAATTCTTTTGAGCAGATTCATATCTACTGTCAAGCCCCCACCTATTAGTTCCTTATGAGCAGACTCCTATGCTAGCTTAGATGTACTTCAGATTAACTTTCCAGAGTCATTATCGTTATAGAGAAATTTATGTTTGTTTGTGACATATATTTTTTCAATACAAGATCATATGTGCTTAATACAACATATGCTTAAAAATCAGCATAAGTTTTCACCTTAACAATCTCATAGAGAGACTCGGAAAAAAAAAGAGAACTTTATGAATTAGAAGCATAAATTTGATTGGTATAGACTAGTGCCTAACCGTTGCCTATTTGTTTTAACCCAAGAATAGTTGTGTATTGGTTTATACTTGTGATATCATGACTTCAAGACTTGTGTTTTACTTTCCAGTTGAATTTAATCTTGGATGGCTAGTTATTTACAATATATGATATAACCAACCGCACAACTAGTCTTAAAGTTATTATAGGGAAATTACTTATGCTGAACTAAAGATGATGGATTTGATCACAATTTTTTTTTGTGGTCCACTTTTACAACTAGCCATATTCGTATCATGTGTCATATATTCCTATAATGTGTCTCTGTATAACTAGTGCTTAGGCAACCGTCTAGACTCTTATTGACTATCTAGAATTTATGTATGCTATAGTTGTATGTGCGAGATAAATGAAATTACTGTACATGTATGTCGAGCATCATTAGATTTCACGAGTACATCTGAAGCAATTGGCTCTGTAGATAACATATATTGGCAACATGATCTTTCTTTCTGGCGATATAATAGATTGATTTTTTTTTGTCTTTAAACCAAACGAATATCAAGAAGTGCTAGCATATATCAGTGTGTTTACACCTTCGTGGAGAAATTGATTTTTTTCTATAAGATGTTGATATGTCCAAGCTCTTCAGCATCATCCGAGCTATTTGGCTTGAGAGATGCATGACAATGCAACTAATGAATTGCTTTGGCTGTAGTTGCCATAAGTTCTTGCTTTCCATAGATGATGTGAATGGTGTAGTTGCGAAGTAAATTTATTTACTTGGTGTTTTTTTTGGACCATCCAAACTTCCAGCCCAACCATTTTTGTGAACCTAACAAGAGTTGAAGCATCACTAAAAGTACAATAAGTGTTCTAGTGTTCCACTTGAGAGAGTGAAATATTCTTGTGGTGAAGTACAACTCCCTACCTTTTAATGTTGAATAATATTTGGGAGCATTATGTCTAGATTGCAAAGTAAAATAAGTTTACTTGCATATGTTTTAGACCATCCAAATGGGTGCTTGCATGCTAGGTGTTCTTCTGCATGCCCGGGACACCATTTGTCCGTGAACTAAATTTTTGCTTGTCGTAGCGGGTCGCTGACCCCCGAAAGGCTAAAAATGAGAATACCAACCTGAATGTTGGTCCTCGAATGGATTGTCGAGGCTACGGAATCGATTCAACTTAGGAGGAACATGAATAGTTGTGCTGACTTACTAGCACAAGTGATACAAAAAATTTCAGTGGGACTCGCTACCCACTACAAAAATTTGTCAGATTAGCGACGTTTATTAACGTCGCTAATCTCGTCCAAAACGTCGCTAACTTAAGTTAGCGACGTTTTAGAAACGACGGAAAAAAGCGTGTCGCTAATCGAAAAAATGTCGCAAAACGTCGCTATGGCGACGTAAATTAGCGACGGTCATAACGTCGCTAAATAGCAACGTTATTAGCAACGTTTCTTTGTGGTCGCCGATTAGCGACACATTAGCGACGTTTTGCTACGATGTGGTGACATCAGATTGTCTGCCACGTCAACAATTTAGCGACGTTCACTACCAGAATAAGTCGTATTAGCGACGTTTAACAAAAACGTCGCTATATTTTAGCAATTTAGCAACGTAACTATATAATGTCGCAATACGTCACTATTAGCGACGTTCGGTGACGTATTGCGACTACCTTTTGTATAAAAAAAGTACGTCGCGGATACGTCGGTACGTCGGTAATATCACTGATATTAGCAATGGTTACTAACGGCTCAGAATGACGTCGCTAAAATATTTCATATAGGGTTCTGCTGGCCCGATCGATTTTATTTTTCACCCAAAATTTCATTCTCCCGTTCGAGAGCCATAAATCTTTCTCCCTTTCCCCCTCTCGTCTCCGGCGACCCCTTCCCACCGACGACCCCTCCCACCGGCGAGCCCCTCCCCCCGGCGACCCCTCCCTCCGGCGACACCCCTCTCCCTCGTTCCCTGCCCCGGCGACCCCGCTCGCCCGCTGGTGTCCTCGTCCCTCCGACGTCCCCCTCCCTCCGGCGACCCCCCCCCCGCGGTGACCCCCCTCCTTGCGGCGACCCCTTCCCCGCCGTGACCCCTTTTCCCGCGATGATCTTCGTTCCTCCGACGTCCCCCCTCAATCGGCGACCCTCCGCTGCTCCTCCACCGTCAAGTCTCCTCATCGACGTCGACCCGACCAGTCCCCTTCGCCGCTGCTCCAGCCCCGACCCTGACCCTAACCCTAACCCTATCTCCCTCCTCCTGATGTGCTGACACAGACACGATACGACATGCTGACACGACACAATATTCGTACACAATATTGTCAATTAAGTAATTATTTCGAAGGTAAAAAACACTAGCATACTTAAATGTAGTCTACTACCAAATATGAAAGCTTTCAAGGAGAGTCGTATACACTGACACAGAAATGACTCTTCAAAGTCGAGAGTTTTGAAATACTAGATTAGTATTTGTATATATATGATTGTGTGTGTGTGAGTTATTAGTGTGAGATGAAAAGCGGGGTATTAGTGTTATTTTATATGTGGTAAAGAGTATTTTTGGCATGTATCGATAGAAATGAAAGAGGTTACTCAAAATAATTGTCAGTTTGAGATAGATTTAGAATGTAGGAGTGCAACATGAAAATCTCATCTATTAAATATGTTGTTGCTCAAGCAGTTTATAGCTACAAATGCGTAAGTGCAACATGAAAATCTCATCTGTTAAATATGTTACCTAAGAGCATCATTAGTAAGGCTCATCCCAATTTCTAGATTCTAGATTTAGAATGTAGGAGCTCATTTTGTAGAATAGTAAGACCTATAGGTTTTAAATTATAAAATGTAGGAGAATGTAGGAGATTCATAACTCTCCACATATGTTCAAGACAGAACATTCATTTTAATAGAAACTTTCATAGATAATATAATATATCACAATTGTCAAAGATTCTGTAAAGTCCGTCAGAATCACAAACATGAAGCATCCATCACAACTACACAACATATCCAAAACACAAAAGAATCGACTTTGATGAAAATTAGAGCATAACCTCTAAATGAAAACATGAACTAATTAACACATAATCCATAAATTTTTAAATTACCGATATACAATAGAAGTTCTACAAAATTAAGGAAAACTACATCACCACCACAAATACTTTTAAGTTGCTTTCGCCTTTCGAGAATTTTAACGTCTATCACAATATTATTATTTTTCTTTGACAGCAGCTCAAAAAATGCACTTGTCTTCTGCTTGTAATTCATTACTAAGGGCAAATTTTCCCCAACCTCTTGTAAAAAAGGTGTCTGTCAAGGTATAATTATACTTGTAGGAGTGTACGGCACCAACTGTCCAACATCGACCCTTTGGGTATATAAGAGTTACTTCACTCAGTTTGTTAAGACAAGTAAACATTTTAAATGTTGACGGTATATATACCGTCAACATTTGGTTTTGCCTTGTAGATAAAGGCAGTTGCCTGCATTTTGCCTTATAACTTGGCCTTTGGCCTGTGCTTGAGCAGTATGGACTTCCAGGTTAGGGTGTTAGTTCATGATTAGCATTGTTTATATATTAGTTTCAGTTAAAGGGTTAGTTTAGATTAGAATATTAGTTTATGTTAGAAGGAATATGAGAGTTAGTAGATGTTAAAGTAGGATATTAATTTATTAGTTAGGATAGATAGTTTGAGTTAGGATACTGCTCAAGCACATGCCAAAGGCCAAGTTATAAGCCAAGTTATAAACTAAATGTTGATAGTATATACCGTCAACATTTAAAAAGTTTTACTTGTCTTGACAAACTGAGTGAAGTAACTCTTATAGACCCAAAGGGTCGATATTGGACAGTTGGTGTCGTGTACTCCTACAAGTACAATTATACCTCGATAGACACCTTTTTTACAAGAGGTTGGGGAAAATTTGCCCTTAGTAATGAATTGCAAGTGAATGTAGGTATCATAGGTTGTCAAGAATATGTATGATATAGTTCATATATATATATATATATATATATATATATATATATATATATATATATATATATATATATTATGGTTTGGTAATATATATTAGTATAGTGTGTGTGTGTGTGTGTGTGTGTGTGTGTGTGTGTGTGTGTGTGTGTGTGTGTGTGTGTGTGTGTGTGTGTGTGTGTTTGAATAAGATAGGAATGTGTGTGGTTAGTAGAGAAAAGTGAGATTGATAGAGGATATGTGTTAGTGTGTGTTTGATATTGTATAGATGGTAGTGTAGTGTGTGTGTTGTGAAGGTGAGAGAGTTGGGAGAATTATGCCATCCTATTTGACTTGAGGCTAGTTTGGTTTGTTGAGTGATTTATGTTTTGGTTGAGTGATAGTGTGTTTGTCTATAGATGTGTGTGGGTGTACTAGAAGAGAGGGGGTGGATTTGGTATATGTGTTTGTGTGTGTGTTAGTGTTGGAGTGGAGAGGAATTTAGATGTTGTATGTATGGATATGTTAGTGGTTATGTTAGAATCTATGTAGAGGTTAGAGGTATCTTAGAAGTTAGATAGTGATATCTTGTATAAGTTAGATAGTTAGTTGTGTTAGTCAATGTTATTGTTAGTTAGATATGGCATATGTTAGTTAGTTAGAGTTAGAGATATATATATATACATATATGTTATAGTTAGATATTAGTATCTTGGTTATCCATGGTTTGTGTGTGTGTGGTTGAAGATTAGATGAGTTAGTATCCCAATAGTTAGATATCTTAGATAGTTAGATAAGTTGTATCTTGTATAGATTAGAGTTAAGTTAGATAGTGGTTAGTTTGTAGATAGGTAGTATCTTAGGATACTAGTTGTTGGTATCCTAGGATATTATGATTTACCTTACTTTAAGGTAAAGGGGTTTAAGTTATCACAAGGTAAGGTAGAGTTTATCTTCAAGACAAAGTAATAGGAAGTTTACCTTCAAGGTATTGGATTTACCTTCAAGGTAAGGTATGGTTACCTAGATACTAGGGCTAGATACTAAGGTATTGGTTATCTAATGACTTGGGGTAGATAAATAGATGCTAGATAACTATTATTTGGGTATTGGGAGACTAAGGTATTTATACCTGGACTAAGGTTTTGGACTTCCAACCAAGGTAAGGGTATTGGGATACCAATAGGGATAAAGTATATGGTATCTTGGTTAGTATCCTAGGATAGCTTAGATATATAGTTAGTATCCTAGATTAGAAATTAGTATCCTAAGTTAGTTGATAGATATTTGTCTAGAAATTAGTATCCTATGACACCTATGTGCTCAAATTTTGGATTCGTGTTAGATTGTATCTCGTTGACACTTTGACACACACACACACAACACTTTGACACTTTGACACACACAAGGATAGTTACAATAATTTGATATATAGTAGGGACTTTCTTTAGGTTCGTGACCGTAGGAAAGGAATATGATGCTTTTAATTACTTGCGAATGCATTACTTTGACGTATAGAATGTACTAATCTTTTGATTCTTGACCAGAACAATAATTGTAACTCCATTAATTAAGTTTATATGACCAAGTTATTTGTATGATCCATATTTGAATCCCAAGTAACTTGAACTATCAGTTTGCATATATAAAAGATGAAGCATAAAACTTCAGTAATTACTCAACTCCATCTAAATTAATTAGCTAACTAAGACTAGCAATGGACCAAACTAAGATGTTAACCCTCTTGACTGTTACATACACACAACTACACACTCATACCCCCATTAGCCTTAACATGTATACAATATATGTATAAATGAATGCAAGGAGGAAGTGGTTCCTTTAGTTAGCTTGCTTATGTTACAATATCGATCTTACCAGATGACACCCATGACCCAAGCAGCGGCACGTCGTTTGAGGGAAATACAGATTGCTGAGGTGGCTCCTCCTACTGTTAAGGAGGAAGTGGCACCGGTAGCTAGTGAGACCGGGAGTTCCATTCATCCAGCATCTGCAGTAGAATGACGCTTTCCCCCCGTCGATCCTACTTTTTCGAAGTTTTTGCGTGATGGTATCATTGAGCGTATGCGTGAGCTGCGTTGTCGTCGTTAGTGTAGTTTTATGGATATATTTTGTGTTGGACTATTAGTACTTTTTACTAGATTTTAATGTTGTTTGTGTAGACTTTGGATGTAGACTTTTAACGTGGTTTGCTTTAATTGTTATAATATTGTTTGCGTTGCGTTGATTGTTATACTATTGTGATGTACCGGTGTTGAGTTCTACCGAAGGGGTCGACGAGCCCAGGGAGGAAATGTGCTCATGGCTTTTTAGTTATTTATTGAACTGCAGGTAGAAAATGTGGACAATCTGTAAAAAATTTATTTTTTTAAAAATTAGCGACGTTTATCGACGCAGCACAACGTCGGTAAGCATCGGTAAGTCACCAGGTTTACCGACTCTTATCGACGTAAATTGCGTCGGTAAACGTCGATTAACGTCGGTAAACGTCCCAGGATTTTCCCTCATCTTCCAAGTCGGTGAACGTCGGTAAATACTAGACATACGTCGGTAAATCCTGAAATAGTACCGACGTTTATATACATCGGTAAGCGTCGGTAAGAGCGACGATTACCGATGTTTTGTCTGTTAGCGACATGGCTTTCCGCGACCACAGAAAAACGTTGCTAAATTCGTCGATAAATTGTCTTAGCGACATTTTTTGCCATTTTACCGATGTTTTTTGCGTCACTAATTTGACCTATTCTGGTAGTGGTTGTTAGCGACGTATGTAAACGTCGCTAAAAATGTCGCTAAATCTTAGCAACGTATGTAACTGTCACTAAAAACGTCGCTAAATTGGAAAAAATACAGAATCCAGAATACAAACTACAGAATCCAACAGAAATCTAGAATCCAAAATGCAGAATCCAGAATGCAGAAATACACCTGGTTTTGCCGACCCCTTCGGTGGAACACTCAACACCGGTATACACAATACATTCCAGAATAGATAAAACATATAAAGAACAAATAATATCCTCAATAGCTGATATAAGGTACAAATATGAAGAACAAAGTCAATATCCTCAAATACCTACAAAGTAAAAATGTAGAGTACAAAGTCCGAAAATGCAAACACAAAACTATTGATCGCCTGGAGCTGGAGCTGGAGCCGGAGCTGGAGGAGGAGCGCCACCAGATGACTGTCGTCGCAACGCAAGGATCGTCTGATACTCCTCCGGTGACAGGTTGACGAGCAAGTCCTCCCGTGCACCGTCGGATGTAGACGATGCTCCCGGCGTACCAGATGGTTGCTCCGTAGCCATCTCGCGAAACTGCTGTATCTGTTCGACCAACCGCTGCGTAGTCTCCTGCGTAGTGCGGGGAATCTATCGCAGCGCCTCAGTCGTCTCCTCAAGACTCTCAAAACGTGAGATGAGCGCAGGATCATCCGTATGCGGCTGCGATGCCGCCATCCTGTGTAACATCTTATCACGTAGAGCTGCGATCTACGCATCGATACTCTGCTGGGATAACAGCGACTCCTTAGTCTGTACGGGGCCGGGTGCACTAGTGGCGGTCCTAGAGGCCTGTGACGCAATGAAGGTACCATAGGAGCCCGTACCATAGTACGTACCCCTATGCATGCCACCAACGACCCTCATCCACAGCTCGTCATCAGACTGAGCTGCGACGGCCGGGGGCTGCTGGAAGGTGCTAGCTCCAGCTCTCTCTGACTGTGTCGACCCGGCCTCCCTAAGCCTAAAAAACTTGGCCTAGAAATGACATCTATATGAATTTTCTACGTAACTAAAAATTAATAGTAATGAACTAGCATTAAGTAAAACTTACGTATAACATCTATATGAATTCTCTACGTAACTAAAAATTAATAGTAATGAACTAGCATTAAGTAAAACTTACGTAGGTGTTCCGGGCCTTGTCGTCGACGAACCGCTCCCCCTCGTGTGCGTAGCGAGGAACAATGTCACCATATTCGGGTCCTCTCCCGAGTCAACCTGTTATGAAATTATTATATGATTTGTCAGTTAAGTTGAAAGAAATATATTACTATAAAGTATTAATTATGGGTATACGGCGAGATATGTACCATATGAGTGAAGAAATCTATGATGGACCATGACCCACCACACCACTGCGACCCCGCCTGTCGTGCTCTTTTGTTCTTCGTGGAATTCTCCTTGCAGGTTCCCTCCTCGAATCTCCTCTTCATTGCCACCCAATCGGCGGCAGAGATCCAACCCTGAATAGGCTCTCCCCGGTGCTCGCGATCCTTTTGGTCGAGGATCGCGTCCTTAATGAGCTTGCTGGCGACGTTGGAAAAAATAGACTCGACAGCAACGACGTGGTGGAGAGGGAAGAAGTCCGCTGAAAAAATTATAGTAGTACGTAAGTTATAACATAACATATTAAATGTTAAAAGGAAATAAAATTTTACGTACCGAGAAGTGCTCAAACCAGAAGATTTTATGCACAAACATTGTAGTTTGAAGATTTTATGCACAAACAGCTATTCTTCGTAGAATCTAGATCCAAGAAGTCGTCTCTTATTCGAGCATTTGTTGACTTGAACCTGAAGCCATTTACGTAGTAACTTGGCCAGGTCTTCACTTGATAAATTGGTCCCTTGGCTATAGTTTTAATATACTCCTTCTCAAGGATTGCCTCCGGATGATCAACCTAAATACCAAATAAACGATGCTAACTTAATTATTCTGTGCAAGAATATACGTACAGAAAAAGTAAATTGTGATGATATCCTTACATATGCTCTCAACCAAAAAGGAAAATGAAGTCTCATTTGTTGTTCTGCTTCCTCCTCGGTTGCGTACGGATTGCTGGACATTACCTCATTCTTAAACATGTTGAAAAGCAATGAAGCATAGGTATATTAGTTATATTAAGAAACAACGAAGCACGCGAAATAATTTTACTTATCCCTCTAGCTTGTCCATGTTTGCAAAAACAAAAGTCTTTATTTCACAAACTTTAAAAAACAGTGCAAAAGTACAATAAATTCTGGGAAAGTACAACTGTAGGAATCCGATCTGAAGACGATCGCTTTATCCCTTGGACGATGTGAACTTTAAAGATGATAGCCTCTGAAGAATGCAGCAGCACTTGGACAAGAACTCATGATCTCTGATGATCTTGAATAATGATCCTCCTTAATGAAGAACTTGAAACTCTATTTATAGAGTTCTAGAAATACTATTTTGTAGTTATTCTGGATTACGCATAATGAACTGCGCCAGAGACAGACTGCGCAGACTACAAACTGTGCGGACCTTTGGGCAGTTGCTCGATCGTCGGCTAACCGTATTCAGACGTGTGGCATTGTTTGATTGAAATACGCTTGGTCGTGTACAGGCGGTTACCATATGGCGCACAATTGATGGCATGTAATCCACATAATAAATGTCAGTTATTTTCAAAAAGCTTGATGGATTATGCTAATTAAATAGTGCTGGCTTCAGACTGCGCTTAGCTCTGGTCAATGGTTTGTGCTGGGTTTGGACAGCTGGACCGCGCTAGGCTTTGGCAACTGGACCGCGCTAGTATTTGGACAGCTGTCCTAGAATGTGGCACGACACGAGAAACGAACAGACTCCTCACTTTTCGGGCTGTCAGAAGATTTAATCTTCTTGTCAGGTAATGATGGCGTTGCCACGTCATCATAGCGCGCTCGGGCATTGGCGCAGTTCAGCCTAGCGCGGTTGATTTGTAGCGCTGTTTATGTTAGCGCACTTCATTGACGGGTGCGCAATTTGGACTTCTGTGCTTTATTTGATGGGTGCAACTTAATTTTTAGGACTTACAAGACCCCCTTCAAAGTTTTCAAAATTTGAAAATATTCAAAGTTTCGAAATACTTTGAATTTCAAATTTGAAATCAAGTTGCGCTTCCACTGCACGTTTGGAGGAATTAGCTCCGATTTTCTCGGCACAATCGGAGGCGACTGTTAAGTTTCTGTAAAAAATGATAAATAGTTTTGTCTTTCATTCTTTTAGTCTTTACTTGCTTTTGAATCCTTAAGAGAAAAAAGAACTCCTCTCCTACTCCGACTTCTTCTTCCTCCTCTCGTCGTCGACACCAATGGCGCCCAAGCTATCGGCCACTGAGAAGGGAAAGGCACCTTTGACTCGTGTTGCACCACGAGTATCTCGTCACGAGACGGGCCATCCCACTCTTCAAGGTGAATGATGAACAATGATCGAAACCCTTTTTAGGGTTTTTGATGATTTTGAACCTTCATGCCTCTCTCTTTTTAGATATTGATGGTATCCTCAACCACTTATGCCACCCTGTTTAGGATTTCGGCTGCATGTACAACAGTTTTTATTTTTATAAAAACTGTATCTTTGCGCAATCGATTGGAGAGCGCTGACAGAGTATTCAGCGTAATCTGACGATTTGCGTATCGATGCACAAACTGATGTTTTGCGCAAGTCGGCTGTGCTGGCACAATCAGATATTTTGTGCAACTAGGCTATCTTGGCGCAATCAGATGTTTTGCGCAACTAAGCAGTGTTGGCGCAATCGGATAGATTGTACACACAGCGCAATTGGATAAATTATAAAAAACTTTTTTAATACTGATATTTGTCTTTTTATCGATGCATTTAACCTCAGAGAAGACCCAAACTATGAGGTTCTTGCAGGAACTCTGTCCGAATTAGAATTCAAGGAAGATCTCTCACATGTCTCCTTTTCTCAGTATGCCTTACCATCATCTCGGCAGGCTATCCTGATTGCGCAAGATAATGATACTTTATTGTATCTGATGAACGGGCAACCTCTTCAGACTGCTGATACTGTCACCCACAAAAAACCTCTATTTTTGTTTGGTGAGGCTTTTGATAAGAATTTACAGTCGTGGCCTCGTATGGAACAGAGAATCTTCCGAAGGGGCGAGAAAACGATATATCTGACAGAGATCTCCAGATATTTTCCTCTGTCCAGATATGCTTTTGCGAGCTATCCCCGAAGGATGGAGTGGGACATAACTCCGCTACAACAGGCCCGCGTGGGTAACATCTGTGTTAAGTAAGGGCCATACCATAAAGATGTATTCTACAGTTCTTCTGAGCGACATAGCTCCCTACTTAGAGGACTAAAATCCGGTTGCATCCCGCCGGAGGATTCTTCTCTATTGTTGCCAGTAAGGACCCCCATATTCGTAAATGAGTTTGTAAAGGTGGAAGAAAGATATCCGGACCAAGATCTGTGGTTGACAGGTCTTGTGAACCCAGACAATAAAAGGTGGATCTGCGTGGCCAATTGGATATTGGTCCAATTTGAAGATCAGCTCAAAGAAATTGATTTGTATCAGGCAGTGTACGCCATTGTCTATGGCTTCCCCCATAATCCGCATTTATTCCTTGTATTGGCGTAGATATATAATTACAGAACTGGGACCTTCATGACGTCGCGCGGGGAAATTGGATTTGCCTTGCATGAGATAAAATACATCTCTAATCTGCCGATGGAGGATATCCCATATAAAGAGTTTGTCCCGACAAATGATGAATTGGACAATCTTTGCAAGGAAAATGCTGACATGGTAGCTGTCTTCGAAGAGCTACTATGCCATTACAAGATTTGTTTTTTGTATTACAAGAGTGGCACAGCCGGCACTTGCTATTCTACCAAATGGTTGCCGTATCTTTTTCTCAACCATATTATGGAGAAGAAAACTAAGGAACATGAGAACTGCAATCCCAACTTCTTCAAACCGCTTAGCAATAGCGAGGTAATAGAGTTAATAGAGACGCACAACGAGATGGACATGAAGATCGAAGATGATCTTCAGTATCGTCCTTTCAAGAAAGGAGACATCGTCGAAAGCTTTATGAGGATGGGTTACATGCCCATGTCAAAAGAAGCCCAACTGGCAGGCTTTCTTACTTACTGGCTTCGATGATATGTCATTCCTGGGGCCAGTGTAGTTGACCGCTTCCATCGTGGTATTTTGTTTGCTGTCGTGCGTCTAGTCTTTGGTTACCAGATGGATTTGTTATCAGCCATGACGTGCAGGATGAACGCCGGCCTCCGTCTCTTTGTTGATTCAATGATTCGAGGAAAAGGTGAGAAGGGATATTTCCCTCGACTGGAACTGCCGTATACATATTTGTTTGGATGACTGCTTCTACACCATCCTTCTCTAATGAATCCTGCTATGGGGGCAGTGAGCGACAGTTTCTTAAGAAGATACTCTGGATGCAAGTGGATCTATACCACTTTGAAAGACTGCCAGCGAGTCTTAAATCTGGGCAAAGAATGGAACTTCTACTGTGTTCCACCTCCAGCCGGTTATGAATATGTACCGACAAACATGATCGACTCGGTAAGAGTGTCACCTTTGGGTCGTACAACCTTCAACTGGCTGAGGATGATTCGGCCATCACATCTAGTATACCAGTTCGAAGATGAATGTTATCTTGAACCTTATCTCCCAAGCCGTTTTGCGTGTCAATTTGGCTATGACCAATTTTATGTAGGTAATGCCATAACATGCTTACAGGGAAAAGGTTATTTGATTGATGGAGCCCGGACTTGGGCCTATTACAACGTCCGTGACACAAAGACAACGTTCTCGATGCCTACAAGGAACGACCGTGGCCCGCGCATGTTGTACACTTATTCAATCTTTTATACGTCAGCAAATATTTTTGCTGAGAATTTTAATTTAACAGACAGCTTTGCGATGGTGACACGCTTTAGGAAAGGAGCACCTGTTTTGTTACCTCCTGGAAATGATGAAGAACACGAGTCTGCTGATGCGCCTCTAGAAGCTTCGAGGGAAGCCAATTTCCCTCAAGAAGTCTCTGAATCGTTGCGTATTTCTTTGAAAGTTGTAAGATCTCCGATCTAGGAGAAGAAATGGAAGGCAGAAGAACCATCTTCTCCTGTCTCTAAGAAGAAGACCGCTATAGACTCTTCGGAAAGAGTTACTACTCGATCGCAGTCTCGGCAACAGGTTGAGTCAGCTCACAAAGAAGAGGTGACGACCTCGACTTCCATCCAAAGACAAACACACGCTGCAGACGTAGAGAGTCCTGAAGAACCTCTATGCAGGAAGAAAATAGCTTTCAGAAAGAAAGTGACGACTCCCCCAAGACCTATCCATACATCGGCCCTGATAAGTGATGCTGCCGGGGTTATGATGCCTTCTCCTACACCTGCTCCTGATCCTAGGCAGGTGACAGATACACAAGAAGGAGCTACCAGTGCAGAGATAAGTGACAAGGTTGCAGACACAATAGAAGAGACCGCAAAGACAAAAGATGAGGCTGCAGAAACAAGAGAAGCGACTGCCACTCCAACCCCAATCAATGAGTCAGAATCGTCTCTCGAAATATTGCCATCTCCCACACTTGCAATGGAAGCTGCTCATCTTCTAGCTATACCAAGATCGCAGCGTGCTAAAGAAGATCGACTAATGATCGAAGCTCTGGATGGATGTGACTTCGGCTTCCATCACATAGATCCAGTCGATGCAAGTGATGATGAGGAAGCACAAAAAGAGGGAGTAGATAACGAGGAAACATCGACGGAGGATGTTAATGACAATCTAATTCTGGAAGAGGATGCTGCTGTCCATGCATCCCAAGAGAAGAGCGCTGCTAATGAAGTAGCACTGGAGGAAGCTATTATCACTGATCAAAGAGGTATTGACTGATTTTGATAATCTTCATTTATAGATCAGATGACTGATGTTTTAACTTTCATTCATGTAGAAATTTAACCTTCTCCAATCCTTCCGGTATGCACTGACATAGTGCAGACAGAGGCGATAGCCAGCGGCAGCCGTCATCTATCAGGCGGCTCCGAAGCGGAAAGTAGTCAGGCAGTAACGTCTGAAACTACTTCCGCGAGGCTCCAGCCTATTTCATTAAATGACAATCTTGTCATTAAACCCAGCTTTGGTAAGCTTGCCCTCATGTTGATCTCTTTTAATAGTCCTTAGTGACAGCAAACTGATGATGTTTATTTGATTTCACAGAGGAACATCCGGAAGGGGCAACTAGATATACTATGGCTCCCCTGTCAAAAGAGGCTACAGCCCATGTTCAAGATGCCGAACTTCTGCCTTCACAAACATCCGCTATTGAAGCTTCTGTAGGAGTAGCTGCTACACCTAGTGCAGTAGCTACCAACAAATTTGTAGTTGGTTCCTTCACCAATTTCTTTTTCAGTTCCTTGGGACCTTTGGTACAAAGGGTAATGGAGAAAGAAAATGTTGGTTTCATCACTGTCAGAAGTCCAACTTTATATCTGATCGGCGGCATCCGAGATCAAGGCGATGAAGCTCAGGCTGCTTACCTTGAACATGTGCTGGATGAGCTGGAGGAATCAATCAAAAATTTCAAAGATCTTAACCGAGGGGAGGTAGAGCTACTGGTGAATGCCGAGTTCGAAAAAATGACTCGAGAAGCTGAGGTCTCGAGAGCTAATTTTAATAATTTTTTGGACACTTTTGCCGCGAAGTCTTCAGAGTTCGACTCTCAGCTAAATATAGTAGCATCTACTGCTGAGGAGAAAGAGAAGAAGGTTGCTGATATGAAGGCAGAGTTTGCTCGACTTCAAGAGGAGTTGAGAATCGTTTAACTTGCTCTTGAAGAAGAGACCACATAGCATCAAGCCGCAGTTCAGCAACTGGATGTTTTGACCCATGAGAAGAATGAGTTTGTCAAGTTTCATCAGGATGAAATCGCTCGCCGACTAGTGACCTTGCCAACATTTGATGCTGAATCTGGAATGGCAGAGGCTAGAAGGCGGGTGCTGGATTCTCGTGATGAACGACTCCAAACCTTGAAGCAGCAGATAGCTAATTTGATGACCCCTCCGGCTGAATAAGAAAACTTTCTGTATTTTTTCTTTGTGATATATGTTTTTGTAACGTCTTTTATCTTGATCAATGAAAAGACACTATTTTGTGGATCTATTATTTGTTGCATATCCCGTTACGGATATAAATAATAGCGATATAAAATATATTCAGAGGTTCAGGACATGATATATTTCTTGATTTAGAAAATAATTATATTCATTATATCTGCTCAGAGGTAATGTGGACATGGCAGAATATAATTTTCTTTTTGAATATCATTATTTCGGTAGACAACTTAATCAGAGGTAATCAATACGTAACAAGTCGCTGATATAGATGAACGAATGAGTCGTCAGAATGAATGAATGAAATAAATCATCGGGATGAACGGATAAACTGTCAATTGGATAGAGCGAACGGATGAACCGTGGATGAATGGAACGAACGGATGAACCATCAGATGAATGAAATGAACGGATGAACCGTTGGATGAATGGAATGAACGAATGAACCGTCAAATGAATGGAATGAACGGGTTAACCGTCGGATGAATAAGTAAATGTTGTGAAGAACACGTCGCTTCGGTTCTCGTAATAGACTATCTCAAGAATCTCTGCTTATAAATAGAACAAAAATTTAACTAAAATGATCAGTTTCAATTTTAACACAAAATGTCGTCTGAAGATGCATCCAAGAAGGCTGAGATCGTCCCAAAGGTCGAAGAAGTCGCTGAGGAATGTCCAGCCGAGCCAACCCAGCCAAAGCAGACGGAGGCGGGCGAAGGTTCGTCTGCACCCAAGCCGCCACATGATATCTTGGACTTCCTAGTTGAGCCAGGAAAGACTGAAGAAGAGGAGGCTATGAGGATGGCCTCTTGTGCGTTTCTAGTGAAATCGAGCAAGGATGTCCTCGGCTCTTTTGTCGACTATATTTTTGAAAAGGACGGTACTGGTCCTCGTCTGTCTTCAAAAAAGGACGATAGTGATCCTCATCCTTGATATCTTGTAACACCATTTATGATGAAATAAAAAAACTTTATTTATGAACTGTCTTATCGCATTTATAAGAAATCTCTTTTGTATTTATACATAGTACTTTTTTAAGGAAGTTACTATTGGTGGGCATCATCGCAACTCGACCGTCCAGCTCTGTGAGTTGATAGGCTCCATTTGAGTAGACTTTACTTACGATATAAGGCCCTTCCCATTTCGCATCAAACTAACCTTTGCTCATGTGAGTCATAGTCGTAGGACGTCTGACTGTTAGAACAAGTTCTCCTTTCTGAAAGGCTCTGACTTTAACTTTGCGGATAAAAGTCTTCGAGATGCGGGCTTGATATAATTCAATATGTTGTTGAGCCAATAGCCGCTTCTCGTCGAGCGCCTCCAATTCTTGAAGTCGAAGAAGATCATTATTCTCTGTAGTAAGTTCGTTAGCGATAGAAATTCTCAAAGATAGAATTTGAAGTTCCAGGGGTAGAACTGCTTCACAACCGTACACCAGAGAGAAGTGTGTACAGCCTGTGGGGTTGCGGACCATAGTACGGTAGGCCCATAGACATTCTCCGAGCTTTTCACTGCAGTTTCATTTGTTAGTAAACACAAACTTCTTAAGGAGTTTGATGATAGTCTTGTTAAATGCTTCAGCCAAGCCATTAGCAGCAGGGTTGTAAGCTGTAGAGGCAACATTATCAATCCGATGATCGTCACAGAACCTGGTAAACTTTTGACTGATGAACTGAGGTCCATTGTCATGAATGATTCTTCGAGGTACACCAAATCTGTAAATAATGTGGTATTTGACGAAGTTGATGATGCTGCTGGTTTTGACTTCAGCCAAAGGTATAGTTTTGGCCCACTTGGAGAAATAATCAGTTATTGCTAGTATAAATCGATGTCCCTTAGAAGAAGGAGGATTAATAGGACCTATAATATCTATGCCCCAAGCTTCAAAAGGCCAGGAAGCAGCAGTCGGATGAAGGAATTCTGACGGTTGATGGATGAAATCTGTATGGATTTGACAGGCTCAACATTTCCTTGCATATTCGATGGCATTAGATAGCATAGAGGGCCAGTAATAACCTATTTGTCTGATACGATCTTGTAACTTAGTGCCGGGTTAATGTGCTCCGTAGACACCATCATGAGCTTCACGCAATACCTGCTTTGCTTCATCACCAGCAAGACAACGCAAAAGTAGGCCGTCATAAGTCCGTCGATAGAGAGTTTTAGTGGTCTAATTGTAGTAGAATCGAAGAGATCGTCGACAAATACTCGTAGCCTCTTTAGGATCTTCAGGAAGTATGTTATGAACTATGAAGTCGATGAAAGGAGCTCTCCAATCTTCATTGATAATATTGACTTCGGCGAAGGTACTAAACTCAATGTTGCGATTGTTTTCATGCAGAACAACTCTCTGTTGGAAACAACCACCACTTGTTATCTTTTGACGGGGATTGCTAAGACTGCTGCGAGATTAGCTAAAGCATCTGCCTCAGTGTTACAAGCTCTTCGGACATATTCAATAAAGAAAGCCTTGAATGATGTAGCCATGTAAATCGCTGCTTCATGATAGGGCACTAGATCTTGATGGCGAACTTTGTATGTTCCTCTAACCTGATTGACAACCAGTTTAGAATCACCATAGACTTCAAGATATTCGACTTCCATCGTTTAGCTAACTGGAGTCCAATAAGCAAGACATTGTATTCAGCCACATTGTTAGAGCACGGCTGATCTAAAGAATAAGCTTTTTGAATAGCTAATCCTTCTGGAGAGATTAGAACAATTCCAACTCCTGCAACAATGGTCCCATTTGGTCCGATCCGGGATGCTCCGTCAAAGAACAGACGCCAGGTAGGAAATTCTTCAGAGATCATATTTGATTCCAATGTTTCATCTGGAATTTTGTCATAAAGCTTAGATGTCTCCGAAACAGGATGAGCTGCTAAAAAGTCAGCCAGTGCTTGACCCTTAACAGACTTTTGCAGAACATAAACCATGTCGTATTAGGCTAGCAGAATGGCCGATGTAGCCAGTCGGGAATTGAGTATGCTAGGCTTCTTCATCAGTACCCGAAGAGGATTAACTCAAAAAATGATGTGAATGGTTTGGCCAATGATATAATACCGAGTCTTTTGAACAGCGAACATGAAAGCTAGGCATTCTTTCTCAACCGGACTATAACGGTGTTCAGCACCAATCATAGTACGACTAAGATAGTAGATGGCTTGTTCATGGCCTTTTTTGTTCTTCTGGGAAAGTAAAGCACCCAATGAATGATCCATAGCACGAACATACATTAAGAATGGTATGCCTGAGATTGGTGGCACTAAGACTGGTGGGTTCATCAGATACCGCTTTATATCATCAAATGCTTGTTGACATTCTTCGGTCCAAACGAAAGATACACCCTTCTTTATTAATTGAGTAAACGGTCTGCAGCGTCCAGACAGATTTGAAATGAATCTCCTGATGTACGCAAGTCGACCTTAGAATCCTCGTAGCTCTTTTAAGTTGCGTGGAGGACGCATCTCTTGAATGGCTTTGATCTTCTCAGGATCCACGTGTATACCTTTAGAGGTAATGATGAAGCCGAGAAATTTACCACTAGAGACACCCAAGAATGACTTGGTGGGATTCATTTTTAATTGATGTTGGCACATTAGATTGAAGATAGTTCTTAAATCTTGGATGTGATCTTCCTTTAGATGACTCTTGACAGCAATATCGTCGACATAGCATTCGACAGTCTTGTACAGATGATCTCGAAAGATGGTACTCATAGCTTGTTGGTAAGTTGTACTAACGTTCTTGAGACCAAATGGCATCACAGTGTAGCAACAGACTCCGTGAGGAGTGTGGAAAGAAGTATGTTTTTCATCTTCAGGGTTCATCCGAATCTGATTGTATCCAGAGAATCCATCCATAAAGGATATTCTTTCGAACCCACAAGTATTATCAATCATGACATCTGTAATAGGGAGAGAAAACTCATCCTTTGGACAAGCTTCATTAAGATCTCAAAAGTCGATGCAAACTCGAACTTTGCCATTTTTTTAAGACTGGAACAACGTTGGCTACCCAATCAGGATATTGTTCTTCTCGAATAAAGCCACAAGCTCTGAGCTTTTTGACTTCATCATCAATTGCGTCCATCATTCTGGCTTGAATCGCCTTTGCTGTTGTTTGACTGGCTTTGCATTAGGTAAAATATTCAGTTTATGAGTAGCAATTTTGGGATGTAAACCTGGCATGTCTTGATAACTCCAAGTAACGACATCAATGTATTCTTGAATAAGAAGAATTAATTCTTGCCTATCCGCCTCTGGGAGGTTCTTGTTGATGAATATTGGATGAGATGACCCATTTTCTCCTACATCAATTTGAATTAATCAATCTTCGATAGGAGGTTCTCTTTGTTCGAATCGGAGTTTCCATTGGGTATCCATTCGTTGAGCCCAAGGATTTATTTTGGGATTTTCTTCGATATCCTCGACATAGCCTTCCGGGAGTTCAGCGGAGACCATGTTAGAAGATACGATCAATCGATGAACTTGACCGATGCTGGTATCAGAATCCTATGATCTGGAATCAGAAGAGTTAGAGCGCTCCTCATTATCGGATTCGAAGACTTCTGGAGATAAGACCGGAGGTAAAGTATATCCGAGACCTCTTTTTGTCCTGCTGTAGTACATCTTTGATTTTCCTTTCGGAACAACCGTACGGAAAGGAGTTCATCAGCCCATACCAAAATTAAGGCCATTCTTGAAGTCATAACCCATCTTTTGGATGATATCTTTTGATTGTTGACTATAACGACGAAGTTGGAGACGTACAATATCGTTATTTTTTCTATCATCCGTATAGCTGAATTTTTGTTCTGGCCCTTTACTAAAAAGTATTGGACTCTCACCTCTCTTTCGAGAAAGGACAACAAAATATGAGTCATCTGGATGATCAAATAATACTTCTGTCTGAAGGGATTGTACGACCACTATTGTAAATGACTGAAAGCTATCTAGCATGTCCAAATAGCATTTAGTATGATAAATGACATAGTCTACTGGAAAGTAGATGCTTTTTCATTGATTTATACATCCGTATTTACAACAAGACCTTTAGCCTTAGCAGGTTTGGTCAGATCGATTACAAGGGAAGGAAAAGAAGTGCAAGGAGGATTAGACTTGTCGCGACAAAGGTCGATAAAAAGCGGCTCAGATGAGGTGAGCTCCCTTTTATCCTTGTTATGACGGAGGTCGATAACCAGTGGCTCAGAAGAGATGAGCTCCCTTTTATCCTTGTTACGACGGAGGTTGATAACCAGTGGCTCAGAAGAGGTGAGCTCCCTTTTATCTTGAATATCACCAGTTGATTGCTTCTGGGCTGGCAGATGAATAGCCAGTGGTTTGGAGGATTGAGGATGAGAGACACGCCCTTTGACAGGTATGATGAGAGTGTTATTGGGCACTGCTTCTTGTTCTTTCTCACCATCCATGGCCAATACTACCTTCATAAACTCTTCTTTGTACATGTGAGCGTCGCTACAATATGCTTCAACGCCTTTAAACGGGTAGAGAACCGCAACTTCTTTTTGGACTTCTCCTTTGTCATCAACGTATTTGGAACATTGATAGAGAGTAGAAGGAACAATGTTGTGTTCATGAAGGAATGGTCTCCCCAGAAGAGCATTGTAAGAACAACCATGGTTGTCTATAATGTAGAAGGTCACCTTCGTGCGAAGATTGCCAATTTAGAGTTTTAGGCGTATCTTGCCTAAAGGTTCACTCCTTTCCTGATTGAATCCCAGGATGGTGGTGATAGTGCCAGAGAGGCTATGTACTGGAATCTTTAGAGCATCCTACATCATCTTCGGCATGATGTTGAGTGCTGACCCTGGGTCTATCAGAATACGGTCGACCTTCATGGTGTCGGCATATCCCATAAAGTAAAGAGGACGGTCATGTCGATTGTCTTCCAATAACATGTCATCTTGTGTGAAGGTAATGTTTGGAATTAATTCTAGCACACTGTGACAGTAGAGACAAGAGACAGGTTCTGACTCAGGTTTCTTGAGAAGAGTTAGACAAGTTTCTGCCTGCATCAAAGCCTCACTCAGTGTTTTTCGAGTCTCTTTAGAGAGGCGTAAGAGCTCGAAGATGGATAGCCTGGCTGGTGTGTTGGCTAATTGAGCCAATATGTCAAAGTTATATGGCTTTTCAAGTCCAGAGGGGGATGACTTCTTCAAAACTTTGTCGAAGCGTTGTTGTTTGTCTTTGTCGGCTGCTGCCAATTTGGGAGGAGTTGGCTCCATAACCGGTAATGATGTAGAAGGGATGCCCTCCGTAGAGATAGTCTGCACTGGAACAGCCACAGAAGACGAAGCAGGATCCTCCTGAGTTTCGGGATGCACCCGTAGATAGGTTTTTCCTGACCTGGTGCCCAATAGGATCTCTTCTTCAACTATGGGGGTCAAAAGATACCATATTGTAGCTCTTTGTCTTTCCCTTAGAGCGTTCTCTTTGCTTGGAGGAAGAAGGAACTTCAAAATCTGAAACAAGATCAGGATGGATCCACATAATCTCGCCATTATCAAGGGATAAGGGGACAAGACCTTCACTTCGTGGAGGAGGAAGATTTTCAATCTCCAGAGTGGCCCTAGGAATGGAGATGATGCCACTCTACACCACTTACGGCGGAAAATCGCCGAACTATACCGAAATTATATTGGCCGTAACAATCTTTTCATCCTGTCGGAGAGTGATGACGCCGGCATTGACCAACTCTTAAATCTTGCCTTTGAGCACATAGCATGCCCAAGTAGGATGCCCTATAAACCAGTGATAAACACAATACTTAGGGTGGTCAGTCTTACCGACTTCGTCAGGCTTCTTCGGGTCAGGGAGTTGCAATTTATTGCTTTTAAGCAAACATTCGAAGATGCTCGTTGTATTATTTTCATCAAAGGAATACTCTACTTTTGGGCGAGGTTCTTTTGGTGGAGGTACAGAAGGAGCAGAGGTAGACATGGGTTGAGCTATGTTAACGGCTAAAGATTCCTTGCTCTTGAGGTTGATGTTTAAGGTTTCTTTGCCCTTGCAGTTATTCTCGCGATTATCGCTACCGGATGCAGAAGGCTCATCTCGATCAGGGTTAGACATGTGTACCCCCAACTGTTTGAACTTCTCAGCGCTAACTTCAGCTGCTTTAGCATTGATGATGAATGACGGCTAGTCCTGGAACTGTGTTGACCCCGTCTACATGCTGATGATAGGCAACAATTTTGACTTACAAGTGTCTATCGTTACAATAGATGGGGTTTTGGGAGGCATTTTGAGTGCTTCTCGGCAGAATCGTTCAATAAAACTCTCAGTAGTTTCATTATGTCTTTGCTTGATCTTGTTGAGGGCGGATATAGTCATATCGTTGATACCCTCGTAGAATCGTTCCAGAAACATCTGCTTGAGCCCGACAAATGAAGTGATAGAGCCGTCAGGCAAGCTGCGGTACCAATCATATGCTGTGCCGGCTAAGCAGCCGACGAAGACTCTGGTAAGAAGAGCATCGCTTGGCTGGAGCTGGACAGTCATTACCTCAAAATGGTTAATGAACTGACTCAGAGAAGTTCTGCCGTCAAACAGCGTGATCGTAGGAATCTTGTACATTGGAGGGAATAGGACTTCCTTCCATTCTACCGGATAAGGTTGTTTGATCCCCAGCCTCTGTAGACCGTCTTTCTCTTTGAAGGCCTCGAACTGATTACGTAGTAGTTTTATAGCTTTATTGTCATCTAGTGAGGATGGAGAAGTAATAGAATGGCTTACTGGGTTAGGAGGAGGAACAGCATAGTAAGCACTACCCCCATCCCCTGAATGACTGGGTGTAACTTGAATAGGTATTGAGGCTACTGGAAGAGACGGTACCCCCAGACCTGCATTGACAGGCACCGATGATGCTATAATCTCGAGATTTATAGCAGGTGCAGTCGGTGATACTGTATGTTGAGCTATAATAACAGTATGCATACTTGTGATCATTTCAGCCATGGTCTTCAATTTATCTTCCAGTGCGGCTATTCGTTGCTCTTGACTTGCTGAACTAGAAGCATCTGGATCTTCAGTAACAACATAGGCTGACACTTCTCTGGGTACAGTAGAAGACACTGTCTGCTCAGAGCTTTCGCTATATGCAACATAATCAGAGAAAGAATCATCCTCTGAGTGAGAAATAAAGAAGTGACCAGAGGGATCTTAGAGAAGATTCCCACGACCGACTGTGTCTCAACTTCGGGATCGGGTGTGTCGGAATACCCCTTCAGAAGATTCATAGAGTAAATCTAGATATCGTTGACTGGGTTTGCGGGGTTTGCCATGCTTTGAACACTTCCTACCCCCAATGTCTCGGGAGGCCATATTTACAGAGGCATAGAGCACCTTGTCTTCGTCTTCTGACCTTGGTTCAGATGTTAAACGGTCGAAGACAGATCGTTTTGTCGTCTGGCAACAACACTTAATAACTACCTTGTGACTACAATGTCGTTCTAGTGGTTGGATTGGTGGTGTTGAAGTGTTATCCCGCTTCTGCTTGAGGTGCTCCCGAAGATCAGGGATATATTCTTTGACGACATTCGTAACATGATTCTGATTCTTCCGATGCTTTGTCCCATGAGTATACAGAGAAGTACTCAACTCGTTGGAATAGGTGTCAGGATTTTTTCTCCTGGAAGTTTGCTTTTGATGCAAATTTGCCTTCGGCATTGGTTGCTTGGGTTTATTGAGATAAGTCCGTAAATCGACAAATTCACCCCCAGGGGCCTCCGTCTGGGACACTAGCAATTTCCCCTGCTTTGATCGGGATATTCGAAGAGTTGGGAGATCTTGGAAGTGTGCTACTGGAGTAGGCAAAATGCCTCTCTGATCAATATTCTTCCCTTTAGCAGGGAGAGAAGAACTCTTGTTTGAGAGAGTTTTTGTAATGTTTGGTGCCGAGGTATGTTCAGATGGATCTTCCGAGGTAAAACTCGGAGAAGACTGAGAAAAGACCAAAGGGCCTTTTCCTTTATTTTGTGTAGAAGGGTTGGCCAAAGAGCGTTTCCCTCTGTTGTTTTCCAGGTTTCGGACTATGGAAGATTGAGAAAATATCAAAGGGTCTTTTCGTTTGTTCTGAGACGGAGGAGGAATAGCCAAAAGACTACCCTCTGTGGGTTGCACAGGAACAGAAGAGGCAACAACCTGCACTCTGGAAGAGATGACGGATAGCTCTTTGGCCATAGAACCAGCAGGGGGTGCAACCTGTGTTCTGGAAGAAGCAGCATGTGAAGCCTTGGCTACAGAGGGCTTAAGTTGCGCTCTGGTTGAAGAAGTAGTAGATTGCGCAGGAGGGACAGAGGTCGCCAACTGCGACAGAGGGAGAGGGGTCTTGGACTTTGCCATAGCAGCATAAGTTGTAGATTGCGCTATGGCAAGAGGAGTAGTGTGCTACGCATGGGTTGTAGGAGCTCTGGATTGTGCTTTAGCAGAGAGGGTGATGGATTGCGCAGGAGCAGAAGTGGATACTGGCCTCCCGTCAGAAGAAACAACAGGCTGCGCAGAGGACTTCGCGGTCCACACTGAATGGACCTTGCTCTTGGCAGAGGCCACAGTACGACGAGTAACCCCAGAGTTGATCATCGCTTCGTAGGCAGTCTGGTTGACCTTCACAACCAGCATTGTGAGCACCCTAAATTTCGGGTTGATTTTTTTATTTTTATTTATTTTCTGATTGATTTTAATTTCAATAAATATTTATTCTGTTATTTTCCTTAAGTGTGCCTTTTCCGTGCCATTGATATTTGGAGTATCAGGGATGTTCAACTTTGGAAATCTTCTTCATGAGTTTTGGAGCGGACAGGATTAACTTCATGATGGTATATAGTGTCCCATCCAAACTTGTTCCCTTGTGCTCTTTTTGCTTCGCTGAACTTCGGGTCGATTTAGACCATTTGATTATTAATTTTTTTTCACTCTTTTCCTTGATCATTTTCAGCGCGTTACCGTGACTTTTAATTTGGGAGCGCAAGACCAGTCAGTTTCTTGAAACCAACTTCTCATTGATGATCTACTCGAGACGCTCGTCACCCATAACCTTCGTTTCCCACTCAGTCACGTTATTTTGTGCTCCATTTGCTTCGCACAACTTTCCTGACACGTGACTCGATTTTATTTCACTCCACGGTGTCTCATTCATCTTCCAACTTGATTTGTGGGTCCCCTGTCGACCAAAACCTGTCAGCCCCAATTATGGACATGGCGCACATTGAGCCTACTACCCGTTCGCCACTTGTGTCCCATTTATTGGAATCCCCATGTGCTACTTATTTGCTCATGATCATTATCGCCTAATTTTAATTCGATTATTGCATCATGTTCGGTTTTGGACCCAATCCGGCTCCACCAAGTCCAGTCCAACTTCGTGCTACCCTCCATCGTAGCACCCTCATATTTTCTTGCCCAAAAATATCAAGTAATCTCCAACATATTTTTCTATATTTATTGGAGATTTCTATTTATTTAATTCCCATGGAAATGTCAATTTTCTTCTAATTTATTCCTAGCCTTTGGATTGTTCCATCTAATCCTCACCATTTATTCTCCCTCACAATCACACAGCCCCCTCCCCAATAGCTAGCCGGCCCTAACTCCAATGCTATTCTCTCTCCTCCCTCTCTCACAATTATTATCTCTTTCTCTCTCTCCTTTCTAATTATTCCTACACAACAAAACCAACAACTCCAAAACTACACAGCAGCTCCTCATTCCTTTCTCACCCGACCACCATGGCATACACCACAGCCCGACCATCTCCGGCGTGGCCGACCTCACTCCCCCCTGGCCACTGGTCTCCGGCCATCTCCGTACTCCCAATCTCCTCCTTTCCTCCTCCTCCATCTCCTTCTTCTCAAACTGAACCACACCACCACCAAGCCCAAACCGCATCACCACCACCTCCACCCTCGTCGGGGTACGCTGCCGCCCGACCCTCGTCGAGGCGCGCAACCCTCCGCCGTCGCCGGCCTGGACGAGCACGGCCTCGCGCGTGACAGCAGCTGTGCTGTCATGCCCCAGAACCAGAATACTGGAGAGCGGGGGCAGACATAGCCAGCTACGTATAACGGAGTGGAATCCACACCGCTATATAGTCACGGCTGTCTAGATATGTGAGGGTTTCACTACAATCCATCAGTCTCTTAAGGTCATAAAATAGCCTATTGTCTCAATCTCAACCAACTAATAATAATCACAAGATATCAGATCTCCAAATATACAATTGTAAGGCGTCCCAAACATTACATATCCAGATGATCATGAAGCTAGTCGTTACAAAATGTGAGGACTAGCAAGAGTTCAGTCATACATGATCAACCCCCGGGGCTTGTCAATCATGTTACAGCCCGTAGGCAGACAGTAAGTAAGTACAATCGAGCTAACACTTGCTCGTCGGCTAAACGCCTCAAAAGAATAATTTACAATATTACAGTGGAAGAACAAAAGAAACCCACTCGATGTCCTGGTTACGCCTGGTGGTCACCATCGGGCTGGAATGCAGGGAGATCCTTTGGTGCTGCTCCGGTATCTGGCCATACAAAACCAGCTGGGTCAGACCCCAGGAAGAGCAAGTGCCACAAAGGAGGCCACAAAATAAGTACCAAAGCCAGCAATTTAGCACAATAATATAATTACATAATAAGAGACAGTAATTTAAGAAAAGCATGATGGGTAGTTATAAAAGACAATCTTGCATAGAATCACTAAAAGACAAGACATATGGAAAAGCATGGCAGGATGATATACGATGAGATAACCATGGGACTATTCAGATAGCTAGGTTACAACCCGTAAACCAAACGGGGACCGGGGTTGTAACCCTTCGTCTGAACGAAACTTGGTTTCTCTCACCATTTATCGACAAGATAAATATAAGAAATCAGGTCAAGTAACAATCTGGAGTGACAATCATTATAGTGACAATCTGGAGTGACAATCATTATAGTGACAATCTGGAGTGACAATCATTGTAGTGACAATCTGGAGTGACAATCCTTCAATCATTCTGGTACAATCTTACAATCAATCAATTCTAGACAATATTATACTGTACTAGACTCCATCCAAGCAATCACGGCCAATCATTGCCTACGTCTTTCTATATTAACTAACTAGGATTATCACAATCCTAGTTACTAGCAAGATGCAATGAGATTCTCCAAGTAGTCACAGGCCCTGCAGCTATCCAGGTTATCCAGGCAATCATTATAGTGACAATCTGGAGAGTACAATGCATTATAGTGACAATAGAATTCAATCATTTAAGTGACAATGGTGGGTGTCCCACACAACAGTGGGCTGGAAATGTGCCCTACTCGTCGGCAGGCTACAAGTCCAAACATTTGCGACCGGGATAACGGGATCGCCTGTAACTGGGAAACATCTCTTCATGTCTAGTGAATTATACTAGTTATTAACCTTAGTCCATTTTATTAGGTACTCCTGGCCGTGGTACTCATGAGTCCCCTCCTAGACATGATGCAAGATACGACTGGATTATTTGTACAAGCACAATCGCCCACGGTGTCAGGATTAATTATACAGGTCATGCCATGTCAGGTAGCCGTCGCAACAGCTATTCAAGATAATCATGTCAGGTTATCATGCCAAGTGTACTTGTCAGGAGTGCGCCACGACGGGCCACCATCAGGTCATGTCAGGTTATTATGTCAGGAGTGCACCACTACAGGTCACTATCACGTCATGCTCAATTATCAATTCCAAACATATCAAGTAAATTCGTGATTATCAAGTCAGGACAAAAGGCGTAAGGATATAAAATGGGCGTAAAATATCTAATAAAATATTAATATACAGGGCTATAGAAGAGCTAAGTTTAAGGAAAATAAAATCAAATCTGACACACAGACATGAGACCCAGTCAGCCAAAGGGCATAGGCTCAGTGCAAAAGTCATACGCTCAGGCCAGCCTACGCTTAAGCCAACCTACGCTCAGGCCAACCTACGCTCAGGTCAAGCATATGCAAGTCATACGCTTCCAAAAGGCAGCGTATGGGGTCCATACGACTCCTTGTCAAGCAAGCGAGCGTATGCGAGTCATACGCTCCCAAAAGGCAGTGTATGGGGTCCATACGACTCCTTGTCAAGCAAGCGAGCGTATGCGAGTCATACGCTCCGAAAAGGCAGCGTATGGGGACCATACGACTCCTTGTCAAGCAAGCGAGCATATGCGAGTCATACGCTCCCAAAAGGCAGCGTATGGGGACTATGCTGCGCTAAAGAGCGCGCGCAACTCAGTGGCACAAGCTAAAAGGCTCGTGCACTGCTCACTGTCTTCTCCAAATCAGCAGGAACTCCATGGTTGAACCCAAAGCTTTAAAAGTCCATAACTCGGTCAAAATAAGTCTAAATCCAACTTTGCAAAGTTCTATCTTGGGTGAAATTCAATTCTCTCCAACATAAGGATATCAAAATCCATAGAAATACAACTTAAATAGATAAAAACCATACAAAACCGAAAATAGAAGAAACTTAGATCTAGAACGATGGAAACACCAAATCACAAAATGTCAAGTTCTAATGTTGATCACCATGGCCTAATCTAGCTAAGGGACAAATAAAAAGTGGTTCTCAAGTGGTGGCAAGGTGCACTTGCCTAGACCTCTCTTTTCTCTCTTTGGTAAGTGAAGGGAGTAAATGAGGAAGAAGAAGATGAATAATGAAGAGAGAGAATGAAGAGGGCTAATAAATACAAATGGTGGTGGTAGGTAGGGGTTCACCTTGGGTTCATCATGAACCCAATCAAAACCAAGCCAAGCCGAACCAACCAACCCGAACCAGGAATAAACCAAGCCAAGCCATGAAAAAAACTAAACAAGGAATCATGCAATACAAAAATAAATACGTACACGTATTCGAAAAATACGTAATATGAACCACAGGCATTATATGTGCACCGCACACAGCAGTGCAACGTCGGCCACAACAGCCGCGCACTTGCATGCGTGCAGGCGGCCACCGCCGGCGCTATCGCCGCCGTGGTCGGCGTGGCCCACTCCCACGTGGCCGGGTGCACCCCTGGGTTAGGTCTCCTGACGGCCACCGTCTTCCGGGAAGCGCCGTCGAGGCGATTCGTGCGTTTTGAACGACGTCCCGTCGTCACGCGCGCGGGATCGAGTTCGTTTTGGTGCTCCATCGCAGCGACTTCGTGCACGTTTTCCCGGAGATCCGACCGTTGGATCGGCGATTTCTTCACTCCGTCGCAATCTCGGTATATCCACCTTCATCCCTGTCAATTTTCGTCCGTTAATTTTATCGTTTGATACATGAAAACCGGCCACCAAGTTGACCGTTTAAATTGTATTAAATTTGGATAGTTTCGCGGGGCCAACTTCGTCAGCTTGTATCTCCTCCACCGCAGCTCCGTTTGCGTGCTACCAGTTCCTGTGCAGAGCTGGTATAACCCTCTTATTACCCCTCCAGTTTCGTTTCATTGTGAGCTTGTTTGTTTGGTTGAATTCGACGCCAAAGTTGGCCGTCCGAGTTCGTAATTTCCAACTTGTAAAATTCCATTTTTGAACACGGGACTCCAGATTTCATTTCTGACACCACCATTAGACTCGTGGCGTCGTTCTGGCATGTTTTTATATAAAATTTGTTAGATTTGGAGAACGTGGGCCCGGACACGTATTTCGGTGCAAAGCGGGTCCCACTTTCTGGGTCAACGGAACTTTTTGACGCCGGCTCATCGAAATCTAATTCTGGATATACCGTTGAGTTCGTATCGTCATTCTGGACTCGTTGACATATAATTTGCTAGGTTTTGGTGGACATTGGGTTTGGCACGCATTTCGGTGCAAGTCGGATACCAATATCCGGGTCAACGGGTCATTTTGAGATCGGCTCATCGGAATCCAATTCCGGAGATACCGTTGAGTTCGTATCATCATTCTGGACTCGTTGACAGGTAGTTTGCTGAGTTTTGAGAACTTTGGCTCTGGCACGCATTTCCGTGCAAACCGGAATTCCAAGTTCTGGTCAACGGGCCAAATTGAGATCGGGTCAACGGAATCCAATTCTGGAGATATCGTTGGGTTCGTATCGATATTCTGGTTTCGTGGACATATAATTTGTTATATTTTATTGACTTGTTTTTTTGCACGTTTTTCGGTGCAAAACGGCTCCGACACGGACACCGTTTTGACCCGAAATTATCTTTTTGCCTTTGTATCCAAATTGGACCGTTGGATAGGCTATCCTAGCTAATTTGACCATTCTGGACACGTTGGCGATGTTCATTTCATCGTCCGACAATGTTTGTTGATAATTTCTCTGAGTTTAACCTTTTTATAATTAATTAATAATTAATTCATATAATGTTCGTATTTCGGGATTAGTACAACGAAACTGTGATCAGCCAATTCCAGTGATCTCACATCGCTGAAATTGACAAGTTGGACACGTGGATCACTATAATAAAATTATCAACCTTACCGATAATCTCCTTATCTCGATTTGCGTGTCATAAGTTTCGACGTACAAATAACGAAGTACACTTTATATTAGACTAGAATTGACCCTGTTTGACCAGAGTTGACCAGTTGACCCAAAGTCAACTGTAAGTCAACACTTGACCTAGTTTGACTAGATTATTGACCGGAGTCGACCTAGAGTTGTTTTGACTTATAAGAACCTAGAATAATGTAGGTTGATTATAGAGATTCATTTATTACAACTTGAACACCTTGTAACCTGTGTTGCTTTAAATAGGACTCTGTGGCTTCAGTGGGACCCCCCTATACTTATCAGCTGTTCAGGTTATCGAGGCGAGTACATTCTCTGATCATTTCATATCCTGCTTAGAATTATTTCCTGCAGTAGATTACTTTACTTGTACTGTCACGTTGGTCACACGGATTGGTACTATATGGATCCTTTCTTGAGATGTTATCCTTAGGGAGCATCGGGTACTACATGTTCTGTGCGTTTCACTCACATGACGTATCATATGCTTCATTGGTTCTTTGATCACTTACGACATATACTCTTATGATCGTAGAGTCTTCCTAGAATCCTTGTCCCATTTATGGGACTACTATGTATCACCTTCGAGGTCTATTACCTTCGGGGTCTATTACCTTCGGGGTCTATCACCTTCGGGGTCTGTTACATAGCATCATAACATAACCTGGCTGGATCCTTGTGTATTGATTGGGGGTACGGGGGAGTATAAATAGCCATGTGAACAATTCTAAAGTAGAATAGCCATGTACGCCTCTTTAGTATAGCCATGTACAATCAAGCCGTTCACATGTCGACTTTGTGCTCTAAATCACTAGTCACTGGTAGCTCTTTATTTATAGTAGATATTTCTTTTACAGTTCTCTCTCTGTTTACATACAGCATTTATTTCAGTACCTGTATCTTACTTTACTGCATGATTATATTTTCTAACCTGCTATGAACTGTTGAGATGTAATGTGCTCGCTCCAGTCCTGACTGGACCTGTTAAATTTTACAGATAGCCTGGAGGTGCCTGCTAGCCTAGAGGAGACACATTAGAGGTTGTTTAGGTAGTTATTTTATTTTGTCTGGAGTTGTATTTACTTTGTGGATTACTGTATCTGTATTTGAGTTTTGAGATGTATTTCTGGGTTTATGTATCTTAGACACTTAGACTTCACTACAACAAAAATACCTTTTAATGACGGCTAAAAAGCATCATTAATTGTAAACTATGATGCTTTTTTTTCTCAGTCCAAGCGTTATGAAATCGGATGTTATAAATGTTTTTAAAAGCGTTATAGATAATTCATCCAAAACCGTCATTAATAGGTTGAATTTCTGCTACGTTTTATTTTTAAAGCGTTATGGATAGTTATGAAAAACCGTTGTATATGGTCGTTGTATCACATTTATAACGCTCTATACTGCATGTTATACATTCCAAACGCTGCTCAATTCAATTCGAAAACAACCACTTTGAACCATATTCACAACAAAGCATTGAAATGTAATATAAAGTACCATTCTCCATTTCATTGTCTCAAAATAGAGTATTTTAGCTACCATTCTACATTTCTCCATTTCATTATATACATCTTCTCAAAATATATAGAGTATCCAATATAAAGTACACTTTAGCTACATCAAAACTATCGACATCAAAAATCTCACAGATACTGTAGCGAAGAAGCACACTTATAACGCGTCAACTTGGTCACATGAAGACTGTCCATAGCACATGTACGTATAGCAAAATCCTGAAAAAGAAAGCAAAACCCCCACTTTTAGAGTCTGCCAATTTTAGAGTCTGTGATTTATATCGAAAAACCGAGAGTATCAGAGTACTCTAATAAAAATCGAAACCGACAAATAAAGTAAAACATCTAGGCATTGCATAGTGGACGTAGTCCCAAAATCAACAATACAGGCATGCTAATGGAGATGTCATTACCGAAATAGAAATACTCCCAACTAATATATACCCGCATGTGATTTATATCGAAAAGCTTCAAACAAAAACACCCACAGTACCAAGTTAAACCCATCATGCATAATAGATATCCAACCAACAATTTTAATCCAAATAGCAAAACATCTCCTACAGCAAAGAAATCTTTCCCAACCCAACATGTATAATAGGAAAAACCTAAACCAACATCCCACAACAAGTATAGGAAGGAGACCCCAAGCAACAATTTATACAAGAAACCCAAACCAATAATGCATGCTTCACAAATAATTCCAACAGCAGCTAGGTAACCCGAAACCAAAAATGATCCAACAACAAGTAAAGAGCCGAACATGATCTAAAGATCATTCCCGCTTCACAAATAAAGACAATCGTAGGATCGTCAAGCCAAAATCGAACCCAACACGTATCAGTCGATCGAAACCCTTTTTATGTAGGGATCGAGATCCAACAACATCATCGACAAACAAAATAAACCCAAAAACTGAAATCAATCAAGAGTTTAGAATTTATACCCCAGAATTTGGTGTCGGAATCCGAAGGGAGCCTTCGGACTCGGCTCGCAGGCACGCACAATGCCTCGCCGGGTCGCGACTGCAACTGTGGAGAGGCTACATCATCGACATGAAGGTATCTTCACATCCATGTCCAGTATCGACTCGTACAAACACGAGCGTACCTGCACCCAGAATGAACAACCCAACAGTACCAACATACAAACTACGACAACGACAAGAAACGAAATGAGATATATAAGATGTCTCAGATAAGGATCAATCATCATCTGCTGTACTAGCATGCCATAATACGTATGGGACACGTCCCGACACGGAGCCAGTGTATCCGATACGATCTGCAACGCTTTGGTTCATTTGGTCGAACGACCAACACCAAGAATATCAGAGTACTCTAATAAAAACCAAAACCGACAAATAAAGTAAAACATTCAGGCATGGCATAGCGAACGTAGTCCCAAAATCAACGACGCATGCATGCTAATGGAGATGTCAATCCCGAAATAGAAATACTTCCAACTAATATATACCCGCATGTGATTTATATCGAAAAGCTCCCAACAAAAATACCACAGTACCAAGTTAAACCCATCATGCATAATAGATACTCAACCAACAATTTTAATCCAAATAGCAAAACATCTCCTACAGCAAAGAAATCTTTCCCAACCCAACATGTATAATAGGGAAAACCTAAACCAACATCCCACAACAAGTATATGAAGGAGACCCCAAGCAACAATTTATACAAGAAACCCAAACCAACAATGCATGCATCACAAATCATTCTAACAGCAGCTAGGTAACCCGAAACCAAAAATGATCCAACAACAAGTAAAGAGCCGAACATGATCTAAAGATCATTCCCGCTTCACAAACAAAGACAATCGTAGGATCGTCAAGCCAAACAACATCATCGACAAACAAAATAAACCTAAAAACTAAAATCAATCAAGAGTTTAGAATTTATACCCCAGAATTTGGTGTATAAATTCAACAACATCATCGACAAACAAAATAAACCCCTTTTTATGTAGGGATCGAGATCCAACAACATCATCGACAAACAAAATAAACCCAAAAACTAAAATAAATCAAGAGTTTAGAATTTATACCCCAGAATTTGGTGTCGAAATCCGAAGGGAGCCTTCAGACTCGGCTCACAGGCACGCACAACGCCTCGCCGGGTCGCGGTTGTAACTGTGGAGAGGCTACATCATCGACAAAAAATAAACAAAATAAACAAAATAAACCCCTTTTTATGTAGGGATCGAGATCCAACAACATCATCGACAAACTAAATAAACCCAAAAACTGAAATAAATCAAGAGTTTAGAATTTATACCCCAGAATTTGGTATCGGAATCCGAAGAGAGCCTTCGAACTCGGCTCACAGGCACGCACAGCGCCTCGCCGGGTCGCGACTGCAACTGTGGAGAGGCTACATCATCGACAAACAAAATAAACAAAATAAACAAAATAAATTCCTTTTTATGTAGGGATCGAGATCCAACAACATCATCGACAAACAAAATAAACCCAAAAACTGAAATCAATCAAGAGTTTAGAATTTATACCCCAGAATTTGGTGTCGGAATCCGAAAAGAGCCTTCGAATTCGGCTCGCAGGCACGCACAGCACCTCGCCGGGTCGCGGCTGCAACCGTGGAGAGGCTTCGGACTCGGCTCCCCAAATGTAATTACACTCCCTTGAACAAGAACAAACAGAAAAAAAATCAAAGAACCCTTTTAGGGAAAAAAAATCCAAATCAAAAATTAAGAACCCTAATTTTTAGGGAAAAAATTACACTCCCAACAAATCTTTTTTTAGGGAAAAAAATCCAAATCAAAATCACTCACTTAATCAAGAGAAGTCAACGATGATGCAGCCCTTTTCCGATCATCGCCGACGTGGACGGAGACGTCGAGAAACCCTAAAATTAAGAACCCTAATTCTGGAGAGATGGATGCATGTATGGTTGTCAAAAATTAGGATATTTTTGAATTTAGGGCATAAAATAAGCAATGATCGAGATTTTAGGACAAACCGGTGGTGAAGGCTACGCCGGTGACAACCTTCCCTCTACGGTGGAGTCTGTAACCGAGGGAAGCGAGGAACGGGCTGAGGAAAGTTAGGGAGCGGGGAGCGGGCTGAGGGTAGTTGGGAAGCGGGGAGTGGGTTGAGGGGAGTTGGGGAGTGGGAGGAGAAGGAGAAGGAGAAAGAGAGAGGGTTTATTTTTCTTAAGTGCGGGAGAATTGCGGGGGAGTCGAGATTTCAACTTAAATTTTCGTGCTTTTTTTATGACGCTCGTATCACTAGAGCACTATCAATAACGTTTTTAATGTAAACCGTCATAGATTCTAGTCTTGCTAAACATTGATGACGCTTCCACATCAGCCGTCATGAAAACCACTTATCAAGCGTCATTAAAAGGTATTTTTGTTGTAGTGCTTCTATCTCATGTATCTCTTTTGGATTTCATGTTTTATCTATCAGTATCATGCTCTACCTTAGATGTGATTAAGTCTGTATCTGCTATGTCACCCCCATTCGGGGAGTATAAACTGTTTAGTCTTATACTGTTAGATGCATTGAGACCTAGGACAGCGTTCTACCGCCGACACTGCGGCGTAGGCTGGGCGTTGTTACGTTCTCGTGCCCTAACTCTAGGGTGCGGGTCGTGACAAGCGTCTTCTGCATATTTTCGGTAGACGCAGCATCACATTGAATTGTTACTTCCTCGTCGGAGGAGAAAGTCGTCCCCAGCAGAGTCGCCATTTTGTTTGCAAAAACAAAAGTCTTTGTTTCATAAACTTTAAAGAATAGTACAAAAGTACAATGAATTCTGGGAAAGTACAACTGTAGGAATCTGATCTGAAGATGATCGCTTTATCCCTTGGATGACATAAACTTTGAAGACGATAGCCTCTGAAGAATGCAACAGCACTTGGACAAGAACTCCTGATCTCTGATGACCTTGAATAATGATCCTCCTTAATGAAGAACTTGAAACTCTATTTATAGAGTTCTAGAAATAACTATTTTGTAGTTATTCTGGATTGCACACAATGAACAGCACCAGTGACAGACTGCGCAGACTACAAACTGTGCTGACCTTTGGGCAGTTGCTCGATCATGGGCTAACCGTATTCAGACGCGCGGCATTGTTTAATTGAAATGCGCTTGGTCTTGTACAGGCGGTTGCTACATGGTGAGCAATTGATGGCATGTAATCCTCGTAATAAATGTCAGTTATTTTCAAAAAGCTTGATGGATCGCGCTAATTGAATAGCGCTGGCTTCAGACTGCGCTTAGCTCTGGTCAATGGTTTGCGCTGGGTTTGGACAGCTGGACCGCGCTAGGCTTTGGCAACTGGACCGCGCTAGTATTTGGACAGCTGTCCTAGAATACGACTTGGCACGAAAAATAAACAGACTCTTCGCTTTTCGGGCTGTCAGGCTGTCAGAAGATTTGATCTTCTTGTCAGGTAATGATGATGTTGCCACGTCAGCATAGCGCTCTCGAGCATTGGCGCAGTTCAGCCTAGTACGATTGATTTGTAGCGCTATTCATGTTAGCGTGTTTCATTGACGGATGTGCAATTTGGACTTCTATGCTTTATTTGATGGGTGCAACTTGATTTTTAGGACTTACAGTCCACTTCTTCCTCGTCGCAGTTGAGCAATACATATAACATTGTAGCCCTAACCTCGTCGACATTCAGATATCTTTTTTTATTTTACCAGATGGTTTTCCGTAGGCAGTAAATACTTTCAACTTTGCCTCATTACCATCTTCATGGCCGTCGTCATTTTTGGGAGCTCTTGTTCTGTTTGTAGCAATATGAGACTGGAAATACATGGAACAGAAGATCAAAATCTCCTCAAGGACATATGCTTCACAAATAGAACCCTCCACCCATGCCTTATTTTTCACCTTCCTCTTCAGGTAGTTCAACTGTCGCTCGAACGGGTACATCCAACGATAACCGATAGGTCCAGCAACAAGAGCCTCATGGACAAGATGAATCGATAAATGCTCTATTGAGTCGAAGAATGCAGAAGGAAAAACTCTCTCAAGTTTGTAAAGTGTTACTACAATATCCTTCTCTTGCTTCTCTAAACGATCGACGAGCAACTTGCTAGAACAAAGATCTTTGAAGAATATGCTAAGCTCTGTTAATGGATCCCAGACTACCGACGGTAATAATTCCCGAAATGCAACATGAATTAACCTCTCCATGAATATGTGGCAATCGTGGCTCTTTATTCCGGTCAGTTTACACTCCTTTATGTTGACATATCTTCTTAGATTGGAGACGTATCCGTCCAAAAAATTCAAGTCCTGGATCCATCTATAAAGTCTCACTTTGTCCTCCTTGTCCAGCGAGTAGATTGCCTTAGGTCGCAAATTCTTTTCCTTCCCGTTGGCTATCATGTACAATGTAGGGCGTCTGCATATATCGGCTAAGTCCAACCTGGCCTTCTGATTGTCTTTTGTCTTTCCCTTAACGTCCATTACAGTATTAATTATGTTATCAAACACGTTCTTCTCGATATGAATGACGTCAAGGTTATGTCTAATCAGATTTGTGCTCCAATATGGCAGATCCCAGAATATACTCCTTTTGGTCCAGTTATGATCTTTGCCAAATCCCTTGCAACGGCTGCTCATTGTAGGATCTTCAATTGTACTTGGGATTTCTTTTACTTGCTCCCATGTGTCCTTTCGGACCACATTGGCGGTAGATCATCCTTCTCCATAGCACCGACACGGAAAGCAATTCTGTTCCTATGGTACGGATGGTCTTTCTGCAAGAACTATCGGTGACAATCGAAGAAGCATGGCTTTCCTCCATGTCTCAAACGAAAAGCCTTATTGCGGTCTATGCAATATGGACATAAAAGCCGACCATGAGTGCTCCATCCAGATAACATTCCATAAGCCGGAAAGTCGTTGATTGTCCACATTAGTGCTGCCCGCATCTGAAAATTATATTTTTTTGAAGCATCATACGTGTACGCCCCTGTTTTCCATAGCTGCTTCAGCTCATCTATCAACGACTGTAAGTACACATCGATGTTCCTCTTCGGGTTGTTCGGACCAGGGATGATAATAGTTAAGAACATGTAAGGTGTCTTCATGCACATCCAAGGCGGTAGGTTGTACAGAGTAAGGATTACCGGCCAGCATGAATATTGGGAGCCTGAAAGTCCAAATGGGGTGAAACCATCAGAACAGAGCCCCAACCTTACATTATGCGCATCAGAAGCGAAATTAGGATATGCTCGAGCGAAGTGCTTCCACGCTTCTCCATCAGATGGGTGATCCAACACTCCTTCGGTCTGTTGTCGCTTGTGCCAACTCATATTTTCGGCAGTCTCTTTCACCATGAACAACCTCTGCAACCGCGGCGTCAACGGCAAGTAGTGCATTAAAGCAGTCGGTCTTCTAGACTTGCTTACAGCAGTTGGCTTGTAGCGATCAGCACCACAGAATTCGCACACTTCTGCATCCTTGTCATCTTTGTAGTAAAGCATGCATCCGTTCTGACAGCAATCGATCTTAGAGCGGTAGAAGTCTTTCGGTAACTTGGCACCCTCTGAAAAAATATCTGTAATCAACTTGAGCACTCTATTGTAGCATTCTTGTGACATATTAAAGTCAAACTTTATGCTCAAGAGTCGAGTGATCACCTTTAAGGATGAATGTTCCTTACAACCAGGGTACAAAGGAGTCCTTGCATTCTCTAGCAACTCCATAAACTTCGCAACGTCGACATCGGCATTCGGTGCCTCCTCAGCTGCATCACGATTGTATGGATCGAAACTAGGTCCCGCAGCGTCGAAGACCATGTTCATGTACTCATTTTTGACACTAGTTCTGTTGTGGACATTCATATAAGGCTCCACATAAGGCTCCGCTTGGAATGCGAAAGGTACAAGCTCTCCGTGTGCGGTCCACTGGTAGTTGTTTGAAAGGAAACCCTTTGTGTATAAGTGATACGTCACATCCAATTCTGGTTAAAACTTCATGTTTCGACATTTTGCACATGGACACTTAATGTCCATGCCGTCCTTGGATTGAGGAAACGCCTTCACAAATTGGAAGAATTCTACTTCGGCGATGTATTTATCTCGCACACCGCACTTGTCATCTCGAATGCGGTTGTACATCCACGAACGGTCTCGCAGATACATGGATATAGCCATTTCTAGATATCTGCAAATATGAATAAACTTTAAAACTGAAACGAATAT
The DNA here is from genome assembly GCA_029216955.1 of Iris pallida. NCBI lineage: Eukaryota > Viridiplantae > Streptophyta > Magnoliopsida > Asparagales > Iridaceae > Iris > Iris pallida. The sequence goes on from JANAVB010005600.1 coordinate 13,921,813, forward strand.
ACTACATACTACATACATACATTATACTGCGAGCCCCCTTGGGGCCCCACCCCGAGCAGCAGACCCCTAATCTTAAAACAAGTGATCCAAGAAACTAAACATGTAATCAAGTGACACTATTACTAGACATACTATTTGTTCTGTGTGAGATGGACTTGAGGACATTATTGAGCTATCACGGTGTACTCCGGAACTCTGGTAAGGAAACTCTAGTACCTATGATGTATCCGCAGTCCCGATAAGAAAAACTGTGGTAACTATGAAATCTTCGCAGCTGTGGTAATGATGTAGCGATAACTATAAGGGAAAGTAGCTCATATATACGCCTAGTGACTACCCTTCTAACCCCATGCTATTGCTCGTGTCGCATCCACGACACATCCAGTCTGACTCTAATAAATGATAAATCTAGAAGTCCAGTCAAACATATAGACTTGAAAGTCCATCATCAAGTAAACATCTAGAGAACATAATCCGGTCGCTATATGCCATGTAATACGAAATCGTGTATCATGTCTACGTGTCAGCAAGGATAATCATGAAAGAGTACTGATAATAAATAGGTAAAGCATATTGCAATATATCGAAAGTAAATGACTGATAAAGAATGCATGCTTGTAAATATGTAACCCAATAGGCAAGGTATACTTGCCTGGGTTTGTCCAATGCCGCTGAGACTGCGATTCCCCGGGTTTGGTACGGGCCTAGGTAAGACTAATGCTGCTACGGTTCTACGAAATCTACCAAAGCCCACAAACAACCAAGTATAACAAACAATATATGTATACATCTACGTATAGAAACAAGGTCCTTTTATGGTTTTCTTTAAAATATATTTACTTATATAACTCCTATAATAGTAATATAGATAATCATAATAAGTTTGTCAAATGAGTGATTTCTTATAGTAAAAGTGGATATTTATGATCATTAAGTTTGGTTGGCTGTTTTCTTTATTAGATAAAATGGTATCAACATTTCTAACATAAAAATTATCTTACCATGAAAAATGCTAATTTTTAAAAATAAATTTGGTTTTATGTTATACATAAATTTGGTTTTATCTTCCCGAACCCTAACCCTACACTACTAAAATATGCTTTACTAGCGACGTAATTTAGCGACGGAATAAAATAACGTCGCTAAATATCAAATATAGCGACTCCTTTCTATAGACACCGCAAAACGTCGCTGAATAGCGACGTTCAATGACAGGAGATAAATTACGTCGATGAATTACGACATTCAGTGACATATTATTAAAATATGTCGCCATATATTAAAATGTTTGCGACGTTTAGCGACGTCGACTCTTGACGTTGGTAACTTGTTTACTTAGGGCACACTGTTTCCTTTTTCCTCCTCATTCGAAAATTTTGGAATTTTCCCTCGAGCTCTTCCCCCCCGGCGACCCCTTCCCCCCCCCGGCGACACCCTCCCCCCCCCCCGACGACTCCTTCCTCCCCCCCCTCCGGTGACCCCTACCTTCCCCGTCGAGCTCCTCCTCCTCTTCCTCAGGTAAACCCTACCACACACACACACACACAGACACACACACCCACACACAGAGACACACAAACACACACCCACGGACACACACACACAGACACACACGGACACACACACACTCACACGGGCCGAACCCAATCGGATAAACCCGTTAATGGGTTGGGTTAGGGTTAAACATACTCGGGTTCGGGCTCGGATTTGGGTTAAAATATTTGAACCCGATCAACAATCGGGTTGGGCTTGGTTTCATGTGTCGGGTTCATGTCCAAGTCCGATGCCTTGTTCGGCTTACTCCAAGGCCAGCCCTATATAGGTTGAAGCAAAAAAAAAGAAGCTAAATAATTGTAAGCAGTGAAAACTGCTATAAAGCTTGCTAAAAAAGATTAGTCCAACATTATGTTGGGTTGGTCAGAACCATCATTGCTCAAAGTAAAATTCGACATTCTCCTAGTCGATTTGTTCTCAGTGAACGCTCGTTGTACAGTCAATAGAACTTATGGAATTCTATTTGTATCAGCTCCTTTTCGGAATAACCACTGGAGTGTTGAAAGAATGGACTGGCTGATAGAAAATATTTCTACTCACCCTCCATAAGAGCTGGTGCTCTCTTTATATAGGGGTATGTTTGGATAGTAAAAGAGAGGAAATTAAAAAACTGCATATGCATGTAGTACGTACATATATATATTTTATATATGCATTTTTCTTTTATCCTAGTTCTTATCTCCTTCCATTTGTTTGATGACTAAACATAAAAGAAATGAGGATGTGAGAGAGTTAATTATTTAATTAACTCAAATACTTAAACGATGACTAAACATAGAAATCCATTCATTTATGCATTCATCCATTCACCATTCATTTATTCATTCACCTATTCATCATTCATTCATTCATTCACCCATTCACCATTCATCTATATCCATTCATTCATCCATCCATTCATCTTTCACATATAGCAGTCCATTCATTTATTTATTCACCCATTCACCATTCATTTATTCATTCACCCATTCACCATTCATTCATTCATTCACCCATTCACCATTCATTCATCCATTCACCCATTCACCATTTATTTATCCATTCACCATTCATTCATCCATTCATCCTTTTCATTAAAAACAGTCACTTAACCCCCTTCAGGTTGTGTGTATGTGTTTTTAGTGAGTTAGTGAGTTGAGCGTTTAGTTAGAAGAGTATGTTAGTGGTTAGATAATATGTTAAGGAAAGGTTTGGTAATAGAATGTGGTTTGTGTTAGAGAGTGAGAAAATTGTGGAAGATATGTTAGTAAGATTTTATATTAGAAGTTTTGTATTAGAGTTAGATGTGGACTAGAGTGAGCGTGACAGGTTGAGGTATCTTGTGATACCAAGATGGTATCACAAGATAATTAGGATTTACCCTAGCTATGAAAGGGTAAGGTAATAGGGTAAGTTAAGGTAATTGCCTAGAAGCTAAGGTATGAGTCTAAGGTGTTAGGATATGGTTAGAAATTGATTGTCTTGGTTGGTAATGGTTAAGATTAGTGCTCTTAGACTAGTTTTGACCTCAGTTGACCATTTTGACCAAAAGTCAACAAAAGTCAACCGAAAGTCAAACTTAGCCTAAAAGTGACTAGAATTGACCCGAAACCAAACCAGAGTTGACCAATTGACTAAAAGTCAACAGTTACCCGATGGACCCGACCCAACCTGAGTTCAACCCGATCCTCCGGGCTTGGTCTTGGGCTTCATATGTTAAACCCGAGGTCGGGCCAGGTTTGGGCTCGGATTAGGCTTATGATTCATCTGGTTGGGCTCGGGTTGACCTCAAGCTCGACCCAACCTGCCCGAGTTTCACCCCTACACACGGTTACCATGTCTCTCTTCTATAATATACACTAGAAAGTTCGGACACTGCAAATATCGGTGTTTTTTCTATGTCTATGTCTAGTGAAGGATAATTGCCTAGACTTAATCAACTTCATCCAGTTTGACTAGTTTGTCCAAGATATTGACTTAGTCAACTCAACTTCACCCAGTTTGACTAGTTACTGCACTGAACATGTGTGTCCATCTTTGTAGAATTATTTTCAAATGGATATGAATTACTACTTGCGGAATCGTTCATGGATGTACAATCGTCGTCTTGATGATATATGTGGTGTGCAGGATGAATATATAGCGGGAGTAGAGCAGTTCTTGTAGTTTGCTAAGGCGTTCCCTCAGTACATGGACGACACCAAAATTAAGTGTCTGTGTGTGAAATGTCATAACGTGAAATATTATCCAGAAGTGGAAGTGACATATCATTTGTACTCGAGGGGTTTTATGCCTAATTACTATCAATGGACCGCACACGGAGAACTTGTATCTTTAGCATCAGAGCCGGAGCCTTATGTTGAGCCGTATATGCATGCGGGACCTAATTTTGTTTTAGATAATCATGCATACGACGACGGGTGCGTGAACATGGTTTTCGACGCTGCGGGGCCTAGTTTCATTCATGATGCAGCTGAGGAGGCACCGAATGTCGATATTGCAAAGTTCATGGAGTTGCTGGAGAATGCAAGGACTCCATTGTATCCTGGTTGTGAGGATCATTCACCGTTGGAGGTGGTTACAAGACTGTTGAGCATTAAGTCAGATTTTAATATGTCGCAAGAATGCTACAATCGAGTGTTGGAGTTGATTATAGAGATCTTGCCGGCGGGTGCTAAGTTACCTAAAGACTTCTATCGGTCTAAGAGGATGGTGAGATCGCTCTGGATGGGATACAAAAAAATCGATTCTTGTCGCAATGGGTGCATGCTATACTATAAAGACGACAAGGACGCAGATGTGTGCAGATTTTGTGGTACTGATCGCTATAAGACAAATAGTACAGGAAGGTCTGCTGGTGCAAGAAGACCGACCGATTCAATGTACTACTTGTCTTTAATGCCGCGATTGCAAAGATTATTTATGGTGAAAGAGACGGCTAAAAATATGAGTTGGGACATGCGAGAACATATTGAAAGAGTGTTGGATCACCAATCCGATGGAGAAGCATGGAAGCACTTTGATCGAGTGTATTCTGATTTTGCTTCAGATCCGTGTAAAGTCAGGTTGGGGCTATCTTCTGTCGGTTTTACTCCTTTTGGTCTTTCGAGATCCCAGTATTCGTGCTGGCATGTGATTGTCATTCCGTATAACCTACCACCTTGGATGTGCATGAAGACTCAGTACATATTTCTAACCGTTATGATTCCTGGTCCGAACAATCCCAAGAGAAATATTGATGTGTGCTTACAGCCTTTGATAGATGAGTTGAATCAGTTATAAGAAGTAGGCACTAACACGTATGATGTTTCCAGGAAGCAGAATTTTAAGATGAAGGCAACCCTTATGTGGACCATCAACGAATTTCCGGCCTATAAAATGTTATCTAGATGGAGCACTCATGGCCGTCTCTCGTGTCCGTATTGCATGGACCGTACTAAGGCTTTCTGCTTGAAATATGGAGGAAAACCATGCTTCTTTGATTGTCATCGACAATTTCTGCCAAAAGATCATCCGTTCAGAAGGAACAGGAATGCATTCCTTACCGACGTTGTAGAGAAGGGTGATCCACCGCCAAGGTGGTACGGAGCCACGATATGGAAGGAGGTTAGAGATTTTCCAAGTGCTATCGAAGATCCTACAACTGGGTACAAGTGCGATGGATTTGGTAGAGATCATAACTAGACAAAAAAGAGTATATTCTGGGATCTGCCATATTGGAGTACCAATCTTATCAAACATAATCTTGATGTCATGCATATTGAGAAAAATGTGTTTGATAACATAATTAATACTGTGATGGACGTAAAGGGAAAAATGAAAGACAATCCCAATGCCAGGTTGGACTTAGAAGAAATATGCAAACGCCCTGCATTGTATTTGATAGAGGAGACTGGAAAATAGTTCTTGCCGAAGTCAATTTTCTTACTGGACAAGGAAGATAAAGTGAGACTTTGTCGGTGGATCCAGGGCCTAAAATTTTCAGACGGATATGTGTCAAATCTGAGAAGATGTGTCAATCTGAAGGAAAATAAATTGATAGGTATGAAGAGCCACGATTGTTACGTATTCATGGAGAGGTTAATTTCGATTGTATTTCAGAAATTCTTATCGCAGGCAGTTTGGGATCCATTGACGGAGCTTAGCATATTCTTCAGGGATCTTTGTTCTAAGAAATTGTTCGTTGATCGTCAAGAGAAGGACATTGTGGTAACACTGTGCAAGCTAGAGAGAGGGTGTTTTCTCATAGATTCTTCGACTCTATGGAGCATTTGCCGTTTTATCTATCCTATGAGGTTGGTGGACCCGTCGAATATCGATGGATGTACCCGTTCGAGCGACATTTTAATCACCTAAAAAGAAAGGTGAAAAATAAGGCACGGGTCGAGGGTTCTATTTGTGAAGTCTATGTTCTCGAGGAGAATACAAACTTTTGTTCGATGTATTTCAAGCCTCATGTTGCAACTAATAGAACGAGAGCTTCCAGAAACGATGACGGAGATCATGAATGTAATGATACAATACTGAAGGTATTCAATGCTCCAGGAAAGCCATCAGGTGAAATAAAGAAGAGATATCTGAACGATGATGAGCTAAGGGCTGCTCAGGTGTATGTATTACTCAACTGCGACGATGATAAAACAGAGAAGATGGAGGGGTAAGTAATTAATACGTCTACTTTATTTTAATAATGTTGATTATTATACTATTACATTAATTAAACGATATTATTTTTAGCATATTTAATGATGATGTGAGGTCAGGTAGGCCACACATAACAGAAGAAGAACTAGAAAAAGAAATAAGGCATTATTTTCCATCATGGTTTAGTACATATCTAAGACTTGAGAACTCTGTAATTACCTTTCTGTATATGCACTTGAGAATGAGCTTAATTTATTTTTTCGTGGTATTTAGGTCGATCGTCCATACGCAAGACTTGAGAATTAGTCTATTAGAATGCTAGCCAAGGGACCAATTTATGCTGCAAAAATATGGCCAAGCTACTGCGTTAATGGGTTTAGGTTTAAGTCAACAACTTTTCCGATCAGAGACAACTTTGTGGATCTCGATTCCACCAAAAACAGCTGTTTGTGTATCAGATCTTCGAACTAAAAAGATGTTGATGCGGGCAACGATTTCTATGGCGTCCTACGGGAGATTGTGGAGCTGACATATAGTTATGAAATAGAGCCTGCTAAGATTGTGTTATTCAGGTGTGATTGGTTCGATCCGATTGAAGGTCAAGGTTGGAAAGTAGACAAGCACGGTCTTGTAGATATAAACTATCGGCGTCAATATCAAGGCTATGAACCATTTGTCCTATCAAATCAGGCTCAGCTCGTATACTTCACAAGTTATCCTAAACGGGGAACAATAAGGTCTGATTGGTAGGCAGTATGCAAGACCAAAGCTAGAAATACCTTTGAGGTTGACGATATACCTTATCAAGAGGATGAACTACCTCTTATAACAAATATTATAGAAGTGGACATGACGGAAGTTCCTCATTACACATCAAATTGTGTAGAAGAAGTAGAATTATCTAAAGAGGAAGATGCAGATGAAAGTGAAGATATAGAGGAGGAAGAAGAAGAAGATGAGCTAAACGAACTAGATGAATTTTTTGAAGAGGATTAAATCTGTATGTTTGTTTTATCATCATATTTGACACTTTAGTGATACTTTTATCATATAAATCTGTGACACTTTAGTGACACTTTTATCTGTGACTATGATATTTTTTTAAAATTTGTGATGTCTATCATATAAATATGTATGTTTGTTTTATTGTCATATATTATTATCAGGTATGACTAGACCAGGAGGACGACGCGGAGGATATTATATTAGGCAGTCATGTCTGCCTCGGGCTGGGGATACAGATTCCGTAGCCTCATCCTCATCTCCTAGTACGCCAGTGTACCGTTCTGTTCCCGGTCCATTATCGGGACAGGGCAGGTCCAGCAGGTTGGCGACTCCTCCCTCGTCGTCCAGCATTCCTGATCCTGCATCCAGTATTCCTTTCGTGTCCAGCATTCCTCCTGCCGATGGCTCCATGGAGAGATCCGACGTCGGGCATATAGAGGACGGCGATCAGACTGATCATGTCCAGGCAGAAGGTGAGAGCGACCCTCCATGTGCTCCCCGGACGAGACGCGCATGGAGATTTTGACGGACGGGCCTACGAAGTAAGTTAATTAGTTAATATATATTTCTCAAATGATTATATGTACATATATATTCATAAAATTTATTATTGTATAGATATCGGCATCCTGCAGTACAGAGACAGCTCGGGTTATTTCTGAGGCAGAACTATTGTGGGCCTTGGATTAACTACTCAGATGCTTCCGCATATAGGAAGGCCTTTTGGTTGGCCCACTTCAAGATAAAAAATTTATTTATTTTTAAATTTTAATAATCATTTGTGTATATTATATAACTTTTCTATTTTACTTCTTGTAGATGACCTATTTCTATCCACCACACTGGGCGGCGAAGATCGAGGCCTAATTTTTTGCCGTCGCATGCAAGCTCATCCGTGATGCGATCTACGACCAGAAGTCTCGTGATCGCTCCGAAAAGCCGATCCATGGTTGGATCACGCAAGAGCAGTGGACTGCGATGAAGGCTAGATTCGGCGAGGCCAGGTACCAGGAGCGATCTAACAAGGCCAAGGTGGCGCGGTCGAGCGCCAGTAAGTGGTGTGGTGGCTCCATTTCGATGACGGAGCATTTTCGTCGTCTGGTACGTTTCCTATGACAGACATTATTTTATTTATAGTTGGATATAATATTTAATACAAATAATAGATAATATATTTTAACAGGTAAAAAATGGTGAGGCCCCCAACATGGTGACCGTCTTCCTGGTTACCCATCGGAGGGCTGGAGAGTTTATTGATGAGAGGGCGACGCAGGCATATGTACGTTCTTCTTTATATTAATTTACTATAATTTAGAAAAGAGGAAAATAGATATCAATATACACTTTAGCAAACACTTAGACGTTAGGAAACATTGTTGTAGGCCGAGTTTTTTCGGCTACAAGAGGAGGCGGCTGCTGCTGCTAGTTCGCCAGCAGATGGAGGGGCTGGTACTTCCTCACAGCCGCCTACAGCTCCATCGCCGGACGACCTCTGGATGACCGTCGTTGGTTATCTTCAGAAGGGTACGTACTACGGTACGGGATCCTACGGCGCCTATTTGGCTTCAGAGTCATCCCAGGTCCCCTCTGTCAGTACGCAGTCTCCAGCTTCGCAGGCGTCATCACGAGCTCAGGATATTGGTCGTCAAATCGATGAGCTGCGTCGCGAGTTGCAGCAACAGATTTCTGATCACCATACCGCAGAGCGACGATCCGACGATCCGATGATCATCGGACGATTTGATGCGATCGAGCGCAGTATACAGGAGCTGATGAGTCTACAGCAGGCTATAGCTGCCAGCTTGTACACGCTCACCGAGTCTATGCAGCGCACAGAGCATAGACAGGTCGAGCTGGAGGGATCTTAGAGGACCATGTTTGCCTCACTCACTCGGGTACATACTTCGATTGAGGAGAGTACTCAGAGGATGGTGAGTACCCTTGCTGTGCATGCAGAGCGACTGTGAGAGATGGAGCAGATACGTCCTCCCGGTCCATCGACGGTGCCGACTCCAGATATTGTACTGCCTCCTACTGCCCCTACGGTGCAGCTCACACAGGAGCAGTATGAGTACATGCTATCTTAGATGCGCAGTAGGGGTCCTCAGTGATCCAGTAGATTTTTTATCATCTTTGTATGTATTGGCCCTATGGGCCCATTGATCATTGATACACTGATTTTCATTCTTATTTGACTCTGTTGGACATGTATGTTTGTTGGACATGTATGTTTGTGATATTTACTTTGTTGGTATTTTTATTGAGTACATGTATGATATTTACTTGGACATGTATGTTTGTGATATCTGCGACGGAGATGACAAATATACCTACGCTGGGTTATAAGCGATGATCTGATATACGAAGGAGGTGCTGTCCAAATTTTAAAAAAATATGTTTGGTATTTTTGTGATGATGTGTGTAGCATAACAAAAATACCAAACATATTTTTTCATAATATATGCTGTCACGTCGCTATCCGTCGCAATCCGTCGCTCAATAGCTGACGTGGCAGAGAGTTGACGTCGCTAATTTGGTCGCTGTGCGTAGCTATACTGCTGACGTGGCAGCCATGCCATGTCATCACATAAAAAGAAATAACGTCGCTACGTAGTCGCACTACGTCGCTAAGTTGGCGACGTTCAAATTCGTCGCCCTCTGTCGCTAATTTTGCGACGACCCAGCGACATTGGGGGGACGTCGCAAACAGCGATGGAGGGCGACGAATTTGTCATCTGCGACTAGCTTTTCTGCGACCTTCATGTTTCGTCGCTAAAGTCGTCGCTAATTACGTTTAGCGACGTATTTTTCTTAATTAGCGACGTATCCTGACGTCGCTAATTTGCCTTATTTTAGTAGTGCTAACCCTCCCCCCCAGTCCCCCCCTCCTCACCTCCAGCTGCCCTCACGCCCCCTGCCCCTCCTCCCCCCCGGCCACCCCCTACTCACCACCCGACCACCCCCCGGCCCCTGCCCCTCCCCCTCCCACAGCCCCTCACCCCTCAACCACCCCCAGCCACCCCCCACTCACCACCACCCGCACCCCTCCCTGCCCCTCCCCCCACAGCCCCTCAGCCCCCAACCACCCCCAGCCCCCCTCCTCACCCCCAGCCGCCCTCACCCCCCTGCCCCTCCCCTCCAGCCACCCCCCCACTCACCACCACCCGCATCCCTCCCTGCCCCTCCCCCCTTCTCCAGCCCCTCACCCCCCAACCACCCGTACCCCCCCTGTGCCCCTCCCCCCGAGCCACCCGCACCCCCCCAACCACCCATAACCAAAATAGAGAGAGAGAGGGGGGAGGGGAGTTACGTACCGGAGAGGAGGAGAGTTCGCCGCGCCGGAGGGGAAAGTGAGAGAGTGAAAATGAGAAATAGGGGAAATGAATCCGGGGGGGGATTTTAATTAAAATTTAGCGACGTTGTTAGGAACGTCGTTAAATTCGTCGCTATTAGCAACGTAATGGCGATGTTTAGCGACGAAAAGCTCATTTAATTAATATACGTCGCTGGCACGTCGTAATTTTCGTCGCTAATAGCGACGATTAGCGACGTTTAACATAAACGTCGCTAAATTGCAAAAATTAGCAACATTTTAACTAACGTCGCTAAATTACGTCGCTAATATATTAGATTTTAGTAGTGACCGGTGTTGAAAGGATCATCGTCCGGTGTACCAACCAGCCTAAGGGGTTCAAATACTAAACCGTGATTGCTGACAAGCATGTCAAGTCTGATCTTATTCTCATTTGGCTACTACTAATATAAGCACCATACTGCTGCTTAACATAACGAGTCTACACTAACAGGAGCTTTCACTGGCTATATATGAATTCTACTTACCGTTTATAGTAGGAGGATGAAAACTGGGTTCAATGGAAGCTGGAGTTAGGATAGGGTTTCGAGTTCCCTTTTAGCAAAATTATGTTGTGCTCGGGCATAGAAACAATATAATCCTATGTAGAGTAAAGTCTTACTGCAGGAGGGCATAAATGGCTGAGTTGCAAGTAATGGATAGATTAGTCTGCATGGTATGCACTCTTAAGCTAATTACTGCTTTGGTGTCATCCACACTCTCTCCTTAAGTTAAATTTCAAATTTTGCTGCTCCTATTTCTTGTTCAGGCTGGAGAGGGAGAATGCAGTTGTGGAGGGAAGATGGTCAAAGGGCTGTGCGTAAAGCCAAATAAAGGAGATGCAGTTCTCTTTTGGAGCATGGTTCGTCTTTACCATCCAATGTGTTAATTAACACCATACATATTCTTCAAGATCTAGGTTTTGCAAATGATTTGATGTTTTAATATAGAGCTTCATGTGATGGATATTTTTATTTGCTTTCAGGGTCTTAACGGCGAATCAGATCCAAATAGTGTTCATGGAGGATGTGCAGTTTTGAGTGGAGAGAAGTGGTCCGCCACAAAATGGATGAGGCAGAGAACTAGCTATTGATTTCATGATATTGTTTCCCAATTAAATCATCTGCTTACCTTCTTCACCATTCTTCCTCCGTATCCATATTGAATATGCAAAATGGGTCATTGCTATGACCAATTTTTCATGAGAGTATATACAAAGAATGTCTAAAGGGGGCAAAGGGAAGGTTGTAATTGCCTTTGTCACTAAAATGACTCAAATTACTGTTCTAAAATTAATAAAAGATGGGTGTAACTAGAATATTTTCCGAAGGATAGAGGGGTATTCTGGAAATCTTGCTGATGATTTCAGTTCCAGTTTCGTCATTCTAACTTCAACTAAGATTCTTCAGTTAACTTTTCCCTTTCTTTTCTCGATTCAATTACCTCTTTTTTAATCTTTCGCATCTCACTGAAAATAAGTGTCCAGTTTTGAGTGACGTGTTATATACTTGAGACGGTATCCATGTATCCTGAACTTGCTGAGCTCTATATGCTCATCACTCTTCCTTGTAGTTAAGCAAGCCATTAATTCTTGTTAGAGTTATATTTACAGTGCAGATATATGGGTCTCGTCTCTTGATCTCGATGTCGAGGATTATGAGTGTGTGCAGGGAAAAGAGAAGGGTTCGACTTCTTTGTTTATCCCAGCCCTTATATTCGAAATAGGCAAGCAATCCAATTCTCTGATTTCTTCTCCCTAGACAGAAAATTGTGATTCTAATAAGGTTCTGTTTTGTTATTTCATTCTTCTGCTGTCTTTCTTCTCTAAAATTGTGATTCTAATAAGGTTATGTTTTTGTTATTTGATTCTTCCTGAAAATTGTATGCTAGTTGCCTCAGCAAAATTACAAGGAACATCTTCAGACAAGAGAGAGAGCAAAATTGTTGTGGACATGAATTTTGCCGCGGAAGGAGCTGCAATTGAAACACTGGTTGGTTTGGAGGGAATCGACGTCTGACTACAATGAGTTTAGTTGAGTCCATTTTTGTTCACCCGCTAAAACTAGGTGGGATGTTCATCTCCCACTAAAAAAAATGAAGGTAGGGGTGCAACTCAGGCGGGTTGGGTCGGGCTTGAGGTTCAACCTGAGCCCAATCCGATGAATCATAAGCCTAGTCCGAGCCAAAGTCCGACCCGACCACGGGTTCAACATATGTAGCCCAAGACAAAGCCCGGACGATCGAGTTGGGCTCGGGTTGGGTCGGGTTTATCAGACTCTAATATGACATTTGAAATAATTTTAAATAAAAGTAATATTAAATACATAATCAAATAGCAATTAAGCCTAAATCATTACAAAATAAAACTGAAATGAAATTTAGGACTCATAAAATTGAAATGAGATTTAGGACGAGAAATGAAGAGTTTGGGTGAAATTTTTTAGGATTTAAACTTTTTATTTAAGAATATGAAACAGTACATATAATATAAATTATACGTATGTCGGGTTTCGGGTTCTTCGGGTAACCCGGCACATGAATCAAGTCCAATCCGATTTTTTATCGGTTCAAATGTTTTAACCCGAGCCCGAACCCGAGTTTCTTCAACCCTAACACATCCCCTTAACAGGTTTACCCAATCAAATTCGGGTTTAACCCATCCGAGTTGCACTTACAAATTGTAAGTGGTTTTATTCACCCACCAAAGTGGTTTTGTGGCACGGGTAACATCCCACCTAGTTTTGGTGGGTGAACAAAAATGGGATGTATTAAGAAGTTAGGGGCATGTATTACTGTCTAATTTTTTGTAAATATGGTACAAATTGGATTCTATTATTTTTCTTAGAATATGCTAGAGATTCTATTATTTTACTTGAAATATGCTATTGCTTGAGGTGAGAGATTCACGATATCATATAGCTCAGATTTGTTGTCAAAGTTCAGATTTGTTACTGTTTATTTTTCTTAGAATATGCTAGAGATTCTATTACTGTTTATTCACTCAAGTTCAGATTTGTTCTCAAAGTGAGTAGCATTAGCTCAGATTTTTTGTCAAAGTTAGTATTAGCTTCAACCAGTCATAATAGTTGTTTTAGTTACATTATTAAAGATACCATATAAAAATAAAAATTAGAATGTTTCATCTTAATTTTATAATTTTTTTTGTAATCTTCAAACTTACATAATAATGGTTAAATTGTAAATTTTGATCAAAAAATAAAAAAAACAACATAAAAAAATAGTAAGGATATTGACGAGAGCCGGACGTGCAATACAGTAATTAAATTATATATTTGCATGACAATGATATTTGTTTCTGATAGGATTGTATTATATAAAACTTAGCCGTTTTTGTGATGGTGCTAAATTTTATAACTTATATCAAATTCAATTTTCAATAAAGCTCTACTACTCGCATATAGTTTCCAGAATTTTGTGCCTAATTTCATATAAAAAAAATTAAATTAAAATGTTTTCATTTTAATTTTATAGTCTTTTCAATCTTCAAAATTACAATAATGGCTAGAGGTAAATTTTGATCGGAAAAAAAAAACTTGAAAAAATAAAATTAAAAAACCAACCTTTTTTATTACATAGTAAATTATATATCTGATAGGAATAAATTATATATCTGATAGGATTGTAATTACGATAGTGCTTAAATTTATAATTTATATCAAATTTAATTTTCAGTAGTGAAGCTCTACTTCCAGAAGTTTGTGTTTTTTTAAGCGTAAAGAACTGTTGCTGGTTGATAAAGTTTGATGAATGTCATGGATGGCGTTTAAGGAGCTATGCTGAAGTGAGATGGTTAGTAAAGTTCTATGCAGCAGAGTGGGAACAGTAGATGCGGAGGAGCTGCGAATCTGCTTCAGGTTGGATAATCACCAGATAAATAAAAATAGATTCTCAAAACAATCACATTTTTTATAGTATTATATCAAATAAACTTAGACGGATTTAATTTTTTTTAATATGATTCTATTAGATGAAATTTATCCTTTAAATTTATATCAAACTCAATTTTCTCCAATATCTTAATCAAAATATAGTTTTATATAATAATATTACTGTAGGTATATCTTTAGATTGATTGTAAGAAAATATTAATGTAAATCCCTCATGTTAGACCGAAAACAAGATATAATATGAGTATGCACAACATGTTAATGATGTGAAGCCATTGCAAATGATATAAGAATGAGGTACTCATATAAATAGTATGAAGAAATATATATTTGTTAATAGCTTAGGTAAATCTCGGGCTCTAGTTATTGTACCAATTTAAGTTGAGATGGTAGACCACATAGAGAAGGGCCTTGATTGACCCAGAATTATGCTTTTGACCCATGGGATTTAAGAGTCAAAATTTATGCCCAACATCTCAATGCTACACTTCACATCCAATGTGAATGTCCGTTACAATGACCATATCCATATCCAATACAAAATGAATACGAATTCCCTAAAACCTAAACTCCGTATAGATTGGTAAAGCTAGGTTTCCTTGTCAGGGATGTACAAGATTTCACACAAATATCTTAATTTAATTAAAATGAATTAAAATAAGAGAAATATGTAAGAGTTGCTAGCCTGCAGCTTTAACAAGGACAACTGTCTGCATTTTTTTAAGGAAGAATTCCCGGTGCATATATATATATATATATATATATATATATATATATATATATATATATATATATATATATATATATATATATATATATATTTTGAAATCACACTCACACACACAATTGGGAGGCTCGAACCTTGCAGGCCCCTCCGGGTGTTTTATATATATATATATATATATATATATATATATATATATATAAATATATATATATATATATATATATATATAAATAAATAAATATATATATATATATATATATATATATATATATATATAAATATAGAGGAAGCGGATCAAAAGCCCCCCCTTAGAAAGCCCCCCAAAAACTCCCCTCACTCTAATTCGTAATTTAATGTTAATATTAATGTTAATATTAATGTTAATGTTAATATTAATGTTAATATTAACATTAAATACTAAAATTAACATTAAACTTAACATTAAAATTAATATTAACATTAACATTAACATTAATATTAATATTAACATTAATATATAAAAAAATTAAAAAAAATTAATATTAACATTAACATTAATATTAATATTAACATTAATATTAACATTAATATTAACATTAATATTACGAATTAGAGTGAGGTGGGTTTTTGGGGGGCTTTCTAAGGGGGGCTTTTGATCCGCTCCCATATATATATATATATATATATATATATATATATATATATATATATATATATATATATATATATTTTTTTTTTTTTTTTTTTTTTTTTTTTTTTTTTTTTTTTTTTTTTTTTTTTTTGAAATCACACTCACACACACAATTGGGGGGCTCGAACCTTGCCGGCCCCTCCGGGTGTTTTATATATATATATATATATATATATATATATATATATATATATATATATATATATATATATATATATTATACAAAACACAAAGGTTTTTGAATCCTAGGGCTGACTGTGCCAAGATAAAGAGTGGTTGGGATTTAATCTTGGTGAATCAACGGTTGTGGGGTTTTATGGGGAAGAGCATTATTGGGAGTGGGGTTTTATGGGGAAGAGCATTATTGGGAGTGGGGTTTTATGGGGAATCCAAAGATGGAGATTTAATATTTTGATGGTTGGGATTTAATATTTTGATGGGGGCCTCATAATGGTTGTGGATGAGCATTATTGAGAGTGGGATTTTATGGAAAATCCAAATAAAATTCACATCCAGCAGTGGTTGGGATTTAATATTTTGATGGGGCCTCAAAATTATTATTGTTCGTTTAAAATTGAGGATCCAAGATTTTGAGGAGGAATACCTTAAATGAACCATGCCCTATGGACACGGGTTATGACTAGTATATATATATATATATATATATATATATATATATATATATATATATATATATATAGCAAATGACCTCTAGCCTAGTGGTTAAGGGAGATGCATGTCGCCCAAGTGGTCAGGAGTTGGAGCCCCAGGCCCAAGTGGTCAGGAGTTCGAGCCCCAGTGGAGGCGAGTTCGCCACAATTACCCATTGCTTCAATATATATATATATATATATATATATATATATATATATATATATTGAAGCAATGGGTAATATATATATATATATATATATATATATATATATATATATATATATATATATATATATATATATATTACCCATTGCTTCAATATATATATATATATATATGCAAATGACCTCTAGCCTAGTGGTTAAGAGAGATGAATGTGGCCCAAGTGGTCGGGAGTTCGAGCCCCAGTGGAGGCGAGTTCGCCACAATTATCCATTGCTTCAAAAAAAAAAATATATATATATATATATAGTACGGGAGAGTCTTTCTCTCATAGAAAAATCAAATAGCAGACAAGTAGTAATCAAATCCATACACAATAATAATAGACAAGCACATGTAATACTTATTTACTTCTTCTTCTACTGCTCTAATGCATCTTTTTTTTTTTCATGAAACTTGAGCCCTTGTGATGACTAGATAAATAATAACGGACAAGCAACTTTCGACATATTAATTGTGGTTGACTGGGGAAGGAACCAGTATAGTGGTTCAACTCCTGAGTAAAGAGTTCCTTCATCCTCCAATAAAGAGGCAGGCGGCTCGTGGTACTTCTCCGTCGAGTTGGGTTGTTCGACAAGGGCATCAATAGTGAGGAAGAGAAGAAGTCATCGGCCACTGGCGAAGACAGATCGAGGTCTCTTATTTTAGTGGTGACTCCGGTGGCCAGGGAATGGATGCAGGGTTCGCCAAGGAGGGCCGAGGCATAGTCGTTCACCAGAGAACTCGGGAGCGCGCAAACTAATGGAGGGATGTAGCTATAGGCGTCCCGTACTGTTCCCGTAATGATAGGACCGCATATGAAGGAACATATATATATATATATAGAGGGATGTTAATGATAGGACCGCATATGAAGGAACATATATATATATATATAGAGGGATGTTAATGATAGGACCGCATATGAAGGAACATATATATATATATATATATATATATATATATATATATATATATATATATATATATATATATATATATATATATATTTGGAAAAAGGATAAATTTTATTCCAAAAGTAATGCAATAATCTTATAACATACAATCAAAGTGGGACTCCCACTCTTCAGTTTCCCATAGCATTAACATCAAACTCTATGTTATGGAGAATGCCTACCGGAGGGATGACCAGCCCCTCAAATATACAACGGTTTCGTTCCCGCCATATTTTTTTTTTTTCATTCCCGCCATATATATATATATATATATATAATTTAAATATATTAAATATTATAAATATTTGATTTAAATATATTTTAATTAATATTTGTTAAAGATGTGTTTAGTTAGATAATATTTAGAAGGATTTTAGAAATTTTTGTAAACTATGTGAGGAGATACATACGCAGTAGTTAATTTTGTTTTGAATTTTTAATGGAATTGTTTTCAAGCCGCATTATATATATATATATATATATATATATATATATATATATATATATATATATATATATATATATATATATATATAAAAGTTGTAAATATATATAAGTTGTAAATCCTTCCTTAGCTAAAGTGGCAAGGGGGGAGGCATGACTGGATAGGTTCAATCTCACAGGGGAGCACTAACCATACTAACAAGCCCGGGTGGATTTATGAGGGATTCAAAAAGACAAGTGTCAATCATTTTCTGCTTTCAGGTTGGGAGAATAATAGACCTAACTATGGTGATTCTTAAGGAGGTAGGTAACCCACTAACGTAGACGTATAATTACTGATTCAAAATAAATCCAGTACCAATAGACCGGATAAAGAAAGGCTACATCAAGATAGATACTACTAAGAACATTGTAGCAAAGTTTTTCTTCTCGCATCAACAATAAACAGCAAAAGATTAGTCAAGCAAATCAGATCCTATACAACTTGACCGGCATGTTCACCAAGTCTTACCGAAGTCCACTTTCCAAAAGATCGTTCATAGCAGCAAATTGCGAAGGCTCGCAAGAAACTCATTTGACCATAATGTACTAATTTTTCTAACTTAAGGGGCATTTTTCCACTTTCTTGCTGGCACTCTAAAAAAGTTTTAACGAGGTACACACATCGGGTTGGTCATACCACTAGACATTTCTAATCCTGAAGACGTATCGATACCGACTCACATTTTTTCTTTGATTATGTTTTTTTCCTGGTTTTTCGAATCAAGGTTTTGGTAAAGTCTATTTATTTATATTCCTATAAACTCACATCAATTTGTTACCTGAAGGCCGATATTGATCATGTTTGAAGACCAATGTTGATCATTTCTGATGATTTATATTAGACTGATTATTGAGTTGTACAGTACACACTCAATGGGGAGTATTGTAATCAGTTATAACTACTTATGGATCGTGGCTAATAGATTTGGATCCTATATCTCTTAACGAGCTATCTCCTTGTAGCAACCTAATTTGGGGGTTATGTACATAATACTTGGAAGAACCAACAACTCTTTTAGACTACAACGAGAATGTAAATGATTTATTCTTTAAATTTGTTCATTGTCATTATTATTCATTTTAATATCTAACTTTTAATGTTTACTATTTTTAGGATATATTTCTATATAAAGTTTACATTTTGTGGATCATTCAAGATCTTCTTATCATTATTATAGTTATTTTTAGGAAAATGCTATTTTGACCGCCTACGGGGCTAGCCCACTGTAATGTCCGTATTTCGGAATACGTATTTTAATTAGACGTATATGTATTTTGGACCTGTATTTTATTTTTTCAGATTCTGGCCTGTAATTGTGTTTGGGTTTAACATGCGGATTCTGATTTTCTCGTAAAACGGATTTTGGACCTGGCTTGGTTTTATTTTGTGGAAAAAGGAATTGGTTTGGTTTAGTATGCATTGGAGCACCTTAACCTATACTCCACCCTCATTCCACCACAACCCACCCTCATTAAAACCCCACCTAACTTTCTCTCTCCCCATAACTTCCATTATTTCTTCATCTTCTTCTTCCTTCCTCCACACAACACCAACACCATAGGCAAGTGCACCTTACCACCACATAAGGATCCAATTTTATTTGTCCATTAGTTAGATTAGGCCATGGTGAACAACATTAGAACTTGGTATTTTGTGATTTGGAGCTTCCATTTTTCTAGATCTAAGTTTTAACCATTTTCGGAATTCTTGGTTTTGATCTATTAAACTTAGATTTTTTTTTCCTTGTTTTGAGACTTCCATGTGGAAGAGAATTCAATTTTACACAAGTTAGAACTTTGAAAATCTGAATTTCGTTTTGATTTGGCCAAGTTATGAAGATTTAAAATCTAGGGTTCTTGGGGTTTTCCTCTCGGCCAGTTGGAGAAGAAGACCTCGGCCTGCGCTCTTTAGCGCATGGCCGGACTGCGCAACTCTTCGGCCAGCGCCTTGCGCTGGGCTGACTTGCGCTGGCGCTTCTTAGCCCAGCGCCTTCCTCCCCTTGGCGCACTTGAATGCTGCGTCGTTCATTCCCTGCGCAAGCCGACCCCAGCGTACTTGACTGCTGCGTCACTCGCTCTCAGCTCAGCTCGGCTCAGCTCCAGCGCAATCCAACCCTAGCGCAGCTCACCCCAGCACGCTTGACTTCAGCGCAACCCGCTCCCAGCGCAAGCCAACTTCGGCGCAACCCGACCCAGCGCAGTGCATCCCCTGCGCAGTTCATCCCCTGCGCAGTCCATCCCCCTCTGCGCAATCTGATCCCCTGCGCAACCCACTTGCCCATGATGGTTTGGTTTTATTTCTTGGACTTGGCTTCTCTTTTGTGGATTAGAGTTTTGAGATCTTGTTCCACACCACACAACTATCTCAACCCAACACGACCTGGCACGATTTTCGGTGTTTTGCTTATAACTAGTACGATATTCGTGAATTTTGTGATTTATGATCCTATTGCTTTCTGATCTTATTGATGGTGACCTGATGGGGTACGCCCTTAACTTTTAACCTGTAATTCATAATTAATCTTGGCACTGGATAACTTGATAGTGGCCCATGGCGGCGCACTCCTGACTTGTAACTTGTAACTTGTACACCTGTAACTTGTAACTTGACTTGACTTGATAACTGGTCGTACTTGCCTTACTCTGACTCCGTGGGTGTTCGTTCTTGCTGCTTTGTGCAATCCACTTGTCTTGTCTTGCATCATGTCTAGGAAGTGACTCCCTGGTTACCACGGTCAGGGATTCACACTGAATATGTATTAGGCTAATGGCTAGATCAAACTATAGTTCATGAAGAATTTCCAGTCACAGGCGATCTCTGGACGCTTTAAACGGATTTGTAGCCTGCCGACGAGTAGGGCACATTTCCAGCACACTGTTACATGTTGCACCCTCTAAGTCACCTAAGGGTATATCGTCTCCTGGGCGATGTACCCAACCATACTCTCAACCCGCGGAAGGATAACTGGATAGTATGCAGGGCTTGGGACTGGGAATTTCTCATTTGCATCTTGCTAGTAACTAGGCTTGTGATAACCCTAGTTAGTTAAGTAATAAGCCGTAGTAATTGCTTGGCCGTTTGTGAATGGATGGTGTCTAGCCTTGTCTAAGTTTTGTCTAAGTCCCTGTACCTGGTACTCCTGTACATGATTGTTTTACTTATCTTTAACAATAAATGGGTAGAGACAAGTGCTATTCAGGCGAAGGGTTACAATCCCGGTCCTTGTTTGGTTTACGGGTTGTAATCTGGCTCCCAGAATGGTTCCATGTCCCTAGTCATTTATTGTCCTGTTGTACTTTTATTACTTGTACTTTCCTCCTATTCTTATGTTCAGATATGCTGGCTTTTGTTCTTATTTCGTGGCCTCCTTTGTGGCACTTGCTCTTTCTGGGGTTTGACCCAGCTGGTTTTGTGTGGCCAGATTTCGGAGCAGCACCCGAGGATCTACCGAACTTCCAGCCCAATGGTGGCGACTAGAAGGAACTCGGGCTACAAGTGGGTTTTCCATTTTGTTTCACTCACTCCATTGTAAATTATTCTTTTGAGGCGTTTAGCCGACGAGCACCTGTTAGCTCGATGCACATTTACTTACTGTCTGCCTACGGGCTGTAAACATGATTAACAAATCCTAGGGTTGATCATGTATGACTTAACTCTTGCTAGTCCTCGTATTTTGTATGACTAGCTTCATGATCAGCCGAATATGTAATATTTTGGACGCCTTTTATTGTATATTTGGTGGTCTAACATCTTGTAATTATATTACTTGCTTGAGATTGAGACAATAGGCTTGACCATAAGAGACTGTTGGTTTGTAGTAAACCCTCATATCTAGACAGCCGTGACCGTATAGCGAGGTGGATTCCATTTCAATATACGTAGCTGGCTATGTACGCCCCCGCTCTCCAGTATTCTGGTTCTGGGGCGTGACATGGTTTAAGTGGTGGCCCATGCAGGTTTTGGCATTTAAGAATGTGAGGGTTTATCTAATAGATGTCTCAATCAGTACTCGCCCTTGATCTCTGCTCGTATCTTCAAATCTCTGAGAATATTGACCTGATCACATGCTTGTATCGTTGATCTGTCTTGGTCCTTCCTTATTGTTTTCTGTGTCGTCTTCTTCAGCGGCAGTGTACCTGACCCCGCCGATCAGCCAGGCGGAGTACCTCCCGTGGACCAGCAACCCGGAGATCAAGCCCAGCATTCCGGAGTAGCCTCCAGAGTTGTACCTACTGGAGGAGAGCCCCCAGTTCGGCCCGTCCAGCCTGCCGAGCCTGATGATGGCACCTTGGTAGGTCTCATCAGGACCTTGATAGCTTCCCAGGATCGTAGAGGAAACGCCTTGCACCAGGTAGTGGCAGATGCTTTGACCAGAGGCGGTCATCCAGGGAACAGCGCGGCCAACAGCTTCAAGCGCTTGAACCCTCCATTCTTCGACGGCAGCGAAGATGCGATTGCCGCGAACGCTTGGCTTCAGGATACCGAGGTGGTTCTGGAAGCAGCTAGGACACCTGAGAATGAGAATGTGGCGGTGGTACGCCTACAGTTGCTAGACTTAGCTCGCAGTTGGTGGGCGGCGCAGGCCGTGGGATTAGCGGCGCCAGTTGCTTGGGCGGTGTTTAGAGAAAGATTCTAGACGAAATATTTTGATGCTGTAGCTCGGTACGACCTACAGACGAGATTTTGCAACTTGAAGCAAGGAGGCAGAACGGTCGACGGTTATGCATCTGAGTTTTCTAGACTCAGTAGGTTTGTCCCCACCTTGGTGGCGACGGAGTTTGATATGGCCCAGCGGTTCCAGCAGGGACTGCATTTGGAGATCTTGTTGGCAGTTGAGTAGTTCGAGCACCAGACATTCGATACATTATTGAGGGCAGCTAGGAGGCACGAGTACACCTCCCAGAGGATCGTGGATAGGACCGGAGGTAGGAAGCGGTCCCACAGTCAGATACACCAATCATCAGCTCCAGTCCCGGCAGCTAGAGGTTTGACCATTGGAACTCCGAGACGGGCGGCCTCAGTGACGTCGGTTCAGCATTCAACCCCGACGTACCCACAGCAGCAGAAGCAGAAGCAGACTTCCGCGATGGGATGTTCTCATTGCGGGAAGCCAGGCCATGTAATGGCGGATTGTCGTAGGGCGCAAGGATTGTGCCTGGCTTGTGGAGCGGCAGATCACAAGATAGGAGCCTGCCCAAATAGGGGTAGTTCGTCCTCTTCCAACCTAACCAGTCCATCGGTTAGGGGACCAGCACCTATGCAGCAGCAGCAGTACCCGAGGCCATTGTTGCCTCAGGCCCAGGCGTTTCATCAGCAGAACCAGCAGTAGTATACCCAAGCCCAAGTACAGAGCAGGCAGAGAGGTTTCCAGCAGAGGGGACCCGCAGCTAGAGGACAAGGTCAGGCCATGATGATGGCTATGGAAGAAGAAGTTGCACCAGGTGAGGTAGTGGCAGGTACTATTCTCGTCAACTCCTCTCCAGCATTGGTATTATTTGATTCTGGTACATCGCATTCATTCATGTCTGCACGATTCGCGACACGGATAGGATTGGAGTCCGAGTCATTATCAGTGAGGCTCAATATACTTACTGGTAATGGTCTTGTGGGAGTAGATCAAGTGTTTTCCTCGTGTCGGATCGTAGTTAGCGGTAGAGAGTTCCCCGCTAGATTCATAGAGTTTTCCATGGCAGACTATGATGTAGTCTTAGGCATGGATTGGTTGAGGAACCAGTATGCTAGGATAGACTGCCATGTTGGCAGGGTTGTCTTTAGTATTCCAGGCGAGCCAGAGTTTTTATTTTTCAGAGGCACAGTTGAACCATCTTCCCCAATATTGCGGATGGCAGTAGCAGCAGTACAGTTACCCAGGATAGTTGAAGAGTTTCCAGATGTCTTTCCAGAAGAACTTCCAGGGATGCCGCCAGAACGGGAGATTGAGTTCACTATAGACTTGATCCCCGGGACAGCACCAGTATCAGAGCGAGTCTACAGGATGGCGCCTTCAGAGTTGGAGATTTTGTACAAGATGATTGAAGAACTCAGGACAAGGGATTCATCCGTGCAAGTGGATCGCCTTGGGGAGTCCCGATACTTCTTGTGAAAAAGAAGGATGGTACGTCCAGGTTATGTGTAGATTATCGTACCTTAAACTCGGTGACAATCAAGAACAGATACCCTCTCCCGAGGATAGATGACTTGTTTGATCAACTCAAAGGGGCTTCAGTATTTTCGAAGATAGACTTGCGGTCAGGATACCACCAGATCAGAGCCAGAGAGCAGGACATCCCAAAGACAGCTTTCCGATCTAGGTATGGACATTGGGAGTTTCTTGTTATGCCATTCGGAGCAACCAATGCATCAGCCGTATTCATGGACCTCATGAATCGCATTTTTATGCCTTACTTGGATCAGTTCGTGATCATGTTCCTAGATGATATCTTGGTCTACAGCAAGAGCGAAGCGGAGCATGAGCATGTTAGCACCCTGAATTTCGGGTTGAATTTTTTTTTCATTTATTATATTTTTCTGATTATTGGTTTTGATAAATATTTTATTCTATTTATTTATCTGTTAGTGTACTCTTTCATGCCATTGATATTTGGAGTATCAGGGATGTTCAACTCTGGAAATCCTCTTCACGAGTTTTGGAGTGGACACGATTACCTTCATGACGGTATATGGTGTCCCACCCAAACTTGTTCCCTTGTGCCCCTTTTTCTTCGCTGAACTTCGGGTCGAATTAGACCGTTCGATCAGTAATTGATTTCCCACTCTTTTCCTTGATCATTTTCAGCGCGTTACCATGACATTTAAATTGGGAGCGCAAGACCAGTCAGTTTCTTGAAACCAACTCCTCATTGATGATCTACTCGAGACGCTCGTCACCCATGACCCTTGTGTCCCCCTCAGACACGTCATTTTGAGCTCCATTTGATTCGCACAACTTTTCCGACGCGTGACCCGATTTTATTTCACTCCACGGCGTCACATTCATTTTCCAACTTGATTTGTGGGTCCCCTGTCGACCAAAATCTGTCCGCCCCAATTATGGACATGGCCCACATTGAGCCTACTATCCGTCCGCCACTTGTGTCCCATTTATTGGAATCCCCATGTGCTACTTATTTGCCCATGATCATCAACACCTAATTTTAATTCTATTTTTGCACAATGTCCAGTTTTGACCCAATCCGGCTCCACCGAGTCCAGTCCAGCTCCATGATTTTCTCCATCATGACACTCTCACAATTCTTGCCCAAAAATATTAGGTACCCTTCTACATATTTTTTCTATATTTATTGGGAATTTCTAATTATTTAATTCCCATAGAATTTGTCTTTTTCCTCTAATTTAATTCTAGCCGTTGATATTCCCTTAATTGAATCATCACCATTCAATTCCAAACCCCCTCACAGCAGCCCCCCAATGGGATGGCCGGCCCTAACTCCCAAAAGTCTTTTTCTCTCTCTTCCTCTCATCTCATTATTATCCTTCTCTCTCTCTCACCTAAACTATTTCTTCACACAAATTCCTCTCTCCAACTCCCATGCAAACACCATCAGCAACTACAACTCCACACCCGACCTCACTTCCTCCCATGGCCGAGCATGGCCCGACCACCCTCCTCCCTGGCCGTCGGCCACTCCACCCCGGCCTACTCTCCTCCTCCTTCCTCCTTCCATCATCCCATCATCTCCACCACCGCTCACCACTTCCATTCCCGAGCCACCTAGCCGCACGGCCGTGCGTTGGCCGCGAGCCGCCGCCCCCCGTCGCGCTGGGATTGCGCCGCCCGCCTCCGCCGGGCTAGACTGGGTCGGCGCCGCCCAACACAGCAGTGCGCAGCGCTGTCGCCTCCACCAGCAGCAACGGCGCGAGCCACGGCGCGCGCGTGTATGGCGCCACCGCCGTCGTTGTCGGCCGCCGTGGTCGCTGTCGACCACCCCCATGGGCGCGCCACACCCTAGGATCTCCTCCCATGGCGGCCAACGTCCTCCGGGACGCGCCGTCGAGGCGATTCGTGCGTTTTGAACGACATCCCGTCGTGACGCGCGCGAAATGAAGTTCGTTTTGGCGCCCCGTCGCAGCAACTTCGCGCGCATTTTCCCGGAGATCCGACCGTTGGATCGACGATTTCTTCGCTCCGTCGCAATCTCGGTATATCCACCTTCGCTCATGTCAATTTTCGTCCGTTAATTTTATCGTTTGATACATGAAAACCGGCCACCAAGTTGACCGTTTAAATTGTATTAAATTTGGACAGTTTCGCGGGGCCAACTTCGTCAGCTTGTATCTCCTCCACCGCAGCTCCGTTTGGCATGCTACCAGTTCCGGTGCGAAGCTGGTATAACCCTCTTGCTACCCCTTCAGTTTTGTTTCATTGTGAGCTTGTTTGATTGGTTGAATTCGAAGCCAAAGTTGGCCGTCCGAATTCGTAATTTCCAACTTGTAAAATTCCATTTTTGAACACGGGACTCCAGATTTCATTTCTGACACCACCATTAGACTTGTGGCGTCGTTCTGGCATGTTTTCATATAAAATTTGTTAGATTTGGAGAACGTGGGCCCGGGCACGTTTTTCGGTGCATAGCGGGTCCCACTTTCTGGGTCAACGGGTCGTTTTGAGATCGGCTCATCGGAATCCAATTCCGGAGATACCGTTGAGTTCGTATCATCATTCTGGACTCGTTGACAGGTAGTTTGCTGAGTTTTGAGGACTTTGGCTCCGGCACGCATTTCCGTGCAAACCGGAATCCCAAGTTCTGGTCAACGGGCCAAATTGAGATCGGGTCAACGGAATCCAATTCTGGAGATACCGTTGGGTTCGTATCGACATTCTGGTTTCGTGGACATATAATTTGTTATATTTTGTAGACTTGATTTCTTGCACGTTTTTCGGTGCAAAACGGCTCCGACACGGACACCGTTTTGACCCGAAATTACCTTTTTGCCCTTGTGTCCAAATTGGACCGTTGGGTAGGCTATCCTAGCTAATTTGACCATTCTGGACACGTTGGCGATGTTCATTTCATCGTCCGACAAATGTTTGTTGATAATTTCTATGAGTTTACCTTTTTTTATAATTAATTAATAATTAATTCACATAATGTTCGTATTTCGGGATTAGTACAACGAAACTGAGATCAGTCAATTCCAGTGATCTCACATCGCTGAAATTGACAAGTTGGATACGTGGATCACTATAATAAGATTATCAACCTTACCGGTAATCTTCTTATCTCGATTTGTGTGTCGTAAGTTTCGACGTACAAATAACGAAGTACACTTTAATAACTAGACTAGAATTGCCCCAGTTTGACCAGAGTTGACCAGTTGACCCAAAGTCAACTGTAAGTCAACACTTGACCTAGTTTGACTAGATTATTGACCGGAGTCGACCTAGAGTTGTTTTGACTTAGAATAACCTAGAATAATATAGATTGCCTGTAGGGATTTATTTATTTCAACTTGAACACCTTGTAACCTGTGTTGCTTTAAATAGGACTCTGTGGCTTCAGTGGGACCTCCTATACTTATCAGCTGTTCAGGTTATCGAAGCGAGTACATTCTCTGACCGTTTCATACTTGTCTGGATTTACATTCTTGCTCTAGATTACTGTACTTGATGCTGACACGATTGTTATCACGGATTGGTACTATATGGATCTCCTTTTGGGATGTTATCCCCTTGTATTCACTAAATACATATTGTGATGTGCGTTTCACTTCCATATTGTATTTATTGAATACCTATATCCTTGTATACTCCTTGTGCATATTGTACTCTCAGTATCACACGAGTCCCAGGGATAGACCATTGTACACTATTGTATAACATTGTACAACTATTGTATAACATTGTACATCTATTGTATAATATTGTACATCCATTGTATAACATTGTACACTATTGTGCAAGATAACGTAACTGGAGTGGATCCTTGTGTATTGATTGGGGAGGGGGAGTAGAATTGGTTATGTACTCAAATCCTATTGTACAACATTGTATAACTATTGTATATGTCTATTGTACACCCACGTACAATGGAGTTACCATTGCATTTTCCTAGCCCGTTTACATAACCAGATTGTACTCTAAATCACATGTTCCTTACAGTTCTTACTTATCATATTTAGATATTTCCTGTTATTAAATCTCTACTGTTTTCTATACATTCTTCTTTCAGCGTTTCATGTACTTTACTCTATTGCATGCTTTATATTTCCTAACTCGATATGAACTGCGTGAGATGTTTTGTGCTCGCTCCCGTCCTGACTGGACCTGTTGAAAAATTTTACAGATAGCCTGGAGGTGCCTGCTAGCCTAGAGGAGACACATTAGAGGTTGTTTAGGTAGTTATTTCATTTTGTCTGGAGTTGTATTTTACTTTGTGGATTACTGTATTGAGTTTTGAGATGTATTTATGGGTTTATGTATCATAGACACTTAGATTTCTATCTCCTGTATCTCTTTTGGATTTCATGTTTTATCTATCTTTATCATGCTCTACCTTAGATGTGATTGAGTTTGTATCTTCTATGTCACCCCCATTCGGGGAGTATAAACTGTTTAGTCTTATACTGTTAGATGCATTGAGACCTAGGACAGCGTTCTACCGCCGACACTGCGGCGTAGGCTGGGCGTCGTTACGTTCTCGTGCCCTAACTCTAGGGTGCGGGTCGTGACACGTTTTTAGTGGTGGCCCATGCAGGTCGAGACTAAAGTGTAGTGGTATTCGAACTAAAGTACCACTACAGCCTGCAGTAGGATTTGGATATATTTTGAAGGTACTCAATCACAGATAGGAACCCTTGAGAGATTTCCGGGACGACCCTGGAGAATCTTATTTAACTTCGATTTGAAAACTCTCTTTTTCCCTTGATTTAATATATTTTACTTTTGTTGTTAAATTTGATTTTTACGGATTATTGTTGAATTGGAGTTTGTATTTATTTTGATGGAAGATTTTCGAATTTTGATGATAGCTGTTGCATTCGAGTTTGTATTTTGATGGATATTGTTCGTTTTGAATTTTGATGTTCGTTAATAAATTTGATTTGATTTTGAGTATTTATTATTGATTAATTTAATTTTTGGCAAGATGAAATTATATGGGCTAGGCCATCTTTGTTATGGAATCTAGTCTTCTATAGTCACATTAGCCAGCATGGTGAGGACATATAGTCTGACTCTGGATATATTTCTCGGGTGTGGGAATTTAAGGTTTTCGCAGCCAAGCATGCGGCACCACGAAAATGTTAAATACCATGATTCTAGAAATATGTGCATAAGTCAAGGGCTCTGTGACTATCGTAGCCTTGCTTACTAGTATGACGAGGATTTAGAGTACCATGATTTTGGATAGACACATATGATTATCAGATTGTACTTAAAATATTTTGAACATGTTTTCTCTACTTTTTCTCAGTCATTCAAAAAAAAAGGGATTTATTATTTGTTGTTTTGCCTAGTTTCTTGTCATTTAACTTAAGAGTATGTTTAGTTGTTTTCATAAACCTTTGTGTAACTTTTTGCTATGAGTTCTTCTTAATACAATAAATCGATGAATTTGCTAGACTTTATCTTGGATTTGATAATTTAACTCTGGATTTCAGAATGGTTCCTTCTTTAAACAGATAAGCAAAACAGATTTTATCAATATTCTTTCTTGCCATTTTTCTTGTTTTAGATGATAATAAAACTGTCTTGATTTTGTCAATCACCTGCTTGCAATCTTGGTAGGAATCTAAATGTTAGTCTTAACATAGAATTAATTTTATTGGGACATGAGAATATGTATATGAATATATATAGCAGACACTTTGCCTAACACGTATACATGCTACACTTGATTTTTTTCACATATCTAGATACATATTAATATGTCGTTGATGTTAGATTGTCAAAACCCCAATATTTCTGGCCCTTTACTTTTCCATGTTTAGATTCGTAATTTAAATGAAAATTTCATGTTATTAGTTATGTTTACATCACTGCAACATGTTAATATTACACTTATTTAAATGTTAGCTTATTTTCAGATTTTGTATTAAATGCTGGCCTAAAACTGGGTTTAACCTTTCAATACTAAGCTATAACCCTGTACAAGGACACACACACGCCTACTATCTAACCATATGAACATGTCCCCATACACATGATGCTAGTTTTCCCTCTCTAATGCTCTCTATATTATATAATGTGATTGGATTTCAATGCAAGTGATTTTCAATTCCTTAATTTTCAAATTGACTTTCTGTACCCTTTTAGATGATTGGTGGTTACCTTTCTTTATTTTTGATGAGTACCAGTTTTCACATGGGATGGTAGACTGTCTTACAGTTTTGATGATTTGATATTTCTGCATCCTTTCTCGTTTAGCACCCTGGATTGCTTGTGTGTTTTGATACCCTATGATCGATTCAGTTAGCATGACTAGTATACCTAGATGAGACTTTCAATACCACCGTTACCATGACCCTGGATATTGTCTTTTATTTGATGGTATGATTTGTTTAAGTTCTGGGACTTTGATTTTGGGGGTTTGACCTAGAGGGAGTAGGGACATTTTAATTTCGAGGACGAAATTTTTATAAGGTGGGTAGGATGTTAGCACCCTGAATTTCGGGTTGAATTTTTTTTTCATTTATTATATTTTTCTGATTATTGGTTTTGATAAATATTTTATTCTATTTATTTATCTGTTAGTGTACTCTTTCATGCCATTGATATTTGGAGTATCAGGGATGTTCAACTCTGGAAATCCTCTTCACGAGTTTTGGAGTGGACACGATTACCTTCATGACGGTATATGGTGTCCCACCCAAACTTGTTCCCTTGTGCCCCTTTTTCTTCGCTGAACTTCGGGTCGAATTAGACCGTTCGATCAGTAATTGATTTCCCACTCTTTTCCTTGATCATTTTCAGCGCGTTACCATGACATTTAAATTGGGAGCGCAAGACCAGTCAGTTTCTTGAAACCAACTCCTCATTGATGATCTACTCGAGACGCTCGTCACCCATGACCCTTGTGTCCCCCTCAGACACGTCATTTTGAGCTCCATTTGATTCGCACAACTTTTCCGACGCGTGACCCGATTTTATTTCACTCCACGGCGTCACATTCATTTTCCAACTTGATTTGTGGGTCCCCTGTCGACCAAAATCTGTCCGCCCCAATTATGGACATGGCCCACATTGAGCCTACTATCCGTCCGCCACTTGTGTCCCATTTATTGGAATCCCCATGTGCTACTTATTTGCCCATGATCATCAACACCTAATTTTAATTCTATTTTTGCACAATGTCCAGTTTTGACCCAATCCGGCTCCACCGAGTCCAGTCCAGCTCCATGATTTTCTCCATCATGACACTCTCACAATTCTTGCCCAAAAATATTAGGTACCCTTCTACATATTTTTTCTATATTTATTGGGAATTTCTAATTATTTAATTCCCATAGAATTTGTCTTTTTCCTCTAATTTAATTCTAGCCGTTGATATTCCCTTAATTGAATCATCACCATTCAATTCCAAACCCCCTCACAGCAGCCCCCCAATGGGATGGCCGGCCCTAACTCCCAAAAGTCTTTTTCTCTCTCTTCCTCTCATCTCATTATTATCCTTCTCTCTCTCTCACCTAAACTATTTCTTCACACAAATTCCTCTCTCCAACTCCCATGCAAACACCATCAGCAACTACAACTCCACACCCGACCTCACTTCCTCCCATGGCCGAGCATGGCCCGACCACCCTCCTCCCTGGCCGTCGGCCACTCCACCCCGGCCTACTCTCCTCCTCCTTCCTCCTTCCATCATCCCATCATCTCCACCACCGCTCACCACTTCCATTCCCGAGCCACCTAGCCGCACGGCCGTGCGTTGGCCGCGAGCCGCCGCCCCCCGTCGCGCTGGGATTGCGCCGCTCGCCTCCGCCGGGCTAGACTGGGTCGGCGCCGCCCAACACAGCAGTGCGCAGCGCTGTCGCCTCCACCAGCAGCAACGGCGCGAGCCACGGCGCGCGCGTGTATGGCGCCACCCGCCGCCGTTGTCGGCCGCCGTGGTCGCTGTCGACCACCCCCATGGGCGCGCCACACCCTAGGATCTCCTCCCATGGCGGCCAACGTCCTCCGGGACGCGCCGTCGAGGCGATTCGTGCGTTTTGAACGACATCCCGTCGTGACGCGCGCGAAATGAAGTTCGTTTTGGCGCCCCGTCGCAGCAACTTCGCGCGCATTTTCCCGGAGATCCGACCGTTGGATCGACGATTTCTTCGCTCCGTCGCAATCTCGGTATATCCACCTTCGCTCATGTCAATTTTCGTCCGTTAATTTTATCGTTTGATACATGAAAACCGGCCACCAAGTTGACCGTTTAAATTGTATTAAATTTGGACAGTTTCGCGGGGCCAACTTCGTCAGCTTGTATCTCCTCCACCGCAGCTCCGTTTGGCATGCTACCAGTTCCGGTGCGAAGCTGGTATAACCCTCTTGCTACCCCTTCAGTTTTGTTTCATTGTGAGCTTGTTTGATTGGTTGAATTCGAAGCCAAAGTTGGCCGTCCGAATTCGTAATTTCCAACTTGTAAAATTCCATTTTTGAACACGGGACTCCAGATTTCATTTCTGACACCACCATTAGACTTGTGGCGTCGTTCTGGCATGTTTTCATATAAAATTTGTTAGATTTGGAGAACGTGGGCCCGGGCACGTTTTTCGGTGCATAGCGGGTCCCACTTTCTGGGTCAACGGGTCATTTTGAGATCGGCTCATCGGAATCCAATTCCGGAGATACCGTTGAGTTCGTATCATCATTCTGGACTCGTTGACAGGTAGTTTGCTGAGTTTTGAGGACTTTGGCTCCGGCACGCATTTCCGTGCAAACCGGAATCCCAAGTTCTGGTCAACGGGCCAAATTGAGATCGGGTCAACGGAATCCAATTCTGGAGATACCGTTGGGTTCGTATCGACATTCTGGTTTCGTGGACATATAATTTGTTATATTTTGTAGACTTGATTTCTTGCACGTTTTTCGGTGCAAAACGGCTCCGACACGGACACCGTTTTGACCCGAAATTACCTTTTTGCCCTTGTGTCCAAATTGGACCGTTGGGTAGGCTATCCTAGCTAATTTGACCATTCTGGACACGTTGGCGATGTTCATTTCATCGTCCGACAAATGTTTGTTGATAATTTCTATGAGTTTACCTTTTTTTATAATTAATTAATAATTAATTCACATAATGTTCGTATTTCGGGATTAGTACAACGAAACTGAGATCAGTCAATTCCAGTGATCTCACATCGCTGAAATTGACAAGTTGGATACGTGGATCACTATAATAAGATTATCAACCTTACCGGTAATCTTCTTATCTCGATTTGTGTGCCGTAAGTTTCGACGTACAAATAACGAAGTACACTTTAATAACTAGACTAGAATTGCCCCAGTTTGACCAGAGTTGACCAGTTGACCCAAAGTCAACTGTAAGTCAACACTTGACCTAGTTTGACTAGATTATTGACCGGAGTCGACCTAGAGTTGTTTTGACTTAGAATAACCTAGAATAATATAGATTGCCTGTAGGGATTTATTTATTTCAACTTGAACACCTTGTAACCTGTGTTGCTTTAAATAGGACTCTGTGGCTTCAGTGGGACCTCCTATACTTATCAGCTGTTCAGGTTATCGAGGCGAGTACATTCTCTGACCGTTTCATACTTGTCTGGATTTACATTCTTGCTCTAGATTACTGTACTTGATGCTGACACGATTGTTATCACGGATTGGTACTATATGGATCTCCTTTTGGGATGTTATCCCCTTGTATTCACTAAATACATATTGTGATGTGCGTTTCACTTCCATATTGTATTTATTGAATACCTATATCCTTGTATACTCCTTGTGCATATTGTACTCTCAGTATCACACGAGTCCCAGGGATAGACCATTGTACACTATTGTATAACATTGTACAACTATTGTATAACATTGTACATCTATTGTATAATATTGTACATCCATTGTATAACATTGTACACTATTGTGCAAGATAACGTAACTGGAGTGGATCCTTGTGTATTGATTGGGGAGGGGGAGTAGAATTGGTTATGTACTCAAATCCTATTGTACAACATTGTATAACTATTGTATATGTCTATTGTACACCCACGTACAATGGAGTTACCATTGCATTTTCCTAGCCCGTTTACATAACCAGATTGTACTCTAAATCACATGTTCCTTACAGTTCTTACTTATCATATTTAGATATTTCCTGTTATTAAATCTCTACTGTTTTCTATACATTCTTCTTTCAGCGTTTCATGTACTTTACTCTATTGCATGCTTTATATTTCCTAACTCGATATGAACTGCGTGAGATGTTTTGTGCTCGCTCCCGTCCTGACTGGACCTGTTGAAAAATTTTACAGATAGCCTGGAGGTGCCTGCTAGCCTAGAGGAGACACATTAGAGGTTGTTTAGGTAGTTATTTCATTTTGTCTGGAGTTGTATTTTACTTTGTGGATTACTGTATTGAGTTTTGAGATGTATTTATGGGTTTATGTATCATAGACACTTAGATTTCTATCTCCTGTATCTCTTTTGGATTTCATGTTTTATCTATCTTTATCATGCTCTACCTTAGATGTGATTGAGTTTGTATCTTCTATGTCACCCCCATTCGGGGAGTATAAACTGTTTAGTCTTATACTGTTAGATGCATTGAGACCTAGGACAGCGTTCTACCGCCGACACTGCGGCGTAGGCTGGGCGTCGTTACGTTCTCGTGCCCTAACTCTAGGGTGCGGGTCGTGACAGAGCAGCATCTCAGAATCGTCCTTCAGACGCTTAGAGAGCATTAGTTGTACGCCAAGTTCAGTAAATGCGAGTTCTGGCTCGATCGTATTTCGTACTTGGGTCACATCATTACCCGAAGAGGAGTGGAAGTAGATCCCCAGAAGATTGTGGCTATCGAGTCATGGCCAGTACCTAGCTCAGTGGCAGAGGTTTGCAGCTTCCTTGGATTAGCCGGCTACTACCGGCAATTTGTTTTAGATTTTGCAAGGATTTCAGCGCCGATGACCCAGTTGACCCGCAAGGATGTGCAGTTTGCTTGGACAGCAGAGTGCCAGGAATTATTTGAGAAGTTGAAGTGAGGTTTGATAATGGCTCCTATTCTCACCCTTCCAGATGGGACCGGAGGATTCACAGTTTATTGCGACGCTTCAGGCAGAGGATTGGGGTGTGTCTTGATACAGCATGGGAAGGTAATATCTTATGCATCACGTCAATTTCGTGATCATGAGAAAAATTATCCGACCCACGACTTGGAACTGGCAGCAGTAGTGTTTGCACTTAAGCTTTGGCGGCACTACTTGTACGGGGACAGAGTAGAGATATTTACTGATCACAAGAGCCTGAACTATGTTTTCACCCAGAAGGACCTTAATATGCGACAGAGAAGATGGCTTGAGCTATTGGTGGACTACGATATGGATTTGCAGTATCATCCAGGGAAGGCCAACGTTGTAGCAGATGCATTGAGCAGGAGAGCCGGAGTTTATTTCCTAATGGCGCAACCAGAGTTATTGGCAGATCTTCAGAAGATGGGAATTGAAGTGGTTCTTCCTACTAACGTGGCGTTGATGACCAGTCTACAGGTTCAGTCCAGCATAGTTGAGAGGATCCGGATGGCGCTATCTACAGATTCCCAGATTCAGTAACTCAGAGCAGAATATGAGGCAGGAAGAAGGCCAGAGTTGTGTATCCATGAAGATGGTACACTTCGACACGGCACTCGTCTTTGTGTACCCAGTGGAGATATCAGACAGGAGGTCATGGCAGAAGCTCACAGTTCACAGTATTCTATTCATCCCGGTGGCACGAAGATGTATCGTGATATTCGTCAGTATTTCTGGTGGAATGGCATGAAGAGGGAGATAGCCCGATTTGTCTTCCGGTGTTTGGTTTGCCATCAGGTTAAAGCTGAATATCAGAGGCCCGCTGGACTTCTTCAGCCCTTGCCGATTCCAGAATGGAAGTGGGAGCATGTGACCATGAATTTTGTGACTGGATTGCCTAGATCCCCAGCTGGTAGAGATGCTATTTGGGTTATAGTTGACAGGCTCACGAAGGTGGCTCATTTTCTCCCATTCAGAGTTGGTCAATCGACAGCTCAGCTAGCAGAGATGTATCTCAGGCAGATTGTCAGACTTTACGGTGTGCCCGTCAGTATCACCTCGGACCAAGATTCAAGATTCACATCACACTTTTGGTGCAGCTTACAAGAGAGTTTGGAAACTCACCTTCAGTTTAGCTCAGCTTATCACCCGCAGACAGATGGCCAGTCGGAATGCACAATCCAGACACTTGAAGATATGTTGAGATCTTGTACCCATGATTTCGGTGGTTCATGGGAGGATCACCTGCACCTGGTAGAATTCTCGTACAATAATAGTTTCCAGGCCAGTATTCAGATGGCTCCGTTCGAGGCACTATATGGTAGGAAGTACAGATCCCCGCTAGCATGGGACGACATCAGAGAAAGGCAGATGCTCAGTTCAGAAATGATTGCCCAGACAGTTGAAGTGGTCAGAAGGATCAGAGATTGTCTTCGAGTGGCCCAAGATCGCCAGCGGCATTGGGCCGATGCTCATCGATGTCCCTTAGAGTTTGCTATCGGCGACCATGTATTCCTTAAGATCTCGCCTAACCGCGGCGTCATTCATTTTGGCGTACGGGAAAAGATTAGTCCTAGGTATATAGGGCCGTTCGATATCCTGGAGCGAGTAGGAGATGTATCATATCGTCTCGCTCTTCCGCCGTCGCTAAGTGAGGTGCATGATGTATTCCATGTGTCCCAATTACGACGGTACATCCCGGACCCGAGCCATATTCTGGACCATTCGGAATTGGTTGTTGGTACCAACCTTTCGTATGAGGAGAGGCCCGTGTCTATATTGGACCGGAGAGAAAAGATACTCAAGAACAAGACTATTAGCTTAGTCCGTGTTGCTTGGGGTCATCACCCTCTAGGTGAGTCAACGTGGGAGCGTGAGGATGACATCCGATCGCGATATCCCGACTTGTTTGACTCGTAAGGTATAATGTCTTCCTTATGCCTTATGCTTTCCGTCCCTTGCTTGCATGCGTGATTGTTTGATTGTTTGCTTAGTGTAGCTTAATTGTGGATAGTATAGCTGGCTCTTACATCTCTAAGCATCTTGATTTAAATTTCGAGGACGAAATTCTTTTAAGGTGGGTAGAGTTGTAATGCCCGTATTTCGGAATACGTATTTTAATTAGGCGTATATGTATTTTGGACCTGTATTTTATTTTCTCAGATTCTGGCCTGTAATTGTGTTTGGGTTTAACATACGGATTCTAGTTTTTTCGTAAAACGGGTTTTGGACCTGGCTTGGTTTTATTTTGTGGAAAAAGGAATTGGTTTGGTTTAGTATGCATTGGAGCACCTTAACCTATACTCCACCCTCATTCCACCATAACCCACCCTCATTAAAACCCCACCTAACTTTCTCTCTCCTCATAACTTCCATTATTTCTTCATCTTCTTCTTCCTTCCTCCACACAACACCAACACCATAGACAAGTGCACCTTGCCACCACATAAGGACCCAATTTTATTTGTCCATTAGTTAGATTAGGCCATGGTGAACAACATTAGAACTTGGTATTTTGTGATTTGGAGCTTCCATTTTTCTAAATCTAAGTTTTAACCATTTTCGGAATTCTTGGTTTTGATCTATTAAACTTATATTTTTTTTCCTTATTTTGAGACTTCCATGTGGAAGAGAATTCAATTTTACACAAGTTAGAACTTTAAAAATCTGAATTTCATTTTGATTTGGCCAAGTTATGAAGATTTGAAATTTAGGGTTCTTGGAGTTTTCCTCTCGGCCA
Source organism: Iris pallida (assembly GCA_029216955.1). Classification (NCBI taxonomy): domain Eukaryota; kingdom Viridiplantae; phylum Streptophyta; class Magnoliopsida; order Asparagales; family Iridaceae; genus Iris; species Iris pallida. Next base: position 13,959,880 of record JANAVB010005600.1, read on the forward strand.
GTTGGAAAAGAAGACCTCGGCCTGCACTCTTTAGCGCATGGCAGGACTGCGCAACTCTTCGGCCAGCGCCTTGCGCTGGGCTGACTTGCGCTGGCGCTTCTTAGCCCAGCGCCTTCCTCCCCTTGGCGCACTTGAATGCTGCGCCGTTCATTCCCTGCGCAAGCCGACCCCAGCGCACTTGACTGCTGTGCCGCTCGCTCTCAGCTCAGCTCGGCTCAGCTCCAGCGTAATCCAACCCTAGCGCAGCTCACCCCAGCGCGCTTGACTTCAGCGTAACCCGCTCCCAGCGCAAGCCAACTTCGGCGCAACCCAACCCTGCGCAGTCCATCCCCTGCGCAGTCCATCCCCTGCGCAGTTCATCTCCTGCGCAGTCCATCCCCCTCTGCGCAATCTGATCCCCTGCGCAACCCACTTGCCCATGATGGTTTGGTTTTATTTCTTGGACTTGGCTTCTCTTTTGTGGATTAGAGTTTTGAGATCTTGTTCCACACCACACGACTGTCTCAACCCAACACGACCTGGCACAGTTTTCGGTGTTTTGCTTATAACTAGTACGGCATTCGTGAATTTTGTGATTTATGATCCTATTGTAGGATCGTTGAGCACCTCTAGAGGGGGGGTGAATAGAGTGCGTGTGTGCAGCGGAAATAAAAAATCACCAATTAAAAAATTTAAACTATGGCAATGATGTACGAGCAGTAAGTAAAGATAGGAGAATCAAACTCAGTAACACAGCGATGTATACTGGTATCCCTTTGAGAGGACTAATCCAGTCTCGAGTACTCTTGCTCGATGTTAATCCACTAAAGGCACAAGCTTTAACTGAGTGCTTGCAACTCTTACACCACCGTGCTTGTTGACGAGTGCACGACCAACTCCAACACACACCGTGCTTGGTGACGAGCGCACGACCAGCTCCACAACGAGAATTTGTTGTTGAAACTTGACGACCTCTTTACAACTCTGAATAACCAAAAGACTTCTAAATCAATCTGATAGTACTGGCTTTTGGCTAAGAGAAGTATAGGTGAGATTTGAAACTTTTAGATCACTAGAAAAACACTTGAATGAATAGAGAAGAGAATGAAGAATGAATTGATTATTTGAAGTGAAAAGTTCTTCTCTATTTATAGGTGTTTTCATCAACCGAACTCGGGCAGAACTCGGACAGAGTTCGGATGCAAATATCTCGCAAAATAGACGTTGCTCGCAGATTTGGAGGCAACTGAAGTTTGAATACAAACTGACCGAACTCGGGCCGAACTCGGCTTGGAGTTCTGTCAGGAGATATTTTAAAATTCTTTTGTAAAACAGTTTTCAAACATATTTTTGGTTATTTGTAAAATCATTTGAAAAGGAATATTTTTGAAATATATTTTTGAAATATTTGTAATCGAAAATATGAAAGGATAAAGTAGGTTTTGAGAAAGGAGGACAATTTTAACCCTAAACCAGTATTACCATAATTGATTTTACAAAGTAATTCCTAGACTCAATAAAATGTAAAATACAGAATAAAAGTAAAAACTAGTCTTCAGAAGTTTTGATGACTTTGACGCTTGGATTTATGCAGTACATCGTCCGTTGAATAAGATTTCATGCATCCTGAAATAGTTAGCAGCATTTTCTATATTTTGTGTATGAACTAAAGTATAAGTTGATTATCGAAATCGGGTGTGACCATGGAATGGGCCAACAATCTCCCCCATTTTGATAATTGACAAACTTGAGTCTATACCAAAATATATTTATATCAAAATAGAATAAAATATCAAAATACCTGAAAAAATTTGATTTTGAATTTGTGTTGTATATGCGCTTTGCGATTTGCGATTTGGGTATACTCTTTTTCTCCCCCTTTGTCAAGTAGTAAAATGAATAGGCTCCCCCGTAAATTATGAAGCCAACAATAGAATAGACAAGACAAAGTGAAGTAAAAGAAGTAATCATAGCATAGACAACTGGAATGAAATGAACTATCACATAAGAAACTGAAATATCATAAAAAGATTTCCACTAGAAAGCCAAATAGTACAACTGATAAATGTCTAACTAAAACAGTTTAGACATGAAAATAAAAAGTACTACATAAACTGCATCAAACTAAACAAAACTAAATCCACTATCCCATGGCTGAATCCACATTACATCGCTGCGTCGTCCGCACCGGGAGGATCATGAGGGAAATAAGCAGTGGTCGGGTCGAAGTACTGAAAAGTAACCTCATCAGTAAAACGAGGACCAGGGAAAGCAGGGTGTGGAAGGATAGTGAGTGGATGAACGGGATCATGAACCAGGCTGTAGTGGAGATCGGCAATACTGTTTCTCAGCACCTGGGCCTGAGAAATATGCCGGAACTCGGAGTCCTGATAACGTTGCGTGGATACAGCAACGAAATCATCAAACCGCTGGTAGAATGCCTGATCAAGTCCTGGGGCAGGGGCCGGAGCAGGATGAGCATCAGCTGGCGGGGCCTCAGCATCAGCAACTGGGACAGCAGGAGCAGCACCAGGAGGTTGAGGAAACCGACGAGAGCGGGTCAACTCAACAGGTGGAGAAGAAATGGCACACGTTTCAAGATCAATCTCAAAACGTCGAAATATACTAGCAAGGTGCATAGGAAAGACTAGGTTCCTACCTGCATTCTTGCAGCTGAGCATCCAAGACATCATGGTTTTTGGAACGGAGAAAGGAATTCCAAAATGAATGTGATAAAGAGCAGAAAGTTCCAAAAATGTAACTTCATCGGTAGAGCCTTTCTTCGGAAGAAGGGCCGAGAAAATCATACGATGAAGCTCGTAAAAAGTTTGGTTGAGATGTCTAGAAAAGATTCTCCGGGGAGGAGGAGTAGGGTGACAAATCAATTCCCTAAAAGAAGCTAAAGTGACATCGGCAGGGAACTGAATATGGTGGATGTCAACAAGTGCATCACCAAGATCAGGAACGTGAAAATATTCACTGATATCGGTGGCGCTAAATTCTAGTTCCTGCCCAGCAATACAGGAATAGAAGTTCCCATTTTGTTTTACTTGCAAATTACAGTAAAACATACGGACTGCATTGTCGTAAATGCTATCTTGGACCTCGAAAAAGTCGCGAAATCCAAGTTGATCAAAAACAGGAGCATATTCAAAGAAGGTTGTAAAATTGACGAAGGCTCCAGCACAAATACGACGTAAAGAGAAAGAATCAAACCAGAGATCGGAGAAGTCTTTGTCGGGAAACAAAGTGCCATCAAATTCCTCGGGATCTCTAGGTTTGGCTGGACTAAAGAGACTTGCCGGAGTGTAGTCGGATGAGGAGGAAGCACCTTGAGAAGAAGTTCCTCGTTGACGTTTCGGAGCCATGAGGAGATGGAGGAAGAAGATCGCCCGCTTGAACTCGTCGATTCCTTGCAAAGAAGGAGGAGAAAAGACTTCTAGAAGGAGATGGTAGTATTCCACGATTTGGTGTGGAGAAATAGTGGAAGGAAGGATGAAATATATAGGTGCTAAGGCCGGCTGTTCGGTTCTGGAACCATCACAGCGCCGAACGAACTCGGTCCGAATTCGGTCCGAACTCGGTCAGAGTTCGGGCCGAGTTCGGCCATTTGCATTCCCGAGACAGTTAAAGCAGTCAGGTAAATAAAGATTGTAATTAATGACGTTTGACTGGTTTATTAACTAACTGCTGTTATTTTCGGGTTAACTGTAGGGGTTGTCCCAGCTAACGGTGGTTCACCGGGGAACTCTTAAGTACCGCTTCGCTTCGACCGTAGCCGTGGTGACAGACATACCCTTTGTAAGTTTGTCCCCAAAAATAATTTTCATTAGATAATAAATTATCAAGTCATAAATACAGTTTTTAATTACCATATGTTTTAAGAATCCGAGAATTCAAGAATGCCGAGCTCACGCCTCAAGATGTTAAAACGGTCTTCAGCCAATGGTTTAGTGAAAATATCTGCTAGTTGATGTTCAGTATCAATAAATTCTAAGCAAATATCCCCGTGTTGTTGATGATCACGTAAAAAATGATGTCTAACTTCTATGTGCTTTGTGCGTGAATGACAGATAGGGTTCTTAGTCAAATTAATTGTACTAGTGTTATCACAATATATAGGAACATTTGTATAGTGCAGATTGTAGTCCTCTAAGGTTTGTTTCATCCACAAAATTTGAGCACAACAACGTCCTGCGGCGATATACTCAGCCTCAGTTGTTGATAATGCTACTGAATTTTATTTCTTGCTAAACCAAGAGATCAAGGCCTTTCCCAAGAAATGACATGTACCACTGGTACTCTTACGGTCCACTTTGCATCCAGCAAAATCCGCATCCGAGTAACCTATAAGGTCAAAGGATTTGGTTTTGGGATACCATAAGCCAACTGTAGAAGTTCCTTTAAGGTATCGGAAGATACGCTTAACGGCACTAAGATGTGATTCCTTAGGGTTTGCCTGATATCGTGCACATATGCAAACACTAAACATAATATCAGGGCGACTAGCAGTTAAATATAATAAACTACCAATCATATTTCGATACTTACGCTGATCAACAGGTTTGCCACTTTCATCAGCATCAAGCTTTGTAGATGTAGCCATAGGAGTCCCAATTGGCTTCACATTCTCGAAGTCGTACTTCTTCAGTATGTCCTTTGTGTACTTGGCTTGGTTGATGAATGTTCCGTTCGAGTGTTGTTTGATTTGCAATCCTAGGAAGAAGTTCAGTTCTCACATCATGCTCATTTCAAATTCACTCTGCATACACTTGGCAAATTCTTGACAGAGTTGTTCATTAGTAGAACCAAAGATGATGTCATCTGCATAAATTTGCACTAGAAGTATATCATTATTCATAGATTTAATAAAAAGAGTAGTATCAATCTTGCCCTTTGAAAAACCATTTTCAAGTAAGAAGGCGCTTAGGCGTTCATACCAAGCACGAGGTGCTTGTTTGAGTCCATAAAGTGCTTTCTTAAGCTTGAAGACGTGATCAGGTTTTTGAAAATCTTCAAAACCAGGGGGTTGTTTCACAAAAACTTCTTCTTTCAAAAAACCATTTAGAAATGCGCTTTTCACGTCCATTTGAAAAAGTTTGAAATCATTAAAACAAACAAAAGCGCAAAACATGCGGATGGCTTATAGTCTAGCAACAGGAGCATAGGTCTCATCATAATCAATTCCTTCTTCTTGATTATAACCTTGTGCAACTAGACGTGATTTGTTGCGTAGAACTTGACCATCTTCACTAAGTTTATTTCGGAACACCCATTTGGTACCAATTATCGATTGACCAATAGGTTTAGGAACGAGTTCCCAAACTTGGTTTCTCTCAAATTGATTAAGTTCCTCTTGCATGGCAGAAATCCAAAATTCATCAGAAAAAGCCTCATCAACATTCTTAGGTTCTATTTGAGAAATAAATGCTACATTAGCTGCTACTTCAGAATCTCTAAGAGATGAACGAGTACTTACACCTTCGGATACATTACCTATTATGAGAGTTTCTGGATGATCCGGTTTGAATCTCAATGATTCGAATCTTTGGGCCATACCTTTCACAAGGCTCTTCTCAGTTCCTGCATCTTCGAAACTTTTATCAGTTCTTGCCTCTTGGGTAGGATCTTTCTCAGAACTCTTCTTTGTCTTTGTAGGTGCATCTTCATCATCACTGTCGCTAGATCTATGACTATTCAACTCATCAAAGGTAACATTAATACTTTCTTCAACAATCAAAGATCTTTTATTAAAAATTCTATATCCTTTACTCTTAGCAGCATATCCGAGAAATATTCCGTCATCTGCTTTCGAGTCGAACTTACCCAAGTTATCCTTGGTGTTCAGAATGAAACAGCGACAACCAAAAACTTTAAAATAAGAAATGTTTGGAATTCTTCCAAACCAAAGCTCATATGGTGTTTTCTTCGAGATAGGTCGAATTAACACCCTATTTAAAATATGACAGGCTGTACTAACAGCTTCTGCCCAAAAATATTTAGGAAGATTATGCTGATTAAGCATGACTCTAGCCATTTCGCTTAGAGTACGGTTCTTCCGCTCCACAACACCATTCTGTTGGGGAGTTCTAGGACAAGAAAATTCGTGGTAGTATCCACTATCATCACAAAACTTTTTGAAATCAGTATTTTCGAATTCGCCACCATGATCACTTCGGATACGAGTAATCATGAAGCCTTTTTCGTTTTGAACCTTTTTACAAAATATCTGAAATTCAAAAATAGCATCACTTTTGTTTGATAAAAAGTAAACCCATGTAAAACGAGAGAAATCATCAACAATGACAAAAGCATAGAGTTTACCGTCAAGACTAGCGACTCTACTTGGACCAAATAAATCCATATGAATCAACTGCAAAGGTCTCGAAGTACTTACAGCGTTGATGGATTTAAAAGAAGATCTATGTGCTTTGTTCTTTTCACAGTCAGCACATACTATATCTCTCTTGAATGGAATTTCTGGGAGTCCTTTTACCAACTTCTTTGTGTTCAGACGTGAGATAGTATCCATGTTTGCATGTCCTAGTCTCATGTGCCATAGCCAGCTTTTATCTTGATTGGCTACTAGGCACCTTCCTGCATTATTAGTATTCTCCAAAAAGAAAACATAAATATTGTCTTCTCTAATCCTTTTATATATGGGATCACCAAATGACATATCATATATGGTACATTTATCTTTCACAAAATTGATACCATAACCATTATCTGCCAAATGACTTATGCTCAATAGGTTATGTTTCAATTCAGTTACTAGACAAACATCCTTTATTATTGGGAAAGGAGAAATACCTACAGTACCATTACCTATAATATCACCTCTCAAGTTATTTCCGAAGGAGACGTATCCTTCTTTCTTCATCGATAGCGTAGCGAATAAAGATGCATCACCAGTCATGTGTCGCGAACATCCGCTATCGAGGATCCATTTGCTTCTAGCATGAGAGGGTTGAGGGTCCACCTACAAAACAAGTAGATGAATCCTTTGGTACCCATTTTCTGAAGGGTCCACTCAGATTAGCTTTAGGTTTCCAAACTAGAGTATGGTTATCAACAAGCTTTCTTGCCATACAGTATTGTGATATATGACCGTGTGTACCACAATATGTGTAAGTCAGTTTAGTGGAATAAACTGTGTTTGCAGGCTTGTTCTGTTTGAAAAACCTATAAGTGAAAGCATAATAGTGTTCGTGTTTCCTCTGTGCTTTCTTGTGTTTAGTCCTTTTTGGTGTATGCTTTGCATTAGGACTAATCTTGGGCTGTGTCACAGGTATTGCCTGTTTGCCCAACTTGATTTCTAACTTTTTAGAAATCGCTACAGACTCTTCGTATCTTGCAGTCATATCAAGGAGTCTTTGTTCAGTTACTAGGTGCAACTTCTTCTCTATGTCATAAAGTTTGTGTATTTTGACATAGTCCTCTTCTTTCTTTTCAATGTTGAGGATAGCCTCATGATAGTCTACTTTAAGTTTGGCTATCTCTTCCGTGTTACCGGTAGTAGATGTCTCTTTAATGTCTTCAAGTAGATTAGACAATCTAGCTATCTCGGCTGTGTGTGCCTTAATCTCTTTTCGAGATTGCTTATACTTGTCGAGCACAGTTTTGTGATCTTCAAGTAAATCGCTAAAGGCAGTCTCTAGTTCATCAAAAGTAAAATCATCAAACAGAGGATTAGATGATACCTTTTCGAACGCCATAAGACAAACATTTGCATTGCTGCAGGGTCTGTCTTCTTCTTCTGAGTCACTGGCATCACTCTCGTGCCAGATGCTTGTGTTGGCATACTTTCGGCCAGATGTGGATCTTCTGTTTGATCTTAACCGATCATATGGACTGCTCTTCTTGGTAGCTGGACAGTCCTTCTTCATGTGCCCTGATTTCTTGCACCCGAAGCATATAGTCTCGTCTTCATTGCTTTCTTGGATGTCTTTCTTCTTTCTGCTTGTGAACTTTAGATATTTCTTGAAGTTCTTCACAAGTAAGGCACGTTCATCACCACTTGATGATTCTTCATCTGAGTCGTTGCATGTTGATTTTCTTGCTTGAGCTTTGAAGGCGATGGTCTTTTCTTTTGGTGTGGCCTCTTCAAAGTCTTGCAAGTCGAGCTCATGAGTCATCAATTTGCCCATCAGTGTTTCTAGAGTCATCGTGGTGAGATCGTTTCCTTCAATGATTGCTGTGGCTTTTGGGTTCCAGTTCTTTGTTAGAGCCCGCAGCACTTTCCTGATTTTCTCATGGTTGCTGTAATCTTTACCAAGAGATTGAAGAGGATTAGTTATATCAAGGAAACGAGTAAACATCTGTGTAATTGACTCACCGGGTTTCATCTTAAAAGATTCATATTCCTGAGTCAGTCTACTAATTTTGGATTCTTTCACTTAGGAAGTCCCTTCATGGGTTACCTCAAGAAGTTTCCAAATTTCATGAGACATCTTGCAGGTTGAAACTCTGTTGAACTCGGTTTTGTCAATTGCACAGAATAGTGCATTGATGGCTCGAGCATCAAGACTAGCCTTTGCTTTTTCAGCATCGGTGTACTTGTCATACGGCTTTTCCATAAGAATACCTTCAACCACAGTAGGTGGTGGTTTCTTATACCCATCAATGACTATTGACCATAAATCAAAATCTAGAGACTTTAGAAAGAAAGTCATACGTGTTTTCCAGTATGTATAGTTTGTTCCATCAAATAGGGGAGGTCTATTTGTGGATTGCCCTTCACCGTTGAATATAGATTTCACGGCTGCCATATATATACTCTCTAGGGTATGTTATATAAGAATATAACCTGCTCTGATACCAATTGTAGGATCGTTGAGCACCTCTAGAGGGGGGGTGAATAGAGTGCGTGTGTGCAGCGGAAATAAAAAATCACCAATTAAAAAATTTAAACTATGGCAATGATGTACGAGCAGTAAGTAAAGATAGGAGAATCAAACTCAGTAACACAGCGATGTATACTGGTATCCCTCTGAGAGGACTAATCCAGTCTCGAGTACTCTTGCTCGATGTTAATCCACTAAAGGCACAAGCTTTAACTGAGTGCTTGCAACTCTTACACCACCGTGCTTGTTGACGAGTGCACGACCAACTCCAACACACACCGTGCTTGGTGACGAGCGCACGACCAGCTCCACAACGAGAATTTGTTGTTGAAACTTGACGACCTCTTTACAACTCTGAATAACCAAAAGACTTCTAAATCAATCTGATAGTACTGGCTTTTGGCTAAGAGAAGTATAGGTGAGATTTGAAACTTTTAGATCACTAGAAAAATACTTGAATGAATAGAGAAGAGAATGAAGAATGAATTGATTATTTGAAGTGAAAAGTTCTTCTCTATTTATAGGTGTTTTCATCAACCGAACTCGGACAGAACTCGGACAGAGTTCGGATGCAAATATCTCGCAAAATAGACGTTGCTCGCAGATTTGGAGGCAACTGAAGTTTGAATACAAACTGACCGAACTCGGGCCGAACTCGGCTTGGAGTTCTGTCAGGAGATATTTTAAAATTCTTTTGTAAAATAGTTTTCAAACATATTTTTGGTTATTTGTAAAATCATTTGAAAAGGAATATTTTCGAAATATATTTTTGAAATATTTGTAATCGAAAATATGAAAGGATAAAGTAGGTTTTGAGAAAGGAGGACAATTTTAACCCTAAACCAGTATTACCATAATTGATTTTACAAAGTAATTCCTAGACTCAATAAAATGTAAAATACAGAATAAAAGTAAAAACTAGTCTTCAGAAGTTTTGATGACTTTGACGCTTGGATTTATGCAGTACATCGTCCGTTGAATAAGATTTCATGCATCCTGAAATAGTTAGCAGCATTTTCTATATTTTGTGTATGAACTAAAGTATAAGTTAATTATCGAAATCGGGTGTGACCATGGAATGGGCCAACACCTATTGCTTTCTGATCTTCTTGATGGTGACCCGATGGGGTGCGCCCTAAACTTTTAACCTGTAATTCATGATTAATCTTGGCACTGGATAACTTGATAGTGGCCCGTGGCGGCGCACTCCTGACTTGTAACTTGTATACCTGTAACTTGTAACTTGTACACCTGTAACTTGTACACCTGTAACTTGTAACTTGACTTGACTTGATAACTGGTCGTACTTGCCTTACTCTGACTCCGTAGGTGTTCGTTCTTGCTGCTTTGTGCAATCCACTTGTCTTGTCTTGCATCATGTCTAGGAAGTGACTCCCTGGTTACCACGGTCAGGGATTCACACTGAATATGTATTAGGCTAATGGCTAGATCAAACTATAGTTCATGGAGAATTTCCAGTCACAGGTTTGTGATAACCCTAGTTAGTTAAGTAGTAAGCCGTAGTAATTGCTTGGCCGTTTGTGAATGGATGGTGTCTAGCCTTGTCTAAGTCTCGTCTAAGTCCCTGTACCTGGTACTCCTGTACATGATTGTTTTACTTATCTTTAACAATAAATGGGTAGAGACAAGTGCTATTCAGGCGAAGGGTTACAACCCCGGTCCTTGTTTGGTTTACGGGTTATAATCTGGCTCCCAGAATAGTTCCATGTCCCTAGTCGTTTATTGTCCTGTTGTACTTTTATTACTTGTACTTTCCTCCTATTCTTATGTTCAGATATGCTGGCTTTTGTTCTTATTTTGTGGCCTCCTTTGTGGTACTTGCTCTTTCTGGAGTTTGACCCAGCTGGTTTTGTGTGGCCAGATTTCGGAGCAGCACCCGAGGATCTACCGAACTTCTAGCCCAATGGTGGCGACTAGAAGGAACCCGGGCTACGAGTGGGTTTTCTATTTTGTTTCACTCACTCCATTGTAAATTATTCTTTTGAGGCGTTTAGCCGACGAGCACCTGTTAGCTCGATGCACATTTACTTACTGTCTGCCTACGGGCTGTAAACATGATTAACAAATCCTAGGGTTGATCATGTATGACTTAACTCTTGCTAGTCCTCGTATTTTGTATGACTAGCTTCATGATCAGCTGAATATGTAATATTTGGGATACCTTTTACTGTATATTTGGTGGTCTAACATCTTGTAATTATATTACTTGCTTGAGATTGAGACAATAGGCTTGACCATAAGAGACCGTTGGTTTGTAGTAAACCCTCATATCTAGACAGCCGTGACCGTATAGCGAGGTGGATTCTATTTCAATATACTTAGCTGGCTATGTACGCCCCCGCTCTCCAGTATTCTGGTTCTAGGGCGTGACACCCACGCTTGTGTGGTGACCAACCATTGGTCCCATGCTAACGTGGGCCCACCTCGGGCTGGGAGACCAATGCCGACGCGTCGCGTGGCTGCAGGCCAGCGCGGCGGTCAAAATAGCAGCAGTTGAAATGAGTGAAATTTCTTATATGATTTTATTGATGGGCTCCTGCCACTACTTATAGAGAGTACACCTCCTCTTCACAATACAACTTCCGATGTGGGACTAAAGTCCCTTATTAGTTCTCAACACTCCCCCTCAAGATGCGCGATAGATATTAATCATCTCCATCTTGTTACATAGCTTTGACAGACTCAATGAACTAAGACCCTTAGTCAGACAGTCTGCAACTTGTTCTTCTGAGCGAACATGGTCAATCTTCAGTATCCCTTGTTCCAGCTTCTCCTTGATGAAGAATCGATCAATCTCGATGTGCTTCGTTCTGTCGTGTTGAACTGGATTGTTAGCTATACTTATTGCAGCTTGACTATCGCTCAGAAGACGTAATGGTGCTCCCTTGTCCAGCTTCAACTCTGTCAGCAGTGCTCTTACCCATAGCAACTCCGACACTTCCAGAGCTATTGTCCTGTATTCTGCTTCAGCTGTCGACCGTGCTACCACTGGCTGTTTCTTGCTTCTCCATGAGACTAGGTTTTCTCCTACAAAAATACAGTACCCCGTGGTAGACCTTCTGTCGTCTATGTAGCTTGCCCAGTCTGCATCGTAGTATCCCTCAACTTCTATGTGTCCACTCTTCTTGAACCATAGTCCTTTTCCCGGCGTCCCTTTCATATATCTCAAGATCAGAAACACTGCTTCCATATGACCCGTTCTTGGATCATGCATGTAGCTGCTCACCACACTCACCGCAAATGAGATATCCGGGCGAGTGTGCTCCAGATAAATCAATCTTCCTACAAGTCTTTGATACCTTTCACGATCAACAGGCTCTCTTGCTTCTATTTCCAGCTTGCACTTCTGGTCAATTGGAGTTATTGCTGCTTTGCATCCCAGCATCCCTGTCTCCTTTAGCAGATCTAGTGTGTATTTTCTCTGTGAGAGAACAATTCCATGTTTACCGTCACACACCTCGATACCCAGAAAATACCTCATCGCTCTTAAATCCTTCACCTCAAACTCCTTCGCAAGTTTTAACTTCAGCTTAGTAATCTCGACTTCATCATCACCAGTGATTATTATATCATCCACATATACAGCAAGTATAGTAATGTGGCCTCTTGTATGCTAGAAAAAGATTGTTTGATCTGCATTTGTTTGATGGTACCCCATGCCTGTAATAGCCTTTCTGAATCTATCAACCCAGGCTCGAGGAGATTGCTTGAGTCCGTAAAGTGACTTCTTTAGTTTACACACTTTACCATGCGACGTCCCTCCGTCTGATTCTGTCGCATAGTACCCTGGCGGGGGTTCCATGTATACTTCTTCTTGCAGGTCCCCATGGAGAAAGGCATTTTTCATATCTAACTGGTATAGCTTGCACCCATAGTTTGCTGCAATGGAGACCAGAGTTCTTACCGTGCTCATTTTCGCTACTGGGGCAAACGTTTCATCATAGTCAATGCCATATGATTGTGTGTATCCTTTTGCAACCAACCTCGCCTAGTATCGCTCTACTTTTCCTTCTGGCGTCTCTTTTATTGTGTACACCCATTTACATCCCACAGCTTTCTTCCTTTTGGGTAATGGAACTAGCTCCCATGTCTTATTTTTCTCTAGTGCTCCAAGTTCTTCCATCATTGTAGCTTTCCATCTTGAATTTTTCTTTGCTTCATGCCAACACTTGGGAAAAAAATAGAGTCTAACGATGCAATGAAGGCTCGATAATTTAGAGAAATGTTAGAATAAGACAAGAAGTTGGCAATGTCATGTTCATAATCATCATAACGACAAGGAGCCTTACCCACATTGATGCGAGAAGATCTCCTTAAAGGAGCAATAAGTGGTGGAGAGGACATACCATCAGAGTCAGAGAGATCCGCAACGGAATCAGAGTGATTCAGTACGGGGGCAACATCTTCAAGGGCCGGGGCAGGAGTAGACGAGGGACTTGGTATCGTAGGCACTGGACTTCGTACAGTAGGCACTGACACTGGGCACGGCTTCTTCCCATGCGTAACATATGTATTGTCTTCTTCATCGGAGTAACTGCTATCTCCCCTTTTCGTCCAGTTCTCCATGACCGGGCACGGGACCGATCCGACTACCACGTTTGGACTTATTCTCTTCCCCTCACGTCTAACACCCTCCGTGTTAGGTGTGTCACCAAACGTTGAACCTTCATCTGAACCATAGTATGGTTCCAGTTCTCGGAATGTAACGTCCATGCTTACAAACAGTTTCCGCTCAACCGGGCTCCAACATGCATTTCCCTTCTGAGTCGCCGTGTACCCGACAAAGACACATTTAACCGCTCTATGATCCAGTTTACCAATGCCTAACCTATTATCTTGGACAAAACACACGCACCCAAATACTTTCGGTGGAACTGTGTAAGTGGTTACACCAGTAAGCATTTTTAACGATGTCTTCCAGTCCAATACCTGAGATGGCATTCTGTTGATGAGATAAGAGGCCGTTAAGACAGCTTGTCCCCATAAGTGTTTTGGGACATTCATAGCCAGCATCATCGTCCATACGACCTCCAGCAGGTGTCTGTTCTTCCGTTCGGCCACACCATTTTGTGCCGGTGTATAGGCACATGAAGTTTGGTGTAGTATTCCATGAGTGGATAAATACTCAGCAACCTTCATATTAGTATACTCCGTCCCATTGTCAGACCGTAAGCACTTAATTTTAGTGCCATATTGTGTTTCAACCCGGCGATAAAAATCTTGAAATGCCTCAAAGACGTCACTTTTATTCTTCATAAGGTAGACCCAAGTCACGCGAGTATAACAATCTATAAAAGTGACGAACCATCGAAAACCGTTAATACCGGTTGTAGGACAAGGGCCCCATACGTCCGAATGTATCATGTCAAATGCAGCTGAACTTCTATTCTCGGACCTCACATACGAGCTTCTGGTATATTTTTTTAACTCACAAGCATTACAAAATAACTTCTCTTTATTAGCCCTTTGATATAAGGACGGATACATTCGACTAATAACTTTAAAGGAAGAATGCCCGACACGCTGGTGATGGAGGAGCAATTCGTCTTCTACACTGCTACGTGAAGTGTCCGGTTGTGCATCTGCTACTAGAGATGCCAATGCTTTGTCCAGTCCGGTCTTGTCCAAGTACCATAGCCCCTTATGCCATGTGCCAGTTCCTAGTCGCCGTCCTGTCCCCTTCTCCTGAAAAGTTACCTTAGGAATGTCAAAGGAAACAATACAGTTTAGATCAAGGATAATGGTACTAATAGATATAAGATTGACATGAAAAGAATGAGCATGTAAGACATTGTTGAGAGTAAGGGAAGGGGTGCATGTGACAGTGCCTTTACCCATTACAGGTCTGGAGGTACCATCAGCAGTCTGAATACTCTCCGACAACGGTAGGTGAGTATAGTCCTGAAACTCACCATGGGACCCCGTGACATGGCGAGATGCCCCAGAGTCCATAATCCAACCTGGCTGATGGACAGATGCAAGAGCACGTGCAGGTATACCTGTGCTGGGTTGGGCAAAGCAAGTGATGTGATCCCCCGAGGTAGAAAATGCCCCAGGAGTGACATGACTGTCGGCCGAACCCAACTTTGTGCCTCGCAACTTCGTAAGGAACTCCCGCTCAAGCGGGGTTATTTCTGCCAGTTGATTTTCTCCCCCTTCCTCCGTCAGATGTGCTTTGTGTCCTCCAAAATAATCTCCCCTTCTACCAGCATATCCTCCTCTACCACCACGATGTCCTCCACGTTTTCGTCCGCGATCACTAGACTGACTTCACAGGGGTTTTGAACAAAATTTGATGTAATGTCCGGAGTCACCACAGTTGTGGCACACACCAATCACAGATGGAGGCTGAGTGAAGGCAGCAAGGGCAGACTTTTCAACCGCGGCTTGGTCCCCCTGGAAGGAGCCCTTGTTGGGCATCAACTTCAATTGAGCTTCTTCCTGTGTCATGACATCTATAGCTTCCTCCAAGGCTGGAAGCGTGGGTTGGGACAGGAGAATATTCCTTCTCTGCTCAAACACAGGGTTGAGCCCCTTCAGGAACTTCATCATTCGCTGTCACGAAATATAAGCCAGGAACATCTGAAAATACTTCGCAAATGCCGGTTCGACTTGTGCATCTTCCATCCCAAGAGGATCATAGTGATCCAGATCAGACTAGTACTTTTTCAACAGGGCCACGTACTCAGAGATGGTACGGTCGTCTTGGGCCACCCTATCAAGTTCATCCTGAAGTTGGAAGACCCGTATAGGGTTGTCCGAGCCTGAGTACATATCCTTCAAAGTCTGTCATATATCAGCGGCAGCCTCCATCACCTCGACAATGCCCGACACCTGGTCGGTCAAGGAGGCTGTCAACCACCCAGCTACGATGTTGTTGACAATCTCTCAGATAGAAAACTCCTTTGAGGAGGGATCGGATGGCACCTTCGTTTGGCCATTGACATAGCCAACCAAGCCACATCCCTTCAACGTCCGCATCGCCTGCCTCGACCATTTCAAGTAGTTGGACGTTCCTTCCAACTTTGTCTCCTGTTTTTCCAACTTCCCTAATTTGTAGGGTGACGGATCCACATCAATATGGGTCACCCGTGGGGTTGTCTCGGTTAATCTCTTTGATAATATCTCATCAACCAGGGCCTTCATCTCTTCTGCCGTCAGTTTACCACTGATAGAATCCATGGCGTCTTCAACTGTGAGTAGGGAGGCCTTGTTGTATCCCTAGTCGTCGTCTTCGTCGTCGTCTGCTAACTGCTGGGTGTCTTGATCTCGGGTGTCTATGTCATCAACTATAGAGACCAAAGGGGAACAACAAGTGGCCTCCTCACAGAAATTCTTCAGGCATACGAGCAATTAGAACCGCGTCATGATGACGAGGGTAGATAGTGCAAGCATAACCAATTGGACCGTGACTTCGTGCATGATCGATATTTCCAGAACTTCGAGTAGGAGCTGTGCGAAAATAACGAACTTTTGCAAGCACTTCCAAAGAATGTGCAAAAAAAACCGGGGCGTTGCACAGCAATTCCGGGGGGGCAGGTCCGGGGGCGCTGCATAGCAGGTCCGGGGGGGGCAGGTCCGGGCCGCTGCACAGCAGGTCCGGAGGGGCAGGTCCGAGTTGGGGGGGCGCTGGAATAGTAGATCGGGGGGTGGGGGGGCTGGCGTCAGGGTGGGAGGGGTGGTCCGGGGCGCTGCACCGCAGGTCCGGGGGGGAGGAGCTGGAATAGCAGATGACGGGGTTTGGGGGGGCTGGCTTCAGGGAGGGAGGAAAAAATTTTTGGGAACCTGGCTCTGATACCAAGTTGAAATGAGTGGAATTTCTCAGATGATTTTATTGATGGGCTCCTGCCACTACTTATAGAGAGTACACCTCCTCTTCACAATACAACTTTCGATGTGGGACTAAAATCCCTTATTAGTTCTCAACAGCAGCTCCGTTATTTTTAAGCCATTAATAGTTTGTTAAAAAATAACAATGAAGTGAATTAAAAAATTGGTTTCAGTAACAATAAAAATTAGTAGCAATAATGATAAATAACTTAACAACGCACTTCTGGAACTGAGCGGCGTACTGCGCTGACATGGTGGTCCCCCATTGGAGGGACGAACCCGGTGCTAGTAGAGGAGCTGGAGCAATGATGATAAATAACTTAACAACCAAATAAATGAATAATTTAAAACATATAGTATTAATGGCTTAAAATGATCAACTATAATATGATAATAAAATGACATTGTTGTGATTTGGATAAATCCATATATGGATGCCCTTATCCATACCCACAACAACCTCTATCTCATTTCCCTCTATATATGTTATCAATGAGAAAATCTTGGTACATTCTTTCTGGCTACCAATTTTTTCTCTTTCTCTCTCATTTTACGACACGGTATCAGAACCATACCCTAACCACGAAGCGAAAAGAAGACAACTGAAAAGTTAGAGCACGAATGCTTAAGGAGGATTAAGACCACACCGTCGGTTCAACATCGACACAAGAAAGGTATGTCTTGTGATAGCTTCCCGCAAGAGAAAGGTATGTCCCGTGGTGGCTTCCTGCAATGGCTTGTATTCATATTGCATGATTTAAATTGATGTCAATGAAAATTGTTCATATGATTTATGTTCTTGATTAAAACCAAAACCATGTATACTTCATGAACAAAGAACATGTTGAATAGATAACCGTTCAAACTTTTGAAGAAATACACTCAACATTTTGTGATAGAAGCAAAGAAGTTCATATATTCCTCATTACAAATCATAAGAATATAACATTTGTCCTTTTTTCTATTTTATTCTGATCGAGAGGCAATGTGAATCCATAATTGCATCAAATAATTCTTTTGAGCAGATTCATATCTACTGTCAAGCCCCCACCTATTAGTTCCTTATGAGCAGACTCCTATGCTAGCTTAGATGTACTTCAGATTAACTTTCCAGAATCATTATTTTTATAGAGAACTTTATGTTTGTTTGTGACATATATGTTTTCCAATACAAGATCACATGTGCTTAATACAACATATGCTTAAAAATCAGCATAAGTTTTCACCTTAACAATCGCATAGTGAGACTCGGAAAAAAAAATGAGAACTTTATGAATTAGAAGCATAAACTTGATTGGTATAGACCAGTGCTTAGGAAACCGTTTGTCACGCCCCAGAACCAGAATACTGGAGAGCGGGGGCAGACATAGCCAGCTACGTATATGAAATAGGATCCATCTCGCTATACGGTCACGGCTGTCTAGATACATGAGGGTTTATCTACAAGCCAGCAGTCTCCTATGGTCATGAACAAGCCTAGTGTCTCTGTCACGACCCGCTCCCGAATAATCGGACACGAGTCGGACACGCCCAGCCTTCGTCGTTAGACACGACGAAGTAAGCTGTACCAATACTAGGGAAACTAACAAGTAATCATGAAGTAAGGTAACATCACAGCATCTATAAACGAAATCCCAGAAATAGTACAAGTCTATATGTTTTATTACATTCATCCAGAAATGTCAAATGTCTGACTAAGTCTCAAAATAAGAAAATGACATAAGGAAAGGTACTAGGCCTCTGCGGCCTCTAGGTCCAGCTCAGCTCCAGCTGGCTCAACAATAGCAACATCCCGTCCATAGAAGGTGTCGCAAATAGCCTCCAACTCACCTGCAACTTATCCAGTCAGGAGCGGAGCAAAGTACAGTTCTAGGTAATGAAACATGAACATGAAAGGGATATAAGATGTACAGGAAATGAAATACAGGAATGAGCAGGTAATACAGGAAAGTAGTACAGGAACTAAGTACAGGAATATAGTACATGAATGTAAAGTACAGGAAATGTAACGTACAGGAATGTAAAGTACAGGAATGAAAAGTACAGGAATGAAACTATAATCCTGCAGTACCAGACATGATGTGCACAATATTGAAATACATCTAGTCCATGTGACCGGTTAGGATAAGTACAGGAGCATGTACAGGAGTACATGAATATGGTACGACTTAGGACCCGCGTGTACAGTGCGAGGCCTAAGCTAGGTACAGGAATATAGTAACCGGGTTTGGTCACATGGCTAGTGTATTTCCCCACCCGACACTAGCAAGTACAAGAACAGGAGTACCAGAATACAGGAATACATGATAACGTGTTATAACAGTGTCACAAAAAAAGGTACAGGAATGTAAATGTACAAAACCATAGAAAGTACTTGCCTTGCTCCGGAAAAGTACGGGTGAACAAGGGAGCTGGATGTAAGCCTGTATTTATAATTGTACAAGTTGGTTATGAACTAAACATAATCTCTTGAGGTTATAGATTCTAGTTATAATAATCCTAATTTAATCTTTTTAGGAGATAATGGCCATTTAGCTAAAATAATAGTTGGAGGTTATTTCCTAAGCACATTTAGCCAACATAACTATTTGCAAAATAAAGCAGTTACACACTTGAGTATACTACTACTATATTTTACAAATGGAACATGAACAATCATGATAACACTTTACCAAGGTTCACCTATCCCATTCCGGCCCAAGTCTAAAACATTAGTCTAACTCACTATAAGCCCAACCTGGTCCATCATCCATATTGTTGCTAAATCTAATCTTGCTTCCCAATTTAACAGCCCAAAACACAACTCTGGAACTCAGTGATTCTGGCCCAAAATCGAAAATCGGCCATTTAACTCAGCAACTTCCCAACCATCAGCATTATACAATACCAGATTGAAACATAAACCAATAGTTAAACTCAAAATAAATTTTCACACGCACACACCCAACCCAGCATCCAACCCGAGCACAAACACTGATTGAGTTAAACAACCAACTTCATAAAACCTTAAAATAATATAGAACCCACTTTTGAATCCAACTCTTTTAACAGCTACTCATCCCAGATCTCATCTCCAAAATAATCAAACAAAATAATCAAATTCCAGAGAAAAGAAGATTCAACAGATAACAACTTCAATTTAAAACAATTCTGAATCAGAACAAATGAGTGTAAAATCATAAACAATTAATTTAACTAATATAAGAATATACAATCTCAAACTCGTAGCCATCAATGCAACCCCAAAATGAACTCATCTCCAGTCAGTTAACACTGCTACAGGTCTGCACTTAGTCGAGCACTGACACGGTCAACTGTCTGCATACTGCAAGGATGATGGCACTGGTCATACACGTGGACACGACTGCTACCCGGACACCAATAGGAAACTTGGACACAATCACTGATTTGCAAACGCACGAACACAATCTCTGCTATTCCTAAACACCAATCCATCGTGAGGCAACACAACCACAACTCAAACACGATCAATCATCAGTCAGGAGTGACTCGGAACACGGCCAACCGAACACGAGGCATGAAAGAAAACACACACAACTGAAATTACAACCCAGCATCCAATTGTAATTGAATAAAGAAGTTTGAGAGGGACAATACCTGAAGAATTGGTTCTGCAACAGAAGGGAGTTGAGAATCTGGTCACTCTCCCCTCGCGTACAGATGTCTAGAGTTCTGAACGTTCAAACCAAAAATACACAGGAAACCAACTTCAGGTGTGAGAAATATTCAAAACTCATGAAATCTATAATTCACACCTGTCAAAATACGAGCAGTAACCTCAGCTCTAGTACTGCCGAATCAACCCTTCAATTTAGGCAATAATCCTGATCCAACAGTTCCAATCACAGATTCAAAAAGAAGCAAGTATTCATGGAAGAACATGTCCAGAACAATCTTAAGAAAGGCTTAAAACTCCTACTCAGTTCCTAGTTGACCTCGGAAATTTACTCAATAGATTGGAATGAAATCGGAAAGATAAATAGAGGTTAAGGAACAACTCACCTAAGTTTGATCGATCAGACAAGATCTGCTCGATCCAACGCCTGATCTACAGTCGAGGAACTAGCGATCTGAAATTCCAACGAAAGATTGGATCAAAATATAGATCGGAAGAAAAAGAGACAACGAGCAACAATCGAACCGAAGAATCTACCTCTACAGAGAACAGGACACGAACTCAGCGTCGAGTCGGAGTCGGAGATGCACTCGTTTCCTTGTTGCGGGAACGATCCGCTGAGAAGAGATCTTCTCCGCCGCTGCGTCGATCAACCCGCTGGAAATGTACTCGAAGCTGTTGGAAACGTCGGCAGAGAACGGCGTTCGTCGAGCCAAGGAACCGTCGAGAAGCCGCTGCGTAGCTGAGAAGGCCGCGCCACTCGATCTCAGCCACCACTGCCTGAGATGCGTCGCTGTCGTCTTCAGTCGTCGCCGCCGTCTTCAGTCGTCGCCGCCGTCTTCTTCAGTCGTCGCCAGGGAAAAAGAGCGGAGAGCTCGAGAGGGTTGGGAAACCAAAGACTCGAGTGTTCTCGAGTGCTCAGAGAAATGAATGGCTCAGCCTTCATTCTCTCTCCAGAACAATTGGTTATAAAGAAAAGAATGTAACATTTGCAATAATCCCCCACCCGAAATTTCCTATTGCACAAATACCCTTCCGCCAGTTTATTTTTTCAGAAAAGTCCTCTTCCTTTTCACTTTTTCAGGAAAAGACTAAAAACAGTTGAGAAGCCACATGGTGGGCCCCAAAGTGGTTATAACAACTTTTCAAATTTGAAAAGTGGTCCCCAATTAATTTCCTCCAAAATATTACCATCCAAAAATTATTATTCAAAACTATTTTATTATTCAAAGCTTAAATAATACCACTTGTTTAATAATAAGATACTCATTATTTATTAAAAAAAAAATTCCGGGAAGTGGAGTTACAAATCTCCCCCCCTTAAAAAATTTCGTCCTCGAAATTCAAGGACAACAATAAGCAACACAAAATCTCAGCAAATCACAAGGGTCCAAACACTAGTCATTTATTGAAATTAGAAACCCACAAACAAATACAATCAATCAATCAAATAAAGTGGGATAGCACTCCCGCATCTCGTCCTCGCGCTCCCATGTGGACTCTCCCGGAGAGTGATGTCTCCACATGACGCGAACGAGAGGAATAGTCTGGTTCCGCAAGCGCTTCTCCTTCCGGTCGAGGATCTCTACTGGCTGCTCCTCATAAGTCAGTCTCGGGCCCACCTCTAGCTCGGAATAGTCCACCACATGGCTGGGGTCTGGAATGTATCGTCGGAGCTGAGATACGTGGAAGACATCGTGCACTCCCTCTAAGCTAGCTGGAAGCGCCAGTCGATACGGCACCTCGTCAATCCGTGCTGTCACGTCAAATGGTCCGATGAATCTCGGACTGAGCTTCCCGCCTCTGCCGAACCGAATGACGCCCCTGGTCGGTGAGATCTTCAGGAATACTCTGTCTCCAACCTCGAACTCAAGCGGTCGTCTGCTGCTGTCCGTCCAATGCTTCTGCCGATCCTGCGCAACCCTGAGACGATCTCTGATCAGTCTGACTTTCTCTGCTGAGTCCACCACCATCTCTGGCCCAAGTAAAGCTCTCTCGCCAACGTCGTCCCAAGATAGCGGCGTGCGACATCTCCGTCCATACAGTACCTCGAATGGAGTCATCTCGATGCTGGCCTGATAACTGTTGTTATAGGCAAATTCCACCAGGTGCAAATGGTCCTCCCACGATCTGCCGAAGTCGAGTACGCAAACCCGCAGCATGTCCTCCAAGGTCTGAATGGTCCTCTCGGACTGCCCATCCGTCTGTGGATGATAGGCCATGCTGAACTTCAATTATGATCCCAAGCTCTGCTGTAGACTCCTCCAGAAATACGATATGAAGCGGCTGTCTCGATCTGAAACGATGCTAACTGGCACTCCGTGAATCCTCACGATCTGACGTATGTAAAGGTCTGCAAGCTTCTCGGTCGACAGCCCAACCTTGAACGGAATGAAATGGGCAGACTTTGTCAACCTGTCCACGATCACCCAAATAGCGTCTTTGCCACTGGGAGTACGCGGCAATCCAGAGACAAAGTCCATGGTAATGTGCTCCCACTTCCATTCCGGAATAGGTAAAGGCTGGAGTAGTCCTGCTGGTCTCTGGCGCTCCGCCTTGACTTGCTGGCACACAAGGCATCTGAAAACAAATCTGGCAACCTCTCTCTTCATTCCATACCACCAAACATACTCACGCAAATCCTTGTACATCTTGGTAGATCCAGGATGTATAGAATATTGCGACTGATGGGCCTCCTGCATCACCTCTTCCCGCAAGTCCTTAGGCACACACAGCTGGCTCCCGTGCCTCAAGGATCCGTCCTCTGCAATGGTGAAATCATCGAGCAGACCTAACTCTGCCTGAGCTCTAAGACCCTGGATTCCCTCATCAAGCAACTGGGCCTCCTTGATCTTCTCTAGCAACCCCGACTGTATCTGCATGTGCATCATTTGACCTCCGTACCCTGGGAGAACAATCTCAATCCCAAGGCTCTCCAGATCCTCCAAGAGATGCAGGTCCATGGTGAGATACATAGCAATAGGATATCGACTGAGAGCGTCTGCTACCACATTCGCCTTCCCAGGGTAGTACTGTAGACTGATGTCGAAATCCTTCATGAGTTCCAGCCATCTGTGCTGCCTCATATTCAGCTCCTTCTGAGTAAAGACATACTTCAGGCTTTTGTGGTCCGTGAAGATGTCCACTCTCTCCCCATATAGGTAATGCTTTCACAGTTTCAAGGCAAATATGACTGCTGCAAGCTCCAAGTCATGTGTAGGATAATTCTTCTCATGGGGCCTCAACTGTCTAGAAGCATACGCTATAACTTTCTTGTTCTGCTCCAGCACACATCCCAAGCCTTTCCCTGAAACATCGCTGTAGATGACGAA
Source organism: Iris pallida (assembly GCA_029216955.1). NCBI lineage: Eukaryota > Viridiplantae > Streptophyta > Magnoliopsida > Asparagales > Iridaceae > Iris > Iris pallida. Next base: position 13,983,525 of record JANAVB010005600.1, read on the forward strand.
TCCTCCTGATCCCGATGGCAAAGCTAGAACTGGTGCAGTCTTCAGTCTTCTCTTCAATTCTTCAAATGCTGTCTGGCAGGCGTCGCTCCATATGAACTCCTCATCCTTCCGCGTAAGCTTCGTCATAGGCTCTGCTATCCTGGCGAAGTCCTTCACGAACTTCCTGTAGTATCCTGCTAGACCCAGGAAACTACGAATCTCTGCTACTGACTTGGGAGGTGCCCATGCTTCCACTGCTTCAATCTTCTTGGGATCCACAGAAATCCCCTCTCCAGTCACTACGTGCCCCAAAAACTCCACTCTGTCTAAGAAAAACTCACATTTCGAGAGTTTCCCGTACAGTTTCTCCTTCCGCAGAATCTCCAAAACAATTCGCAGATGCTCAACATGCTCCTCCTCCGTCTTGGAATAGATCAGAATGTCGTCAATGAAGACTACGACAAACTTATCCAAATATTTGTGGAAAACCTTATTCATCAGGTTCATAAACACAGCTGGGGCATTAGTGAGTCCGAACGGCATCACCAGGAACTCATACTGGCCGTATCGGGTGTTGAAGGCTGTCTTCGGAATATCCTGCTCCCGAACCTTCATCTGGTGGTATCCCGACCGAAGATCAATCTTAGAAAAGACCTTCGCTCCACTAAGCTGGTCGAACAGCTCATCAATCCGTGGCAAAGGATATCGGTTCTTGATGGTGATATTGTTGAGTGCACGGTAGTCAATGCACATCCTCACCGTCCCATCCTTCTTGGGCACAAAAAGCACCGGTGCTCCCCAGGGTGAAGCACTGGATCGAATAAATCCCTTGCCCTCTAGCTCGTCAATCTGCGCCTTCAATTCTGCCGCCTCCTTCGGGTTGATCTTATAATAGTGCTGGGACTTCGGTGCTGATCCGGGCAATAGGTCAATGCCGAACTCCACGTCTCGATCTGGTGGCAATCCTGGAAGCTCCTCGGGGAAGACGTCGAGATACTCTGCAATCAGCGGATGCGGCAACTCCTGGTCTTCTGTAACAGCTCCGAAGTAGACCCCCTCTGGCCTCTCTGTAACTCGTCTGCTGATCTCGAACGGTGGAACTCCTGGCGGGCTGAAGATCACCTTCCCCTCATGGCAGTCAATTACGGCAAACTGCTCGCTCATCCAGTCGATGCCGAGGACTACGTCGAATCCAGGCAGTGGCATCACTAGAAGTCGAGCCCTAATCTCCCTCCCAGCAATAGTGATAGGGCATTCCACCATCTCACTCACTGGTACTAACCCACCTCCTGTCATAATCCGACAGTTCCGCCTAGTAGGCTTGGGTGTGAAGCCGTGTCTATGCAGAAACTCATATAATACAAAGCTATGTGTGGCTCCAGAATCAAACAATGCAATGGCAGGAAAAGAATGTAAAAGTATAGAACCTGTGATCACATCTGGTACTGCCTCATCCTCCTCAACTGCCGCCATGACGTAAGCACGTCCCTGCTGCTGTCCTCCCCTCTGCTGTCGCTGAGCAAACTGCTGCTGCTGAGTGGGTAAAGCTGGTCCCCTCTGTGGTACAGCTGGTAGAGCTCTGGGTGGTGCAGGTGGTGGTCCTCCAGCTCCTCTCGGTCCTCCAGTCAGTCTAGCCGCAGCCTGTGGGCAGTCCCTCATCTGGTGTGCATCTGATCCGCAGAATAAGCAGAGTCCGAGCCTCTTGCGGCACTCGTCGAAGCGGTGTCCCGGCCGATAGCAGAATGTGCAAGTAATCCCCTGCTGCTGTCTCTGATGCTGATGTGCAGGAGCTCTGGCTGGTCGATGTTGCTGCTGTGCCTGCTGCTGGGGCCTCGCCTGAGTCTGGGTCTGAACCCTCTTCGCCGGTGTCTGGAAACTGCTGCTGCCCACGTCTCGGTCCCTCTTCAGCCTTGGGTCTGCCTCCTTCTCTACTGCATGGGCGATCTTGAGGATGCTAGAGTAGGTAGTCGCCTGGCTAATCGCCACCGCATGTCGCAGCTCCCTGTTGAGACCCTTCTTGAATCTCCATGCTCTGTCCTCTGGATCTCTAACCAGTCTCTCAGCAAACCTGCTGAGTCTGGTAAACTCCGAAGTGTACTGCGCAACCGTCATCGTCCCCTGCTGCAGCGCCTCGAACTGCATCCTCAACTCATCACGCTCCACCTCTGGAAAGAATTTCTCCTTGAACAGTGTTTTGAAAACTGTCCAAGACACCCGGGGATCCGTCAACTGGGGCTCCTCCCGGTACCAAGCTCTCGCCAAATCAAAGAGTCGCATGCTAGCCACTGACACCTTCTGGTCCTCTGGAATATTCGCCATGGTCAGGGTCCTCTCTGCGTTCTCCAGCCATTCATCTGCATAGATGATCCCCTCGTCGCCCCAGAAGTCCATCGGGCTAAGGTGCTGGTACTCCTTCGCTGTCCCGGGTCACGGTCCTCGCGGTGCTGGAGGTGCTACTGGTGCTGGTGCTGGCTCTCTGGTCCTCAGCGCGTCGACGACAGTCGCTCTGAACTGCGCTGCCTGATGGTTCTGGGCCTCCAGAAAGTGCTGAAACGACGCCATCACTTGGTTGCCGTCAAGCATCATCGTCGGCGGCAGCGATGGAAAGATAGGAGGCGCTGGCGGAAGCTGATCTGCCTGGACGTCTGGTGCTGGCTGCTCTGTACCGCCTGTCACTCCAGTGCTGACTGCGACTCCTGAGCTGCTCGCAACTCCTGGCTGATCTGCGGTCTTCCTAGTGGCGACCATCCTGCATAAAAAGAAAACTTTGTGATTGATAAAAACCTAATCTACCAGAAAAATGTAAATGTTTATATATAATAACCATATGTACCCGATATACCCGTTTTCCTATGCTGTGATTCAAGTTTCCCTAGTGTAAATCAAGTCCCCCAATAGTACGCTAAGACCTAGGTACCATTAGGATAGACCTGCATGGGCCACCACTAAAAACATGTCACGACCCACTCCCGAATAATCGGACACGAGTCGGACACGCCCAGCCTTCGTCGTTAGACACGACGAAGTAAGCTGTACCAATACTAGGGAAACTAACAAGTAATCATGAAGTAAGGTAACATCACAGCATCTATAAATGAAATCCCAGAAATAGTACAAGTCTATATGTTTTATTACATTCATCCAGAAATGTCAAATGTCTGACTAAGTCTCAAAATAAGAAAATGACATAAGGAAAGGTACTAGGCCTCTGCGGCCTCTAGGTCCAGCTCAGCTCCAGCTGGCTCAACAATAGCAACATCCCGTCCATAGAAGGTGTCGCAAATAGCCTCCAACTCACCTGCAACTTATCCAGTCAGGAGCGGAGCAAAGTACAGTTCTAGGTAATGAAACATGAACATGAAAGGGATATAAGATGTACAGGAAATGAAATACAGGAATGAGCAGGTAATACAGAAAAGTAGTACAGGAACTAAGTACAGGAATATAGTACATGAATGTAAAGTACAGGAAATATAACGTACAGGAATGTAAAGTACAGGAATGAAAAGTACAGGAATGAAACTATAATCCTGCAGTACCAGACATGATGTGCACAATATTGAAATACATCTAGTCCATGTGACCGGCTAGGGTAAGTACAGGAGCATGTACAGGAGTACATGAATATGGTACGACTTAGGACCCGCGTGCACAGTGCGAGGCCTAAGCTAGGTACAGGAATATAGTAACCGGGTTTGGTCACATGGCTAGTGTATTTCCCCACCCGACACTAGCAAGTACAAGAACAGGAGTACCAGAATACAGGAATACATGATAACGTGTTATAACAGTGTCACAAGAAAAGGTACAGGAATGTAAATGTACAAAACCATAGAAAGTACTTGCCTTGCTCCGGAAAAGTACGGGTGAACAAGGGAGCTGGATGTAAGCCTGTATTTATAATTGTACAAGTTGGTTATGAACTAAACATAATCTCTTGAGGTTATAGATTCTAGTTATAATAATCCTAATTTAATCTTTTTAGGAGATAATGGCCATTTAGCTAAAATAATAGTTGGAGGTTATTTCCTAAGCACATTTAGCCAACATAACTATTTACAAAATAAAGCAGTTACACACTTGAGTATACTACTACTATATTTTACAAATGGAACATGAACAATCATGATAACACTTTAACAAGGTTCACCTATCCCATTCCGGCCCAAGTCTAAAACATTAGTCTAACTCACTATAAGCCCAACCTGGTCCATCATCCATATTGTTGCTAAATCTAATCTTGCTTCCCAATTTAACAGCCCAAAACACAACTCTGGAACTCAGTGATTCTGGCCCAAAATCGAAAATCGGCCATTTAACTCAGCAACTTCCCAACCATCAGCATTATACAATACCAGATTGAAACATAAACCAATAGTTAAACTCAAAATAAATTTTCACACGCACACACCCAACCCAGCATCCAACCCGAGCACAAACACTGATTGAGTTAAACAACCAACTTCATAAAACCTTAAAATAATATAGAACCCACTTTTGAATCCAACTCTTTTAACAGCTACTCATCCCAGATCTCATCTCCAAAATAATCAAACAAAATAATCAAATTCCAGAGAAAAGAAGATTCAACAGATAACAACTTCAATTTAAAACAATTCTGAATCAGAACAAATGAGTGTAAAATCATAAACAATCAATTTAACTAATATAAGAATATACAATCTCAAACTCGTAGCCATCAATGCAACCCCAAAATGAACTCGTCTCCAGTCAGTTAACACTGCTACAGGTCTGCACTTAGTCGAGCACTGACACGGTCAACTGTCTGCATACTGCAAGGATGATGGCACTGGTCATACACGTGGACACGACTGCTACCCGGACACCAATAGGAAACTTGGACACAATCACTGATTTGCAAACGCACGAACACAATCTCTGCTATTCCTAAACACCAATCCATCGTGAGGCAACACAACCACAACTCAAACACGATCAATCATCAGTCAGGAGTGACTCGGAACACGGCCAACCGAACACGAGGCATGAAAGAAAACACACACAACTGAAATTACAACCCAGCATCCAATTGTAATTGAATAAAGAAGTTTGAGAGGGACAATACCTGAAGAATTGGTTCTGCAACAGAAGGGAGTTGAGAATCTGGTCACTCTCCCCTCGCGTATAGATGTCTATAGTTCTGAACGTTCAAACCAAAAATACACAGGAAACCAACTTCAGGTGTGAGAAATATTCAAAACTCATGAAATCTATAATTCACACCTGTCAAAATACGAGCAGTAACCTCAGCTCTAGTACTGCCGAATCAACCCTTCAATTTAGGCAATAATCCTGATCCAACAGTTCCAATCACAGATTCAAAAAGAAGCAAGTATTCATAGAAGAACTTGTCCAGAACAATCTTAAGAAAGGCTTAAAACTCCTACTCAGTTCCTAGTTGACCTCGGAAATTTACTCAATAGATTGGAATGAAATCGGAAAGATAAATAGAGGTTAAGGAACAACTCACCTAAGTTTGATCGGTCAGACAAGATCTGCTCGATCCAACGCCTGATCTACAGTCGAGGAACTAGCGATCTGAAATTCCAACGAGAGATTGGATCAAAATATAGATCGGAAGAAAAAGAGACAACGAGCAACAATCGAACCGAAGAATCTACCTCTACAGAGAACAGGACACGAACTCAGCGTCGAGTCGGAGTCGGAGATGCACTCGTTTCCTTGTTGCGGGAACGATCCGCTGAGAAGAGATCTTCTCCGCCGCTGCGTCGATCAACCCGCTGGAAATGTACTCGAAGCTGTTGGAAACGTCGGCGGAGAACGGCGTTCGTCGAGCCAAGGAACCGTCGAGAAGCCGCTGCGTAGCTGAGAAGGCCGCGCCACTCGATCTCAGCCACCACTGCCTGAGATGCGTCGCTGTCGTCTTCAGTCGTCGCCGCCGTCTTCAGTCGTCGCCGCCGTCTTCTTCAGTCGTCGCCAGGGAAAAAGAGCGGAGAGCTCGAGAGGGTTGGGAAACCAAAGACTCGAGTGTTCTCGAGTGCTCAGAGAAATGAATGGCTCAGCCTTCATTCTCTCTCCAGAACAATTGGTTATAAAGAAAAGAATGTAACATTTGCAATAATCCCCCACCCGAAATTTCCTATTGCACAAATACCCTTCCGCCAGTTTATTTTTTCAGAAAAGTCCTCTTCCTTTTCACTTTTTCAGGAAAAGACAAAAAACAGTTGAGAAGCCACATGGTGGGCCCCAAAGTGGTTATAACAACTTTTCAAATTTAAAAAGTGGTCCCCAATTAATTCCCTCCAAAATATTACCATCCAAAAATTATTATTCAAAACTATTTTATTATTCAAAGCTTAAATAATACCACTTGTTTAATAATAAGATACTCATTATTTATTAAAAAAAAATTCCGGGAAGTGGAGTTACAGTCTCAATCACAAGCAAGTAAGTAGATGTTACAAGATGTATGATCATTAAATATACAATAATAAGGCGTCCCAAATATTACATATTCAGCTGATCATGAAGCTAGTCGTTACAAAATGTTAGGACTAGCAAGAGTTTAGTCATACATGATCAACCCTAGGATCTGTCAATCATGTTACAGCCCGTAGGCAGACAGTAAGTAAGTGCAATCGAGCTAAACAGGTGCTCGTCGGCTAAACGCCTTAAAAGAATATTTTTACAATAGAGTGGGAGAGCCAAAAATAAATCCACTCGTTGCCCTGGTTACGTCTGGTGTTCACCATCGGGCTGGAAAGGCGGTAGATCCTCTGGAGCTGCTCCGAAATCTGGCCATACAAAACCAGCTGGGTCAGATCCCAGAAAGAGCAAGTGCCACAAAGGAAGCTTCACTTAGGAACTAAAACCAGCAATCAGCTCAAGAGTATAAATAAAAGTAAGAACTGGAATTAAAGAAAATACATCAGGATGATATACGACGAGATAACCATGGAACTATTCAGATAACCAAGTTACAACCCGTAAACCAAACAAGGACCGGGGTTGTAACCCTTCGTCTGAACGGAACTTGGTTTTCCACCATTTATCGGCAAGATAATATAAAAAAATTAAGACATATAACAGGATCAAGACAAGACTAGACTGGTTAGACCCCATCCAATCATTTCACGGCCAAGCAAGAATTATGGCTTGATACTTTAACTAACTAGGGTTGTCACAGGCCTAATTACTAACAAGATGCAGTGAGATTACTCCACAGCCACAAGCCCTGCAGACCATCCAGGTCACCCGGGTTAAAAGATTTAGAGTTAAATTCAGGTGGGTACATCGTCCAGGAAACGAATGTACCCTTAGGTAGCTTGAAGGGTACAACACATGACAGTGTGCTGGAAATGTGCCCTACTCGACGGCAGGCTACAGATCCTAAGGCGTGCCAAGGTAACGGGATTGCCTGTAGCTGGAAGATCTCTTTATGACTAGTGTATTAATCTAGTTATTAGCCTTAGTCCATTTCAATAGGTACTCCTGACCGTGGTACTCAGGAGTCCCCTCCTAGACATGATGCAAGATAGGACTGGATTATTTGTACAAGCACAATCGCCCATGGTATTCAGATTAATTATACAGGTCATGTCATGTCAGGTAGCCGTCGCAACAGCTGTTCAAGATATATCATGCCAGGTTTATCATGTCAAGTGTTCTCGTCAGGAGTGCGCCATGACGGGCCACTATCAGGTCATGTCAGGTTCACTAGTCAGGAGTGCACCACGACGGGTCACTATCGTGTCATGTCAGATTACTAGTCATAGCATGCCATGTACAATTGTCATTTCAATCAAATCGTAATTTATCAAGTTCAGGACAAAAGGCGTAAGGATATAAAATGGGCGTAAAATATATAATAAAATATCAATACATAGGGCTATAGGAGAGCCATGCGGCTAAGGCATATGCGGACAGGAAGTGATATCATACGGCTGGGGAGGGAGTCGGGTTCAATCGGCTCAGGGTCCAAGCTCATGCGGCTCACGGGGGAAAGGGACACAGGCGACTAGCGGGGAACGGGTGCGCATGCGGCTGAAGGGGCAGGAACCTATGCGGCTGGGAGTGGGACTAGCTCCCATGCGGCAAGCGAAAAAGGAAGGTATAATGCGCCTAGGATGAATTGGACTCATGCGGCCGAAAAAGGCAAGACACATGCGGTCAGCGGAAAGGGTACTCATGCGGCTGGCGGGGATGGGTCCATGCGGCTGGCTGACCAATCAAGTACATGCAGCTGGAAAGGAGCAACCCATGCGGCTGCGGGGGAAAAGGGTGCCATATGCGGCCACAGATAGACAGAGTCCATGCGGCTGCAGAGCAAGGGGGGTACATGCGGCTGAGTGGGGAAAAGTCCATACGGCCAAGAATGAGACTCAGCCTATGCGGCTACGAGTCTCATGCGGCTAATGGGAAATGAGCCCATGCGGCTCAGAATGAGACTCAGCCTATGCGGCTGAGAATTTCATGCGGCTGAATCACTTGCCGCATGAATTGTCATGCGGTCAAGTCAAGTCAATAGTGCATGCGGTTAGAAGCTGACTTGCCGCATGAATGTTCATGCGGTCAAGTGCTGCCATGCGGCTCGGACTGTGCTTCTTCTCTAAATTTCCGAGAAGAAGAACACCAAGGAGCCATGGCCACCAAGCTGCATAGAACCTTCATCCGGAGTCCAAATCCGAACTTCCTTAGGTCAAAATGGGGTAGAATGAAGTGATCTACAATATGGAACCATCAAAACTCGGAAATAACAAGATTTAGTAGATCAAAACCCAAGAATTCCAAAAATAAGTAAATTTAGATCTACAAGAATCTAGCCATGGAAAGTAAAAATGCCAAGTACTAAAGTAAGTTAAAATGCTGTAAGGAAGAGAATGAAGTAATAAAATTAGAGTTCCTCCATGAAGCAAGTTGTACTTGCCTAGACCTCTCTCTCTCTCTCTGGTAGGTAAGGAAGTAAATGAGGAAGAAGAAGATGAGTAATGAAGAGAGAGAAAGAAGAATGGCAATAAATACCAAAGGTGGTGGTAGGTAGGGGGTTCATCCATGGTCCATGATGAACCAAAACAATCCCAACCGAACCAAGCCAACCCCGGGCCAAGAATAAACCGAGCCAAGAAGGAAAAGCTAAGCCAGGAATTAAGCAATACAAGATAAAATACGTACACGTATTCTACAAATACGTAATACGAACCACAGGCATTACAACTCTACCCACATTAAAAGAATTTTGTCCTCGGAATTTAATTAAGAGGCTAGAGAAACAAGGACAAGCTATACTAATCACAAGCAAGCTATACTAAGCAATCAATCAATCATGCAAGCAAGGAATCGAAGGCATGAGGCATAAGAAAGACATTATACCTCACGAGTCAAACAAATCGGAATATCGCGATCGGATATCGTCCTCACGCTCCCACGTTGACTCACCCAAAGAGTGATGACCCCAAGCAACTTGGACTAACTTGATAGTCTTGTTCTTGAGTGTCTTCTCTCTCCGGTCCAATATAGACACGGGCCTCTCCTCATACGAAAGGTTGGTACCAACAACCAATTCCGAATGATCCAGTATATGGCTCGGGTCCGGGATATACCGTCGTAATTGGGATACATAGAATACGTCATGCACCTCGCTTAGCGACGGCGGAAGAGCGAGACGATAGGATACATCTCCTACTCGCTCCAGAATATCGAACGGCCCTATATACCTAGGACTAAGCTTTCCCCGTACGTCGAAACGAATGACGCTACGGTTAGGTAAAATCCTCAGGAATACATGGTCACCGACAGAAAACTCGAGAGGGCGCCGATGAGAATCGGCCCAATGGCGCTGGCGATCTTGGGCAACTCGAAGATGATCCCTGACTCTTCTAACCACTTCAACTGTCTGGGCAATCATTTCTGGACCAAGCATCTGCCTCTCTCCGACATCATCCCAGGCTAACGGGGATCGGCACTTCCTGCCATACAGTGCCTCGAACGGTGCCATCTGGATACTGGCCTGGAAACTGTTGTTGTATGAGAACTCCACCAGGTGCAGGTGATCTTCCTACGAACCACCGAAGTCAAGTGTGCAAGATCTCAACATATCTTCAAGAGTCTGGATTGTGCGCTCCGACTGGCCATCTGTCTGCGGATGATATGCTGAGCTGAACTGGAGACGAGTTCCCAAACTCTCCTGCAGGCTATGCCAAAAGTGTGACGTGAATCTTGAATCTCGATCCGAGGTGATACTAACTGGCACTCCGTGCAACCTGACAATCTGCCTGAGGTACATCTCTGCTAGCTGAGCCGTCGACTGACCAACTCTGAACGGGAGGAAGTGAGCTACCTTCGTGAGCCGATCAATAATAACCCAGATAGCATCCCTACCAGCTAGGGATCTAGGTAATCCGGTCACAAAATCTATGGTCACATGCTCCCACTTCCATTCTGGAATCGGCAAGGGCTGAAGAAGTCCAGCGGGCCTCTGATGTTCTGCCTTAACTTGTTGGCAAACCAAACACCGAGAGACAAACCGAGCTATCTCCCGCTTCATGCCATTCCACCAAAAGTGCTGACGGATATCACGGTACATCTTCGTACTGCCAGGATGAATGGAATATTATGAACTGTGAGCCTCTGCCATGATTTCTTGTCTGATATCTCCACCGGGTACACAAAGATGCTTACCATATCGAAGTGTACCATATTCATGAATGCATAACTTCGATCGCCGGCCGGCCTCACACTCTGCTCTGAGTCGCTGAAGCCTGGAATCAGCTGACTGCGCCATCCGAATCCTCTCGACTATGGTGGACTGAACTTGCATACTGGCCATCAATGCCACACTGGAAGGGAGAACAACTTCTATACCCATCTTCTGAAGATCTGCTAACAGCTCTGGTTGCGCCGTTAGGAAATAAACTCCGGCTCTCCTGCTCAATGCATCTGCTACAACGTTGGCCTTCCCGGGATGATACTGCAAGTTGACATCATAATCCACAAGCAGCTCTAGCCATCTCCTCTGACGCATGTTAAGATCCTTCTGGGTGAAAACATACTTCAGGCTCTTGTGGTCGGTGAAAATCTCCACCCTATCTCCGTACAAGTAGTGCCTCCATAACTTAAGTGCAAACACTACTGCTGCCAGTTCCAAGTCATGGGTTGGGTAATTCTTCTCATTATCACGAAGTTGTCGTGACGCATAAGCTATTACCTTCCCATGCTGCATCAGAACACATCCTAAACCTCTGCCCGAAGCATCACAATATACTGAGAATCCTCCAGTTCCATCTGGAAGCGTGAGAATGGGTGCCGTTATCAGGCCTTGCTTCAACTTCTCAAAAGAATCTTGGCACTCTGTTGTCCAAGCAAACTGCGCATCCTTGCGGGTCAACTGGGTTAATGGCGCCGAAATTCGAGCAAAATCTGAAACAAACTGCCGGTAGTAGCCGGCCAATCCAAGAAAACTGTGAACTTCTGCGACTGAACTAGGCACTGGCCATGACTCAATAGCCACAATCTTCTGGAAATCCACTTCTACTCCACCTCTGGTGATGATATGACCCAAGTACGAAATACGATCGAGCCAGAACTCGCATTTACTGAACTTAGTATATAACTGGTGCTCCCTGAGAATCTGAAGAACCACACGGAGGTGCTGCTCATGCTCCGCCTCGCTCCTGCTGTAGACCAGAATGTCATCCAGAAACACAATCACAAACTGATCCAAGTAAGGCATGAAAATGCGATTCATGAGATCCATGAATACAGCCGGCGCATTGGTCTCTCCAAATGGCATAACAAGGAACTCCCAATGCCCATATCTCGATCTAAACGCTGTCTTCGGAATGTCCTGCTCTCTGACCCTGATCTGATGATATCCTGAGCGCAAGTTGATCTTCGAAAATACTGATGCCCCCTTGAGCTGATCAAACAAATCATCTATCCTCGGAAGAGGGTATCTGTTCTTGATTGTCACTGAGTTCAAGGTACGATAATCAACACATAACCTGGACGTACCATCCTTCTTTTTCACAAGAAGCATCGGAGCTCCCCAAGGCGATCCACTAGCACGAAAGAATCATTTGGTTCTAAGCTCTTCAATCATCTTGTACAAAATCTCTAACTCTGAAGGCGCCATCCTGTAGACTCTCTCTGATACTGGGGCTGTCCCAGGAATCAAGTCTATGATGAACTCGATCTCCCGTTCTGGCGGCATACCTGGAAGCTCTTCTGGGAAAACATCTGGAAACTCTTCGACTATCCGAGGCAACTGTACTGCTGCTACTGTCATCCACAATACTGGAGGAGAAAGCTCAACTGTGCCTCTGGAAAAGGAAAACTCTGGCTCGCCTGGAACGCTAAAAACAACTCTACCAACATGGCAGTCTATTCTAGCATACTGGTTCCTCAACCAATCTATCCCTAGGACCACATCATAGTCGGCCATCGGGAACTCTATCAATCTAGCGGGGAATTCTCTACCGCTAACTACGATCCGACACGAGGAAAACATCCTATCGACTCCCACAAGTCCGTTATCAGTAAGTATATTGAGCCTTACTGATAATGACTCGGGCTCCAATCCTACCCGTGTCGCGAATCGTGCAGACATAAAAGAATGCGATGCACCAGAATCAAATAAAGCTGAAGCTGGAAAGGAGTTGACGAGAATAGTACCTGCCACTACCTCTCCGGGTGCTAATCCTTCCTCTGTGGTCATCACCATAGCCTGACCATGCCCTCGGGTGCTGGTCCCCTCTGCTGAAATCCTCGCTGCCTATTCTGACTCTGGGCTTGGGCTTGAATATGCTGCTGGGGGTTCTGCTGCTGGAATACTTGGAACTGAGGTGGCAAGGGCCTCGGCAATGGATACTGCTGCTGCTGGACTGGAACTGGGGCTGCTCCCCTCACCGAAGAGCTAGAAAGGTTGGATGATGATGAACCACCCCTATTCGGGCAGGATCCAACCTTATGGTCTGCTGCTCCACAAGCCAGACACAATTCCTGTGCCCTGCGACACTCTGCCATTACATGGCCTGGCTTCCCACAATGAGAACATCCCACGGCGGAAGACTGCTTCTGCTTTTGCTGCTGCTGCTGAGGGTTCGTCGGGGTTGAATGCTGAACCGACGTTACGGAGGCCGCCCGCCTCGGAGCTACAATAGTCAAGACCCTGGCTGCCGGAGCTGGGGCTGTAGACTGATTCATCTGGCCGTGGGATCTCTTCCGACCTCCGGCTCTATCCACAATCCTCTGGGAGGTATACTCATGCCTCCGGGCTGCTCTCAAGACGGCATCAAAAGTCTGATGCTCAAACTGCTCAACTACCAACAGGATCTCCAGGTGAAGCCCCTACTAGAATCGCTGGGCTCTATCATACTCGGTTGCCACCAAGGTGGGAGCAAACCGACTGAGTCTCGAAAACTCGGCCGCATATCCGTCGACCGTTCTGCCTCCTTGCTTCAAGTTGGTGAACCGGGTCTGTAGATCATACCGAGCTACAGCATCAAAATACTTGGTCTGGAATCTCTCTCTAAACACCGCCCAACCAATGGGCGCTGCTAATCCAACGGCCTGAGCTGTCCACCAGATGCGGGCAAGATCTAGCAACTGCAGGCGCACCACGGCTACCTTCTCGTTCTCTGGGGTCCTAGCTGCTTCTAGAATCACCTCTGTGTCCTGAAGCCAAGCATCTGCGGCAATAGCATCTTCACTACCGACGAAGAAGGGAGGGTTCAAGCGGTTGAAGTTGTTGGCCGCGCTGTTACCCTGATGACCTCCTCTGGTCAAAGCATCCGCCACTGCCTGTTGCAAGGCATCTCCACGACGATCTTGAGAAGCTATCAAGGTCCTGACGAGTCCTACTAATGTGCCATCATCAGGTTCTACAGGTTGAACTGGCTGAACTGGTGGCCCTCCATCAGAAGGCACGACTCTGGAGGCTACTCCGGAATGCTGGGCTTGATCTCCGGGTTGCTGCTGGTCCACGGGAGGTGCTCCGCCTTGCTGATCGGTAGGACCACGAACAATGCCGCTGAAGAAGACGACATAGGAAACATTAAGGAAGGACCAGGATAGATCAACGATACAAGCATGTGATCAGGACAAGAATCCAGGAATTCAGAGGATACGAGCAGAGTTCAAGGACGAATACTGATTGAGACATCTATTCGGTAAACCCTCACATATCTTGATTTACAAGACCTGCATGGGCCACCACTTAAACCATGTCATGCCCCAGAACCAGAATACTGGAGAGCGAGGGCAGACATAGCCAGCTACGTATATGAAATGGGATCCATCTTGCTATACGGTCACGGCTGTCTAGATACATGAGGGTTTATCTACAAGTCAGCAGTCTCCTATGGTCATGAACAAGCCTAGTGTCTCAATCACAAGCAAGTAAGTAGATGTTACAAGATGTATGATCATTAAATATACAATAATAAGGCATCCCAAATATTACATATTCAGCTGATCATGAAGCTAGTCGTTACAAAATGTTAGGACTAGCAAGAGTTTAGTCATACATGATCAACCCTAGGATCTGTCAATCATGTTACAGCCCGTAGGCAGACAGTAAGTAAGTGCAATCGAGCTAAACAGGTGCTCGTCGGCTAAACGCCTCAAAAGAATATATTTATAATAGAGTGGGAGAGCCAAAAATAAACCCACTCGTTGCCCTGGTTACGTCTGGTGTTCACCATCGGGCTGGAAAGGCGGTAGATCCTCTGGAGCTGCTCCGAAATCTGGCCATACAAAACCAGCTGGGTCAGATCCCAGAAAGAGCAAGTGCCACAAAGGAAGCTTCACTTAGGAACTAAAACCAGCAATCAGCACAAGAGTATAAATAAAAGTAAGAACTGGAATTAAAGAAAATACATCAGGATGATATACGACGAGATAACCATGGAACTATTCAGATAACCAAGTTACAACCCGTAAACCAAACAAGGACCGGGGTTGTAACCCTTCGTCTGAACGGAACTTGGTTTCCCACCATTTATCGACAAGATAATATAAAAAAATCAAGACATGTAACAGGATCAAGATAAGACTAGACTGGTTAGACTCCATCCAATCATTTCACGGCCAAGCAAGAATTACGGCTTGATACTTTAACTAACTAGGTTTGTCACAGGCCTAATTACTAACAAGATGCAGTAAGATTACTCCACAGCCACAAGCCCTGCAGACCATCCAGGTCACCCGGGTTAAAAGATTTAGAGTTGAATTCAGGTGGGTACATCGTCCAGGAAACGAATGTACCCTTAGGTAGCTTGAAGGGTGCAACACATGACAGTGTGCTGGAAATATGTTCTACTCGACGGCAGGCTACAGATCCCAAGGCGTGCCGAGGTAACGGGATTGTCTGTAGCTGGAAGATCTCTTTATGACTAGTGTATTAATCTAGTTATTAGCCTTAGTCTATTTCAATAGGTACTTCTGACCGTGGTACTCAGGAGTCCCCTCCTAGATATGATGCAAGACAGGACTGGATTATTTGTACAAGCACAATCGCCTACGGTGTCCGAATTAATTATACAGGTCATGTCATGTCAGGTAGCCGTCGCAACAGCTGTTCAAGATATATCATGCCAGGTTTATCATGTCAAGTGTTCTCGTCAGGAGTGCGCCATGACGGGCCACTATCAGGTCATGTCAGGTTCACTAGTCAGGAGTGCACCACGACGGGTCACTATCGTGTCATGTCAGGTTACTAGTCACAGCATGCCATGTACAATTGTCATTTCAATCAAATCGTAATTTATCAAGTTCAGGACAAAAGACGTAAGGATATAAAATGGGCGTAAAATATATAATAAAATATCAATACATAGGGCTATAGAAGAGCCATGCGGCTAAGGCATATGCGGCCAGGAAGTGATATCATGTGGCTGGGGAGGGAGTCGGGTTCAATCGGCTCAGGGTCCAAGCTCATGCGGCTCACGGAGGAAAGGGACACAGGCGGCTAGCGGGGAACGGGTGCGCATGCGGCTGAAGGGGCAGGAACCTATGCGGCTGGGAGTGGGACTAGCTCCCATGCGGCAAGCGAAAAAGGAAGGTTTCATGCGGCTAGGATGAATTGGACTCATGCGACCGAAAAAGGCAAGACACATGCGGTCAGCGGAAAGGGTACTCATGCGGCTGGCGGGGATGGGTCCATGCGGCTGGCTGACCAATCAAATACATGCGGCTGGGAAGGAGCAACCCATGCGGCTGCGGGGGAAAAGGGTGCCATACGCGGCCACAGATAGACAGAGTCCATGCGGCTGCAGAGCAAGGAGGGTGCATGCGGCTGAGTGGAGAAAAGTCCATGCGGCCAAAAATGAGACTCAGCCTATGCGGCTACGAGTCTCATGCGGCTGATGGGAAATGAGCCCATGTGGCTCAGAATGAGACTCAGCCTATGCGGCTGAGAGTCTCATGCGGCTGAATCACTTGTCGTATGAATTGTCATGCGGTCAAGTCAAGTCAATATTGCATGCGGTTAGAAGCTGACTTGCCGCATGAATGTTCATGCGGTCAAGTGCTGCCATGCGGCTCGGACTGTGCTTCTTCTCCAAATTTCTGAGAAGAAGAACACCAAGGAGCCATGGCCACCAAGCTGCATAGAACCTTCATCCGGAGTCCAAATCCGAACTTCCTTAGGTCAAAATGGGGTAGAATGAAGTGATCAACAACATAGAACCATAAAAACTCGGAAATAACAAGATTTAGTAGATCAAAACCCAAGAATTCCAAAAAACAAGTAAATTTAGATCTACAAGAATCTAGCCATGGAAAGTAAAAATGCCAAGTACTAAAGTAAGTTAAAATGCTGTAAGGAAGAGAATAAAGTAATAAAATTGGAGTTCCTCCATGAAGCAAGTTGCACTTGCCTAGACCTCTCTCTCTCTCTCTCTCTAGTAGGTAAGGAAGTAAATGAGGAAGAAGAAGATGAGTAATGAAGAGAGAGAAAGAAGAATGGCAATAAATACCAAAGGTGGTGGTAGGTAGGGGGTTCATCCATGGTCCATGATGAACCAAAACAATCCCAACCGAACCAAGCCAACCCCGGGCCAAGAATAAACCGAGCCAAGAAGGAAAAGCTAAGCCAGGAATTAAGCAATACAAGATAAAATACGTACACGTATTCGACAAATACGTAATACGAACCACAGGCATTACACCGTTGCCTATTTGTTTTACCCAAGAACAGTTGTGTATTGGTTTATACCTGTTATATCATGACTTCAAGACTTGTGTTTTACTTTCCAATTAGAATTTAATCTTGGATGGCTAGTTATTTACAATATATGATATAACCAACCGCACTAGTCTTAAAGTTATTTACTTATGCTGAACTAAAGATGCTGGATTTGATCACAATTTTTTTTTGTGGTCCACTTTTACAACTAGCCATATTCGTCTCATGTGTCATATTCCTATAATGTGTCTCTGTATAGACTAGTACTTAGGCAACCGTCTAGACTCTTATTAACTATCTAGAATTTATGTATGCTATAGTTGTATGTGTGAGATAAATGAAATTATTGTACATGTATGTTGAGCATCATTAGATTTCACGAGTACATCCGAAGCAATTGGCTCTGTAGATAACATATATTAGCAACATGATCTTTCTTTCTGGCGATGTAATAGATTGATTTTTTTTTTGTCTTTAAACCAAACGAATATCAAGAAGTGCTAGCATATATCAGTGTGTTTACGCCTTCCGTGGAGAAATTGTTTTTTTCCATAAGATGTTGATATGTCTAAGCTCTTCAGCATCATCCGAGCTATTTGGCTTGAGAGATGCATGACAATGCAACTAATGAATTGCTTTGGCTCTATTTGTCATAAGTTCTTACTTTCCGTAGATGATGTGAATGTTGTAGTTCCAAAGTAAATTTATTTACTTGGTGTTTTTTTGGACCAACCAAACTTCCAGCCCAACCATTTTGTGAACCTAACAAGAGTTGAAGCATCACTAAAAGTAGAACAAGTGTTCTAGTGTTCCACTTGACAGAGTGAAATATTCTTGTGGTGAAGTACAACTCCCTACCTTTAATGTTGAATAATATTTGGGAGCATTATGTCTAGATTGCAAAATACAAATAAATTTACTTGTATATATTTTAGACCATCCAAATGGGTGCATGCATGCTAGGTGTTCTGCTGCATGCCCGGGAGACACCAGTTGTTCGTGTGTCACGACCCGCATCCAGTGTAGGGGCACAAGAAGTGGGTACGTTTAGCCTACGCCGCAGTGTCGGCGGTAGAATGATGTCCTAGGTCATATACATCTAACATAGTATAAATGTAGCTGCACAAGATATACTCTCCAAACGGAGGACAATACTGAAGGTACAACTCAATCACAATTCTAAGGTAGAAACAGCACGATATGATAGATATGAAATCTCAAAATAGAACATACAAACAGAAGGAAATAAGTCTAAGTGTCTAAACGACACAATATCTCAATATCCAGAAATAAATACAACTCAGATATCAAATACAAATAGCATAATGAAATAAGATAAAGCCTAGATATCTAGTCTAGACAATAGGGATGATGTCCTCAGCTAGAGCTGGATCCTCCTGTGGGTCCAACTCACAAGTGTCATCTAGGCCTGCTCCGTAATAAGTAGGGCAGAACTCCTCGGTGTTATCTATATATTTTCAACAGGTCCAGCACATATCTGTCAAACAGTTCATATCATAAAAAAAAATATAAAATAAGCAATAGAGTAAGATACATGAAACGCTATATGAAATGTACATAAAAGTAAGAGAAATATTTGTAAACTGGAAATATCTATATCTTAAGTAAGAACTTTAAGTGACTAAGTGATTTAGAGCACAAGATGGTTATGTAAACAGGTTGGGTTGCACATGAATAAGCTACGGAGTTGCACATGAATACCTACTGGGGATAATAATCACATAACCACTTTTACTCACCCTTACCCTAATCAATACACAAGAATTCAGTCAAGTTACGTTATTGCACATGAATAACTACTTTATACAAGAAGTTCATCTGAACATGAGTGTACATGATTGCACATGAGTATACATGAAGGCACATGAGAACATGTGTATACATGAATAGATATAAGTCCAAGAAGTACATGATACACATGATAAAGTATATGAACATGGAATATCCTATGCACCCGCTAGGGGATAACATCTCATGAAAATATCCATATAGTACTAATCCGTGATAACATCGTGACAGCATCAAGTAAAGTAATCTAGAGCAAGAATATAAGTCCTAGCAAGTATGAAACGATCAGAGAATGTACTCGCCTGAGATCTTGAACGAATGAAGAGAAATAGATGTCCGTACAGGAGTAACTGAGTCCTATTTAGAACAACACATGTCACAATGTATCCAAGATATAATAAATGAATTTTTGTAATGCATTCTACATAATTCTAGGTCATTCTAGGTCAAAGTCAACTCTGGTCAACAATCTAGTTAAACTAGGTCAACTCTAGTTAAACTAGTCAACTAGCCTAGGTTCTAGTCAAACTCAAGTCTATATGTCATGTTAGGCCTATAGGATCAAGTATAGGTCAAACTCACTATTCTAGGATACCTTAGAAACCAAGGTATTACAAGCCTAGTCCAATATTACCTATGGCATATATGCCATAATCATATATATATATATATATATATATATATATATATATATAAAGGAAGAGGGTGGGGGGAGGTAATGTATACAAGAATGTAAAAAAAAAAAAAAAAATATATATATATATATATATATATATATATATATATATATATATATATATATATATATATATATATATATATATATATATATATATATATACACTCATATATGCCATAATCATATACACTCATATACACTCATATATATATATATATATATATATATATATATAAAGGAAGAGGGTGGGGGGAGGTAATGTATACAAGAATGTGTGTGTGTGTACAGATACAGTAAAGGGGTACTGATCATATTACCTGGAAGAATTTCCCAGGTAGACTCTAAGCTAAGGCAAACCTAATCAAACATATATATAAAATATATATATATATATATATATATATATATATATATATATATATATATATATATATATATATATATATAGAGAGAGAGAGAGAGAGAGAAAGAGAGAGAGAGATGTAGGAACTTAAACTGAAACTGGAAACCAAGGGGAAACATGTGTCAAGTGTGTGTCCTACATGTGTCCTAAACAGTGTCCAAAATGTGTCCAAAGTCGTGTCAAACCCAAGTGTCCACACGTATCAGAGACAGTGTATGTGCACTGTCTCGTGCACAGGTATTGAGTCCAATAGGACTCACTGTGTCCAATGAGAAGCCTCGTGCTCGTGTCAGTAGCTAGGGTAGGTTTAGGGCTACGTGTCTAAGTGCCTGCAAGGTGTCCAAGACGTGTCGTGTCCGAAAACGATCAGCGTATCAGTGGCGAAATCTTACGTGTGTGCAAAAAGTGCAAAACCAATATGAGTTCGATTTCTCCCTCGATACGAAGCCAATCCTCATGAAACTTCGTGAGCACACTGACAGAGGTTGCACCCACGTGTCCACCAAGTTTCACGTGTCCACGTGCCATATCCAGTGTCCAAAACAGTGTCAAACAGGGGGTATCAAACTGGGCAGAACACAGCGTCGTGCACGCGTGTCGAGTGCACTAGGACACAACGTGTCCACTCGTAGATCTCGTGGTCGTGTCCTAGGATAGGTGAGTCATAGGGCTACGTATCAGTAATCCTGAGATGTGTCCAATGTGCGTCGTGTGTCATGTCCAGCCATGTATCAGTGGCCCCAGTTCGCGTGTGTGAGTCAGTGTAGAACCAGTACAAGTGTCATAACTCACTCGACATGACACCAACTCACCTGAAACTTTGGGAGTAGCCTGACAGCCATGGCCCCCACCTCATGCCAAATTTGGCGGGTCCACATGGCCTGTGCTGCGAGCACGAGGCTCGTGTCAGCAGGGCACTGCATACAGCGTGTGCGGGCATCCCCTGTCCAGTTTTGGACACAAAAAATGTATCGAATCGTGCTCAGTCAAAAGGATACGTGATCTACACATCAAGGGCTACAAATCTATGTAATTAGTTTTGGAAAACAGCAAAGTAAAATCCTATATGGTATTTCACCAAACACTTTACACTACACTTCGATACGCCTCCGATACGCATATCAAATAGACACAAAATTCTACCAAACTTGATTTACAGGTGTATGCTACCTAGATACATGCATCTATGAAAAGAAATCAGAACTTTAATAGGTTTAGAAGCCATTACCTATTGAGAGTTAGAATCTCATTAAAGCAAAAGCCTATAAATGAGATCCTTCACCAACTTGTTATGGTCCAAGAGCCTTCAATCCTTGCTAGCTAGCCTCTATTGACCTTCTCTATACTAGGGGAGTGTGTTGCAATTGATTAGGCTCAATTTGGAGTTGATTTGGAGAAAAGAGGGTGATTCTGGGAAAGAACTAAATTTAGGTTTATGTGTGAATGAAAAGAGGCAAGAGGTGTGCTAACATATGTTTATATAGAGGAGGGGACCCTTTGATGGCAGCCAAGGGGTGTCTCTAGGGTTTGGTAGATATTTAGAGCAATGGGTAGGCTTCTTTCTACAAGTAAACTTAGCCCTTAAGCTAAAGGCCCAAGTAGATATTTAGGTTTCAAGCTAAATATCTACCTTAGCTAAAATATGTAGATATTTCTAACAATGTCCTCTAGTTAGAAACTTCTAATGCAATATCTAGGCTAATGACTAACATCTAAATTAGGACAATTCTAGGTTAAGGCTTAATACATTAATTAGCACAATATTAATTAATAATAAAAAATTCAATTTTAATAAAAAGTCATAAATGACCAACCTTAGGCTAAAAATGTGGTAGTGACACCGTGAACTAAATTTTTCGAAATGCTAAAAATGAGAATACCAACCTGAATGTTGGTATTTCAATAATGTAGTTGTATATATTATAAAATATAAAGTTTCAAAGTTGGTGACATAAGGTTGTTCTATCCGTAGGGATACCACAGATGCATTATTGTCCTACCAACTGTCATAGGTCCGAAGTTCTATGCTTAGAATTATTATTGATTAATAATATCTATATTTTCAACTATTAATAAGATATTGCCATATCTAGAAACTAGAATATATGAAGAAAAAAAAACTAGATAGAGACACCTTATGCATGACCGATAGTGCTATTACCAACACCATCCTTAAGAATATGATTTTTTTCATCCAACAAGAATACTAGTGTGAATGTAGTATCCACGATATCTGGTCATGCTCATTCTATTGAAGGCTCTGGCAGAGCATACTTAGTTTTACCCAATGGAACCCACCTACTTATATAAATGACTTATACTCTTATAATTCCAGAAGAAAATTATAGAGTTTTGAGGACATAAGGACAAAAGCGGGTGTCATATTGAAACTATGAGTGGGAAAAAATAAATAATACATTTGAACGAACCAGAAGTTCGTCCTAGAGAACAAGAAGTTCGTCCTAAAAAACCAGAAGTTTGACCGAGAAAACCAGAAGTTCGTTCTAGAGAACCAGAAGTTCGTCCAAAAGAGATTATCTAGCTATTCACTTTATAAAGTCACATACTACGTTGAGCCAGAAGCTCAATCCTACAGGTCCATTGTGAGCCAGAAGTTGAATGATCATATAACTTTTTGTAACGATCGACAAGACACCCAAAGCAGTGATGATGAGAATTATGAAAACTAATTTGTGTGATCATTTCTTACCAAATTGTAGCATACATCGATCCTTGATCTCAAAGATAAAGTTTGTTTCTAAACCATCAATCCTGAAGATTGTATCTAAATAACTAGTAACACAGTTTTAAACTGCATTAGATGATTTATGTTTGAATTATTTGAAATTGTAATATTGGCATCTATGTTTTCTGAATTATTATGTTTATCCCTTTAGATTATTAAATCTTTTAGACATGAGATATTTTTATGATAGAATATTTTTGTGATTTGTCACGTTTCGTTAGGGGGAGATATGAAGAAGATAAATTATCGTTCTAGAAGAACGTCTTGCATCATCGTTCCCGAAAAAACGTTTTAAAGCATCATTCCAGAAGAACGTATCATGGCATATTTCTACATTATCTAATCTTGACTAAATTTGGAGAAATTATTTCTTGTATTTCATTACAAATGAATTATTAGATGTTACTTGATTATGCTGTATAAATAACTATATCGACTATAAATTTATTTTCTAATAGAAGTACCAAAAGAACCAAATAAAGGCAGCAAACGAGTAAGTTCTTTGTAAGAACGTGTAAGACCTAAAGGCTCTAAATATTCAGCTCTCCAGAAGAAGAGGTCGAATAATAAACACACCCTAATGCTCTTGAAGAAGCATCTCCCGAAAAAGCATCTGTAGTGAAAAAGTTCATGACGGTCCGGAAGATGTCATGAACCAAAGATCAAATTTTTCAAAGTATATCGCTCCGGAGAGGATATACCTTATATTCCAGAAGAGACTGAGAAAGAGGAACCGGTACCGAAGAAATCTATGTTCAAGAAAAATTTGGAATCAAGAAAATTTGTCATAGAAGACATTATCGAATGAGAATAAAATGGGTGATGAAAATTAAAGGATAACACTAAAACCACGAATAATCTAATGAAAAGATGTGATATCTCTCGCATGACATGGAGTGCTCGGTCCTACAGTACAAATCCAAAAGGAATAAACCCGGTAGCTTTTGAATGGGTGTTTGTAACAAATAGAGATCCAAATGTATAAGAGCAACGTTAGCTCAATGATTCACGAAATGATCATGAATAGAATATGAATAAATATATTTTCCGATCATGATAGCCTAGACGATAAGATATATCCTCGAAGGTCGTGGATTTAAAATTTTCAGGTATATCCTTGAAGGATTTGATATTACCATGTTATTTTCGAAGGATCTACAAATGAGACATATATAGATTAAACCATCTAGAAGAATGTAGTAGGCTCATTGAGTTTATGGAGAAATCCCTGAACAGATTCATCAAAATGGTCAGCTCCTGAAGAAAAGATCTCCTGAAGAGATTAAAGTACCTCATGAAGAAAAAATCTTCTGAAGAGAGAGAAAATATGACAGTATTTCCTGAAGAGAATTGAAATATCTCCGGAAGAGATAAGGAATCTCCGGAAGAGATAAGAAATCTCCGAAAGAGATTAAAATCTCCCGAAGAGATCGAAAATCTCCTGAAGAGAGAGGAATCTCCAGAAGAGATAAAGATAAATATCCAAAAGAAATCTCATGTAATCTCATGAAAAGATGAATCTCTATAAGAGATCTACTATAAATCTCCTGTAGAGATAATCTCCTGTAGAGATTTAATATGAATGATATACCTATAATGGTCAGGTCAATAGGATCTTTTACAACCAAAAGAACATGTTCTGAGTCCTGAAGTACCATATTTAAAGAATATAAAATTCTTTATTGTCATTTACTCAGCACAATATTTTAGAATAATATTAGGCACATAAATTATTCTTGATGAATGTTTTGATCTAATGAGATATGCAGATGAATGATATTTATCTGATACTCCATTAAGGGGATACCACAAACAAGGTGTGTTTTATAAATAATGTTGCAGGTATTTTAGAGAGAATAAATCAAATCATTGCAACAATTTCATCAAAACTAACAGAGAATGTGCTTGAATATGTTTTCAACAGTTCAATATATCAGGGGGAGTTACGAGCTTTCAGGAATCACAAATAAAGTCTGCAACCTCTTCATAAGGATATGAGTAATGTATAGACAAATAAAGTGTTGGGGTGAGATGTAATATTGTATTGAGGGTTAATTTTTTTATTTTGAATTGATGTAAGAACAAATGTAATATTTTTTGAAAGGGAGCATCATGTAGATGCAAGCATCCTGAAGATGCTAACGGAGACATCTTGAAGTATGTCATTGCGCATTGTACTCTTTTTCTTCGTTGAGATTATTTTTCCACTGGATTTTCCCTTCGAAAGGTTTTTAACTAGGCAGTGTAAGTCGCACCCACTTGGATTCCTGAAGAATCATATTCCTGAAGAATATTATTGTACTCTTTTCTTTTCTATGGATTTTTCCAATGGGTTTTTCCTTAGAAAAGTTTTTAATGAAACAATAGTTAAAGCAGACATCCAAGGGGGAGTGTTGTGATTTAGATAAATCCAAATATGGATGTCCTTATCCATATCCACAACAACCTTTGTCTCATTCATTCTTTCTGGCTACCAATTTCTTCTCTTTCTCTCTCATTTCACAACAAATATTTAAATGTCCACAAAATATGAATCATTTTTTATAACTTAGAGCAACCAAATAAATGAATAATTTAAAACATAAACTATTAGTGGCTTAAAATGATCAACTATAATATGATAATGAAATGATATTCAAATGTCCACAAAATATGAAAGGTAAATAAAAAATACCAAAAAATGGTAAATGTTAAAATAAATAATATTGACAACGAACAAATTAAAATAATAATTAAATAAATACACTAACCACCCTATGTTTTGTGGGTGTTACATGGACTACCCAATGTACCCATATTTTGAAACTAATTACACAGACTACCCCTCCTTTATAAAAAAAATAAAAAATAAACATAGAGACAGTTAGTGTTATAATTTTTATAAAAAATATAAAATATAGAGATGGTCCGTATAATTAATTTCATAGTATGTGTAGTTAGCGTAATAAGTATAAAACATAGGAATAGTTAACATAAAATGCCCAATAATAAATTATTTAAATCTATTAAAATATTAGGAATATATTAAAAAAAATTTAATCATTAAATATAAGAAAGTTGAAATAAAAGTTTTAGGGTATCATATCCAGTACTGTACACATGCCTTCTGATAAATATTCAGTTTGATAAATGACATTTTCGATTGCACTCTAATTCAAGAAATGATAAAGTTACAATGTAACTTGGAAGAGTCGATTCCGAGTAGACAATTAACAAAATTAGCAATTTCATGCAATTACAAATTACGAAATACCAAGTTCCGTTTCATAATACAGCAGTCGCAACAGGTAGGTGAGAGGAGGATTATGTACTATACAAATATTAAGCTACCAACTGGCAACTGGCAACAGGCTTAAGTATCACCGATACCATCAATGGGACATTTCGGTGCATGTTAGAAGTACTCTGGCTGATTGATTTGAAGCTAGGTGGAGTTTCTTCACTTCTGATGAAGTTCTTGTTGGTCTCATGTTGGCTGGTAACTGTTACAGGCATTACTAGTTCATTTAGCCGTCTCTCTGGAAGAATTTCGGAAGAACTTCTGTGCATCAAATGGTGGGTTCCTGGAGACTGAATCCCTAGAGTTGAAACCATTTCCCATGTTCACCGGAGCAAATGCTGCATGGTTTAGAAATGTGTCAGAAATAATGAAAAAAGTATATACATATACCCTTGAATAGTCACACGGTAACTTTCAAGATGTATGGATGACGTACTTCTTCAAAAAGAACAAACATCCTCTAGTTAGGAAGGAATTCAAAATTATCCGATACCAACTGATACCAACTGACGGGGAAAATTATCTAGGAATAAATTATCACAATTCTGAAAGATATGGTTTTTGTTAGTGTTACAGAGAACATGGCCCTTAACAGAGCTGAATGGAAGAAGAGAATTCAAACAGCCGCCCCAAAAGTTTTAGGAAAGATTGTTATTGTTGTTGTTGTTGCATCAACATCTTGGGACTTCTGCAACACCCCCCCCCCCCCCCCCCCCCCCCCCCCCCCCCCCTCATCCACTCGTTACAATTGTCCAAATCAAAAGCCAGAACCACCACCCTTCATGTGTTGCCAGGCAAAATGTTAAGTTCGATACCAATATAGATCCTCTTAGTGGCAACTAGCAAGATAGTAAGCACGGACACTCCAAAACAAGTACCATATGCGAATCGGACACGACAAAGACACTCCAATACAATAGGACACACTAATAGATGTCATGTCCTTCACCGTGCCTCCATCGTGTCTTGTATCTGTGTGAGTGTAACATAGAACAGCAAACTAAAAGTAATAGTCTCATCGTAAAATCGGTGTTAGTAGTTGGAAGGGTGTAGATATAGCTTCTTCCTTTTCCATCAAATGATTAAACGTAATACTGGGTGATTGCTGAAGTATAGTTTCTTTACTTCTCGTGTTACAATCGCACATGTATATCTGTCTTCCATTCATAAGAGTACGAAAAACAGTGTGAATATTGACCGGGATCGCTGGGGTTGGCTGTAGTCACGCCTGGCCTAAAGTGTGTGGCTTAAGTAAATGTTAGTGGTTAGGTTGACTTTGCACCATTTGAACCTTATACTGAATCAGAAAACTTCATTTTGATTCACGGGATCTCTGTTTCCTAGCCAGTGAGGTTTCCATTCGTTCTCTTGTCCATGGAAGTATATGGACATGCCTCAAGTGCAAAATTGTATTCACAATCTAAACGACAGAAATAATACCCAAGGGCCAAGGCTCTAGATAGTAGTTTAGCCCTTTAGGAAGACAAATGCAAGGTTCTTCCAGACACTTGGCCCAGTTAACATCAATCTAGATAATGTGCTATGAAGACCCAACTGATGCACAGTTTGAAATCTTCAATTTAGTCGTCAATAGTAAAATATATATATATATATATATATATATATATATATATATATATATATATATATAACGAAGTGCATGATGGAAAATCAGGGTCACCGTGCATGTACAAATAAATACACAATATCCTTTATTATCAGAAATGAAGCCCTCTAAACAAAGAGCCACAATAGGAGTCCAAATCAATAAATATCACATAAATAATGTTAACCTAGAACTTCAGAACTTAGAAATCTAAATTGGTGTCAACTGACTACACCATCTAAGTCCATCAGGAACAGGTATTTCCTATTTCACTTTGATTGAGTACAAGAAATACAAAAGTTAATTTCAATGCAACAGCATAGGAAAACTGCATATGTTGAAGTAACAAATTACGTAATAGGCTAGTACACGTACCTACTTCATAGTGTGCCCATATATGCTACTGACTAGTAGTAGAAAACAAAAGAAAAGCTTCTAATATAGATTATGTACATAAATACAACTGAACCTAATTACCTAGTAAATTATGTGCTATGGATAACTTAGGTAATGCACTAAGTAATATGATGAAACAAATAAAAGCTCACTAAAGTAATCTTCATTTCTTATACAAAAGAACCACCAGAAGCAACATCCAAAAAACGCACAAATTATCAGCAAACCACAGGGCAAAACATTATTTCACTATATAGATATTTTATGAGAACCTACTAGTAAACCAAAAATACTATAAGGAAATGAATTTCACTTATTACAAGAAGGGCAAACATTATCATACCTTTTTCCTTCATTCTTCTCTCTCTGTCATATTCAAACTTGTCGCGAATTTGGCCAACTTTATCCCATGTGTCATCTCGTTTGTTTCCCATAAATCCTTGATCCTGTATGCACAGACTCACGTCACATTTAGCTCATTCAAATTTAACTTGGAAGGGTAGAAGAATATCAGTTGATACACAGATTCAGTTGCCAAGTCAACTCTTATCAGAAGACAACAATTTTCAAGTCAAGTAACTTCTATTCCAAATTGAAAGTTGACCATCAATAATGAAAGGAAAGGAAAAAAGATTTGAACAATAATATGCACTGAAAAAATAGCGAGTAATATTATTTTACCATAGTACGATTTGCTCCCCTAACAGTCAACATGCAGTAGGAAACAATGTCCAAGAATCCAAATGAACACAGATTAACAACTTACACAGGATTACACACACACATACACACATGCAACCTATACTTGTCATCGATGTTGCTGGACACAGGAAAATGGGGTCCGTTTCTGTAACGTATCCGTACCCGTAAATGTGTCCATACTATGGGTAGCTAGTAATTTTGGTTGTACCAAGTGACAATTTCTGG
The DNA here is from genome assembly GCA_029216955.1 of Iris pallida. Classification (NCBI taxonomy): domain Eukaryota; kingdom Viridiplantae; phylum Streptophyta; class Magnoliopsida; order Asparagales; family Iridaceae; genus Iris; species Iris pallida. The sequence goes on from JANAVB010005600.1 coordinate 14,012,514, forward strand.
TAGCAACAAATGGCATAAAATCTTCAATATTTTATGTTTTAGATTTGAGAAAAGATAACAAATTGACCAATTATATTTTCTTTCTCGCTATTTTTGTTTCTTTTCTTTTTCTTCTTTTTTTCACATTCTTTGTTTCCGGTTGTGACAAGTGTGAATTTTTTATTTTCTTTCCTGAAAATCCTAACAATTATATTTTCTTTCTCGCTATTTTTGTTTCTTTTCTTTTTCTTCTTTTTTTCACATTCTTTGTTTCCGGTTGTGACAAGTGTGAATTTTTTTTTTCCTGAAAATCTTAACAACTTACCTACTTATTAGGTGTAAACTATGTTGCACGGACACGACACAAGATACAGGACACGACGTGACACAAACATGCATCTCTCTAAGAAAAACTAGGCTACAACACGTTAACGACACGCTATATTTATATATATTCAAGTTTTAATCATAGATCTTAGATAATTGAATATTTGCATCTTTGAGAAATAGGTAGTCGGTTTATATGAAATTAAAATACTAGAACAAAAATGCTTCAAGTTCTACCTTTTCTATTTGATTTTTATCTTTATTTTAAACAAAAACAATACAAGAAGTGTACTAACACGTGTCCTATTCTGAAACTGTCCGTGCCCAATTTCAAATGAGAATATGAGGACATGTAACGACACGTGTCCATGTACTTCTTCGGAGAGTGTCCGTGTCCAATTTCAAATGAAAATACGATAAGAAGTAAATTGAACGTCCGACACGTATCCAAAGAGCGTCGGACACAATACGTTACTAAAGACGAGAATGTCCATTCTACATATGGTGTAACACATAATACACATTATTGTAGGTGTCATAATTTCTTGATTTTTCTTTTCTTTTTTTGTTTTACTTTTGGGAAAAGATACCATTTTTTGTGTTTTATTAGGTTTCACCAACTCTAGTTTTTATCTTTTTTGCTATTTTTCCCATTTTAAGGTTGGGTCATCTATTTTCTTCCTTCTTCTGAATTTTTTTTCTTTCCCCGTTTGTCACAAGTGGATAGTTTTTCTTGCAAGAAAATCTTCCATATATTTTTATTTTAGATCTAGGAAAAGATATTGACGTGGTTACATATGATACAACAACAAATCTCAATATTGATTCTCTATATATAATAATCAATCTATGCACACAAAAAATTATGGTGATCTAAAATATTTCGATTAAGATGTGTTGCTAACTATTTTATTGAGCAATCAATAATCGTCTATTTTAAACTTGTCTTGTGTTGGATATAATATAAAGATATTCATTCACACTATTATTATTAACTTAGAAAATTAGGTTCATAAATATAAACCACGTCTATCTAGATAACATCTTACCGTTACTAGAAAATCCTTTTTTTTAACTGAAGTCTTAAAAGCTATTAGCTTTTTACCTAGACTAGATTGATTTTGGCTACACATAGCAAAAGAATTCTATCTTTTTATGATTATTTAAAATAAAAACAATCATCATAATTTTGTTTAAATAGATTTAATTGGCTACATATAGCAACATGTCTCTCAATATTGATCTTCTATATATAATATTCATTATATTTTAAATTTTAGACGGATTTAGAATAGGGCTAGCATTTAGACCCTGGATTTTATACCAGCTTAGAGTTTAAGCCCTGACATGTCCAATTGGAAAGTTTGGACCCTAGATTTTTATTTTTGATTTTATTTCTTGCCCTTGTACTCATGTTGATGGTATAATGGGAAAAAGGAAACAAAATATAAAACTTCAGGGTCCAAAATTTTCAATTGGACAAGTCAGGACTTTAAACTAAAGTGGTATAAAATTCAGGGTCTAAACGCTAATTAGCCCTTTAGAATATTTGAATTAAAACGTGTTGCCACCTAACATATATTTCCAGTGGGATATATATAGATACCCTATACGGTTAATACCATACAAATATTCCCGCGCCATATTGTAGGATAAACACTAGTATGCTTTAATATTTCACAAAGTTCGACCCAGTATAACACGACCTAGAACAATATTCTATAAAATGAGCTAGCAGTTTAGCAAGCTTTAAACTAAAGTTTCATCCATCCCTTGAGGTCCGAAAGAGCTTAAAAGGGAGTAACTGAAATTCCAAACTGTATAAATATAAGCAGCTAATTATGAAATGCATGCCCTGAGAAATAGAAACATAGGAAGTATACTTTACTGAAAGACCATAAGCCCAGAGTTCCACTGACCAACTGATTGGCATAAAAAGTAAATTGCTGAAATGGGTCATAACATATTTGTAAGCAAGCATCAAGCTCCAAATTCATCAAATCAAACTCCAAGTCAAAGTTTAGTTGCATCTCGTTTTAACGTCAAATGCATAACCTTAGTGCACCAACTTTCAACTTCACCATTTTAAGCCATGTTCCCTCCTCTGCCTAGCTCATTCTAATGCCTCATCGACAATGACTATATTGGCTACTTCATTCTCTAGTTCATTTTATGAAGAAGATAATAGTTGTTAGCCGAATATGCAGCTGCCTAACTGTATGATTTACTTTGGGGAAATTATACCTGACTCAGCAATTGGAAAGGCTAAGAAATGATTGAGCCAAAAACAAATACCACGATAGGAAACAAGCAGAAGATCCACTTACATTAGCAAAACCCTACAAGATTATCAAGTTCTTCATGTCAATTCAGTTCAATTCAACTAAACCATTGGATCTGATCGATGTGTGCATGCCTTTGCTAAGATACAAAAGAGATTTGATAATTGTATAAATGTTTCTACACCTCTTAACCTAGGATTTCCCATTCATATTACTAGTTTATGAAGCCATGCTATAAGCAGAATCAGTAAATGTACAGTGCTATTGGAATGTCTCATAGTCATACATGTGATCATTGATAAACTAAAAAGGAATATGATTACTCATAATATATTTTTTCATAAAGAACACACATTCTAGGAGTTGCAGCTTCATATGATCATTGATCAGACTCTATCCGAGTTTCTCCAGAGTACGCCAATCTTCTCAGCAGAAATTACAGCAGCAAGGAAAGAATATAATTTGGTAACAATTTATTAACACAAATGAACAATAAACTAAAAGTAGCTTTTAGATTTAATTTCTTATCTGCTAAATGAAAAGAGTTTTCCTATATAATCATGTGAACATATTGTTTGTAATTTGTTTAGTTGTTTATGGTGACGTTCTCGTTCAATTAGAAGTTTAGAACACATAGAGGTCCAGGCCCCAGGGGAAAAGAGAAGCCAAACATTTTTAGAACCAGACCTAAATTCCACATCAAAGGAGCATTATGCTGAAAATTGCAGCCTATCAACCATACCAATGCATCAAAAGTTATCACCTAATTCTATCTACTATGACTATGCACAAAGGCTACATAGAACTTCAACATTTTCATATGTGAGTTCTCCAGTAAATGACACTCCTTCAGAGTTAAGAGAAAGATGCTATATTGAAACAGAGAAAGTAAATAAGCTAATAATTAAATGACAAATGTACCTGATTTAATTCTGCATGAGAATGTCTCCTCCTGCAGCACATGGATAGGAAATGTTACATACTGCATTCGAATACCCCAGCTTGCCAGATTTTGTTAAGACATAATTTTCCACACACCAAGCAAATTACAAGTTGAATATCTTTTTAGTGAATAATATACACAAACTTTGATAGGAGATGAGTAATTGTGAGTATAAAGTGGCATTTTTGTTTGAGGACAGTTTATAAGGACATGGCACATTTTTAGGGGATAGTTTTCATTGTTGCTTAAATTGTATATACCATTATGAGAAGAGAATTATTTTTTATTCCCCTTGTCCTCATAATTATATGGATTGACCTCTGATCCTTTTCAAAGACATGACTAGTAAACTCAGATTTGGTATAACAATAATATATTTTCTTTAGCCACTACATAGTTGGAATGGCCAAACTATAACTAGAAACGCATTACCTGTATGGTGAAAAATCCAAATCATCATCTTCAGCAGATTCATAATTGGCATGATCTTGGGCAAGTTTCTTTGAGTAACCCTCATCCCAATACAACCTTTCCCAGTTCTCTCTCAGCTCATTATACAATTCCATATACTTTCTACACCAAGGCTCATGCTCCTGTTGATTCAGTGAGTGAACATCTTCAAAGTAAGAACATGCAAGCTATGTGCAATACAATATGGAAAGTTGGAAACATGGGCGTATATATGATCTATTAAAATATCGAAGTGAACTACTCATTACAAATTATAGAGATCATGAAAGTTACCTATTCCTTGTGTTGTTTCATGACTGTTTCTATCATAATTAAGTTATGGAGAATGGAACAGTGTAATGTTACCCTTTCATACATAAACTTACATGACAATAATAGAAAACTGAAGTTGACGGTATTCCAAACTTATTTTCAAGTAACAGGATGTCAAGATAAGCAGCTATTTCTGGAAAGAGGTTGGAAGCCATGAAGTACATTACTCCAACAACCATCATGCGATCAAACCATCAGAATCTTTTACATTTCTCTTTCTTATATTTTCTGAGTTAGGACTTTTAGGTTGTCAAAGGGTTCCAATTTATTTTTTGTTGTCTTCAGCTGCTACAATTAGTTCGTGAAGGATGGTTTCTCCTTTTTGTATGTATATTTTTAATTTTTTGAGTGAACTGTTTTCAAAATTGTTATGATTTTGCTAGGGGAAGTGAGTGGCCATTGACACTTTGAAAGTACAAAAAGGAATTACAACAAAGCCACTAGAACTTATTTGTTACAATAATCGAAAATAAAACAACTTTCTGGTATTCATAAACAAGATACTGATTGCTCGTTCGTGGCTTCTAAAGGATATTTTGAATGTAGCTCTCGTCATCATCTCCTGTATCATTGGCAATAAAGGTACATAAAGGTACATGAATTTTCTCCTACTATTAGGGTGCATAAAGGTACAGGAACAAGTTACCTTGAACACAAAGGAAAAACCTGAATATGAAGCAGAAGACAATTTTCTCCTACTCAGCAAATTGGCTTAAACATACATGCAGCACCTTCTACAACATGCAACACCCTCAACAGAAGCAACATCAAATACACTAAAGAGGAATTGAAGATCGTCGATCATTTTCGAGGTTAGTGTTAGAAATTTCAAGGTTCACAGTATCGGTATCGGAATCAGTATTGGACCATTCCTTTGAGTATCGGTATCGGCGATATCGGTAGTATCGGCGATTTCGGATCGGAGTATCTGATTTTTTGGTATCGGAAAACAAATAATTATTAATAAATTATTAATATTTAAAATATATATTTTATACATTTAGGCATAATTTTAAGTATTTCCAGTGTTATTTCTTAGTAGTTTTAAAATTAAATGAAATAGTAGTCACCATTACTGATTGGTTTACATGCAATAGATCAATTTTCTTCTTTTATATGCTTTTACAACCTTATTATGCTTCAAACCCTTCTTGAGTTGTCTTTTTTCCTTCAAATTTCTTTGCCAAATTGATCGGAAAAGAGACCCCCAATGTCGGTATCAGTCAGTATCGAGTATCGGTCGGTATCGGATCGGGACATGCCAAACCGTATCGGTATCGGCCGTATCAGGTCGGTATCGGCCGATACTTTAAACTATGGTTAGAATAATAGCTAAATTAACATTTATTGCATGCAGTGAGCTGGTCGGTAATTGTCGAGCTAACAATGCAAACTTTTGAGCCATTAAATACTTTCTAGCAAATTAAGTGGGTTTTTAAATGTCAAAGGAGATTGTATGGCTTTCTGAAGACTAACAACCTTAACTCAGCTAGGTTTGTAAATATAGATAAACGCTGGAAGGGACAAGTATGTTTTAAGTTCATAGCCACAGAGCCCTTGTCAACATGTATCTTGCCTTATTTTTTATATATTCTGCTGAAATGAAGAAGGAAAAAAAATGTGTTTTGCCCATGATAAGGACCGTGTTTCCTCCCTGAATTGTAGTTTCTGGAAATACCAACCATGCATTCTTTTCTGCTACATATTTCTTCTTGTTCACTGTTCTTTTGCTAGGTGCTTCTCGAAGGTTTGTATTTGTACCATCTCCCAAAATTGTAGATGAAGTCATTGCATTGTACCTGTGTAACATACTTATGGTACTCTTCTCTTTGTACTTGTGTTGGATTTATTGTATTAGAATCCTTAGACCTTGAATCTTGAATAGAGTTTTTTCATTTCACTTATGAAATCTGATGAAGAGAAGGTTTAGGATTTTTTTTTTTTCAAAGAAAGAAAGACTATAGACAATCGTCTAGTTCTCTTAAAAAGAGAAAATCGATTAGATAACATATTGTGGTGGTAAACTAATAGTTTAATTTTTGGGAAAAGGATGTAAATCTGGTCAAAGCTCCAAAAAATAAGGAGGGGGTAAACAGAATGAAAACAAGGGTACGTTTAATAACACCCTAGAATATAATAGAACAAAACACAACGGCCATTTTTTTCTAGAATTATGGTAAAAACAAATATGTTAGTCAATGTTGTCATCATTCGCTGCTTGGACGCCACTCGTGAAAGAAGTTGAAGGAGAAGGGACTTCAATACAAGGATTTATGGTTAGGTGAGTGTCTGTTACATTTCTTTCTATGTACTCCAAACCCAACCGATCATCTTTAACATGATTCGATAACAGGCCTACAATAGGTTAGGTTTCGTGTCAGCTATTATCCATAGCCAGCCCAAAATAAATCGTTCGGAAATATTGAGTCTGATCTGACCCATTTTGCAACTGGGTCAAGGTCGGGTCGACATTTTTCGGGCCGGTCGACGATCTATAGGCATGGCCCTGGTCCACTATCATCCCTATTCTTTACTTTTCTTTACTTATTGGGATTAAAAGATGGATATTTTAGCCCATTGTGTCCCTTTCAACTCATGTAGGGTTTGGTACAGTTTATAAAAGCGTTTTTTTAGACAAAAGGTTAAGTTGTCATCCAGGAATCAACTGAATGAGTCAAACAGTTTACAAAAGCTAATTTTGCTTACTTTTTCGTTTGAAATATTGCATTATAACAATCAAATTCACGTTAACTATAATTGTACAATATTATAGTCACCAACTAATGATAACGAGGACAAATCTGTTATCCCAAATTCTGTATGCATCTTCTACACTAATCTTTTTATTCCATTATGTTGCATGTTAAGGGCTATCCAGTCTCTAACATCAGTGAGTGCAGCGTCCTACTTAAAATCCACAATACGTTGGCTTACATCCAACAAATGCTATATCAAGGTATTTCATTATGCACTCGGTCCAAGACAGGTTAATGACTAATTGGGACAGGGCTCATTAAGCAGAACTAGCCACTTGAGAATTCTGCAGCCACTTATCGAAGTAGCCAGCCGATTAATCACTGATTAAGAAGCACGGACACTCCAAAATTCATGCCATATTGTGTTGTTTCGTGTCGGACACACGTATCGGGCACACAAAGACACTCCAAAAAACACTATGACACACCAAAATAGGTGGCGGATCCATGTTGCAGTGTCTGGAATGTGTCGTGTTGAATCCGTGTCCATGCACACCGATAAATCCTACTTATAGAACATAGCATCCAACCCTAGTTCTAGCAGCCAACAACCCCTTTCATGTCCTACACTCCTATACAGTGCATCAATTGTCTGTTTAGCATTTACATACCATCTCAGACGATCTTCTCTCATCTTATTCTATATAGACACTAGTACCATACTACCATCTTTTAACGTATTCTCCTTGCTCGTCGATCTTAGCACATTTAAGGACAAGTTGCTCTTCCGACCCATAAATCAAGGGTAGTAGTCTCCAATACTGAATTAAGTAACAATTATGGCTTATCTATCCGGTGTCTCTGCTAACATCTGTTTAACATGTCCAAATCATTGCAGTTGATTTTCGCTCATCTTATCCTCAAGCGACACCGGTTCCATCTTCCTACAACCATATTCATTAATACCATCTATTAACGCATTCTCACCCGTCGATCTTAGCACATTTTTCATAAAAGTTGCTTAAGCGACGAGAGATGTAGGCTCCAACGATGAATTACATAGTAGCTTTCTTCTTCTCATCTTTTTACCGCTTCACATGTTCAAACATCTCGGACGATTTTCTCTCATCGTATCCTCAAGTAGCACTAGTTCCATCTTACTAGAAACAAACTCATTTCCTCTCTCTTAGCCTATTGTTGCTCATCAATCTTAGCACATTTTTAGGCATGTAGTTCAATCTTGTGTCCATATTGTGTTTGTGTCATGTTCGTGTCCGTGCAACACGGGTTATAACAAAAGGGAGAAAAAGAAAAAGGAGTCGGCTTTCGGGGTGCTTACGGAGTCCTTGAGGACGAGACGTGTGCGGCGCATGAACTGGTCCCTCATCTGCTTCCTCCTGCGGTTGGGAAGGTTGTCCCGGGGGATGACGAAGCGCTCGCGGTGGGGGACCGCGTCGCCGACCTCGTGCATCTCCCCGTCCAGCGCCCACCACTCCGACTTCCCCTCTCCTCCGGCCCCTCCGGCGCCGATCTTCTTCGAGAGGGGGAGCGGGACCTTCCCACGGGACGAGTTCGGCCGGGCCAGCCATCGGAGATGGTACAGTGCGGCAAGCGGCGGAGGCCTTGGCCGAGAGATGCAACGGAGCATGTGGAGAAGAAGAAGAATGCTCGCTTTGTGTTTGATTTTTTGCAGCTTTGAGAAATTTTACTGCAAAAGGAGTAGCTGAAGACTAGCACACAAACACCAAAAAGAATATCTATTATACAAACGGAAAATTTCATATAGGAGAAAAAAATTTCGCATATTTACGCAAAAAGTGAAAAGTTATGAAAATTTTCATTTTAAGGGAGCTGGCGCCCAATCAAAAAATAAATAAATAAATAAAGCTGGCGCCAGTTAAACTGGCGCCTAATAATATATTTTTTTAATTTAATCGGCGTCAGTTCAACTGGCGCCAAAAAAAAAAAAAAAAATTTAAAAAATTCTTGGCTCCAGTTGAACTGGAACCAGGTTTTGGGGGGGGGGGGGGGGGGGGGGGGGGGTTTGGCTGCTAAGTTTTTTTTTTTCTTTTTTCATTTTTCATTTAATTTTTTCCACTCTCTTACTTTTTCCCACTCTCTTACTTTTCAAATTATTATTTTTTTTTTTTGGCAGCCAACCCCCCCCCCCAACCTGGCGCCAGTTCAACTGGAGCCAGGATTTTTTTTTTTTTTTTTTTTTTTTGGCGCCAGTTGAACTGGCGCGGTTACATTTAAAAAAAAAAAAATTAGGCGCCAGTTTAACTGGCGCCCAGCTTTTTCCACTCTCTTACTTTTTCCCACTCTTAGGCGCCAGTTTAACTGGCGCCAGCTTTTTCCACTCTCTTACTTTTTCCCACTCTCTTACTTTTCAAATTATTATTTTTTTTTTTTGGCAGCCAACCCCCCCCCCCCCCCAACCTGGCGCCAGTTCAACTGGAGCCAGGATTTTTTTTTTTTTTTTTTTGGCGCCAGTTGAACTGGCGCCGGTTACATTTAAAAAAAAAAAAATTAGGCGCCAGTTTAACTGGCGCCAGCTTTATTTATTTATTTTTTTTTTAATTGGGCGCCAGTTCAACTGGCGCCAGCTCCCTTAAATTGAAATTTTTGCTAACTTCTCACTTTTTGCGTAAATACGCTGAACTTTTCCCCCTCCATGAAATTTTCTGTTATACAAAACACAAAGGTTTTTGAATCCTAGGGCTGACTGTGCCAAGATAAAGAGTGGTTGGAATTTAATCTTGGTGAATCAACGGTTGTGGATGAGCATTATTGAGAGTGGGGTTTTATGGGGAATCCAAAGAGTGGGGTTTTATGGGGAATCCAAAGAGTAGGGTTTGCACTCATAATGGTTGTGGATGAGCATTATTGAGAGTGGGGTTTTATGGAGAATCCAAAGAAAATTCACATCCAGCAGTGGTTAGGATTTAATATTTTGATGGGGGCCTCATAATTATTATTGTTCGTTTAAAATTGGGGGGTCCAAGATTTTGAGGGGAAATACCTTAAATGAACCATGCCCTATGGGCACGGGTTATGACTAGTATATATATGCGACACTTTCTTCTTAAAAAAAAAAAAAAAAAAAAAAAAAAAAAAAAAAAAAAAAAAAAAAAAAAATATATATATATATATATATATATATATATATATATATATATATATATATATATATATATATATATATATATATATATATATATATAGCGAATGACCTCTAGCCTAGTGGTTAAGAGAGATGCATGTGGCCCAAGTGGTCGGGAGTTCGAGTCCCAGTGGAGGCGAGTTCGCCACAAGTACCCATTGCTTCAAAAAAAAAATATATATATATATATATATATATATATATATATTGAAAGAAACTAATTGTGGCGAACGCTCCCACCGGAAATCGATCTCCTGACCACTTGGGCCGCATGCATCTCTCTTAACCACTAGGCTTAGAGGTCATTTGCCCGCCGCATGCATCTCTCTTAACCACTAGGCTTAGAGGTCATTTGCCCAAGTGGTCTATATATTCCATTGCTCTCATCTTCAACAGAGATCGCAAAGATCGTTCGTAGTTCACTGTAATTTTTCTTCAATCGAACTTTAATCATCGCTCACCATCATCGCTCATCATCATCATCATCATCATCATCATCATCTTCGTGGAGAGATTTGAAGTTTTCCGACGATTAGGTTAATTGTGGAGAGAAGATCTTCGTTCACTGTGATTTTCTCGAAATTTTTAGTGAATTTGAATTTGTTATGAAGATTTATAACTGAGAAACGATTAGAGATATCTTTAATCTCGTTCTTTTGTGTGAATATGAAGGCGACTGATATTCGTCGTGCTAATATGACTGGAATGGTCATCCTCCGTTCACTTGTCACAGAGAAAGAGCATTCTCCATTATATTTAGACGAAGAATGATCATTCCCCGTTAGTTTTGGACGGAGAATGGCCAATTCCCTTGAGAATGGCCAATTCCCTTGAGAATGATCATTCTCCGTGAGTTTTAGATGGACAATGATCATTCTCATGCGTTATAACACTGGGAATGTCATTCTCCGTATAATTAAAAACGGAGAATGGCAATTCTAATGCGTTTTAACACTGGGAATGACATTCTCCGTATAATTTAAAACGGAGAGTGGCATTCTCCGTATAATTTAAAACGGAGTATGGTCATTCTCATGCGTTTTAACGCATGAGAATGCCATTATCCGTGTAATTTAATACGGAGAATGTCATTCTTCGTATAATTTAAAATGGAGAATGGCATTCTCCTTATTAAATTACACGGATAATGGCATTCTCATGCGTTTTAACACTGGAAATGCCATTCTCCGTGTAATTTAATACGAAGAATGGCATCCTCCGTGTAATTTAAGACGGAGAATGGTCATTCTCATGCGTTTTAACGCATGAGAATGCCATTATCCGTGTAATTTAATACGGAGAATGGTCATTCTCATGCCTTAAAACATTGGAATGACTATTCTTCGTGTAATTTAACACGGAGAATGGCATTCTCAGATAGTTTAGACAGATAATAATCATTCTCTGTTAGTTTTAGACGGAGAATGATCAGAAATATGTTGTCCTGTTTTGTGATCTCTTCTTTTTTTATGTTATCAGGGGGGAATGGAGTCAAGTTGTTTAGTTAATCTTTGTTTCAAGGGGGACCTAGTTTTCTGCCGTGTCACCTATGAAAGTACCGTAGTATTAACATGGAGAATGACCATTCTCCGTCGTCCAAAACGGAGAATGGTCATTTTTTGAATACATTTCTTTCTTTTTTAACACATTTTTTACCTTTTTGATATCAATGGTGCTATTTTGAAGTCTGTTATGTCTACTGTTTCCAGTTTTTTGACTGCATAATGGACACTCTCCGTGTTATTTAACATGGAGAATGACCATTCTCCGTGAAAGAGTGACGGAGAATGGCCATTCTCCGTCATTATTATACGGAGAATGACCATTCTCCGTAATTTTATTATAGAAGACACCGCAGATGTTACAAAAGATACAGACACAGAAAAATAAAATTCAAACAGAAGGTATAGAAAGAAGTTCTCTTTATTAATATGTCTACAAAGGATCTATTACAGATTCAAAAAGACTCATAATGTTCTTCTACAAAGAATCTATTACAAAGACTCATATTGTTCTTCCACAAAGGATCTATTACAGATTTAGAAAGACCTAAAGAAGTCTAGAATGGGGTTAATCTTCACAGAAGCGCAACCCTTATTCTTCTTGGTGCACATACTAGAAGATTGATCTCCATCGAAGCGTATTCCTCCACAGGGCAGAGCACAACCTGTGGCTCTTCAAGCATAACGGGCTACTAGACCGTTACTGAGAAGGGCATAGCATGATCCCCAACTTTTCGACAAAGCACGAGGACTGCCAAGATGTTGTTTAGGTTCGAACAAGGTGTTCCAATGCATCTTGAGATTCACTACTACGTATTCTTCTACAAGGATATAACTACTTTGAACGAAGAGATCCACAGCCAACAGCCAACTGATGCCAGGCCAGGGTCCTCTTAAAGCTAAGTCAGGGTCGTACATAATGGGAATGCTATAAAGATGATGGAGTTTGCTCCTCAAGAAACCCCTTTTTATAGGCCATATTGTCTAATAAATGCAGATGAACCTACTAGTCAGCATAATGAATCTCATTTAATAGGTTCGTTACAAGTGGATGCCATGCCACAAACTCCTCAACTTCTCCAAATAAAGAAGGTGGCATTTAAGAGCAGTCATTAAGGAAAATGTAAAGTCTCACACACGGAGAATGTCATTCTCCGTTTTTATACACGGAAAATGCCATTAAACGTGTAATTTAAAACGGAGAATGGTCATTCTCATGCGTTTTAACACTGGGAATGACCATTCTCCGTGTAATTTAAAACGGAAAATGATATTCTTCGTGTTAAATTACACGAAGAATAGTCATTCTTATGCGTTTTAACATGGAGAATATCATTATCCGTGTAATTTAACAAGGAGAATGGCATTCTCCGTGTTTTTATACACGGAGAATGCCATTAAACGTGTAATTTAAAATGGAGAATGGTCATTCTCATGCGTTTTAACACTGGGAATGACCATTCTCCGTGTTATTTAAAACGGAGAATGACATTCTCCGTGTTAAATTACACGAAGAATAGTCATTCTTATGTGTTTTAACACGGAGAATATCATTATCCGTGTAATTTAACAAGAAGAATAACATTCTCCGTGTTTTTTTATACACGGAGAATGGCATTCTCCATGTAATTTAACACGGAGAATGATATTCTCCGTTTTTATACACGGATAATAGTCATTCTCATGCGTTTTTAACACATAGAATTCCATTATCCGTGTAATTTAACACGGAGAATGACATCCACCATATAATTTAAGACAGATAATGGTCATTCTCATGCATTTTAAACGCATGAGAATGTCATTCTCCGTGTAATTTAACACGAAAAATGAATATTCTCCGTGCTATATTACACGGAGAATGGTTTTCTCCGTGTAATTTAACACGGATAATGAACATTCTCATGCGTTTTAACACGGAGGATGCCATTCTTCATGTAATTAAAATGGAGAATGTCATTCTCCGTGTTAAAATTACGGAGAATGGCATCCTCCGTGTAATTTAACACGGAGAATGAACATTCTCATGCATTTTAACACTGAGAATGACATCCTCCGTGTAATTTAACACGGAGAATGACATTCTTGATTTAAATTACACGGAGAATGACATTCTTCGTGTAATTTAACACGAAAAATAAACATTCTCATGCGTTTTAACACGGAGAATGCCCGTGTTTTATACAGAATCATGAACATAACTTAAAGTTATGTCTTCTTTTTGCACTTCTTGTTGCTTAACATCGTTTTCCTTTTTCTTATGTGCAACTTTCTTAGTTATCCGTTTTCGTGGTTTTCTGTCATTGTCTTTTGGATTTTCTGCAACTGTCTTCATTTTTTCCACAACTGGTATATCTTCTCTAACTGGTGATGCTGCCGGTGATGCCGACATGGTGTGAAGATTGCGAATGGAGAGGAAGGTTTGAAGATTTTGGAGGAAAAAAACTAGATTCGAAACTGAGCGGCGTACGGAAGAAGAGGAAGAATCGAAACTTTTTCTTTTTGAAGAGTAGGGTTCGGGGGTGTTTTCAATAAATTAGAAGGGCAAAAAGGTCATTCAGAACCCGCTTTATATATTCGTCGCTAATTTTGGGCACGCGATAAAATATTATTTTGCGGTGGATTTTACATAAAAGTTTTGCAATTCTTGGGCATTTCATAAAATTTCCCATTTGTTAATATGAATTTGTACTTACATCCCTCATTTTAATTTTATTAGACTTTTATCCCACTTTTTGTCACAAAAAATACTTTTCGTGACAAAACGAATATTTTTCATGACAAAATGAATGCTTTTTGTCACCCTAGAGAGAGAGAATAAGGGAGGTGAGGTGCCACCCTATGGGTGGTGGCTATATTTCACCTCCCATGATATCATCATGCACTTGCACACTTTTTGGTGCATGATGATAGTATGGGGGTGACATATTGCCACCTCATCTTCCTTATTCTATATATGAGAATAAGGGAGGTGACGTGTCACCCTATGGGTGGTGGCTATGTGTCACCCCCGGCCCATGCTATCATCATGCACCCAAAAAATGTGCAAGTGCATGATGATAGCATGAGGGTGACATATAGCCACCTCACCTCCCTTATTCTATATATGAGAATAAGGGAGGTGATGTGCCACCCTATGAGTGGTGGCTATGCCCCCCTCCCCCCCAATGCTATCATCATGCACCAAAAAGTGTACAAATACTCCCTTATATATATATATATATATATTAATTGTCATTTCTTTGGGCCTCCAGCACCGAACCGTGGCCGCCTCGCGACCACCCAGTCGTCCATGTCCGGGAAAGGGCTCGAACTTGGGACCTCCTCCAAGTGAGCCCCCTCTCCTAACCACATGAGCTAGGATATATATATATATATATATATATATATATATATATATATATATATATATATATATATATATATATATAATGCGGCTTGGAAACGGAGCCATCCTCCAAACAGTATGTATTTTAAAAATAAATTCATATGTATTACCCTTTTTCTTTTATTTTGCCCTACTTTGGAGCTCTTGCGGCCAATATCTTATGTTATTCAGTAGAGATATGAGCACCCTGAATTTTGGGTTGATTTTTTTTTTCTGATTGATTTAGTTTCAATAAATAATTTATTCTGTTATTTATCCTTAAGTGTACTTTTCCGTGCCTTTGATATTTGGAGTGTCAGGGATGTTCAACTCTGGAAATCTTCTTCACGAGTTTTGTAGTGGACATGATTACCTTCATGACGGTATATAATGTCCCACTCAAACTTGTTCCCTTGTACTCTTTCTGCTTCGCACAACTTCGGGTCGATTTAGACCATTTGATCATTAATTAATTTTTTCCACTCTTTTCCTTGATCATTATTAACACGTTACCGTGACTTTTCATTTGGGAGCACAAGACCAGTCATTTTCGTGAAACCAACTTTTCATGCATGATCTACTCGAGACGCTCTTCACCCATGACCTTCGTGTCCCACTCAGACACGCCATTTTGTGCTCCATTTGCTTCGCACAACTTTCCTGACACGTGACCCGATTTTATTTCATCCCACGGTGTCGCATTCATTTCCCAACTTGATTTGTGGGTACCGTGTCGACCAAAACCTGTCAGCCGCAATTATGGATATGGCCCACATTGAGTCTACTATCCGCATGCCACTTCTGTCCCATTTATTGGAATCGCCATGTGCTACTCATCAACACCTATTTTTATTCGATTATTTCGCTATGTCCGATTTTGATCCAACCCGGCTCCACTGAACCCAACCCCAGCTTCATGTTCCTACTCTCATGATGTCCTCATTTTTCCTTATCCAAAAATAATATTCAATACCTAGTTTTCCATTTCAAATATTGATGTAAATTCCATTGATTTTAAATCCCAAAAAATAAATCCATTTCCCTAATAAATTTCTACCCTTGATTTTCCCTCATTCAATCCTCACCATTAATTCTCCCAAACACTCAAATTTCCCTCCCCCCCTCTAGCATTGGCCGGCCCTAAAATTTTCATGGAGAGAATCTCTTTTCTCTCTCTAACTTTACATTCATTATTACATATTCTCTCTCTCTCTCTCCCACTATTTTTTTTTCCACACCATTTCAACACACCAACACCACCAACAGCAAATACACACACACACCCGACCACCTCACTCCCCAGTCGAGCCCCCTGGCCGGAGCTCCGCCGTGGCAAAGCTCGGCCGGCCACAACCGCAGCCTCCTCCTTCTTCCTCCTCCTCTTCATCATCTAAACCAACCACCATCACCATGGCCATCACCATCATCAACACCTTAGCCACCACCACCACATTTATTCCGTCGCCGCCACCACTGCCAACACCACCCGCCGCCCTCGTCGCCCGTCGTGGTCGCGCCGCCACCAGTAGCGCGCAGGCAGCTGCAACTGCAGCAGTGCACAAACGCGCCAGGCCGCGCGCGCGTACAGCGCTGGCCGCACGCCGTTGCCGGCCACCGTGGCTCCGGAGACCCCCACACGGGTGCGCCCCACCCCGGCGAACTCTCCCCTGGCGGCCACCATCCTCCGGGACGCGCCGTCGAGACGATTCATGCGTTTCGCACGAAGTTCCGTCGTGACGCGCGCGAGATCGATCCAAAATTCGCGTTCCGTCGCAGCGACTTCGTACACGTTTTTCCAAAAATCCGACCGTTGGATCGGCAATTTCTTCGCTCCGTCACAATCTCGGTATATCCACCTTCACTTCTGTCAATTTTCATCCGTTGATTTTATCGTTTGATGCCTCAAAACCGGCCACCAAGTTGACCGTTTAAATTATATTAATTTTGGACAGTTTCGCGGAGTCAACTTCGTCAGCTTGTACCTCCTCCACCGCAGCTTTGTTTGGCGTGCTACCAGTTCCTGTGCGAAGCTTGTATAACCCTCTTACTACTCCTCCAGTTTCGTTTCATTGTGAGCTTGT
This sequence comes from Iris pallida, assembly GCA_029216955.1. Taxonomy (NCBI): domain Eukaryota; kingdom Viridiplantae; phylum Streptophyta; class Magnoliopsida; order Asparagales; family Iridaceae; genus Iris; species Iris pallida. The sequence continues at coordinate 14,029,637 of JANAVB010005600.1, forward strand.
TTGATTGGTTGAATTCGACGCCAAAGTTGGCCGTCCGAATTCGTAATTTCCAAATTGTAAAATTCTATTTTTGAACATAGGACTCCAGATTTCATTTCTGACACCACCAGTAGACTCGTGGCGTCGTTTTGGCATGTTTTCATATAAAATTTGTTAGATTTGGAGGACGTGGGCCCTGGCACGTTTTTCGGTGCAAAGTGGGTCCCACAGTCCGGGTCAACGGAACTTTTTGACGCCGGCTCATCGGAATCCAATTCCGGATATACCGTTGAGTTCGTATCATTATTCTGGACTCGTTGACATATAATTTGCTAGGTTTTGGTGGACATTGGATCCGACACGCATTTCGGTGCAAGTCGGATACCAATATCCGGGTCAACGGGTCATTTTGAGATCGGCTCATCGGAATCCAATTCCGGATATACCGTTGAGTTCGTATCGCTATTCTGGACTCGTTGACATGTAGTTTGCTGAGTTTTGAGAACTTTAGCTCCGACACGCATTTCCGTGCAAACCGGAATTCCAAGTTCTGGTCAACGGACCAAATTGAGATCGGGTCAACGGAATCCAATTCTGGAGATACTGTTGGGTTCGTATCGTCATTCTGGTTTCGTGGACATATAATTTGCTATATTTTATAGACTTGTTTTCTTGTACGTTTTTCGGTGCAGAACGGCTCCGACACGGATACCGTTTTTGACCCGAAATTACCTTTTTGCCCTTGTATCCAAATTGGACCGATGGGTAGGCTATCCTAGCTAATTTGACCATTTTGGACACGTTGGCGATATTTATTTCATCGTCCGACAATGTTTATTGATAATTTCTCTGAGTTTAACCTGTTTATAATTTATTAATAATTAATTCTTATAATGTTCGTATTTCGGGATTAGTACAACGAAACTGAGCTCAGTCAATTCCAGTGATCTCACATCGCTAAAATTAACAAGATGGACACGTGAATCACTATAATAAGATTATCAACTTTACCGTTGATCTTCTTATCTCGATTTGCGTGTCGTAAGTTTCGACGTACAAATAACGAAGTACACTTTATATCTTTAATAATTAGACTAGAATGGACCTTGTTTGACCAGAGTTGACCAGTTGACCCAAAGTCAACTGTGAAGAACAGTTTGGCAACTCTAGAGGGGGGTGAATAGAGTTTATATAGAAAATAACCAATTAAAAATTAACTCTTTCACGATCTATGAATAATCAGAGTAAAATACGGAAAGTAAATGAAGAGCAAGAAAGCATACGCAAACACAGCGATTTTAACCTGGTTTCCCTCGTGGAGGACTAGTCCAGGCCTGAGAACTCTAGCTCAGGATTAAATCCACTATTTGTGAAATAGTAGTTTACAACCCGTGCCTTTACTTCAGAAGAGCACGTCAACTTCTTACAGAGGATCGCAGTGGCGATTTGCTTGGAATTGTCCAAGCGACTTCTTCAACTCTTGCACAAGAATCCTAACTGAGAGATGCTGAGCACTCGAGACTTAGGAGGCTTGTGGCTAGTAGATGGGAAGGGTATGGCTTATTTGAGCTATAAGAGAGAAGAGAAGAGAAGATTGGATGATTTGAAATGAGAGAATTCATGCCCTATTTATAGTGTTTTTATAGGCAGAATTCGGCCAGAATTCGGGTAGGAAAATTCAAATATTTGGCCGTTGGACAACTAGCAACCAGCTAACCCTAAAATTAGGGTTCCTGATTTCTAGGGGACAGAGTTCGGTCCGAACTCTGTGTGGAGGCAGAGTTCGGTCCGAACTCTGTGTGGAGGCAGAGTTCGGCCCGAACTCTGTCTCCAGAGCACAGAGTGGTTCTAAGGGGACCATTGGGCAATATCTGGTTTGGTGGAGCTTGGGATTATTGGGTAGGCTATAGTCTAAGTTTCAAGAGCTCAGCATGACTCAGATTACATTAGTCTAGACTCAAAGAAAGTGTAAAATACAGACTCGAATATAACTGAAAAGCGGAGGCTGAGCTGTTGTCTGTCTTGAGCTTAATGCAGACGCCGTGTGTCGTATTGAATTATTACAGATATTATTTAGTCAATGTTATCAATATTTGGTTGACTGTGACTTTGTGTCAACAATCTTCCCCATATTGATAATTGACAAAATAATATATGTATATTCAACATTCATACCTGGACACAGTTAAACATAGCTCCCCCATAATCGATGCCGAGCTAAAAATAATAGCTCTCCCGTAATCAGTGAACGGTGCTGAGCTAGAAGCAATAGCTCCCCCGTAAATAATGCATTGAACCTGTTGGCCTGATAAATAATATCTCCAAAAAGCACAAACAAGCACAGATATACGAAAGAGATAAATATATCCAGAATATACATAGTTCTCCCCCTTTTGGCATTTAGCAATATAGACTGCAGATGAATGAATAGCATAGAAACTACAGTAGACAGTTAATAGTGATGCAACCACACCAAGCAAAGAAGAAACAGTATATGAATAAGCAAAATGAGTCACTAGCATAAAATATAAAACTAAGCATAAAAAGTCATCACACAGAACCAGAGTCATCAAGCTACCAGAGTTTTAGAATATCCAAGTACATAAATCCAAAACAAACTAAATAACTAGAAATAAAAAAAAGCATCAACTAAGATCATCATCAGCAGCAGCAGATAGTAGCCAATCTCCATCACGGAGCACGAGAGGGCCCAGCAGAGTCTGAATGATCAGTGAATGAACGGCTGGGGTCCACGATAGCAGCATCCGGATCCAGGTAACGCATGACCCAGGGGTCGTCAATGCGATATCCAGCGCGACCAGGATCCCGCTCCATGGGAATGGACATAGAGGGGTGACGAGACATGGAATACCGGATATCATACAGCGAGTTGCTGAGGGCACTCATCTGCAGGGTAGTCCGATAGTCCATCTGAGTCCAGCGATCGTCCTCAAGAGCAAAACGATCCCGGAGCATAGTCTGAATTGACTCAAGAGTGGCAGGTGGAGGTGGTGCATCCTGACCGAGTGGAGGGGCGTCAGGCTCCTCATCATCAGACTGCTCAGAAGTCTCAGGAGAGGCGACGACTGCCTGAAGACGTCGTGCCTTGGACAGGAAAGCAGGAGCAGGCAAGAACTGACAGTCATGAATAGGAATGATGAATGCACGAAAAACCATAGGAAGGTATAAAGGATAAACCAAGGCTCTTGGTTTCTTCCTACAGTTTGTCATCCAGTCCATCATTGTCCTTGGAAGATTGAAGGGGATACGATAATGAAGGTGATACAAAGCAGAGATCTCGAAGTATGTAACTTCATCGGTGGAGCCAGCTTTTGGCAAGATAGTGTTGAAGATAATTCGATAAAGCTCATAGAAATACGGGTTGAGGTGCTTGGCCATAAGCTTGCGAGGACTTATGTTAGGAGCACATAATTCCTCCTTGAAACTTTCAAGAGAAGTTTTACCAACAAATTGGAATTGGCGAGCTTCCACAAGCTTATCCCAAATATCGAGATCTTGAAGTGCAAGATACTCGCCCAACTCAGAAGCATCAAAAGCAATATCAATACCGGCAACCCGGGAATAGATGTGAGTGGCATCGTGAGTCAAGTTACAATAGAACATTTGAATGGCGCTACGATAAATAACAAAGTTTGAAGCCACTAACTCATTTAAGCAAAGATCTTGAAACAATGATTCATATTGAGAAAAGATTATAAAATTTATAGGATGTCCCCCGAACACCGGACGAGTCCGAAAGTCGCTAAACCACTCGTTAGATGCGTCTAGCGACACTAACAATCGGTCGTCATATGTATTAGGATCGTGGGGACTAGGCGGGTTGAACAACGGATGAATGGGTTGTTGTTCAGCTACTTGCTCAATTGGAGGAGGAGGATTCGAAGAGGAAGCTCCCTCAGTTCGAATCCTCTTCCCACGATTGGGCAAGCGAGGAGCCATTTGCAAGAAAATAGAGAACTTGAAATGGAGAGGAAGAAGGAGATATACCTGAAATCAACAACAAACAGTGGAAGAGAATGATGAGAAACCCCTTTCCCTTGATTTTGAGGAGTAATGGAGCACTCTTGATAGAAAACTAGGGTTAGGGTTTGTGATTCATTTTAGAAGCATTTTTCATTTCCAATATTTTTCTATTGGAGCTTCTCTCATTCCTTTTATCGAGCATAATGATGCGAATCGGGCTTTAATGATCTCTAATATGCAGCGCCAAGCAGTTCCGCTTTCTCGGTCCGAGGAAAAAGTTTGGAGAGGTAGAGAAGAAGGAAAGAATGAAGGAGAGAGATGAAAACCCGAAAATAAAGAGAGGGTTTTCTTTGGTCGGAGGGAATCTGGACCGTACGATCTAAAATGATCAAACGGCGGAAGCTGTCCCCGACGCTGGAACAATGGGACCGAACTCGGCCCGAACTCTGTTAGGGGCAGAGTTCGGCCCGAGTTCTGGATCAGTATTCCAGAACAGAAAGATGGGCTAGAAGATAGAAAAAATGGTTAAGTGTTGAAAAAAGAGTTAGAATGAGGATAAAAGCTTGATGGAATCAAACAAGTAGAAAGAGAGGTATACTAATATCAGAATGAACTTAGAAAATATCAAGTAGGCAATAATAAATCAAAACGAACCATATAATAAACAAGGAAATATATTATAATTTAATAGTTTGAATTTGCCATGGGTTAGCTGCAGGGGCCGGATCCCAGCTAGCGGTAGTCCTGAGGACTAGTGCACCGTGTCGCTTAGGCTTTTACGCCTTGTTGTCAGAAGGACCCTTTCGGCTTGTTCCCATAGCAAGTTCATCGTAAGAGAATCATAATATAATCGATATTTACGCAGGTGAGTTTCAATTTATGACAGCTTCATCTAAAATTTCAAGTTCACGACAAAGGAAATTGAAGCGCTCTTCGGATAATGGCTTAGTAAAGAAATCTGCTAGCTGATGATCAGTGTCAATAAACTCTAAGTTAATCGTACCATTTTGCTGATGATCACGCAAAAAGTGGTGTCTAATCTCAATGTGTTTTGTGCGTGAGTGACAGATAGGGTTCTTAGTCAACTTAATAGCACTAGTATTGTCACAGAATATAGAAATGTGCATGAAAGATAGATTATAGTCTTCAAGGGTTTGCTTCATCCACAGAATTTGTGCACAACAACGCCCAGCTGCGATGTATTCAGCTTCTGTTGTGGATAGTGCGACAGAATTCTGTTTCTTTCTAAACCAAGAGACTAAAGTCTTTCCTAATAAATGACACGTGCCGCTTGTACTTTTATGGTCGACCTTGCATCCGGCGAAGTCAGCATCAGAGTAACCAATGAGGTCAAATGATGTTGTCTTGGGATACCACAGGCCCACTGTAACCGTACCCTTAAGGTATCGAAAGATACGCTTAACTGCGGTCAAGTGTGATTCCTTAGGATTTGCTTGATATCTAGCACATAGGCAAACACTAAACATGATATCGGGGCGACTAGCAGTTAAATAAAGTAAGCTGCCTATCATACCTCGATACTTACGTTGATCAACGGGTTTGTCGCTCTCATCTGGTTCAAGTTTGGTTGAAGTAGCCATTGGAGTACTGATTGGTTTGACGTTGTCAAGATCGAACTTCTTCAGCATGTCCTTTGTATACTTCGACTGACAGATGAAAGTTCCATTTGCCATTTGTTTTACTTGCAGACCAAGAAAGTAGTTGAGCTCTCCCATCATGCTCATCTCAAATTCCGTCTGCATACACTTGGCAAATTCTTGACAGAAGATTTCATCAGTAGAACCAAAAATGATATCATCAACATAAATTTGAATTAACAGAATAGTATCTTTAAAAGATTTTATAAATAATGTAGTGTCAATTTTCCCTTTTGAAAAACCTTTCTCAAGCAAGAAACTGCTTAGCCTTTCATACCAGGCTCTGGGAGCTTGTTTAAGGCCATATAGCGCTTTCTTTAGCTTGAACACGTGGTCGAAAAATTTGTGATTTTCAAAGCCAGGAGGTTGTTTTACATAAACTTTCTCCTTAGTAAAACTATTCAAGAAAGCACTTTTCACATCCATTTGAAATAATTTGAAATTTTGATAGTTTGCAAATGCACAAAGCATCCGAATGGATTCTAGTCTAGCAACAGGAGCATACGTCTCATCGTAGTCGATACCTTCCTCTTGGTTGTATCCTTGAGCTACTAGACGAGCTTTGTTGCGTGTGACTGAACCATCTTCATTCACTTTGTTTCTAAACACCCATTTAGTGCCAATTATCGAGTGATTAGCCGGTCTAGGAACTAGTTCCCACACTTGGCTCCTCTCGAATTGGTTGAGTTCATCTTGCATAGCAGAAATCTAAAATTCATCATTAAAAGCTTTAGAAATGTTTTTCGACTCAACTTGTGAAATAAAGGCAGTGCTAGCAATAGAGTCTCTTAGTGATGATCTGGTAGTTACTCCACGTGAAACTTCGCCTATCACTAAATTTTCTGGATGAGAAGGTTTGAAAGAAAATTTCTTAGGCAAACCCTCCAGAGAATTAGTTTCGGTTGAAGTATTTATTGGAGTAGAAGTTGATGGCTCAACGTCATCATCAAGAGTACTTACTGCACTGTTATCTTCATCAAAAGTCATATTTGTTGACTCTTCCACAATTAGTGAGCGTTTATTAAAAACTCTATTCCCTTACTCTTGGCGGCATAACCAAGAAAGATACCATCGTCAGCTTTGGCATCAAATTTGCCTAAGTTGTCTTTGGTGTTAAGGATAAAACATCTACAACCAAAAACTTTAAAATAAGAAACATTGGGGGTTCTCCCAAACCAAAGCTCATAGGGTGTTTTCTTCGTAATGGGACGAATAAGCACCCTATTCAAAATGTGGCATGCTGTACTGACAGCTTCTGCCCAAAAATATTTTGGAAGTGAAAATTTATTCAACATGACTCTAGCCATATCGTCGAGAGTCCTATTCTTCCGCTCCACAACACCATTTTGTTGAGGAGTTCTTGGACAAGAAAATTCATGATCAAAACCATTTGCATTACAAAAATTTTCAAAATCATAATTTACGAATTCGCCTCCATGATCACTTCGGATTCGAGTAATCATGTAGCCTTTTTCGTTTTGAACTTTCTTTACAAAAACTTTGAAAACAGAAATAGCATCGCTCTTATTTGCGAGAAAAAAAACCCAAGTAAATCTCGAAAAATCATCAACAATAACAAATGCATAAAGTTTACCACCAAGACTAGCTACTCTACTAGGACCAAATAAATCCATATGGAGTAGTTGCAGGGGTCTAGAAGTACTTACAGAGTTGATGGAATGAAATGAGGATTTGGTTGCCTTGTTTAGTTCACATTCGGCACATACCGTATCCTTTTTGAATGTGATGTCGGGCAATCCTCTCACTAGCTTCTTGGTCGATAGCCTGGATATAGCATCCATGTTGGCATGACCAAGGCGCTGGTGCCAAAGTAGTCGTTCGTCTTTGTAGGCATATAAACATCTACCTGCATTGTTAGTATCTATAGAAAGATAGAAAATATAAATGTTATCCTCTCTTTTCCCTTCAAAAACAATGTCTCCCGTTGACCTATCATAGATGAGGCAATTGTTTTGTCCAAAGTTAATATCATATCCATGATCAGCAAGATGACTAATGCTGAATAGGTTATGCTTTAACTCGGTCACTAGGCAGACATCCTTTATTACAGGAGAGGGAGGATGACCAATAATACCATTACCTATTATGTGCCCTTTGAGATTGTTACCGAAGGATACGTATCCTTCTCTCTTCATCGATAGTGATGCAAAAAGATTTGCGTCTCCCGTCATATGTCGCGAGCATCCACTATCGAGAATCCACTTACTCTCAGTTGAAGAGGGAAGGTCCACCTACATCAAGAGTAGATGTGACCTTCGGTACCCATGTTCTTGAGGGTCCTGAAAAGTTAGTTTTCGAAAACCATGCATATATCTTTTTGTCTACCAGTCTTCTAACTCTACATTGTGGTGAAATGTGTCCATGTGATCCACAGTAGGTACAGATAGCATTTTTATTTATACTAGGAGCATGAGAATAATATCTATAAGCAACAGGATGATGTGCAAAGTTAGCATGGTGATGATGATTATGCATAGAATGAGTGGCCTGGTGATGGTGTCTATGTGGCATAGCATGATGATATTGTCTATGATGTGTGACATGCTGATATTGTCTATGATGTGTGACATACTGATATTGTCTATATGGCATGGCATGTGGGTGTGGCATGGTATGATGATTTTGTCTATGTGACATAACATGATGATTTTGTCTATATGGCATGGCATGGTGATGATTTCTATATGTAGAGTGATGTTGGTTGTGTCTTTGTGCAGTATGATGAGGTGTATTCTTACGTACATGTGGTTTATGGAAGTTTGTGTATAAAAAAGCATGGTTATGTGCTGTATGAGGATGACGTGGTTGACTAGCATGAGTGGTGTTGTGTCCATGTGATTGGGTTTGAGGTTGAACAACCTGTTTGCCCAATTTGGTTTCTAATCTCTTAGAAACAGCTTGCAGTTCATCAACCTTAATATTTAAGCCATATATCTTAGTCATGGAAATCTTGTGTCTACTCTTTTCTTCAGCAAGCAACGTGTTGAGTGTAGTGATTTCTTGAGTTTGTTGCTCAATACGTGCTTCAGCATCATGTAAGCTTATTTTAAGCTTGGATACTTCATTTGTGACATCAGTGGGTGACGTGTTTCTAACATTATCAAGAAGTAAAGAAATTCTTTGTATCTCGTCTTCAAGACTTTTGATTTTGTCCTTGGCATGTTTGTATTTACCGATGACCTTTTTGTGATCATCGAGCAAATCAGTGAAGGCATCGCCAAGTTCATCAAAAGAGAAGTCGTCTAAAGTTTCGTTAGATACCTTGTTGGAAGTTGCCATTAGGCACATATTTGCTTTATCTTGAGGAGAGTCCTTTTCTTCCTCGGAGTCACTCGCTTCACTTTTATGCCAAATGCTTGTGTTGGCATATTTCTTTGATGAGTTCTTTTTGTATGGCTTCTCATAGCGATTGCTCTTCTTCAAGAATGGACAATCTTTTCAGACGTGTCCAGTCTTCTTGCAGCCATAGCAGGTTGGCTCTTCTTCATCGTCTTCTTGTGGTTCCTTCTTTCTTCTATTGAAGCGAAGGAACTTCTTGAAGTTGCGAACCATGAGAGCTTGGTCTTCGTCATCCGAGTTGTCGTCTTCGGTCTCATCGTGCTCAGCCCTTCGTTGATGAGCTTTGAGAGCGATCTCCTTAGTCTTTGGAGCAGGCTCTTCGAAGTCCTTGAGGTCAAGCTCGTGGGTCATGAGCTTACCCATCAAGGTCTCCATTGACATGGTAGTGAGATCGTTCCCTTCTATGATGGCTGTCACCTTAGGGTTCCAAATTTTTGGTAGCCCCCTAAGCAACTTGCGAATCTTCTCATGATTTGAATATTGTTTTCCAAGTGAAGACAGGGGGTTGATGATGTCGAGGAATCTTGTGAACATCTGTGTGATCGTCTCGTTTGGCTTCATCTTGAACGCCTCGTATTCTTGCGTAAGACGACTGATTTTTGATTCCTTGACTTGGGTGGTCCCTTCATGCGTCACTTCTAGAAGCTTCCATACTTCGTGAGATGTGGTGCATGTGGATACCCTGTTAAACTCATTCCTGTCTATAGCACAGAATAAAGCATTAATAGCTCTCGCGTCTAGACTTGCCTGTTTCTTCTCTTTGTCAGAATATTTGTCATGGGATTTCTCAATGAGATCACCGTTGACAACTATCCTGGCGGGCTTTTTGTAACCGTCAGTGACGACTGTCCATAGGTCAAAGTCTAGAGACTTGAGATAAAAACTCATCCTTGTTTTCCAATACGTGTAGTTAGTTCCATCAAATAGGGGAGGCCTATGAGTGGACTGTCCTTCACCGTGATTGGAAATCAAGGATTGTGTGGTTGTCATGGATCAGCTCTAGGATGTAAGTCCTTGTAAAGAGAACAGAGCTCTGATACCAATTGAAGAACAGTTTGGCAACTCTAGAGGGGGGTGAATAGAGTTTATATAGAAAATAACCAATTAAAAATTAACTCTTTCACGATCTATGAATAATCAGAGTAAAATGCGGAAAGTAAATGAAGAGCAAGAAAGCATACGCAAATACAGCGATTTTAACCTGGTTTCCCTCGTGGAGGACTAGTCCAGGCCTGAGAACTCTAGCTCAGGATTAAATCCACTATTTGTGAAATAGTAGTTTACAACCCGTGCCTTTACTTCAGAAGAGCACGTCAACTTCTTACAGAGGATCGCAGTGGCGATTTGCTTGGAATTGTCCAAGCGACTTCTTCAACTCTTGCACAAGAATCCTAACTGAGAGATGCTGAGCACTCGAGACTTAGGAGGCTTGTGGCTAGTAGATGGGAAGGGTATGGCTTATTTGAGCTATAAGAGAGAAGAGAAGAGAAGATTGGATGATTTGAAATGAGAGAATTCATGCTCTATTTATAGTATTTTTATAGGCAGAATTCGGCCAGAATTCGGGTAGGAAAATTCAAATATTTGGCCGTTGGACAACTAGCAACCAGCTAACCCTAAAATTAGGGTTCCTGATTTCTAGGGGACAGAGTTCGACCCGAACTCTATGTGGAGGCAGAGTTCGGCCCGAACTCTGTCTCCAGAGCACAGAGTGGTTCTAAGGGGACCATTGGGCAATATCTGGTTTGGTGGAGCTTGGGATTATTGGGTAGGCTATAGTCTAAGTTTCAAGAGCTCAGCATGACTCAGATTACATTAGTCTAGACTCAAAGAAAGTGTAAAATACAGACTCGAATATAACTGAAAAGCGGAGGCTGAGCTGTTGTCTGTCTTGAGCTTAATGCAGACGCCGTGTGTCGTATTGAATTATTACAGATATTATTTAGTCAATGTTGTCAATATTTGGTTGACTGTGACTTTGTGTCAACAAACTGTAAGTCAACACTTGACCTAGTTTGACTAGGTTGTTGACCGGAGTTGACCTAGAGTTGATTTGACTTAGAATAACCTAGGATAATATAGATTGCTTGTAGAGTTTCATTTATTACAACTTGAACACCTTGTAACCTGTGTTGCTTTAAATAGGACTCTGTGGCTTCAGTTGGACCCCCTATACTTATCAGCTGTTCAGGTTATCAGGCGAGTACATTCTTTGATCATTTCATATCCTGCTTTGAATTATTTCCTGCATTAAATTACTTTACTTGTTACTGTCACGTTGGTCACACGGATTGGTACTATATGGATCCCTTCTTGAGATGTTATCCTTAGGGAGCATCGGGTACTACATGTTCTGTGCGTTTCACTTGTGACATATACTCTTATGATCACAGAGTCTCCTAGAATCCTTATTCCATTTACTGGGTATTCTAGAATCTCCTAGAATCCCCATTTATGGGACATCCATGTATCACCCTTCGGGGGCCTTTGCATGGAATCATAACATAACCTGGTTGGATCCTTGTGCATTGATTGGGGGTACGGGGGAGTAGAAGTAGACATGTGAATAATACCCAAGTAGTATCTCATCAGAATCTTTCTATAGTGTCTCATCAGAATCTTCTATGCCATTTACATGTCTATATTGTACTCTGGCTCACTAGCCACTGTTAGTTCTCTATTGTATAGTAGATATTTCTATTACAGCTCTCTCTCTGTTTACATACTGTATTTCTTTCAGTACTCGTATCTTATTTTACTGAATGATTATATTTTTTAACCTGCTATGAACTGTTGAGATGTATTGTGCTCGCTCCTGTCCTGACTGGACCTGTTGATAAATTTTACAGATAGCATGGAGGTTGCCTGCTAGCCTAGAGGAGACACATTAGAGGTTGTATAGATAGCTAGGGTTTTGCTCAGTTTATTTTCAGTTGTCTTGAGTTGTATTTATGGATTTCTGTATTTGAGCTTTAAGATGTATTTCTGGGTTTGTGTATCTTAGACACTTAGACTTCTATCTAATGTATCTCTTTTGGATTTCATGTTTTATCTATCTTCCTTTATGCTCTACCTTAGATGTGATTGAGTTTACATTCTGCTATATCACCCCCATTCGGGGAGTATAAACTGCTTAGCCTTATACTGTTAGATGCATGAGACCTAGGACATCGTTCTACCGCCGACACTGCGGTGTAGGCTGGGCGTTGTTACGTTCTCATGCCCTTACTCTAGGGTGCGGATCGTGACACGTTTTTAGTGGTGGCCCATACAGGTTGAGACTAAAAGTGTAGTGATATTCGAACTAGAGTACCACTACAGCCTGCAGTAGGATTAGGATATATTTTTGAAGGTACTCAATCACAGTTAGGCCTCCTTGAGAGATTCCTGGGACGACCCTTGAGAATCTTATTTTAACTTCGATTTGAAAACTCTCTTCCCTTGATTTGATTTATCTTTACTTTCTGTTGTTGAATTTGATTTTGATGGATTATTGTTGAATTTGAGTTTGTATTTATTGATTTTGATGGAAGATTGTTGAATTTTGAATCTTGATGTTAGTGGTTGAATTTGAGTCTGTATTTATATGATTTTTGATGGATTATTGTTGAATTTTGAATCTTGACGTTAGTGGTTGAATTTGAGTCTGTATTTATATGATTTTTGACGGATTATTGTTGAATTTTGAATCTTGATGTTAGTGGTTGAATTTGAGTCTGTATTTATATGGTTTTTGACGGATTATTTTTGAATTTTGAATTTTGATGTTAGTGGTTGAATTTGAGTCTGTATTTTTATGATTTTTGATGGATTATTGTTGAATTTTGAATCTTGATGTTAGTTGTTGAATTTGAGTTTGTATTTATATGTATATGTACATTTTTTTTTGGAATTAAGGTATAACCTGATAACATACTTGATAAGGACAGTGAGAAAGGTAAAAGTCTACTTTATTATGGAATTTAGAATTTATTGCAGTCATATTTGCTAGCATGACAAGGACGTAGAGCCTGATATAGCTATACATATCTTAGTTATGAAATCTAGATTTTCTTGCAGCCATACCGGGTGGCGTGGTAAGAATTCTAGATAACATGATTATAGGGTGTATGCCTTATTATGGACTTTATCATTTATTGCAGCTATGCTTATTGGCGTGGCAGAATTCTGACAACATAATTTCAGGAAGACGCATATGATTATCAGATTGTACCTTAAATATTTTTGAACATGTTTTCTCTACTTTTGTTTCAGTCCTTCAAAAAAAAAGAATTGTTATTTGTTTATTTTGTTTTGTTTCTCATTATTTAACTTAGGAGTAGGTTTAGCTGTTTTTATAAACCTTTGTGTAACTTCTTTCTATGAATTTTTTTCTTAATACAATGAATCGATAATTTTTACTAGACCTTATCTTGGATTTGATAGTTTAGCTCTGGGTTTCAAAATGGTTCCTTCTTTAAACAGATAAGCAAAACAGATTTTATCGTTATTTCTTCTTGTTATTATTCTTGTATTAAATAATAATAATAATAATAAAACTGTCTTGATTTCACCAATCACCTACATGCAATCTTGGTAGGAATCTAAATGTTAGTCTTAACGTAGAATTAATTTTTATATTGGGACATGAGAATATATATATAGTGGACACAGACTCTTTGACTGACATGTATGCATGCTACACTTTGAATTCCAACCTATCTAAATATATATTAATATGTTGTTGATGTTTAAATTGTCAAAACCCCAATATTTTTGGTTCTCTGCTTTTTTTTAGTTTAAATTCGTAATTCAAATATAAATTTCATGTTAGTAGTTTTGTTTATATCACTGCACATGTATGTTATGTACATGGTTTCAACTCTTAAGGAAATTGGTTGAGTTTTGTGTTTGAATTTGATAAATCTAAGACTGTGTGCATATTAACCCTTAATACTGGATTTCAATGTTAGTTCAATTTGTTGTTTTAGATGTAATATTTTGAGCTATATACATTGTGGTATGTAGGGATATAAATTTAGGTTTCATATTCTTACATGTTAGGTTGTGATAAATATTGGGTTGGTTGATGTTCAAATTTCTCTAATATCCTAAAACTGAATGCATGTTAACATTTTTACATTGATTTTCATGTTTAGTTCACTTTCAGATTTAATATGTAATATTGAACTGTATGCATAGATAAATGTATGGATAGTATGTTAGGGTTTTATTTTTATCATGTTAGGTTGTGTTAGGAGCATTAAGTTGGTTGTGATGTTCAAGCCCCTAGATTTTGAAACTGCATTATGTTAATATTGCACTGGTTTAAATGTTAGCTTATTTTCAGATTTTGTATATAAATGTTGAACTGAAACTGGATTTAACCCTTCAATATTAAGCTATAACCCTGTACAAGGACACACACCCTAACTTAGTATACGCTGCCATGTAAACCTAACCTTTTCTCTCTATGTTATGTTCATATACCTGTATAGATATATATAGAGTTTATGCATACATGTTATAATGTATATAGATACATAACTAAATCTCTACCTCTTTACATATATATATGTATATGGTTAGCGATGCATGTTATGAGTAAATAGGTTGTGTATTGTAGATTGTTTAACCAATATGCCATGAGTAGTATAACTTGATAGCTGTTATTTTGAAACCCAAATCCTCCTATACACATGCCTACTGTCTAACCATATGAACATGTCCACATACACCCATACACACACGAACCACATGACCTCTACATAATGCTAGCTTTTCCCTCTCTAACACACTCTCTATATATATACATATTGTGATTGGATTTACATGCAAGTGACTTTCATTCTTTAACTTTTGATTTTGATTTTTCTGAACCCTTTATAGATAATTGGTAGTTACCTTTCTTTATTTTTATGATAAGTACCAGTTTTCATATAGGATGGTAGACCGCCTTACAGTCTTGATGATTGTTATTTTTTTGTATCTTTTCTAGTTTAGCACCCTAGATTGCTTATGTGTTTGATACCCTATGACCGTTTTGGTTTAGCATTACTAGTATACCTAGATGAGACTTTCACTACCACCGTGTGCCATGACCCTGTATGCCGTCCTTTTTAATGGTATGATTTGTTTAAGTTCTGAGACTTGATTGTGGGGGTTTGACCTAGAAGGAGTATGAACAATTTTAATTTCGAGACAAAATTTTTATAAGGTGGGTAGGATGTGAGCACCCTGAATTTTGGGTTGATTTTTTTATTTTTTTTTCTGATTGATTTAGTTTCAATAAATAATTTATTCTGTTATTTATCCTTAAGTGTACTTTTCCGTGCCTTTGATATTTGGAGTATCAGGGATGTTCAACTCTGGAAATCTTCTTCACGAGTTTTGTAGTGGACATGATTACCTTCATGACGGTAAATAATGTCCCACTCAAACTTGTTCCCTTGTACTCTTTCTGCTTCGCACAACTTCGGGTCGATTTAGACCATTTGATCATTAATTAATTTTTCACACTCTTTTTCTTGATCATTATTAACACGTTACCGTGACTTTTCATTTGGGAGCACAAGACCAGTCATTTTCTTGAAACCAACTTCTCATGCATGATCTGCTCGAGACGCTCTTCACCCATGACCTTCGTGTCCCACTCAGACACGCCATTTTGTGCTCCATTTGC
Source organism: Iris pallida (assembly GCA_029216955.1). Taxonomy (NCBI): domain Eukaryota; kingdom Viridiplantae; phylum Streptophyta; class Magnoliopsida; order Asparagales; family Iridaceae; genus Iris; species Iris pallida. The sequence goes on from JANAVB010005600.1 coordinate 14,045,279, forward strand.
TTCGCACAACTTTCCTGACACGTGACCCGATTTTATTTCACCCCACGGTGTCGTATTCATTTTCCAACTTGATTTGTGGGTACCCTGTCGACCAAAACCTGTCAGTCCCAATTATGGACATGGCCCACATTGAGCCTACTATCCGTATGCCACTTGTGTCCCATTTATTGGAATCTCCATGTGCTACTTATTTACTCATGATCATCAACACCTATTTTTATTTGATTATTTTGCCATGTCCGATTTTGATCCAACCCGGCTCCACTGAACCCAACCCCAGCTTCATGTTCCCACTCTCATGATGCCCCCATTTTTCCTTATCCAAAAATAATATTCAATACCTAGTTTTCCATTTCAAATATTGATGTAAATTCCATTGATTTTAAATCCCAAAAAATAAATCCATTTCCCTAATAAATTTCTATCCTTGATTTTCCCTCATTCAATCCTCACCTTTAATTCTCCCAAACACACAAATTTCCCCCCCCCCTCTAGCATTGGTCGGCCCTAAAATTTTTATGGAGAGAATCTCTTTTCTCTCTCTAACTTTACATTCATTATTACATCTTCTCTCTCTCTCTCCCACTATCATTTTTTTCCACACCATTTTAACACACCAACACCACCAACAGCAAATACACACACATACACCCGACCACCTCACTCCCCAACCGAGCCCCCTGGCCGGAGCTCCGCTGTGGCCTAGCTCGGCCGGCCACAACCGCAGCCTCCTCCTTCTTCCTCCTCCTCTTCATCATCCAAACCAACCACCATCACCATGGCCATCACCATCATCAACACCTTAGCCACCACCACCACTGCCAACACCACCAGCCGTCCTCGCCGCCCGTTGTGGTCGTGCCACCGTGTCGCCACCAGCAGCGCGTAGGCAGCTGCAACTGCAGCAGTGCACAGCCGCGCCAGGCCGCGCGCGCGTACAGCGCTGGCCGCGCGCCGTCGCCGGCCACCGTGGCTCCGGCGACCCCTACACGGGTGTGCCCCACCCCGACGAACTCTCCCATGGCGGCCACCGTCCTCCGGGACGCGCCGTCGAGGCGATTCGTGCGTTTCGTACAAAGTTCCGTCGTGACGCGCGCGGGATCGATCCAGAATTCACGTTCCATCGCGGTGACTTCGTGCGCATTTTCTCAAAAATCTCACCGTTGGATCGGCGATTTCTTTACTCCGTCACAATCTCGGTATATCCACCTTCACTCCTGTCAATTTTCATCCGTAGATTTTATCGTTTGATGCCTCAAAACCGGCCACCAAGTTGACCGTTTAAATTGTATTAATTTTGGACAGTTTCGTGGAGTCAACTTCGTCAGCTTGTACCTCCTCCACCGCAGCTCCGTTTGGCGTGCTACCAGTTCTTGTGCGAAGCTGGTATAACCCTCTTACTACTCCTCCAGTTTCGTTTCATTGTGAGCTTGTTTGATTGGTTGAATTCGACGCCAAAGTTGGTCATTCGAATTCATAATTTCTAACTTGTAAAATTCCATTTTTGAACACGGGACTCCAAATTTCATTTCTGACACCACCAGTAGACTCGTGGCGTCGTTCTGGCATATTTTCATATAAAATTTGTTAGATTTGGAGGACGTGAGCCCTGGCACGTTTTTCGATGCAAAGTGGGTCCCATAGTCCGGGTCAACGAGACTTTTTGACGCCGGCTCATCGGAATCCAATTTCGGATATATCGTTGAGTTCGTATCGTCATTCTGGACTCGTTGACATATAATTTGCTAGGTTTTGGTGGATATTGGATCCGACACGCATTTCGGTGCAAGTCGGATACCAATATCCGGGTCAACGGGTCATTTTGAGATCGGCTCATCGGAATCCAATTCCGGATATACCGTTGAGTTCGTATCGCTATTCTGGACTCGTTGACATGTAGTTTGCTGAGTTTTGAAAACTTTGGCTCCGGCACGCATTTCCGTGCAAATCGGAATTCCAAGTTCTGGTCAACGAACCAAATTGAGATCGGGTCAACGGAATCCAATTCTGGAGATACCGTTGGGTTCGTATCGTCATTCTGGTTTTGTGGACATATAATTTGCTATATTTTATAGACTTGTTTTCTTGCATGTTTTTCGGTGCAGAACGGCTCCGACACGGATACCATTTTTGACCCAAAATTACCTTTTTGCCCTTGTATCCAAATTGGACCGATGGGTAGGCTATCCTAGCTAATTTGACCATTCTGGACACGTTGGCGATATTTATTTCATCGTCCGATAATGTTTATTGATAATTTCTCTGAGTTTAACCTGTTTATAATTTATTAATAATTAATTCTTATAATGTTCGTATTTCGGGATTAGTACAACGAAACTGAGCTCAGTCAATTCCAGTGATCTCACATCGCTGAAATTAACAAGATGGACACGTGAATCACTATAATAAGATTATCAACTTTACCGTTGATCTTCTTATCTCGATTTGCGTGTCGTAAGTTTCGACGTACAAATAACGAAGTACACTTTATATCTTTAATAATTAGACTAGAATGGACCCTGTTTGACCAGAGTTGACCAGTTGACCCTAAGTCAACACTTGACCTAGTTTGACTAGATTGTTGACCGGAGTTGACCTAGAGTTGATTTGACTTAGAATAACCTAGGATAATATAGATTGCTTGTAGAGTTTCATTTATTACAACTTGAACACCTTGTAACCTGTGTTGCTTTAAATAGGACTCTGTGGCTTCAGTTGGACCCCCTATACTTATCAGCTGTTCAGGTTATCAGGCGAGTACATTCTCTGATCATTTTATATCCTGCTTAGAATTATTTCCTGCATTAAATTACTTTACTTGTTACTGTCACGTTGGTCACACGGATTGGTACTATATGGATCCCTTTTTGAGATGTTATCCTTAGGGAGCATCGGGTACTACATGTTCTGTGCGTTTCACTTACATGGCGTATCACTATGCTTCATTGGTTCTTTGATCACTTGTGACATATACTCTTATGATCACAGAGTCTCCTAGAATCCTTATCCCAATTACTGGGTATCCTAGAATCTCCTAGAATCCCCATTTATGGGACATCCATGTATCACCCTTCGGGGGCCTTTGCATGGAATCATAACATAATCTGGTTGGATCCTTGTGTATTGATTGGGGGTACGGGGAAGTAGAAGTAGACATGTGAATAATACCCAAGTAGTATCTCATCAGAATCTTTCCATAGTGTCTCATCAGAATCTCCTATGCCATTTATATGTCTATATTGAACTCTGACTCACTAGCCACTGTTAGTTCTCTATTGTATAGTAGATATTTCTATTACAGCTCTCTCTCTGTTTACATATTGCATTTCTTTCAGTACTGTTTGCCATTAAAATCGTTTGATTGCAAATCTTAATACAAACAGAACAGTGTTACAATATAGGACTTGGATGTAGTCCTAGGAGTACACTTTTGTTTAATCTGGGTCCTAAGTGCCAATGGAGCGAGTGGTAATACGTTGACTCCGTTGACGGGCTGACGACGGTTATCGGTTCTCTGAAGGTGTAGATTGCTCTGGGTGCTGGAGCTTGCTGAGAGGAGGAAGACGTTGAGTGTCTATATCTGCCTCTCTGGTGATATCTGTCTGTATTGTCCGTATGTGTAGGTCTCTGTATGGAAAAAGAAAATAATTCCTCTATTTATAGCTGGACAGGTTGGCTGCTCATGCGCGTATATGTAGGATGCGTCGGTACGTGGGGACGCCACGTGGAGACTGCTGATGGAGGCGCATGGATGATGCGCCCTACTCGAGGGGTTGAATTCTTCATGCTGCTGTTGTGAGCCGGCACGTAGCAGAAGAGAAGATCTTTCCGTTGGTGAAATCTTGGATGAGTTGAGTCAAAGGACACGTGTCGTCGACTCATGGCTCGGAGATCTCGGATCTGATGGGGAGATGATTTGGTGGGATGCGCCTTGGATTGGGCGCATGATGAGACTTTGGCTCGTGACCTTTAGGAGTCACGAGCGGTTCTGGGCGCATGGCTTTTGAGGCGCATGCAAGCGACTTTTCTTCTGTCTTTCGGGATCAGAGATCAGTCTGGGGCGCATGGCTTTTGAGGCGTATGCAATGCTTCAACTGGAGACTCTTCTTCTGTCTTTAGGGATCAGTGAAGGATCTGAGGCGCATGGCGTTTGAGGCGCATGCGGATGGTTGGGTGGCCACGTGGCAGTAGCCGTCGGGGTAAAGTCATGATAATGCTGACGTTGTGGATGCTTCATTTTCTGCAAAAGCTGTCCACCGTCCAGACTTGGGAAGGCGTGCTGCCAACTCTGTCAGTCCAGCATTTAATGTTTGTGACATTCGATGGACAGCTGAGTGGGCGCGTCGGTTGACGTTCCACTAAGCGTATGGGGACGTATGGGGACGCATCCCCTGTGATGCATTCGGTTCAGGGCGCATCTGTTGGAGGCGCTTGATGTTTGAAGGGGTGTGATGCGCTGTCCAGCCGGCGCATCCGACACGTCTTTAATGATGCGGCTGTTTCATTTCTCGAGTACCTTTAAATAGCCGTTTGGCTGAAGTCGAGGCGTCCGGTTCATCCATTTAATGTGAGTTCATTGCATGAAATTCGGAGAGCCATCCACTTGGCGCGTGGATTTGATCTACCCGGCCTATAAATGGTGGCATAGAGAGAAGGTTTGTTTTTCATTCCCTCACGTACTTCCGACATGAACTTGAGTATTCGGGTGCACTCTGTTGACGAGGTGCTTCCGAGGGTAAAGATGAGACGCCATGTCGTCGTTGATGCTCTTGAAGGTGACTGTTACATCCAAAAGACGGAGTCGAGGGCTTCTGAGGCAGGCGAAAGGTGCCTGTTGCATCCAAAGATGGGGATGCTCGGGCCTCGTCTCCGTTATTCCAGAAGGGCCGCAGATCGGAATTGCGGTGCTAGGCTCTCTCTTCCTTCAAAGTGGGTACTGCCCACTCTGATTGTGTTGAAAGCTGCTCCTTTTGCCGTGATTTCGATCACGGTCTTCCTTGGTCTTTGGAGGCTCTTTCGAAGCCTCCCCTGGCCACATATTTGCGGTGCTCTTCTCTTCCTTGGTTCCAGCCAGAGGGTTAAATGCTTTGTGTAATCGAAGCATTTATCAGGTGACCCTGGCTGAAAGAGCGGTACATAACTGGGCTCCTGCTCAGCCAGGTGAGCCTGGTTGGAAGAGTGGCACATAACTAGGCTGCTGAAGGGATGCACATAACTAAGCTGGATGCACATAACTGAGCTGCTGAAAAGATGGCAGGATGCGCCTGGTTGGAGGCGCATGATATCTGTTGCGCCTAACTGGCAGCGCATGGTGACTGGCAGCGCATGATGACTGCTGCGCCTATCTGGAGGCACATGGTGGCCGCTGGCTGTAGACTTAGAATCTTTTCTTTGTAGAAATTCTCCTTTGTACAACCTTTTCTAGACATGTAATAGACTTTATATATAAATAAAAAGTCCTTCTTCAAATGTCTATGGTTATTGACTTTGCTGTGTTCTGTTCGAGTTCTGGTGCATGTAGTGTCTGGCGCATGGGCTTTCTGGTTGTGAAATTCCATGCTTCTACAAGACCCCCTTCAAAGTTTTCAAAACTTTTAAATAAGTTTTGGAATACTTTGAATAAGAAGCATGGCGATCAGGGCGCATGACTGTTGGGGCGCATGCCTGTTCAGCCGTATGCTCTTTTTAATTAATGAATATGATAATGCCTCGATAACCGAAAAGATTAATGATGATCTTTTGGTTTTATCTGCTGTTATCTTCACAAGACCCGAGGCGACGGCTGAGATCACTCGTCATCGGTTCACGCGTGCGACCACGGCCTATAAATAGGTAAGAGATGGAGAGAGAGAGAGAGTTCTTCTGCTCTGTGTCTTTGCCTCCTTTAGAGTTCTTCTAAAAACCCTAATTTCTTCCTCTCTGATTAAATGGCTCCCAAGATTCCTCGCGGCGGTGCTAAGGGAAAGGAGCCGGCAGAGTTCGCCGACGAGGATACTCCTGCCACCATTGCGACGCCGGCCGATGTTCGCCCCGGGGTGACGGGTGGGTGTCGACTTTTGCTATCTAATGTGCTCTAACTTTCTGCTGCCGATGCGTATGGGCTTCTGTCCTTGACGCTGAGGTTTTATCCTGCCGACGTGCATAGGCTCAGGCCTTTATCTTGTACCGAGGTTTAGTTTGCTGACGCGCATGGGTTTTATACCCTGATGATGCGCCGAAGCTTTCGCTGACGCGCATGGGCTCACGCCCTGATGATGCGCCGAAGCTCCAATACTGACGCGCATGGGTTTACGCCCTGCTGATGCGCCGAAGCTCCAATGCCGACGTGCATGGGTGATGCGCTGAAGCTGACGCGCATGGGTCTATGCCCTGACGCTGCGTCAATCTATTGATACCTTTTGTCTTTTTGTCTGACTTCTACTTTTGTTGTGCCAGTGTCGATAACGATCCCTCTGTTGAACGAAGTCCTCTTGGATGCTTCTCTTTGCCAAATGGGGGTTGATTTTGATGAGGCGGTGATCAACCCTGCAAAGGATGCTATCTTACAGAACCAACCCCGGGAGAGAATGCTGCAAATCCAGAACCAGTTGCCACTTTTCCTCCAGAGTATGATGGAGAGTGGTAAACTGAAGTCTGCTGAATCTGAAGATGTGACTTTCTTAAAACCTGCCTTTCTGTTTGGCGACCGACTAGTCTCTTCTGAAGCGAAGATACTGAAGATCAAAGAAGACTGGTTCTTCACTGCCAAAGGCATGGTTCTATATATGAGGCAGGTTGACCGCCAGTTGTTGTTGACGGCCTTTTATCGTTTAGCTTCGAAGAGAAGGATGGGTTGGGAACTTACTCCTTCTCAAGGAGGGGCCTTGGGAGGTACCCTTTCGATCGATGCCACCTCGAACCAGCGAGATACTTTGGCTGCTTCACGAGCCGGTTCCTCATTCAGTTACCGAGCCTTGCGTCCCGGGAGCCTCTACAGTGAAGTTCCAAATGACACATTTCCCTTCAGTGCCCCGACCTTTGCAAATCGGATGCTGACAGCGAAGGTCATGTACCCGACAGGTGGCTTTAGGGTCGAGGGTTGGTGTCACTATATTCCGAGGTGGGACGAGTTGACCACTTGGGTGCTTTCAAGGTTCAAAGTTGAGCTTAAGGAGATTGGGCTGACAGCCGCTATTCGGGCTACGCAGGCAGGCGTGGATCTTAATAAGCCTATGTTCCTTGCGCTCTTGGAATTATTCAATGCCCATACTGGCAGCTTTTTCACTCCGGTGGGAGAGTTGGGGTTGGCTCTCCATGAGATGCACGAGGTGTCTAAGCTTCCTTGGGGCTCAGAGCCGTACGAGGAGTATTTCCCGTCAAATGAGGAGATCCGGGTTCTGGAGGATAAGAACCCGGAGATGATGGCTGTATTCAAAGAGGTGATGAGCCACCATTATCTGATGCACCGGAGGGATAGGGGCAAGACCCTTTGTGGGCTTCCTCTGTTCCTTCGGCTCCTCGGGCTGGCAGTCCAGCCCCTGTTGATGAAGAGCCCATTGATACCAAGGTTCAAGCCTCGCAAGTTGAGGTTGGCGGATCTTCTTCCGGTCCGCAAACTGTAGTAGCTCCTCCAACTCCTGCTATGACGCCGCAGGTCCTGGCGGATGCAGACGAATATGTGAAATTCCTCGTCAAGAGGGTGTACAAAATGCTGCAGAAGGGTGTATCTGCTGTGATGGATACCAACGGGAGCTTTGCGACGGCAAGAGCTTTGGCAATGCCCTGTATCGAGCTGATCCGCATTCACCAAGGCCACGACCATATGGCCAAAATTCTGGAGGCTTCGGTGATCGAGCTGGACGAGCAGCTCGCGGAACTTCAGCGCATCCAGCAAAACAACCTCTCCGTCCTGATAGATGCGGAGAAGGGGAAGCTGATTGCCGAGATCGAGTCTTCATACCAGGCCACTGTGGGCATTTGGGAGCACGAGGTGGCTGAGACTGAGGCTGCGGTAGAGCAGTTGTCTCAGTCCATGAAGACGACGGTGGAAACTCGAGCTGTATTGGATGCTAACATCGCGGAGATCGACACCCAGATGCGCCGCCTTGAGGACCAACGGGCCCGACTCCAGTTAGATGCCGAGCGTGTCCGGGCTGAACACGCAGCATTCAAGAAGGAAGAAGCGACTTTTACTCAGCGGACTCTTGCCTTGGCGCAGCAGCGACAACAGCTTGATGAGAAGCATGAGAGCGATACTTCCGCTGGGGCTGTTGAATTGATGCGTCAAGAAGCTGAGCGACGAGTCCTGGCGACTGTGGAGGCCCGTACAGCCGACTTAAGACTTCGAGTCAGGGAGCTCTCATCCCACCCTGGGGAGGTTCAGGGACTGTAGCTTTTCCCCTTTTTATGTTCTTTTGCAACCCTTTGCTGGGGGATAGTGTAGTTTTTGTACTCTCTCTTTCAGAAAATAAAGAAGTACGCAACTTTTTGAGATGTGTTCATTTTTGTTATTATGAACTTGATGATTTGTGTGGACCTATTATCTTTTGCGCACCTTGGTTTTTAGGCACAGATAATAAGTTTGAAGGAACCGGCATGTTTGCTCAGAGGTAATGTGGACGTAGCAATCATTAGGGTTCAAATAATAGAACCATCCTACTCAGAGGTGTGATGGACGTGGTAGAATGATGCTGAGGGATACGCTGAACAACACAGAGGTGATGTGGACGTGGAAGTTCTGCGATCAATGTACGACAATACAGGGGTTGTTTGTACGAGATGTTTACTCAGAGGTAATGTGGACGTGGTAAACATGAAGGGTAGCGTCGGCTTACGTAGCGTAAGATTCCGCTTTGTAGGGTGTAGAGGAACAACTCAGAGGTGATGTGGACGTGGTTGTCTTTCTACTGAAGGAAGCCACGGAACAGCTGGGTTCCAGAAGCGGATGAGTTTGTGGAAGGAGATTGTGTGTGAGCCCTAATGATTGGGCCCACAGATCCCCTTTGGGGAAGTACATGTCTGAAGGATGTCAAGAATAGTATTTCTTTAGGAACTTGCCGTTGATGGGCATCATAAACAAGTCTCCATTGGGTTTGGCGAGGCGGTAAGCACAGTTTGAGTACACCGTCTCTATGATGAAAGGTCCTTCCCACTTGGGCTCAAATTTTCCTGGTGTCTTGTGAGTTAACACCATTGGCCTTCTGACTGCTAAAACCAGGTCGCCAACTTGGAAAGTCCTCTGTTTGACCTTCTTGTTGAAAGCCTGTGATATACGGGCTTGGTAGAGTTCGATGCATTGTTGAGCCAGGAGACGCTTCTCATCGAGTGCCTCCAGTTCCCGCAGACGACGATGTTGATTGTTCTCTTCTGTGAGTTTGTTTGTTATTGCTACGCGGAGTGAGGGTATCTGGATCTCGAGAGGCAGTACCGCTTCGCTTCCGTAGACTAGAGAGAATGGTGTGTTGCCTGTTGGGGTCCGTACCGTTTTGCGGTAGGCCCAAAGGCATTCGCCAAGCTTTTCGTCCCAGTTGCGTTTGTTGGATGACACGACCTTTTTGAGCAGCCTGACGATGGTTTTGTTGAACGCCACTGCTAACCCGTTTGCTACCGGATTATAGGCGGTGGATGCCACATTTTGAATGCGATTCTTGTCACAGAACCTGCTAAAAATGTGGCTGATAAACTGAGGACCGTTGTCATGAATGATCCGTCGGGGTACTCCGAAATGGTAAATGACATGGTATTTGATAAAGCTGACCACCCTGGAGCTCTTTACTTCCGCCAGTGGGACTGCTTCTGCCCATTTGGAGAAGTAATCGGTGATGGCCAGGATGAAGCGGTGTCCTCTTGATGAAGGAGGGGTGATTGGTCCCACAATATCCATGCCCCAGGCTTCGAAGGGCCAGGAGGCGACTGTAGGATGTAGCGGTTCAGACGGTGTATGTATGAAGTCTGCATGAAGTTGGCATGCGTGACACTTCTTAGCATATTCAACAGCGTCGGCGGCCATGGTTGGCCAGTAGTAGCCCATACGCCGCAGTCGATCCTGCAACTTAGGACCGGGTTGATGAGCTCCGGAAGTTCCGTCATGAGCTTCCCGAAGAGCTTCGGCTGCTTCTTCGTTGGACAGGCATCGAAGGAGGAGCCCATCGAAGGAGCGTCGGTACAGTATTTTGGTAGCTGTATCGTAGTAGAATCGAAGATAGCGTCTTCTGACTGAGACAGCTTCCTTCGGGTCCTCTGGAAGGATTCCATAGACAGCAAAGTCGATGAACGGGAACCTCCAGTCTCGAACATTAACACCATTGTTCGTTGGCATGGCGTGAGCCACTCGCAAGCACAGGTTGTTTCTAGGACAAATCAAGTCTCGGCCTGTTACCGTGACATAGTGTTGAGTCCCAAAGGACGCTGCCAATGAGGCTGCGAGGCCAGCCAGAGCGTCAGCCTCCAAGTTTTGTAGATAAGGTACGTGTTCGATGAAGAACCCGGTGAAGGTTGAAATAATATTCAATGCAGCTTCATGGTAAGGGATCAAATCTTTATGGCGAACCTCGTACTGCCCCCGAATTTGGTTCACGACGAGTTTTGAGTCTCCGTAGGCTTCCAGATGGTCGACCCCCAGCTGTTGTGCGAGCTGGAGTCCCATGACGAGTGCATTGTACTCGACAACATTGTTGGAGCACGGCTTTGAAAGGGAGTAAGCACGCTGGATGACCAGCTGATCGGGGAAGACTAAGACTACCCCCACTCCTGCGATGATTTGGCCTTTGGGGCCTGTTCTTGAAGCGCCATCAAAGAACATCCGCCAAACGGAGCTTCCTTCGGTGACGTTGGATTCTTAGACCTCATCCGGGATATCTTCATAGAGCTTTGAGGATTCTGGGATGGGGTGTACGGCTAAAAAGTCAGCCAGAGCTTGACCTTTAACAGCTTTTTGTGGGACAAATACCATATTATACGGTGTTAGCAAGATCGCCCATGTGGCTAGCCGGGAGTTCAATGATCCTGGCTTCGTCATGAGGACTCTGAGCGGATTTACTCGGGAAATGATATGAATTGTTTGGCCCGAGACATAATGACGAGTCTTCTGGATGGCAAACACCAAAGCCAAGCACTCCTTTTCAACGGGATTGTACCGGTGTTCGGCCCCGATGAGCGTTCGACTGAGGTAGTAGATTGCTTGCTCATAGCCTGTATCGCTGTTTTGAGCCAGCAGAGCGCCAAGAGAATGATCCATGGCACGGACGTAGAGAAGAAATGGTTTACCGGCGACTGGTGCTACCAGGACTGGTGGGCTCGTCAAGTAGGCTTTGATGTCGTCGAAAGCCTTTTGGCACTCCTCTGTCCAGACATAAGAGACTCCCTTCTTCATGAGCTGAGTAAAGGGTTGACATTTACCGGAGAGGTTTGCTATGAACCTCCGGATGTATGCCAGACGTCCCTGTAAGCCTCGAAGTTCTCAAAGATTCTTCGGAGGGTCCATGTTAAGGATGGCTTTGGTCTTCTCAGGATCAACATGGATGCCTTTCGCCGTGATGACAAAGCCCAAGAATTTGCCGCTAGAAACCCCCAGGAAGGATTTAGCGGGGTTCATCTTGAGTTGATGTGCCCGCATGAGATCAAAGACTGTCTTCAGGTCCTGTAAGTTATCTCCTTTGAGGCGGCTCTTGACCGCGATGTCGTCAACGTAGCATTCGACTGTCTTACGAAGATGTTGACGGAAGATGGTGCTCATGGCTCGTTGGTATGTCACACCGGCATTCTTCAAGCCGAAGGGCATCACTGTGTAGCAGAAAATGCCCTTTGGAGTCCTAAATGACGTATGTTTTGCGTCGTCGGGGAACATCTTGATTTGATTGTAGCCTGAATACCCGTCCATGAAGGACATGCGTTCGAAGCCACATGTGTTGTCGATCATCACATCGGTGATTGGAAGCGGGAATTCGTCCTTCGGGCAAGCAGAATTGAGGTCCCTAAAGTCGATACAGACTCGTATCTTTTCGTTCTTCTTGGTGACAGGTACGACGTTGGCTACCCAGTCTGGATGCTGTTCCTCACGGATGAAGCCACTGGTCAAGAGTTTGTCCACCTCCTGATCGATGGCGTTCATGATGTCCGGACGGAAGCGTCGATGTTGTTGTTTGATAGGTTTGGCATCAGGTAAGATGTTCAACCTATGCATTACGATCTGTGGATCGAGTCCCGGCATATCTTCGTAGCTCCAGGCAAAAACGTCGATATACTCTTTAGCCAGCTGGATTAAAGACTCTCGGTCTTCTCCTTCTAGGCTTTTGCTGATGAAGATGGGTTTGGAAGAAGATCCGTCCCCAAGGTCGATCTGCTCGACTTCATCTTCGGTGGGAGGTTCACGTAACTCAAAATGAGACTCCCATTGCTCTCCTAAGCGTTGAGCCCAGGGTTCTTCTTCGAAGGATTCCGGCGTTTGGTCTTCGCCTTCACCTTTTTGAGGTTGTGCTGACGTCATGTTAGCTGACAACACTTTCCTAAAAACTGATCCGATACTGGTATCGGAATCCCAAGTCGACGCTTCGGACGAGTGGGAATGTTCTACGTCTTCTGCGTCTGAACTCTCTGGAGTTGATGGCGGCATGACATAGCCTATCCCCCGTCGAGTTTTGTTGTAGTAGTCTTGCGGCTTTCCTTTGGGGGTTAAAACCGAAGAGGGAGATGTCGACCTTTGCCGTAGTTTAGGCCTTCGTTGCTTTTTAAGTCGTAGCCCATCTTTTGGATGATGTGCTTTGTCGTATCCGTGTACCGATAGACTTGTACTCTGCCGGTATCAGGTTCTGGCTCGAGTGGCGGGAGGTCTTGATGACGCTCGACTTTGTCCAAAATGATGGATCCTTCGTCTCGGCTTTGTGGAGGGGCTATGAAACAGACTCCTTGAGACGGGACTACTCGATTTACATGATTTACGGTCGTTATTTGTGTTTACAACGACCGTAGAGCGTGATCTAATATATACATGGCATTCCAGTGCGGAAGACAAGAATAATTAAAAGACACTCTATTATTGATAAAATACGAGATCTTATCCCGTGGGATTACATTGTCTAAGGAGGGTGCATCTACGTCAGCAGAGATATATTCGCCAAGCTCCTCATCTGTAAGCACTGGGGTCGGATCAGGAGAATCCACCACAGCTTTGGGGTCTGAGAGGGCGATATAAGCCCTCTCTGGCATCTTGGATGACTGCGGGGGCTTGCCCTTAAGACGCACCTTCAAAGGTGCCTCAACTGCGCCTCCTGTGAGTGGTGCCTTCCCCTGTAATTTCGCCACCAGGGGAGCCGATGTTTGAGGCGGCTTTCCCTTGAGGCGTATCTTCAGGGGAGCCTCAGGAGTCGGTGCTTTCCCTGATAGCTTGATGCTCATTGGAGGTACCTTCTGGGGTGGTTTGTCCTTCAGTCGGATCTTCAGTCGGGCATCTGGATTCGTCTCAGGCTCCGTGTCCGGCTCAGTTACCGTCTCTGCCTCATCATCAGCATCGTTGGCTTCCTCCTCGTCAAGTGGCTTGTACAAGTCGGAATCGGTAAAGTAAGCTTCAATTCCTTTGAAAGGATCGATGTCTGCGAACTCCGTCCGGATGATGCCGTTGGTGGATACATATTTCATGCATTGGTGGAGCATGGAAGGCACCACCATGTACTCATGTAGCCATGGTCGGCCGAGCAGGATGTTGTAGTTGACCTCGGCATCCACCACATAACAAGTCACCTCAGTTTTGAGGTTGCCTATATGACACTTCAGTCGGATCTTGCCCAGTGGCTCGCTTTTGTTAGCGTTGAAGCCACTGATGGTTGTGTTGGAGGGCGCCAGCCGGTACATTGGGATCCCCAGTTTTGATAGCAGCGCCTTCGGGATAATGCTGAGGGAGGACCCTGGATCGATCTGAATCCGGCTCACCTTGACTGAACTGATGTACCCTATATAATACAGCGGTCGGTTATATCGGTGGTGCTTGAGCAGCATGTCCTGTTGGGTGAAAGTTATGTTTGGGATAACTTTCTCCGCACAATGACAGTGCGCACAAGTAGTTGGGAGGTCTTCAGGCTGCTTGACCTGACTGAGAAAGGATTCAGCGTCCTTCAGAGCTTCATAGAGAGCTTCTCGGGAGTCTTTGGAAAGACGCAGGAGCTCAAACAAAGACAAGCGTACAGGAGTACTGGCCAGTTGTGCCAGTATGTCAAAGTTGTGGGGCTTGGCTAGCCCCGAAGCATTCTCCTTCCGTAGAGGTCTGTCGAAACGAGCCTCCACCTGCTTCTGCTTATTGGCTGCTGAGGGTTTAGACGGGCCCTCCTCGGGGATGGTGCCAGGAGGCACCACCTCGGCGGCAGCTTCGCCGGGCTGAGCGTTCTGTTGTGCACGCGTCTGCACTGGAAGTGCCTCTTCCGTTGAAGAAGAGACCGTACGACAAGACTTGATCTTCCTGCCTTTTGATTTGGAGGTAGAGCGTACCTCCGTTTGAGTCACCTCGGAGACGAGGTCGGGATGAATCCAGAGGACCTCTCCTCGAGATGTGGTGAGTGGAATAAGTCCACTCGCATTGTCACGGGTAGGTGGCAAGTTCACCACCTCCATTGTCGCCTTAGGGATGGGGACGACGCCATCTTGTGTGGTGGTCGGCGGCAAGGTACCGAATTGGAGTGACACCACATTGGCTGACACCGTCTTCTCTTCGTAGTCGACGGAGATTACATCCGCATTGATCATGCGCTGGATGTAATTCTTGAGGACGTAGCAGTCCTTGGTCGGGTGTCCGACAAATCGATGGTAGTGACAGTACCTTGGGTTATCCACTTTCCCAACTTCATCGGGCCGCTTTGGGTTCGGAAGTTTAATTTTGTCACCCTGCTTCAGTATTTCAAAGAGTTGCAGAGTGTCTTCGTCGTTGAATGAATACACCTCCTTGGGTCTCGGCGCCAGTGGAGGTTTCTGAGTAGGCGCAGATGCGTCCTTCGAGGCATTAACAGTCAATGCCTGTTTCCCCTTTGCTTCTCTCTCGGAGTTGTTGGCTGCTGATCTTTTCCCCTTATCATCAAAGGCGGGGAAAGCTGACACCCAGAAGACGTGCATTGGCCGCCTTCTTTTCTGCGGCTTCAGCTTCGATGATTAGGGAGCTCCAGTCGGGAGGGAGAGTAGAGTTGAGCCAGAGCTTCACTGCGGGCAGCATGTTCATGCTGCAAGAGGAGAGGAGCGCATATTCTGGCATGCCTGGAGGTAGCCTGAAGCAGGCTTGTCGGAAGCATTCGATGAACACCCAAACCGTTTCTTTCTCCTTCTGGCGTATCTCTATGAGAGATGTCATCGTCATGTCCTTTCCACCGTCGTAGAAGCGATCAAGGAAGAGGTACGTCAAGTCGGTCGAAGGACGATATAGAATTGTCGGGGAGGCTGCAGTACCAGTCATACGCCACCCCTTTTAGGGCCCCAACAAAGATGCTGGTGAGGAGCGCGTCCTCCTTTGGAAGATGCCCCGTTTGCGACTGAAATATGTCAGGTACCGACGCGGAGAGTCCTTTCCGTCGTACGGCATGAGTGTTTGTGGTTTATATTTTGGAGGGTAAACCACCTTGTTCCACTCGAGGGAATAAGGCTGGGGAATGCCCATCTTCTGGCGCTCCTTTTGCCTGTTTTTGGACTCGAAGCGCTCCCGTAAGTCCTTGATCATTTCGACCACATCCTCCGTGGAGCTAGGATTCGGGAAAGGTGGTACTATCTGGAGCGGAGCGTTTGAGGGTTCCGACGTCCGAGGTGCTTCTGTGTCGGAGGGTGCCCGTTGAAGGGGTACACTCGACTCCCCATTGACTCCTGGGTCGGGACCGGTTGAAGGTGTTCTGGTCAAGGCCGACCGAATATCAAACACTGCTTGAGTCAGTGCTTGCATAGAGGCAGAGAGGGTTTTGAGTCCTCCCTCTAACGAGTCTATGCGTTAGACAATGTCCTGCGGTGGCGCATCAGACTCGGCATCATCCCCAGCCATGTATACTGTCCTGACACGGCCAAGAGTGGATGGATTGGTTGAGGCTTCACTCTCGGCCTCACTTTCATATGGGGAGTTACCTCTCCTGGTGTTTCACCTTGGCCACCCCCAGCCACATTCTGGAGGTCATTCTCGACGGGCGCATCCGCAAGGGCCTGATTGTCCTCAGCTCCGTCTTGAAGGGCCTCTTCGTCTCTACCCCCAGCTGTGTCCTGGGAGACATCCTCGTTTCGAGGTGCTTCTGGGAGGCTGACTTCGCCTCGAGGATGAAGATCCGTCGCAGCTGTGCTTTGGACATCTTCATCTTCGGAAGGAGGCTCAACAGGGGTCTGACTACCCCCAACTTCCTCCAAGAACTTCTTCTTCGACCGAGTGCCTTCGAACACCCCAGAGGTCGAGACTGCTGCCTTGGTTTTCCTTGGCTGGCTTTTGGATGAAGACGAGGAATTACCAATCGTCTTCCGGAGTGATGAGGAGTTGGAGACCACATTGCACGAAGCAACTCTTGGCTCCTCTTCTGTTGACACCTTCTCCCCAAGGCAACGTCGGAGGGGTATCGCTGACTGCAGCCGCTGGAAGACTGACTGCCTTGGTGGTACTGCCGCCTTGCAACAGCAGTTGATAGTGACCACCGCACAAGTATGCCCCGTGAGAGGCTCATTGTGCTTGTTGGTCGACTCTCCTGACCGGCGCTTGTGAGCGATCACATTACGCAGGTCGTTGGAGGAGAGTGCTACCTTCACACCCCCTTCAGGCGCATGGCAAGGCCAAACGCCGGGGCGGACAGGTGAGTGCTGCGCCCCCTGATCTAATACCAAGTAGGCATCATGATCAGTAGTGGGGGAACAACAACATTTGAAGTGATTTGAACGGACCTCAAACGCACAACCAGAGGAGGCGCGGGAGTTTAAGACCACTGAATTTGCCGCACTCGACTTGGTTGTGCACGCAGTAGATGCGCCCAAGTGAGATGAGGACTTTGAAGATCGACTCGTTTTTGGTGCCGAAGCACCTGAGTCGACCTTGTATAGCTTGCCATCGGCAGCACGCGTAATTGTGAGCGCGTGCCTCTGACCTGCTGCTGGCATAGCACGTTTGTGGCGCATGGCCCGTGCCGCCTTGGATTTCTTTATACTAGCCCGCTGGGGCGCATAGTACTCAGCATCCAAATTCTCCTCGCCATTACAGCGAGTGAGTCTGTCAAAGACAAAACTTTTTGTGGCGCATCAGAAGTGATACGCGGGGCATTGGCTGCGCCCCTGCTCCGTCGACGCATCTTCCTCGTCTAAGAGAAAGATGGCTGGGGAACGTGGTCAGCCGTACGCTTCCCCGAGAGATGCGCTGCATCAGCGGGCGCACCTTGGTTGTTGAGGACGTCAGCAGGAAGGGAGGGCTGGATTGGCGTATCCCCTTCAATGGTGGTGCCCGAGGCGTCGACCTTGCGCACCCAGACACGGCGGGTCTTCTTCGGCTTCGGCAGCCGCTTCAAAGGACTCGCACTTCCTTCAGAAATGAACTCCTCGTACGCCTGTTGATTGAGGCACAGGACCAGCGTCTTATGGGAGGAGCCCACCTTCACGTCGTCGGCCTGTGACACGACTTTCTCGGAAGAGGAGAAAGAAGTCCCCAGCAGAGTCGCCAGCTTATTTGCCATTAAAATCGTTTGATTGCAAATCTTAATACAAACAGAACAGTGTTACAATATAGGACTTGGATGTAGTCCTAGGAGTACACTTTTATTTAATCTGGGTCCTAAGTGCCAATGGAGCGAGTGGTAATGCGTTGACTCCGTTGACGGGCTGACGACGGTTATCGGTTCTCTGAAGGTGTAGATTGCTCTGGGTGCTGGAGCTTGCTGAGAGGAGGAAGACGTTGAGTGTCTGTATCTACCTCTCTGGTGATATCTGTCTGTATTGTCCGTATGTGTAGGTCTCTGTGTGGAAGAAGGAAATGATTCCTCTATTTATAGCTGGGCAGGTTGGCTGCTCATGCGCGCATATGTAGGATGCGCCGGTACGTGTGGACGCCACGTGGAGACTGCTGATGGAGGCGCATGGATGATGCGCCCTACTCGAGGGATTGAATTCTTCATGCTGCTGTTGTGAGTCGGCACGTAGCAGAGGAGAAGATCTTTCCGTTGCTGAAATCTTGGATGAGTTGAGTCAAAGGACATGTGTCGTCGACTCATGGCTCGGAGATCTCGGATCTGATGGGGGGATGATTTGGTGGGATGCGCCTTGGATTGGGCGCATGATGAGACTTTGGCTCGTGATCTTTAGGAGTCACGAGCGGTTCTGGGCGCATGGCTTTTGAGGCGCATGCAAGCGACTTTCCTTCTGTCTTTCGGGATCAGAGATCAGTCTGGGGCGCATGGCTTTTGAGGTGCATGCAAAGCTTCAACTGGAGACTCTTCTTCTGTCTTTAGGGATCAGTGAAGGATCTGAGACGCATGGCTTTTGAGGCGCATGCGGATGGTTGGGTGGCCACGTGGCAGTAGCCGTCGGGGTAAAGTCATGATGATGCTGACGTTGTGGACACTTCGTTTTCTGCAAAAGCTGTCCACCGTCCAGACTTGGGAAGGCGTGCTGCCAACTCTATCAGTCCAGCATTTAATGTTTGTGACATTCGATGGATAGCTGAGTGGGCGCGTCGGTTGACGTTCCACTAAGCGTATGGGGACGTATGGGGGCGCATCCCCTGTGATGCGCTCGGTTCAGGGCGCATCTGTTGGAGGTGCTTGATGTTTGAAGGGGTGTGATGCGCTGTCCAGCCGGCGCATCCGACACGTCTTTAATGATGCGGCTGTTTCGCTTCTCGAGTGCCTTTAAATAGTCGTTTGGCTGAAGTCGAGGCGTCCGGTTCATCCATTTAATGTGAGTTTATTGCACGGAATTCGGAGAGCCATCCACTTGGCGCGTGGGTTTGATCTGCCTGGCCTATAAATGGTGGCATAGAGAGAAGGTTTGCTTCTCATTCCCTTACGTACTTCCGACATGAACTTGAGTATTCGGGTGCACTCTGTTGACGAGGTGCTCCCGAGGGTAAAGATGAGACGCCATGTCGTCGTTGATGCTCTTGAAGGTGACTGTTACATCCAAAAGACGGAGTCGAGGGCTTCTGAGGCAGGCGGAAGGTGCCTGTTGTATCCAAAGATGGAGATACTCGGGCCTCGTCTCCGTTATTCCGGAAGGGCCGCAGATCGAAATTGCGGTGCTAGGCTCTCTCTTCCTTCAAAGTGGGTGCTGCCCACTCTGATTGTGTTGAAAGCTGCTCCTTTCACCGTGATTTCGATCACGGTCTTCCTTGGTCTTTGGAGGCTCTTTCGAAGCCTCTCCTGGCCACAGATTTGCGGTGCTCTTCTCTTCCTTGGTTTCAGCCAGAGGGTTAAATGCTTTGTGTAATCGAAGCATTTATCAGGTGACCCTGGCTGGAAGAGCGGCACATAACTGGGCTCCTGCTCGGCCAGGTGAGCCTGGTTGGAAGAGTGGCACATAACTGGGCTGCTGAAGGGATGCACATAACTGAGCTGGATGCACATAACTGAGCTGCTGAAGAGATGGCGGAATGCGCCTGGTTGGAGGCGCATGACATCTGTTGTGCCTAACTGGCAGCACATGGTGACTGGCAGCGCATGATGACTGCTGCGCCTATCTGGAGGCGCATGGTGGCCGCTGGCTGTAGACTTAGAATCTTTCCTTTGTAAAAATTCTCCTTTGTACAACCTTTTTTAGACATGTAATAGACTTTATATATAAATAAAAAGTCCTTCTTCAAATGTCTATGGTTATTGACTTTGCTGTGTTCTATTCGAGTTCTGGTGCATGTAGTGTCTGGCGCATGGGCTTTCTGGTTGTAAAATTCCATGCTTCTACAAGTACCTGTATCTTACTTTACTGCATGATTATATTTTCTAACCTGCTATGAACTGTTGAGATGTATTGTGCTCGCTCCTGTCCTGACTGGACCTGTTGATAAATTTTACAGATAGTATGGAGGTTGCCTGCTAGCCTAGAGGAGACACATTAGAGGTTGTATAGATAGCTAGGGTTTTGCTCAGTTTATTTTCAGTTGTCTTGAGTTGTATTTATGGATTTCTGTATTTGAGCTTTGAGATGTATTTCTGGGTTTGTGTATCTTAGACACTTAGACTTCTATCTGCTGTATCTCTTTTGGATTTCATGTTTTATCTATCTTCCTTTATGCTCTACCTTAGATGTGATTGAGTTTACATTCTGCTATGTCACCCCCATTCGGGGAGTATAAACTGCTTAGCCTTATACTGTTAGATGCATGAGACCTAGGACACGTTCTACCGCCGACACTGCGGCGTAGGCTAGGCGTTGTTACGTTCTCGTGCCCTTACTCTAGGGTGCGGGTCGTGACAAGAGGGAATACATATGAGGTCATGAAGGAGATATTGTGTCACACCAAGCTTCTGGAATACGAGTCGGGTATGTAATAAATATCTCATACTATGTGATCTACAAATACACGTCAGTACTCAGTGTTCGTACTAGCGATTGTCGTCGTAAAATTCTATGATAAGAACATAGAAAGACATTTTATGCATTCTATGATAAGAACATAGAAAGACATTTTATGCTAGCCACAAGTCCAATATATATACATAAGTCTAATTTCTAGGAAGTCTAGCACAAGTCAGACTCTCCCTCTCCACCCAAAAAAAAAATCCCAATCTCAAGCACGGTACATATTTCACTACATAATTTTTTTTTCTAAAAATTGCTGAGAAACCCAATTTCGGGGTTGGTTTGTATGAAAAATTGTCACGACCCGCTACCCAAATTGTTGGGCCGGGCCGAGTCATGTCCAGTCTACGCTTGAGATAAGCGCAGTAAGCTGTTCTAGAGATAACAAGATAAGACTAAATGTGCTAACAGTTCTATAAGTAAAGAAGAGTTATAAATGCTCCAAACACAAAAGTCATCTCATATAATAATAAGTCCAAGTACAATTCCGAAATGTAAAACTGGATACAGGTCCAGTTACAAAATACGTAGTCTAATACATGACTACACTAAATATCCCGAGCAACTACACAAACTAGACGAGGTTCTTCGCAGGTACATCCTCGTAAGACAAAGCCTGGTCCTCGGCAGTAACTCCATAATATGAGTCACAGAGCAACTCCTCCTCAGTAAGAATACCTACAACGTTATCCTGTCAGGACGGGAGCAAGTACTGTTTCTAGCAAACTAATATACGAAACATGAAATGGACATAAGAGAAATAAACTGGAATCATGGTATCACATAATCTATCATGGCAAGGACACATATGTCATATAGACAGATGTATATGTAATGTTTAAAACTGTAGCAGGTACGTGATCGTCAATAGGTGTACAATGTACTGAGGCACAATATAAATAAAATGTACATACATACAAGTGCACAGGCATAGGTGTACATCCGTACAGAAATGCGGGATAATGGCCTACGGCGCAGTAACATATAGAATGAAACTTTGCTCGGTACGAATAAGGGGACATGATCACGTACTCAACTATCAGTTTTCCCATAACCCAGATTCTAATCATGTGAGAGATATATAAAGACTGTTCTAAGCATGGTAGTGACTGAAAGTAAATACAACATGTGAAGATTTTACTTGCTACCCCAAGGATCAGCATTTAACATGGTTGGATTCGCAGTTCATTGATGTAACAGTATGTAAAGTTTGTAGAAGTACTTGCCTTTAGCAAAGCAAAGCAGCGATAAAAATGCTATAGATGCCTGGTAACTCGTCACTGTAGAAATAACACATAAACTTAGTTTTTATACTAAGTTAAATACTAAGACACTAGTGGTGCAACGCGACTTTCTAAATGGACACCTAGCCAAATGGTGACTTTGATATAGGAGACCAATGTGGGGTGACACAATACTCAAACTAACTTTCTAGGGTCTTTACACTAGTGCGGGGTGAGGTCCAATACGACTATAACTCAAAACAACACAAAATATTGAAAGTCGTAATTATTCAATAAATAAATCAAACTGTACACTATGTTCCAATAATTTTTGAGATAGACAAAATGCTCAATTTTACATAAAATAGAGTATCAAAATGATCCTTGTTAATTATAGAAATTTATACTAATTTTTCTGGAATTTATAAACTCTCATAAATAATTATTAAAAATCAGCAAACATAAATATACTAAAAATGAGTTCTGTTTTCCTATTTTTATAAAATACCAAAAGCACTTAATAAATGCTGTAAAAATTATAATAAATTGTCTAAATTAACATAGTATTGAAATAAAAAAATTCCCAGATTTTTACAGCAACTAAAATATATATAAAAATTCAAAAACAACAAGCAATAGTTTCTGGAAATTAATTAATTATTTACTATTTTTGTCCATATATTTGAATTGAACCGAAGTCCAGATACAGGACCCAGAGCCATAAATCAAGTCCAATATGACTTGTACAGACTCTGAATGTATTAGACACAATTGGGCCCAAAAACCCATGCTAGGTTTGGACATCAATTGGCCATAACAAATAAAATACAGGAATTTAAATAATAATAATATATTTTAAAGTGGTAAAAATATACAAGTCACAAAATATATAATAAAATAACTTGTAAAATTTTACATAACAATATTTTGTATAAGGTAGAATTTGAAATACATATACAAATATATAACAACAATATTTATATATATACATATATATATATATATATATATATTTTAGTATATATATATATATATATATATATATATATATATATATATATATATATATATATATATATATATATATATATATATATATATATATATATATATATATATATATATATATATATATATATATATATAATGGATATATACATACATATATTAAATATACATATATATATAAGAAATACTAAATTTAAAATATATATATACATATACAAATACTGTATACATATTTATATAAATAGTATATATATAATAATATATATATATATATATATATATATATATATATATATATATATTATTATATATAAAAATAATAATATATATATATATATATATATATATATATATATATATATATATATATATACATAATAATAACTAATAAAAACAAAAAAACATATAATAATAACTAATAAAAATAAAATAAAATAAAAAGAAAACAAACAAAGCAGGGGGGTTCGAACTCGGCCCAGAGGGGTCGGGTTCTTGGGCTCGGTCGGGCTGGCCAGGGGGTCAGTCCGAGCTGTGTGTTAGAGGTTAGGTTAGGGTTAGTGTTATTAAGGTTTTAAGTTAACGGGTTTAAACCCGATAGCACTTGGTCTCTGTGTCCTGACAGTTAAGGACACACGAGTCTCGTGTCCGTACTATGCACGACACGCACGGGTCGAGTTTTACGTGTCCAAACTCACCATCACGTCGCGCGTGTCCTCGCGAGTCATATATGTGTGTACGAGACACGCACGACACGATTCGAAGCTGCTACTTACGTGTCCGGCGAACTGGGGGGTCGTCGACTGTGCTGACGGCGGCTAGAGGCGTCGGGGACGCGGCGCTTGGGTGGCGCTGCGTTCGTCTCTGTGAGACGCGTCGAGTGGTGGCGGTTGTGGGCGGTGATGGTCGCTGTGGAGGGTGGCGGTGGGGTATGGTCGGAGTTAGGGTTCAGACGAAGGGGAAATGGGGAGACGGTGGTCGTGGAGGTGGAAATTTAGTCTAGGGTTAGGGTTTCGGGGTCGGGGGAGTCTTTATAGACAATTTAGGACGGTCGAGACGGTCTAGGTCGGCCGAAAATGGCGGGGATAGGTCGATGGTCATCGGGGGGGCAGCTGGCCAGTCGTCGGGGGTGGGTGAAGTAGGTTTAGCAATTAGGTCCCCCAATTTTTAGGATTTACAGATAGGTCCGTCCCCTATGCTAATGCAAAAGTAAATTTGCAGAACCTAATTAAAACAATTCACAAATTTGCAAACTGCTTTAATAACAATTTGACAAATTGCATAATGATATTAAAATAATTCTAAATATTACAAAACGATATTAAAACAATTTAGTTTATTACAAAATGATATATTTTGATTTAAAACTATTAAAAATCATTTAAAAATTCTAAAAAAATTCCTAAAAATCATAATAAATTATTTTAAAGCTAAATATGTCATTAGCAACTAATTAACACTAATTAAATCAAATTTGAAAAAACAGGGGCTGACAAAAATTCACCCGCGGGATAGGTTTTATGAAATGCCCAGAATTATATATTTCCACGTTAAATATTCTAAGATTTCCTTTAGATGCTCTGTATTTACAAAATTGCCATCTTTATAATACCATAAATACCCTTCACACAAACTCAGATTTGGATTACGATTTTCGTCTTCTTCTTCTTCTTCACGAGAGATCTGAATTTCATTGCTCTCATCTTCAGCAGAGATCGCAAAGATCGTGATTTTCTTCTTCTTCTTCACGAGAGATCTGAATTCCATTGCTCTCATCTTCAGTAGAGATTGCAAAGATCGTTCATAGTTCATTGTACTTTTCTTCAGTCGAACTCCGATCATCGCTCATCATCATCATCATCATCATCATCATCATCATCATCATCATCATCATCATCGTGGAGAGATTTGAAGTTTTTCGACGATTAGGTCAATTGTGGAGAGAAGATCTTCTTTTTCTTTTTCATAAGAGTTAGCATCGTTTTGAAAGAAGAACAAAAACTCTTGAATTTTTGTTTCTCATAATTTTTTTTCCACAAAATAAACAAAAATTTAGGTTTTAGGTTTCTGTCGACTGTTCTCCATCATTCTCCGTAATTTTAACACGGAGAATGACCATTCTCCGTGTTAAAATAACGAAAAATGACCATTCTCTGTGTTAGAATCACAAAAAATAACCATTCTTCGTGCTAAAACCACGGAGAATGACCTTATCCATGTCAAAATGATGGAGAATGGCCATTCTTCGTGTTAAAATGATGGAGGCCATTCTTCGTGTTAAAACCACGAAAAATGGCTATTCTCCGTGTTAAAATGACGGAGAATGGCCATTCTCTTTGTACAAATTGACGAGAATGGTCATTCTCTGTCATTTTAACACGGAGAATGGCTATTTTTTGTCAATTTAACAAGGAGAATGGCCAAATTGACGGAGAATTTTCGTCATTCTAACACGGAGAATGGCCATTCTCCTTGTTAAATTGACGGAGATCATTTTAACACAGAGAATGACTATTCTTTGTCAATTTAACAAGGAGAATGGCCATTCTTCGTAGTTTTAGCACGGAGAATGGTCATTCTCCGTGCTAAAACCACGGGAAGAATGGTCATTCTCCTTATTAAATTGACGGAGAATGGCCATTCCCCTTGTTAAATTGACGGAAAATGGCCATTCTCCGTCATTTTAACACGGAGAATGGCTATTCTTTATCAATTTAACAAGGAGTATGGCCATTCTCCGTGATTTTAGCACGAAGAATGGTTTTCGTGCTAAAACCACGGAGAATGGCCATTCTCCTTGTTAAATTGACAAAGAATAGTCATTCTCCGTGTTAGCTAGGAGAATGACCATTTTTCGTGTTAAATTGACAAAGAATAGTCATTCTCCGTGTTAGAATGACGGAGAATGGCCATTCTCCGACAATTTAACACGGAGAATGGTCATTCTCCTTGTTAAATTGACAAAGAATAGCCATTCTCCGTGTTAGAATGACGGAGAATGGTCATTCTCCGTCAATTTAACTCCTTGTTAAATTGACGGAGAATGTCCATTCTAACACGGAGAATGGCTATTCTTTGTCAATTTAACAAGGATAATGGTCATTCTCCGTGGTTTTAGCACGGAGAATAACACTGAGAATGGTTATTCTTTGTCAATTTAACAAGGAGAATGATCATTCTTCGTGTTATAACACGGAGAATGACTATTCTTTATCAATTTAACAAGGAGAATGACCATTCTCCGTGTTAAATTGACGGAGAATGGCCATTCTCCGTCATTCTAACACGGAGAATGGCTATTCTTTGTTAATTTAACAAGTAGAATGGTCATTCTTCGTGGTTTTAGCACGAAGAATGGCCATTTTTCGTGGTTTTAGCACGGAGAATGGCCATTTTTTGTGGTTTTAGCACGAAGAATGATCATTCTCCTGCAATTTATGTCCAGTTGAAATTTTGAAGGGCCGTAACTTTTGACTGTGAGGTCGAAACGAGCCCCGATTTGTCGCGAAAGTAGCATATTTCCGAGGAGCCGTAGATTAACAGCTTCTTTGTTAGGCGGCCTTTCGAAATTTTAGAATGGCGAAAAAATAATGTTTGGACCTCCGTTTTAACAGTTTTACCGTTTGTCCGTCTTTCCGAAATTTTTCGACGAGTTTTTGAAGAAAGGTTTGAAGATTTTGGAGGAGGAAACCTAGATTCGAAACTGAACGACGTATGGAAGAAGCGGAAGTATCGAAATATTTTTTGAAGAATAGGGTTCGGGGGTGTTTCAATAAATTAGAAGGACAAAAAGGTCATTCAGAACCCCCTTTATATATTTTTCGCTAATTCTGGGCACGCGATGAAATGTTATTTTACAGTAGATTTTTCATAAAAATTTTACAATTTTTGAACATTTCATAAATTTTTCCTAATTTTTTTATAAATAACTCGAGATGTAGATATAACATAGTCTTCAGTTCCAGCTTCCATTTTTCTGTTCTACTTTCTATATCATAGTGTACGACATGCAAGTCCCGGATCAAGGAAAGGTCGAAAAAAAATACAATAATGCTAGGTTTACTACCAAATTCTTACAACCTTCTTACAACCTCACTCATCCATCCCTTACATATGGGTCCCACCGGGTCCCACCACCTCTCACACCCCTCCTGCTACATGGGCTCCACCCAACCCCACCATTTACTTCCCCTCCTCCAATCGAAGCCCGACACGTGGCAGATTGTAGGAGGGTTGTAAGTATTGGTTGTAGGCATAGCAAAGCTCAAAAAAATACTATGGATGTGAACCAACGACGCTTACTATGTGATAGATAAGAAAGTGATATAATTCGTCATACCAAAACCCACCAATAGAAAACTTACATTTTTGTAAAAATATAAAATTTTAAGCAAAACAAAATATTTAATTTTTTAGAAATTAATTATGTTGATAGGTTATATATTATATATTATAACGAAAAATTGCAATACCTCATGTAGTCCCTCCTATTTGTACGAATTCATCTAACAATACAAGATATTTGTTGCAGAGAATTTTAATGTAGCGAGTATCTTGGCTACATGGGCCTCACCTTATCATCTTGTTATGACAAGAAATAGGGCTGCAAACGAGCCAAGCCGAGCCAAGCTTTTGTAAGCTTGAGCTTGGCTTGACTAGAATTAATCGAGCTCAAGCTCGAGCTCGAGCTTGATAATTTTTTTATTTTAGAGCTTGAGCTTGGCTTGAGCTTGTTTATATTAAGCTTGAGCTTGGCTTGGTTTGAGCTCGAGCTTGGCTTGATAAGTAAGTTTGATTCAAGCTTGATAAACAAGCTTGATAAGATCAAAATCAAGCTCGTTAAACTTGTTTTCGAGTTCGCTCAACTTTATTTCAAGCTCATTAAGCTTGATTTCAAGCTTAACAAGCTCGATTTCAATTTACTTAGGTTTGAATTCAAGTACCTATAATATTAACAATTTATTTATAAAAGTTTAATTAAAAAAGATCCTTAATATCAATTATTAAGGACATATAAATATATAATGCACACAAATATACATATACTAAATAAGCTCCTAAACGAGCTTCTAAACGAGCCAGCTCGCAAGCTCATCAACGAGCCAGTTCGCGAGCTCAAACGAGCCGAGTACTTCTAAGCTTGAGCTTGGCTCGTTTATTAAACGAGCTCGAAAATGAAGCTTGAGCTCAGCTTGTTTACTAAACGAACCGAGCTCAAACGAGCTTTTATCGAGCCGAGCTTCGAGCAGCTCGCAAACGGCTTGGCTCATTTGCAGCCCTAACAAGAAAGGTCCAGTATATATGGTTTGAATATAAAGAAAGGCGGCAAAAATATGTATGGGTTAAATTATTTCAAGCTTTCATTGTCCAGAAAATCCACCTCCTACTATCACAATTGATGAAGTGCTCCAAGTAACCAAAATGATTCACTATAAATCCGAATAATAATAGTAATCACTAAGTTATGCTCTTTGAAGTGTTCTGTACAAAACGTGTTCACGCAAATAACTCTCTCTAGAATCAAGGAGCTGGATGGTGATCTAATGGGGGACATTCTTCCCCCTTTTGTATCTAAGAAGGCCCTTGATTGCAGCTCTAATGACGTTTTGATCGATTCCTCGTCAATGAGCTGTTGGACTCCTTGCTCTTGGACGAGGGAGCTTCGATGGACACGGACTCGACAGCCTCTGACCTCAGTCGACCAAGAAGGCAAGAACACGTGTCAGCGTCACTTCCTTGTCCCTGGTATCTTCAGCCAGCCAGTTACATGAGATCCCATCGATGAAGTCTTCCAAGGTGCGGGAGTCCTCGTGGCGCACAGATATCGACGCTGCTGCATGGCCCGCTTGCGGGCTGGCCCGCAGCCAGCTGGCGGTCCTCCACTGGCAGGTAAACCGGCCTGGGACCCATGCCTATAAGGGGGGGAGGGGGGGGGGGGGGGGGGGGGGGGGGGGGGCAATGGGAGCATGCCAGCTGGCGTGCGGTCTAGCCCACAAGCGGGCCAGATATCATTTTCCCACAGATATCTCTGTAGTTTGGCCAGGCTTGATTATGCCAGTTGATGAGGTGACCTTGATAATGATCATAATAACAAATAAGAAACATGTACTTGTGCAAAGAGATCATATGAACAAATGATGTACAACAGTATGCAGTTCCTGAACTTTCTGAGCAATGCAGAAATTCCATCACAAGGAAATGTACCTTTAGCCAGTTGGGAAAGCCGAAGGGGCCTCTTGCACGGATTTCGGAGCGTTCTTCCTCCTTGAAGGCGGGCTGATCCTCACATGCGATCTCGAACACACCCTTGTCCTTCTTGTCCTTGTTAGTTAGTTTCAGGATGGAGGCGTCTTGATTCAGTAGAACGATGTCGCTAGTGCTGATAACAATTTCTGGAACTTTTTGGAACTGGTCGAGCAATGACCTCACTTTCTTATTCGATGCTAGTATTTCTCCCAACTGAAGCCTCCTTGTCAACTCGTTTACGTGTGCAATATCAACACGGAATATGCACCTGACAGGTTTGTGATCACTTCCTGTCACTAAGAGGGTGAAAATTCCAAACCTTAGGTAAGGGAGACTGATGCTTAGGATTTCATATTTTAGGAAAGCAAGCATCATGCCTCATACCTAAGAGAGTGAAAATTCCAAACCTTAGGTAAGGAAGATTGATGCTTAGGATTTCATATTTTAGAAACTAATTGTTTTAAAGAGAGCTTACTGAGAAATTGAACAAATTACAGGGCATTCTGATGAGCATTCTGACAACGAATTGGAACGGTTATCACGGTATAGTATTCTGTCACACCAAGCAGGAATGTGTTTCTTCTCACCGCAATCATATCCTACAAAATAATTGATACAACAATTTTAGCTGCAAATTTATCATAAGAGTTCCTTGGGAAATTGAGGGCTATGGTGGATGGCACTTTATGGCCGTGGCTACCATATTTATAAACAATCAAGCATCAAGAATAGTTGGAACCTATGTTGTATGAATATGGACACGGATACAGATAAGGGCACAATGCAGATACATGATATGGCAAATTTTAGATAAGTACAACATATGACCTTTTGGGCAGGGATACGGTTACGGACACCATATCTTGTGTCCGTTCAACATAGATTAGAACTGTTGAATACTAATTGCAGGCATACCTGATAGTCCTGCTTGGTCCCTTTCAAACTTGTAAGTGGGAGGGAATTTGAAGTGCGCTTCCTGCAATCCTTGGAAGACTTTTCCTGCTTTCATTTCTGCTCGGAGCTGGTCCTTTTCTCTAAGCCAATCGAAGCATCTTTGGGAGACTAAGTCTCTTGCTTCATCATAAGAAATGCCACGAAGGCGATAGTTGAAATCCCCAAGAAAAATGATCATGTCAGCTTCCTATAAGTCAGGTTTTCCAGCATCGCTGACCTGCCATTTCCTAATCAAAGCTATATTTACAACCTTAAAAATATTTCCAGGAAAAGGTAAACTTAGATATTTCGAGTTACTAATTACAAAAATAATTACATACATTTGCCGCACGATTAGAAGACGCAGCACCTGAACAAGGAGAACAAAAACAAATGCCATGACAGGGTTATAATCTGAAAGCACTTTATAGCTACATGAAGGTTGAACATAGGAATCACCATTTTGACCAAGGTGAAATAATTCACAAGAAGAACAAATTTTAATGACTATATATGATACATGACACGATATGAGCATGGTGGCGGGAGAAAGCACCACTTTTGGTATCTCTTAAGTATATACTGGAGTGTTTGTGTCGTGTCTGATACATGTCCAACACGGAAACAGCACTGAATTTGGAGTTTCGTGTTTCCTGATTTATGCTGAAGTGAATCACACTACAAGCATGGACGGTCACATATAAGGCCTTCACCCGCATGGCATGCTTGAGCAATGGACATTAACACACACACACACACACACACGCACACACACGCACACACACATAGATATATCTGCAGTAAGTTAAGAGGATGACCTGTTGGAGTATTAGCTTGGCTGAAAGTCATCGTCTTATAAACGTGATCAAAATCAGCATTGCGCTTATTAACTGCTTCCAAACGTGCAGCAAAATGGCAGTTCACGAAGCACACTATCCGATCATATACTCTCATCTTCAAACCTACAGCTCCCTGAAGATAACCTTTAGCCCATATATCATGTTAAGCAATGAACCTATCTAAGCATATGCAGGAACTAGAAAAACATTATGTTCAACCATGTTAACGTCTAGCATTAACTATAAAAGCATGATAGCTC
The DNA here is from genome assembly GCA_029216955.1 of Iris pallida. NCBI lineage: Eukaryota > Viridiplantae > Streptophyta > Magnoliopsida > Asparagales > Iridaceae > Iris > Iris pallida. The sequence continues at coordinate 14,076,254 of JANAVB010005600.1, forward strand.
AACTAAAATGATTAATTATGGTGAGAGAATAGGTATACATATTCCTGCAAGTTTTAGGCTCCAGAAAAATGATGGAAAATAAATTTGAACCTGATTTCTTAGGATTAACACAACTATTGGTAAAAGCATGAAAACTGAGCTAAATTATCGAAGATTTCAGAGACCGCCAATAATAGTTAAATATATTTTGGCAACTTGAGTTCTAGAATCTAGTAGACGTGATAGAAGATAAATTTAAACCTCTTTTTTTGGAATGACATTGAACTGGAAAAAAGAACACATGGGGTATGGTGTATGACTCGAAATCAAGAAAACCCCATAGAAGAGTTAAACAAGTTTCCAAGATATATATAGTTGTCACTTGTCACTTCTCCACAAGTAGGTGCCGAGTTCGTGGCAAAGCCAGGTGTGAAGAAAGGTCACTGCATATGGGTGCCAAATAAAGGGATGATCACAAAGAGATCATACTTGCTCGACATTAAGGTTGTCAAAGTCGCAAGACGCACTCGAGGCGCAAAGGGTCCATATCGTCCAAGGCGCAAGGCGCACTTAAAACGCGTATCCGAGCGAAGTGAGGCACAAAAATAAATAATAATAATAATATGCATAAATAAATTAGTGATGTAAGAAATAAAATCAACAAAAATATGTTAAATCGTAATCAAGTGAACTAGCATAGCAGTAGTAGCGGTCAACAAAACTAACAATAGTTTGTATTCTCCCCACCACACTTTTAGTCAATTTTAATTTTTCAGTTCAATTGTACCCAACTTTGGCAACCGTGAAAATGATTACCTCCCTCCCACATGTACGAGGTAAGGGCTATCTCTTTGCCTCAAAATTTTTTGTAAAAAAAACCATAAGATGCATATTTTCTTGGTTGCATGCACCTTGGGTGCGCCCGGAGAAAGGCGCATCGCGTAGTGAGGTGCGAGACACATCGTAGGCGCGCCTTTCACTACTAAAATCTGTCAAATCAGCGACGCCACAGGACGTCGCTAAATAGGGAAAATACGTCGCTAATATCGATTAGCGACGTATTTAGCGACGTTTGCATGTAGTCGCGATTAACCTAGTCGCTAAACAACAAAACGTCGCAATACGTCGTTATTGCGACGACACTCAGCGACGCGGACACGTCGCTAATTCAGCGACTACCAGCGACGTAAAACGTCATCATTTACCGACGCAACCTAGCGACGTTGAACGACTTGACATGCATCGATGCTGACCTGGCTTGAGAGCCAAATAGCGACGTTCTGCGACTTTGCTACGTCGCTATAGTACCGACATATAGCGACGTTTAGCGACGTCCTACGTAGCGACGTTTAGTGACGATCAGCGACGGTATTCATCACAGTTAGCGACGTGCCTTATACTTACTTAGCGACGTTACCTTCGTCGCTGGACGTCGCTGAGAGTCGCTGAACGTCGCTAATTTTGAAAAAAAAAATAAAAAAAATTTACAGCATTTGCAGCATCCCCTGCAGCATTCCCTACACCATTTGTTACAACAACGACGGTGTGTATCACGAACACAGTATCACAACACATATACACACAATCACGAACACGTTTGAAACACAATCTCATCAATCAACACAGATATATGAAAATTTGTAACAACAATGTCAAACATAATGGTCCACATAAGAATAATGTATGTATAACCACATAAAAGACCCAACAATGGGCCATCACACAACAATATATATGTCGACTACGGCTGATCAGGAGGAGCATCACCGCTCCTGGAAAGAAGGTAAGCATACTGCTCCGGTGTAAGAACCACCGACGACGATGAAGGAGGAGGCAATGCAACCGCTGGAGAAGGAGGCAGTGTAACCGCTGGAGATGGGTGCGTCCACGTCTCCTCTAGGGCTCGCAGTCTGGCGCTGCATTGCTCCATGCAAGCCGCTATCCTAGTAACGGTGTCGTGAATGGACTAATGTGTCCCCTGTACGTGCTGCACGGTGCGCTCGAGCTCGTCAAAGCGTGCGGTGACCGACGCAGCGTCCCCTTGCGCCTGAGACCCTGGCTGCTCAGCAATCCTCCTCAGCATATCGTCGCGCAGCTCAGCAATCTGGCGGACAATGGTCTCCTCGACTCGGCCTGTGACGGCTGTGAATGCGCACTGGAAGAGGGAGCCCTGGATGCCTGCGTCGCAACAAATGCGCCGTAGGACCCCGTACCGTAGTACGTACCCCTCTGAAGACCACCAACAGCGGTCTTCCAGAGCTCGTCCTCCGACTGAGGCGGAGAGGGCTGCGATGTACCAACCCCTCCCTCTGCCGGTGCACTAGCACTCGCACGCTCATCACGTAGCCTAACATACTCTTCCTAGAAATCATTGTGCATCTCTATACATCAGTACTTACCTAAATTAGCCTAATAAACGTCTAAAATATTTAATTATTATTAAGTATATGGTTATCTGTATATTCTTCAAGTTGTGTTAGAAATTAACGAAATCTAAATTAGTACTTACATAGCTCTGAGTAGCCCGGTCGTCGATGAGCTTTCCGTCCTTCCGATGGGTGGCCAGGAAGACGGTCACCATGTTTGCGTCCTCACCCCTCTGTACCTGCGTGTTTGTTATATTTTATTCTTTAGTAAAATAGAAAATTATATACTCCTACTATCAAAAAACTGCAATAAATTACATACCAGACGACGAAAATGCTCCGTCATAGGAATCGATCCACCACACCACTTTTCGGCCCTCGTCCTAGCCGCCTTCGCCTTCTCCGACCGCTCTCTGTACCGGGACTCCTCAAATCGAGCCCTCATCGTGGTCCACTGGTCAGGTGTGATCCAACCAGCAATCGGCTTTCCGGAGCGCTGACGAGCTTTCTGATCGTCAATTGCATCACGGATCAACTTGGCGACGACGGCAGGAAACTACCTCTCAATCTGCTCGATCCGGTGTGGTGGATAAAAATAAGTCCTCTACAAGAATTACAAATTAAAATAATAAGTTCTAAAAAATGCTTAAAATTATATTAATCATACTAAATTAACTATCTTTAGTTACCTTGAAGTGGACAAACCAGAATGCCTTCCTCTCTTCCGAGGCATCCGAGTAGTTGATCCACGGAACCCCATAGTTGGACCTTATAAAGGAGCCCAACGCTCTCTATACCAACGAGGGACGATATCTGTATACAACGATAACCGACGTATTAATGAATATATATAGATATACAGACATACATAAAATATATATATATATATATATTCATTTAACTTACTTCGTAGGACCGTCGGCCCAAATCTTCATCCTCGTCTCGTCCTGAGGTGCGCATGGAGGGTCGCTCTGGTATCGATCCGCTCGGACGGGAGTAGGGACTACCTCCTCCACCTGCTCCCCACCCGCCATGCTGCTGTCAGCGGTAGGAAGGCTAGGGGAAGGAGTATGATCAGCAAGTCTGGAACTGCTCGTCGCAGGTGTACTGCCACCCGGACCTGCGACCGTATGGTACAATGGAGTGCTCGGGTCAGACGATGGTCCGGAGCCATCCTCTGGTAACGGAGCTCTCTGCCCACCTAAGGACACGGCTCGTCCTGGCCTATCTTCGCGTCGTCCTGAGGTGCCTCCGCGTCGTCCTGCCATGCTGATAATAACATTGGAGTTCATAATTTAAGACTACAGAAATATGAATACATCAAAATCACAGTTTATGATTGAAAATATAAATAAATACAATGACAGTTTAGAAATATCTGCATACATTAGAATTCATAATTTAAGTTTTCAAAAATGATCATAGTTCATAATTTAAGATTACAGAAATATGAATACATCAAAATCACAGTTTCTCAATCATCCTCTGAAAATTCATCTTCTTTGTTTGCCTCCTCCTCCTCATCCTCTTCCTCTTCCTCCTTATCGTCACTAGCATCTCCTTCGTCTTCCCCTTCGGATACTTGTACCTCTTCTACACAAGTAGATATTGAATGGGGAACTTCTGCTGAGTCGACATCAACTGTATTTGGTACAAGAGGCAGCTCGTCCTCCTGATAAGCCACTTCGTCGACGTCGTAGGTATTTCTGGCTTTAGTCTTGCATACTGCCCACCAGTCGTACCTCGTTGTTTCCCGTCTAGGATATGTTGTAAAATATACGAGTTGAGCTTGACTTGCTAGGATAAATGGTTCGTATCCTTGGTATCGACGACGGTAGTTAATATCCACAAGACCATGCTTGTCAATTTTCCATCCTTGATCTTGTATGGGATCGAACCAATCAACTTTGAACAACACGATCTTGGCAGGCTCTATGCCATAGTTGTACGTCAATTCCACGATCTCCCGTAAGACGCCATAGAAATCATTGCCTGGAGTGACATCTTTGTAGTTTGTAGATTTGATACACAAGCAACTGTTTTTTGTGGAATCAAGATCCAGGAAGCTATCTCTGATGAGAGCATTTGTTGACTTGAACTTAAACCCATTCACGCAATAACTTGGCCATATTTTGACGGCATAAATTGGTCCCTTGGCAAGAGTTCTAATAGATTCATTCTCAAGGATGACGTCTGGACGATCGACCTAAACACGAAAAGATACAAAATTAAGTTTAATGTTAAGTTATTTCTTGTGCAGTTGTGAATGGAGGAAGATTCTAACTAGCTTCTTACGTACATATGCAGTCAACCAAGACGGGAAATGAAGTCTCATTTCTTCTTCTACTTCTTCATCTGCAATGTATGATCTACTTGACCTCACCTCATCATTAAATTTGCTGAAAACCAATAAATATCGGGATATACTCGTTAAATTATAATAACGTAATCAACAAATAGATGACTTGAACGTTGAAGATTTTCACTTACCACTCTAGCTTTTCCACTTCATCCTCCTCGCAGTTGAGTAATATATATAACTGGGCAGCCTTTAGTTCCTCATCATTCAAATATCTCTTTTTCAGTTTTTCAGAAGGCTTTCCAAGAGCATTGAAGACTTTCAATAATGCATCATTATATTCTATATCTCCATCGTCGTTCCTCGGAGCTCTTGTTCTATTTGTAGCAATATGAGACTTGAAATACATTGAACAAAAGTTTGTAATCTCCTCAAGGACATAGGCTTCACAAATAGAACCCTTGACCCGTGCCTTATTTTTTACCTTCCTCTTCAGGTGGTTTAGATGGCGCTCGAACGGGTACATCCACCGATAACCGACGGGCCCACCAACACGTGCCTCATATGAAAGATGAATTGGCAAATGCTCCATAGAGTCGAAGAATCCAGGAGGGAACACCCTCTCAAGCTTACACAATGTTACTGCAATGTCCTTCTCCTGTTTTTCAAGCCGATCGACAAGCAACTTAGTAGAACAAAGATCTCTGAAGAATATGCTAAGCTCTGTCAGTGGATCCCAAACGACATGAGGTAAGAATTCCCGAAATGCAATCGGGATTAACCTTTCCATAAAAACGTGACAGTCGTGGCTCTTCATACCCTGTAGTTTGTTCTCCTTCGGGTCAACACATCTTCTCAAATTCGATACGTACCCGTCTGGAAATTTTAGGTCCTGGATCCACCTACAAAGTTTACCTTTGTCCTCCTTGTCCAGTGAGAAAATGGCCCTGGGCTGCTTATACTTCCCACTGCCTTCCTTTATCAAATGCAACTCTGGACGTCTGCATATTTCTTCTAAGTCCAACCTGGCCTTGGGATTGTCTTTCGTCTTCTCCTTTACGTCCATCACAGTATTTATTATATTGTCAAATACATTCTTCTCGATATGCATGACATCCAGGTTATGTCTGAGCAGATGGTCACTCCAATATGGTAGGTCCCAGAATATACTCCTCTTCGTCCAGTTGTGAGCGCGGCCAAATCCATCACACTTGTACCCCGCTGTAGGCTGTTCAATAGCACTTGACAATTCTTTAACTTCTTCCCATATCGTGTCCCCGGACCACCGTGGCGGTGGACTGGACTTCTCTACCACGCCAGCACGAAAAGCATTCCTGTTCCTCCGGTACGGATGATCCTTTGGCAGGAACTGTCGATGACAATCAAAGAAGCACGGTTTTTCTCCGTGTTTCAAACGGAAAGCCTTAGTGCGATCCATGCAATACGGACATGCGAGACGACCATGGGTGCTCCAACCCGATAACATTCCATAGGCCGGAAAATCATTGATGGTCCACATTAGTGCGGCCCTAATCTGAAAGTTCTGCTTTCTGGAAACATCATATGTGGTTGTACCTACTTCCCACAACTGATTCAGCTCATCTACCAAGGGCTGTAAGTACACATCGATGTTCCTCTTCGGGTTCTTCGGACCTGGAATAATAACAGTTAGGAACATGTAAGGAGTCTTCATACACATCCAAGACGGCAAGTTGTACGGAGTAACAATCACAGGCCAACAAGAATATTGTGAGCCCGAAAGTCCAAATGGGGTAAAACCGTCGGAGAAAAGCCCCAATCTGACATTACGCGGCTCCGAAGCAAAATCGGGATACACTCGATCAAAGTGCTTCCATGCTTCCCCGTCGGATGGATAATCCAGTACTCCATCTATTTGTTCCCGCTTGTGCCAACTCATATTATCAGCTGTCTCCTTTGCCATAAACAACCTCTGCAACCGCGACGTCAAAGGCAAATAGTACATCGAATCTGTTGGCTTGCGTGCACCAGAAGTCCTTGTTGTACTAGTTGCCTTGAAGCGATCGGCACCACAAAATCTGTAGGCGTCTTCATCCTTGTCGTCCTTATAGTACAACATGTATCCGTTGCGACATGCATCAATTTTTTCATACCCCATCCAGAGCGATCTCACCATTCTCTTGGATCGGTAGAAGTCTTTAGGTAACTTGCCACCCTCCGACAATATATCTTTAATTAACTCCAGGATTCGGTTGTAGCATTCTTGAGACATGTTAAAATATGATTTTATGCTCAACAATCTTGTAACCACCTCCAACGGTGAATGGTCATCACAACCAGGATATAAAGGAGTCCTTGCATTCTCCAGCAACTCCATGAACTTTGCAGCATTGGCATTCGGTGCCTCCTCAGCTGCATATTGATTGTTCGGATCGAAACAAGGCCCCGCAGCATCGAAAACCATATTCGTCCACCCTTGGTCGTAATCAGCATGCTCGTGGACATCTACATAAGGCTCCACATAAGGCTCCGGCTCGAAGGCTAAAGGCACAAGTTCTCCGTGTGCGGTCCACTGATAATAATTTGGCATGAAACCCCTCGAATACAAATGATATGTCACATCCACTTCCGAATGATATTTCAAGTTGCGACATCTCATACATGGACACTTAATTTTTGTACGGTCCATGTACTGAGGGAACGCCTTGGCAAACTGCAGGAACTATTGCACGCCCTGTATAAATTCATCCCGCACACCGCACAAGTCATCAGGATGACGATTGTACATCCACAAATGGTTCCGCAGATAGTAATTCATATCCATTTTAAGATAATTCTGCAAAGATTGACACAGATAATAATTCATCAGGATGACGATTGTATATCCACAAACGGTTCTGCAGATAGTAATTCATATCCATTTTAAGATAATTACTGCAGAAAGTGAAGACCGACATGAACTAATGCACGAAAGTGACGATTGTACGACCATAAGTTTTATGTTCTTCAACGATATATTTCACATGCATAATTGCCAAGTGTGGGGACGAATGGCTCAGAACACAACCCAAAATTCATTCTAGCATACATTAGTATGAATCATCTATGTTCTATACATATGGTGTAGTATATGTTCTTATCGAATCTAGTATCTGAAAGATGTAACAGAATCAAGATGAACCCACATAATGTAATACTAAGACATTATCTACTACTAAAAGATGTAGTGATAGGTTGTCGTATCATCATTGCCGAGGGATGGGGGTCGGAGGACAGTCAACTTTATCTACGGCTACATAATTTCTGTCTCGCCAGTCGAATGGCTGCAGGGACTATGTCCTGATCACGATGTCGTACCGTAGATTAATGCAAATTTCTTATAGCAAATGTCATACATAGATTTCTGTCTCGCCAGTCGAATGACAGATAATTATACAAATCAAACTAGTCTTAAATACTGGTACCAACTGCCTGAACATGACAGTCCCTAATTTGTACTGGATTTATCCTACCTCTGAGTTTCACACATATTAAAAAGAAAGGCATTTACTGTTAACAAGATAACCTGTCATGAATTGAACAACAGCAGACTTAGATTTAGGATTTAAAATATGGTATTCAAGTCAACTTAATTCAGTCAAAGGGTACTGAACAGAAAGTCTAATTAAGACTTTCAACTAAGCAGGCAGCCTGGACTGCTGTTCAGAACTTGGCAGGCAAAATCCCATACCATCTGATGACAAACCTATACACACCCTTGCCCAAACCATTTGTTTCAGTAGGTAAAACATTCCAGGTTACTCAAGTAACCTGTCGTGCAACATTTGGTGTCAACAGCATTCCTTGTTAATTGTAACATGCATACTATCATATCCCAACTCTGCCAAAACCTGACCAACATACCCTACACTAATCATTCCATATTTCAGTAATGTCAGTGAGCTAAATCATACTCAACTGTCGAGAATACTTAGGAGAAAACTCATTCACAGGATTAGTATCCATCCTTCGTGACATAGCTGAAATTTTATAGGGCTCGATAATAATTATTAGTCAATTTATTCATCATTTCAAAATCCTGAAAATGCCCAAAAAACTCCCAGTATCAGTAAATAGGGCTCGAACCCTAAATTAGAATTCGAATCCAAGCAAAACATCAAATTGACAGTTGATATGCCCAAAAAACTCCCAGTATCAGTATATAGGTGTCACACTGTGAGTCTCGTGTCCACGCAGTGGGACACGACGTGTCCAAACCAACAAAATAGGTATCACACGAACTAGAAGCGAGTCCACGCTCTCGTGTCCCCCGCAGCGAGTCCACTGTGAGTCTCGTGTCCCCCGCAGCGAGTCCACGCTCTTGTGGACACGAACTAGAAGCGAGAGAGAGAGAGCTAGAAGACGAGGAGAAAATAGGAAGCGGGGACAGGGGAGAGTTACCTGAGGAGGAGCTACCTGAGGAAGGAGGAGGAGGAGGAGGGAGATCGCCGGAGGAGCGCCGCGGAGGAGGAGGCCGGAGGAGGGAAATCGCCGAAGGAGCGTTGCGGAGGAGGAGCGCGCGAAAAATTGGGGAGGAAAATTTGTGAATGATCGAAAAGGAAACCCTCGCCGCCTATATGAAACATTTAGCGACGTCCTTCTCGGCCGTCGCTAAACGTCGCTGATATTTAATAAACGGCGATGCTGCTTAAAATGCGTCGCTACACGTCGCTATATCAGCGACGTGTACCGACGAACTTGCGACGCAGATTCCCATTTAACAAATTGTAGCCGCTAGACGTCGCTATTAATCGCTTTTGGCGACAAACAGCGACGTCTTAGATAAACGTCGCTAAACCCCCAAAAATTAGCGACGTTCTTTCTTGGAGTCGCTAAATACGTCGCTGATATGACTTATTTTGGTAGTGTTTGAGTACCATGACCAATTAATAGATGAGAAGGACCATATCTGTGGATAGTTGAGCTTGAAATATAACAAGACCATGATAAAAGCTGATGAATCTCTCTGATTCTATCAAAAATGAATTTAGTTTCTCTTTAAGACTAATAAGATACCAATTTTACTGGGCAATGTGTATCGATACAACCTATGTTGCACAGACACAGAAAAATAGTATCGGTAGTTGTTTCGTGTTTGTACCAGTACAATATCTGTGTTTGTATTCATGCATCATAGGTGACTATAATTGTACATATTTGTAAATGTTCGTATCCCATATCCGTATCGTGTCCTTATCCATATATGTGTATGTATTTGTGCAACATAGGGTACAACTCATATTTCACATGACGTGTTTAATTTGATAAGGGTACGATGGGTTAGTAAGTAAAGCATGGTCAGTCCTATGGGTAACTTTGAAGTTGTACGAAGACAGTAAAGAAACATCTAAGGCAGAGAGGAAAACTGCCAATTTAGCATTGGAGCGTCTCAAATTTATCGAAAGGCTGTTGAAATTGTCTGGACAGGATGTAGGAAGGGAGTTAACAGACCAGGATGCATTATGGTGTTTCTCGTGTGCCCCTTATCTGTTAGTCCAATGATTGTATCATATTTTTGAATATGACTAATTGATTAAGTTTAACAATAATGACGTCACTAATATTTCTATCATATTGCTACTTAAACTTAGCATTGTCCTACTGTTTATTAAATTTATCATACTGCTATACAGCTTTGTTCGCCTAACATGTACTTGCAGACAAGCAGTAAGCATGATCAAACCAAGACATATGCAATAAAAAATTAATGATGGCCAAAGACGACGTTATACAAGAAGATTTCTCTGAACCACCCAACGACCTATCCGGGACCTCGCACTCGGGGTTCCGATGCCCGGTCAACGGACAGGTGTCGAGGGACAACGTCCCCCGTGGGGGTTCGGGGACGAAGTTCGCGAAAGGTATTCAGATTTTCAGATCTGTTTATCTTTGGACAACTATCGTCAAGAAAAAGTCATCATCAAAGTGCTCTTGGTTTTTATATTTTGTTCTGTATTCTATCTTTATTTTATAGGAACAAATGTATATTGGGTTCGCAATTGGCATTAGAAAGTTCAAACCTAAGCTTAAACAAACATTCTAGTCCACCAAACCAAACTGGCCAACCCAATCTATAAATAAGTTCACTCAAATCTGCCTGAACCCAAACCAGAAACATTCTGGAAATGAGGTGACCGAACTCGAACCGAGTTCTGTCCGAACTCGGACCGAACTTGGTCCCCCTGACCCAGTTTGCTGTTTGACCGTTCCGTCCTAGAGACCAGGCTCTTACGTTCGAATTTATAAAGTTAGGGGACCGAACTCTGTCCGAACTCGGTTCCCAATAAACCTATATATAGCTATGGGTTTTCACCATTTCAACTCACTAATTCACTTTCATATCTTCTACCATCTGAGCTATAAACTTTCTCCATTTCGAAGATCAACTTCCAACCTTCTAGTGCCAACGCGGTTCCAATTTTAGGAGTCTGATCGAATTGTAAAGCTTAGATTTCAAAGTGTTGTCTCTACACCTGTTGTTTTGAAGTTGCGAGTCCTTCGTATTAAAGCTCGTGGTTGAAGTCGTCGTGTCCTTCGGATCAAAGCACGAGATGTAAGAAGTCGACGTGCCCTTCGAATTAAAGCACGTGGTGTAACTGCTATTTCAAATAGTGGATTAATATCGAGCAAAAGTTTTCGAGACTGGACTAGTCCTCTCAGAGGAAAACCAGTATAAACCTCGGTATTTGCGTTTGCTTTTCTCTACTCATTTACTTTACGCATTTACTTATATATTGTTTGCTTCATATTAGTTTGATTACTGCCATATAAATTTTTAGTGGAAATTTTTATTCCGCTGCACGTACGCACTCTATTCACCACCCCCCCTAGAGGTGCTCGATCAACGGTCCTACATTATCTTTACTTCCTCTCTATTTCTATCTTGGTATTATTGCAATTATTTTTAGGAATAGTTTTATTCGTGTAATATTCATCTTGTTTAATCTTAATTTGTGGACTATTCCTTCTCATTTCTTTCTTCTTAACTAAACAATTATGATGTGATAAAATAACTATTATTTGGTTTAGTATGCTTATGAATATGTTGTTTTAATGGATAGCAACTTTATTTATTTATTTATTTTGTTATTTTCTCAAAATAGCCTAATGATTGGCAACGGTAAACATGTACTGACAAATATATGATTGCGCCTTCTCTAGAATATCTATCGAGTTGGCATATTGATTATAGTATTTAGATTATATAGTATAAATTATCCTTGAGATAGCTTTCCATATATCGGACTGCCTAGTTCTGTATAAAGTCTCACAACATTCTGAGGTTTCTTATTAAATGATCATACTTTCAGGATATGAAACACCTTGGTCTTACAACAACAAAGCCTTTATCCCAAATTTCTGGGGTGGGTTATTTTAATCCTTTTCTTCTATTGATCTGTGTTGCAAGTGTCCAAACCACCTAAGTTGTCCTCATCTTGTCCTCAATTGGCACCACATTGGCACCACCTCTAACTTTCTATGGATACACTTATTTCTTATCCTATCGTACAATGTATAGTCACTCATCCATAATAGTATTCTCATTTCCGCTACATTATTTTGGACATGTTGTTTCTTAATTACCTAACAGTCTGATCCATAAAGCATGGTTGGTCTTATAACAATCTTGTAGAATTTTTCATTCCCACTTCAGAGGTATCTTGCGATCATAAAGTACTCCAAAAGCAGTCCTTCATTTCATCCATCATATTATAATTCTATACATGATATCCATCTCAATCTCTCCATTATGATCAATGATTGACCTAATACCGAAAGCTATCACTCTTAGATATCTCTTTTCCATTTATATGAACTCCCCTCTTATTTATCTTTGACTTCGAATTGAAATTACATTTTACTATATTTTCGTTCTACTACCTAAATCCTTTAGATTCCAAATTCTTTCTCTATACTTGTTTTATCATATGCAAATACAACATATGGAGCCTTTTTCTCCTCGTTCACTTGGAATTGTCTCCTAAGAATATAACTTTGCATGTATCCCTTCGGAACCATTAAAATGTAATCAAACATGAACGTTCATTCTCTAAACTACTCACTTTTAATAGCTCCCAACTTCTGGATGCATTAGAACTTCATTTTCTTCAAACGATAGGTATCAAGAAACTTTTAAAAATGTTGGAAATGATTGAAGTGATGAATACCTTGTTACCAATCGCAAGGCCTAACCCGCATGGTACAGCCGCAGCGTCGACATCCCCTATATATGGTATAAAATTCTTTCATACCCTGGTAAAAGGTACAACTCCATTAAAATAAAACTCGTGAAAATAAATGCTCAAAATAAAGAAAGGCAAGAAATATCCATGGGTTGTCTTCTAGTTCTACTTGCAAATACAAATTAAAAGATGAAAACATTAGGCTTTAAAATGAATCTCCATTTTCATAATAAGTATATACCATACAGCAATAAGCAATCCCGCCAGCTGCCTGGAACCAACACGCTCAAATGACATTCCTTCATCTAAGGACTTCCCTATAGAATCTAACCACCAGTTTCCATAAGTGCTCCCCTCGAGTCCAACCTAGAGAAGTAAGACATCCATCAATGCACGAATAACAGTAGAACTTAGAGTCAATATAAATATGAAAAACGCTATGAATATCAAGGTATTCATATAATCATGTTACACAACCTAGCTGCAAAAGTAAGAAATGATGGTTTTGTAAGGTGTTCAGTACTAATTTTCTTTAAGATTGTAACTAGAACATCATATCAGCCTACCAAATTATCCTCCAGAACTGTTGCATCCTAATATTTCTTTCTATGTTGCATGGACTGGGAAAATAGTATCCATATCTGTATCTTGTTTGTACCGTATCCATGTCCGTGCTCGTGCTGCTTAGGTGACTACTATTGTACTTATTTGAAAATATCCGTATCCCGGATCTTTATCGTGTCTTATCCATATCTGTGTCCGTATTTCTGCAACATAGACTTACTCTCTAGGTGATGAACTGACAAGGTCGAGAGAATGCACAAGTTTATGATAAATTGATAACTAACACTAATATAAAGATCTTGGAAACAAGGTACTAAATATGTCCCCGGATAGGTTTAAAGATTTGGGGGCAAAGGAAAGATGAGCCCCTATGATGCAACTGACAGAGAGATGTAAAGGGATGCAAAGCACAAATTTATTCGTGTTTGGGCAATTGTTTCCGATGTTATGATAAAAAGCATGAAACTATATTTTAAATGATATGATTCAGATTGCTCTTACAGATTCTTTCGCTGCAGACACTGCGAGAAACCCAGCACCCATTTCCACCTCTTGTAACCCAACAACAACTACTGAAACTTCTGATGATGCACTAGCCAGCCACGTTATAAGTGAATCACGAGATGCTCTCTCCTGTCCTACATTCCAAGTACCAGCCAGAATTTTGAACTGTCAATTTTGGTATATAACTGCTCTTTACTGTTCAGTTCTGCACGCAAGAAACCGTCAAGAGGCCCTGGAGAAGTCAGGTACCATCCGCGAATCCCACCATGGCTTGCCATCGTAAAGATATAAGAACCGCCCACGGCCATCTCTACGACTGCGGTGCTATGGGCGGCCCATCCTCCAAGCAAACTCCCCTCGAGATCCAGAACCTGGACACTGTCATTTTCGTATCCCACCCATATCCTTTCCCCAAAGGTACAAATACACTGAACAGACGAGGAACAGTGCTGAACCTCTTGTAGACGAATCCCATTTCCATCCCACTGATAAGTGAGCCATGTGTGCATCCAGACCAAATTATTCCGTCCGCTGAAATTGTTACTGCCTCTGTTCTCCGGTTATCGTCTCCTGAACCCTTTGCTGCAACTCTCCAAACAGCGTCAGCAGCTCCCAGCAAGGCATTACGGGAGCGCTAGAGAAAGTTGCCGGAACCTTGTGATTTTTCCTTTTTCGAACTTGCAACGAGTTTTACCTTCATCTCATCCTCCTCACATGAATCCTGGACAGGCGAGGTATCGATTTGAGTCTGAATGTGACCATTTATGCCGAAAACTTTCAGCAGTTCTTTTTTAGGAGCATCTGTTGAAAACTAATAAGGGATTTAGTCCCACATTGGAAAATGTAGTATGAAGAGGAGCTAGACTCCCTATAAATAGTGGAGTAGCCCAACAATAAAATACAACAACAATTATTTTCTACATGATAACAGAGCCATAACCACAAAAAAAAAAAATTCCACCCCTTCCCCAACCCGGCAAACCCACCCCCCTGCCGATCCCCCCCCCACCTGCCGACCCCCCCTGCCGTCCCCTGCTGCCGACCCCCCCCCTGCCGACCCCCCCCCCGCCCCCCCGACGCCCCCTGCTGTCGATTCCCCCCCCTGCCGATTCCCCCCCTGCCCCCCCCCCCCCCTCCCTCTTCCGACCCCACTGCTGCCGAAACCCCCCCCCTTTTTTCCAAAAAAAATAATAATAAAAAAATCCTAATTTGAGAGAGAGATTATGTGGACGGTTATTCGAAGACAGATGGCTGTCAAATGCTTTATTTGCACCTTCTGTTCCTAGATTACGCCCTCCGGAATTACAAATGCTTTATTTGTTTTCCGTTCTCGATCTGCAAATTAGGATCTACATGCGCGCGCCGGTGTTGGCCACGTTAATAGCGCATTCGTAAGGTCTCTGCTGAAGACTTTACATAAAGACGACGACGACGAAGCCGACGAAGACGACGACGACGAAGCCGCCGACGACGACGAATCACAGTTGATGACGCCATGGATTCGATCAGTGATAAACTGACAGCAGAAGAAATGAAGGCCTTGGTTGATGATATTTTATCCAAGAGTTTAACCGAGGCAACCCCACGTGTGATCCATACTGATGTGGATCCGTCACCCTACAAAATGGGGAAGCTGGACAAGCTGGAGACGAAGTTGGAAGGAACGTTCAACTACTTGAAATGGTCACGGCAGGCCATGCGGACGCTGAAGGGACGTGGCTTAGTTGGCTACGTCAATGGCCAAACCAAGGTGCCAGATGATCCCTCCTCAAAGGAGTTTGCTATTTGGAAAATTGTCAACAATGTTGTGGCTGGATGGTTGACAGCCTCCTTGACCGACCAAGTGTCGGGCAATGTAGAGGCGATGGAGGCTGCTGCTGATATATGGCGGACTTTGAAGGATATGTACTCAGGCTCAGGCAATCCTATACGGGTCTTCCAACTGCAAGATGAACTTGATAGGGTGGTCCAGGACGACCGCACCATCTCTGAGTATACGGCACTGTTGAAGAAGTACTGGTCTGATCTAGATCACTATGATCCTCTTGGGATGGAAGATGTCCAAGTCGAACCAGCATTTGCGAAATATTTCCAAAAGTTCTTGGATTATATTTCGCGACAACGGATGATGAAGTTCTTGAAGGGTCTTAACCCTGTGTTTGAGCATAGAAGGAATGTACTCCTAGCACAGCCCATGCTTCCAACCTTAGAAAAAGCCATAGCTGCCATGGCACAAGAAGAGGCTCGCTTGAAGTTGATGCCCAACAAGGGCTATTTCCAGGGGGAGCAAGCCGCTGTTGACAAGTCTGCCCTTGCTGCCTTTAATCAGCCTCCCTCTGTGGCCGGTGTTTGCCAAAACTGTGGTGAGTCAGGACATTACATCAGATTTTGTCCAAATCTCCTGCAAAGTCAGTCGAGTGATCGTGGACGGGGCCGCGGAGGACGTCGAGGTGGTAGAGGCGGTTATGCTGGTAGAAGGAGAAATTATTCTAGAGGACACAAAGCTAATCTGGCGGAGGAAAGGGGAGAAAATCACCTGGCTGAGTTAACCCCTCTTGAGAAGGAGTTCCTCGCGAGGTTACGCAGCACGAAGTCGGGTTCGGACGGCAGTCATGGGGCGTCATCTACCTCGGGGGACCACATCACTTGCTTTGTCCAAACCAGCACAGGTATTCCTGCGCGTGCTCTTGCAGCAGCTGTCCACCAACCAGGTTGGATTATGGACTCTGGGACATCTCGCCATGTCACGGGCTCCCGCGGTGAGTTTCAGGACTATACTCACTTACCGACGCCGGAGAGCATTCAGACTGTTGATGGTACCTCCAGCCCTGTCATGGGTAAAGTCACTGTCGCATGCACCCCTTCTCTCACTCTCACCAATGTCTTACATGTTCCGTCTTTTCCTGTCAATCTTCTTTCTATTAGTGCCATTATTCTTGATCTTAACTGTACTGTTTCCTTTGACATTCCTACGGTGACTTTTCAGGAGAAGGGGACAGGACGACGACTAGGGACTGGCACATGGCATAAGGGACTGTGGTACTTGGACAGGACTGGACTGGACAAAGCATTGGCATCTCTGGTAGCAGACACACCACCGGAAGATTCACGGCGCAGTGTAGAAGATGAATTGCTACTCCACCACCAGCGTGTCAGTTATTCTTCTTTTAAAATTATTAGTCGAATGTATCCGTCCTTATACCAAAGGGCTAATAAAGAGAAGTTATTTTGTCATGCTTGTGAGTTGGGTAAACATACCAGAAGCACGTATGTGAGTTCAGGAAGTAGAAGTTCAGCTGCATATGATATGATACATTCGGACGTATGGGGCCCTTGTCCTACAACCGGTATTAACGGTTTTCGATGGTTCGTCACTTTTATTGATTGTTATACTCGCATGACATGGGTCTACCTTATGAAGAATAAAAGTGACGTCTTTGAGGCGTTTCGAAACTTTCATCGCCGGGTAGAAACACAATATGACACTAAAATTAAGTGCTTAGGGTCTGACAATGGGACGGAGTATACAAATAAGAAGGTTGCTGAGTATTTATCCACTCATGGAATACTACAGCAAACTTCATGTGCCTATACTCCGACACAAAATGGTGTGGCCGAACGGAAGAACAGACACCTGCTGGAGGTCGCACGGACGATGATGCTGGCTATGAATGTAATGCCCATATCTCGTATTACGTATTTGGAATACGTGTACGTATTTTGACCCGTATTGCATGTCTTCCTGCCTAATTTATTTTGGCATTTCATTGATTGGTTTATCTTGGTTCGGTTCGATTTGTTGGCTTGGTTCGGTTTTGCTTGATTTTATGTGAACCAAAACCACCCCACCTACCACCATCACCATTTATTAACTCCCACCTACCACCACTCCCACCATAAATATCAATCCCACTCTCTCTCTTCCATTATTACTCATTACTCATTTCTTTTTCTCCATCTTTACTCTTTACCTACCAGGAGAGAGAGAGAGAGAGCTTAGGCAAGTGCAACTTGTTTCATGGAGGAACCCCATTTTTATTGTTCCATTGTCTTCCTCATGTGTTTCTAACCCACTTTAGTACTTAACACTTTTCATTTCTGTAGATAATTTCTTGTAGATCTAGTTTTGTGGTATTTTCGGTTTCCATGAATTTTGATCTATCAAACTTGCATATTTTTGCTAGTTGATGGTTCCATGTTGTAGAGAATTTCATTCTGCCCCAATTTGACTTATGGAAATCCAGAATTGGACTCTGAATGACGAATTCATGGAGCTTGTAAGTACGGCTTCATGGTGTTCTTCTTCTCGGAAAGTGGAGAAGTGACAGTTCTCTGGCCGCATGGCCATTCACTAGAATAAGCTGCAGCTTTATATAGAATTGTATTATTTAATCTTCTATGCATTTGAAATTGCTTGCAGTCGCATGGGATTATACTTGGCCACCTTAGCATTAAATGCATGCACGTGGGAGTAAGCTTAGCATTAATGCTTGGCCACATTATCATGGCTTAACATTTAATGCTAGCACCCATAGCATTGCATGCATTAGCATGGCCTTACAAAATTGCTGGCCGCATGCATGGGAACAAAGTTGCTTGCATTATTTAATTAGCATTATTTAATGCATTAACATGGCCTTACTTTGCTTACATTTGCATTGGAACAAAGTTGCTAGCCGCATATGGCCTTAGTATAAGCCTTGGCCGCATGAATTGCTAAATGCATTAGCAGTAAAGCATATTTGCATGGGAATAATTAAATGCATTAGCAGTAAAGCATATTTGCATGGGAATAATTAAGTGCATTAGCTTAAAGCATGCATGGCTTTAACTAATGCATTAACAGTAAAGCACATTTGCATGGAAATCATTAGTGCATTAGTTTAAAGCATTCTTAATTGCATTTCTTTAATGCCTAATGCCTAAAGCATTTCTTTAATGCCTAATGCATTTCTTTAATGCTCTGATGCCAGCCGCATAAGCATTTAAGGATGCTTTGATGCCAGCCGCATAAGCATTTAAGGATGCTTTGATGCCAGTCGCATAAGCATTTTCTTAATGCATTTCTTAATGCATTTCCTGGAGCCAGCCGCATGGAGCAAATCCATTGGCCGCATGCAATGCAAGCCTTGCTTGCATTATATTAATGCATGCTTGCCTTGAATCCACGTGGCTTTGCTTGCATGTAATTTAATATTTTATTGTTGTTGGCCAACACTTGTAGCCGCATGGCCCTTAGCTTTTAGTTGCATTCAGCAACTTAGATTGGCCACATGGCCTTACTTTAATTATTTGCATATAGCCATTTTAATTTAGGCCTCCTGGCCCCAATACTTAGTGGCCACGTGTCCTTTTCTTTTGCTTGAGTGGAAGCTTGCATTTATTGCGGGTTCCTCTCTCCTTGTCTTTTCTGGTTGCATGAATATTCCTTGCTGGCCGCATGGCCCCCTTCAGTTATTTTCTAGCCGCATAAGCTTTGGCTGGCCGCATGGGTGGCTCTCCCAATCTCTTTGACCGCATGTGTGTTCTCCCACTTTTGGGCTGTATGGGGTCCACTTTGATTGTTTAAATGTTTTATTTGCCCGAATTGTGGCTCGAATTTCTTTCCACTCCCAACATAAAAGTTGTAGATTTTCTCCTTGGCTTCAAGAATATATATATTATAAATATATTATTATTTAATTGTGCAAGTTTCTCCCCTTCTTGATAAATGACATAACTTGATAGTGACCCGCCGTGGTGCACTCCTGACGAGATAACTTGACCTGACAAATTTGACATGATAACTTGACATAATAATTCTTGATAGTGGCCCGCCGTGGCGCACTCTTGACATGATAAACCTGACATGATATTTCTCGAAATGCTGTTGCGACGGCTAACATGACACGACAAGATTAAATGGCCTGGACACCGTGGACGATTGTGCTTGTACAAATGAACCCGTCTTGTCTTGCATCATGTCTAGGATAGGGACCCCTGAGTACCACGGTCAGGGGTACCCACTAAAATTTACTAAGGCTAATAACTAGAATAATCCAGTAGTCATGAGAGATTTTTCCAGTTACAGGCGATCCCGTTATCCCGGCCATAATTGTTTGGACTTGTAGCCTGCCGTCGAGTATGACACATTTCCAGCCCACTGTCATGTGGGGCACTTCATGAAACAATTTCTACGCACACTATCATGTGTTGCACACCAAGCTACCTAATAATTATTGATAACTGCTTAATGACTCCAAGTCGCCTGGATAACCTGGATAGTCTGCAGGGCTTGTGGCTGCGGAAGAATCTCGTTGCATCTTGCTAGTAACTAGGCCTGTGATAACCCTAGTTAGTTAAAGTATCAAGCCGTACTTATTGCTTGGCCGTGAATGTTGGATGGAGTTTACTCAGTCTAGTCTTTTCTTGATCCTGTATAAGATTGTTACTTGACCTGATTTCTTATATTTATCTTGCCGATAAATGGTGGAAGAAACCAAGTTCTGTTCAGACGAAGGGTTACAACCCCGGTCCTTGTTTGGTTTACGGGTTGTAACCTGGTTATCTGAATAGTCCCATGGTTATTTCATCGTATATCACTTGTCATGCTTTTCCTTAATTACTATCTTTTATTTTGCAATTATATTCTTGTGCTAATTTGCTGGTTTTAGTTTCTAAGTGAAGCCTCCTTTGTGGCACTTGCTCTTTCTGGGGTCTGACCCAGCTGGTTTTGTATGGCCAGATACCGGAGCAGCACCAGAGGATCTACCGACCTTCCAGCCACATGGTGACCACTAGACGGAATCCTGGCAACGAATGGATTATTTTTGGCTCTCCCACTCTATTGTAAAATTATTCTTTTGAGGCGTTTAGCCGCCGAGCAAGTGTTAGCTCGTGTACATTTTTACTTACTGTCTGCCTACGGACTGTAACATGATTGGCAACCTAGGGTTGATCATGTATGACTAAACTCTTGCTAGTCCTCACATTTTGTAACGACTAGCTTCATGATCAGCTGAATATGTAATGTTTGGGACGTCTTACTATTGTATATTTGGTGATCTTACATCTTGTAACTTTATTTGCTTGCTTGAGATTGAGACAATTAGGCTTGTTCTTGACCATAAGAGACTGATGGCTTGTAGATAAACCCTCATATATCTAGACAGCCGTGACCGTATAGTGGAGTGGATCCAATTTCATTATACGTAGCTGGCTATGTCTGCCCCCGCTCTCCAGTGTTCTGGTTCTGGGGCGTGACATGGTTTAAGTGGTGGCCCATGCAGGTCTTGTAAATCAAGATATGTGAGGGTTTACCGAATAGATGTCTCAATCAGTATATGCCCTTGATCTCTGCTCATATCCTCTTGATCCCTGAAATCTTGACCTGATCACATGCTTGTATCGTTGATCTGTCCTGGTCCTTTCTTATTGTTCCCTATGTCGTCTTCTTCAGCGGCATTGTTCCTGGACCTGCCGGTCAGCAAGGTGGAGCACCTCCCGTGGACCAGCAGCAATCCCTCGGTAAGGAGACCAGCTCCAGCACCAGTGCAGCAGCAGTACCAGCCTCCGAGGCCATTGCCGCCTCAGGCTCAAGTCTTTCAGCAGCAGAGACCCCAACTGTATGTCCTGGTCCAAGCTCAGATTCAGAACCGGCAGAGAGGTTTCTAGCAGGATGTCTTTCTTCTTCCTTCTGCCCTCAAATTCCTTGCTTGCATAATTGATTGATTGTTTGATTGATTGCTTAGTATAGCTTGTCCTTGCATCTTTAGCCACTTGATTAAATTTCGAGGACGAAATTCTTTTAAGGTGGGTAGAGTTGTAATGCCCATATCTCGTATTACGTATTTGGAATACGTGTACGTATTTTGACCCGTATTGCATGTCTTCCTGTCTGATTTATTTTGGCATTTCATTGATTGGTTTATCTTGGTTCGGTTCGGTTTGTTGGCTTTGTTCGATTTTGCTTGATTTTATGTGAACCAAACCCACCCCACCTACCACCATCACCATTTATTAACTCCCACCTACCACCACTCCCACCATAAATATCAATCCCACTCTCTCTTCCATTATTACTCATTACTCATTTCTTCTTCTCCATCTTTACTCTTCACCTACCAGGAGAGAGAGAGAGCTTAGCCAAGTGCATCTTGCTTCATGGAGGAACCCCATTTTTATTGTTCCATTGTCTTCCTCATGTGTTTCTAACCCACTTTACTATTTAGCACTTTTCATTTCTGTGGATAATTTCTTGTAGATCTAGTTTTGTGGTATTTTCGATTTCCATGAATTTTGATCTATCAAACTTGCATATTTTTGCTAGTTGATGGTTCCATGTTGTAGAGAATTTCATTCTGCCCCAATTTGACTTATGGAAATCCAGAATTGGACTCTGAATGACGAATTCATGGAGCTTGGAAGTACGGCTTCATGGTGTTCTTCTTCTCGGAAAGTGGAGAAGTGACAGTTCTCTGGCCGCATGGCCATTCACTAGAATAAGCCGCATGGCTTTATATAGAATTGTATTATTTAATCTTCTATGCATTTGAAATTGCTTGCAGCCGCATGGGATTATACTTGGCCACCTTAGCATTAAATGCATGCACGTGGGAGTAAGCTTAGCATTAATGCTTGGCCACATTATCATGGCTTAGTATTTAATGCTAGCACCCATAGCATTGCATGCATTAGCATGGCCTTACAAAATTGCTGGCCGCATGCATGGGAACAAAGTTGCTTGCATTATTTAATTAGCATTATTTAATGCATTAACATGGCCTTACTTTGCTTACATTTGCATTGGAACAAAGTTGCTAGCCGCATATGGCCTTAGTATAAGCCTTGGCCGCATGAATTGCTAAATGCATTAGCAGTAAAGCATATTTGCATGGGAATAATTAAATGCATTAGCAGTAAAGCATATTTGCATGGGAATAATCAAGTGCATTAGCTTAAAGCATACATGGCTTTAACTAATGCATTAACAGTAAAGCACATTTGCATGGGAATCATTAGTGCATTAGTTTAAAGCATTCTTAATTGCATTTCTTTAATGCCTAAAGCATTTCTTTAATGCCTAATGCATTTCTTTAATGCTCTGATGCCAGCCGCATAAGCATTTAAGGATGCTTTGATGCCAGCCGCATAAGCATTTTCTTAATGCATTTCTTAATGCATTTCCTGGAGCCAGCCGCATGGAGCAAATCCACTGGCCGCATGCAATGCAAGCCTTGCTTGCATTATATTAATGCATGCTTGTCTTGAATCCACGTGGCTTTGCTTGCATGTAATTTAATATTTTATTGTTGTTGGCCAACACTTGTAGCCGCATGGCCCTTAGCTTTTAGTTGCATTCAGCAACTTAGATTGGCCACATGGCCTTACTTTAATTATTTGCATATAGCCATTTTAATTTAGGCCTTCTGGCCCCAGTACTTAGTGGCCACGTGTCCTTTTCTTTTGCTTGAGTGGAAGCTTGCATTTATTGCGGGTTCCTCTCTCCTTGTCTTTTCTGGTTGCATGAATATTCCTTGCTGGCCGCATGGCCCCCTTCAGTTATTTTCTAGCCGCATAAGCTTTGGCTGGCCGCATGGGTGGCTCTCCCACTCTCTTTGACCGTATGTGTGTTCTCCCACTTTTGGGCCGCATGGGGTCCACTTTGATTGTTTAAATGTTTTATTTGCCCGAATTGTGGCTCGAATTTCTTCCCACTCCCAACATGAAAGTTGTAGAGTTTTTCCTTGGCTTCAAGAATATATATATTAAAAATATATTATTATTTAATTGTGCAAGTTTCTCCCCTCTTGATAAATGACATAACTTGATAGTGACCCGCCGTGGTGCACTCCTGACGAGATAACTTGACCTGACAAATTTGACATGATAACTTGACATGATAATTCTTGATAGTGGTCCGCCGTGGCGCACTCTTGACATGATAAACCTGACATAATATTTCTCGAAATGTTGTTGCGACGGCTAACATGACACGACAAGATTGAATGGCCTGGACACCGTGGACGATTGTGCTTGTACAAATGAACCCGTCTTGTCTTGCATCATGTCTCGGATAGGGACCCCTGAGTACCACGGTTAGGGGTACCCACTAAAATTTACTAAGGCTAATAACTAGAATAATCCAGTAGTCATGAGAGATTTTCCCAGTTACAGGCGATCCCGTTATCCCGGCCATAATTGTTTGGACTTGTAGCCTGCCGTCGAGTAGGGCACATTTCCAGCCCACTGTCATGTGGGGCACTTCATGAAACAATTTCTACGCACACTGTCATGTGTTGCACACCAAGCTACCTAATAATTATTGATAACTGCTTAATGAATCCAAGTCGCCTGGATAACCTGGATGGTCTGCAGGGCTTGTGGCTGCGGAAGAATCTCGTTGCATCTTGCTAGTAACTAGGCCTGTGATAACCCTAGTTAGTTAAAGTATCAAGCCGTACTTATTGCTTGGCCGTGAATGTTGGATGAAGTTTACTCAGTCTAGTCTTGTCTTGATCCTGTACAAGATTGTTACTTGACCTGATTTCTTATATTTATCTTGTCGATAAATGGTGGGAGAAACCAAGTTCTGTTCAGACGAAGGGTTACAACCCCGGTCCTTGTTTGGTTTACGGGTTGTAACCTGGTTATCTGAATAGTCCCATGGTTATCTCATCGTATATCACTTGTCATGCTTTTACTTAATTACTGTCTTTTATTTTGCAATTATATTCTTGTGCTAACTGCTGGTTTTAGTTCCTAAGTGAAGCCTCCTTTGTGGCACTTGCTCTTTCTGGGGTCTGACCCAGCTGGTTTTGTATGGCCAGATACCGAAGCAGCACCAGAGGATCTACCGACCTTCCAGCCACATGGTGACCACTAGACAGAATCCTGGCAACGAGTGGGTTATTTTTGGCTCTCCCACTCTATTGTAAAATTATTCTTTTGAGGCGTTTAGCCGCCGAACAAGTGTTAGCTCGTGTACATTTTTACTTACTGTCTGCCTACGGGCTGTAACATGATTGGCAACCTAGGGTTGATCATGTATGACTAAACTCTTGCTAGTCCTCACATTTTGTAACGACTAGCTTCATGATCAGCTGAATATGTAATATTTGGGACGCCGTACTATTGTATATTTGGTAATCTTACATCTTGTAACTTTATTTGCTTGCTTGAGATTGAGACAATTAGGCTTGTTCTTGACCATAAGAGACTGATGGCTTGTAGATAAACCCTTATATATCTAGACAGCCGTGACCGTATAGTGGAGTGGATCCCATTTCATTATACGTAGCTGGCTATGTCTGCCCCCGCTCTCCAGTGTTCTGGTTCTGGGGCGTGACAATGAATGTCCGAAACACTTATGGGGGCAGGCGGTGTTAACGGCCTCTTATCTCATCAACAGAATGCCATCTCAGGTATTGGACTGGAAGACACCGTTGGAGATGCTTACTGGTACAACCACGTACACTGTTCCACCGAAAGTATTTGGGTGTGTATATTTTGTCCAAGATAATAGGCCAGGAGTTGGCAAACTGGATCCTAGAGCGGTTAAATGTGTCTTTGTCGGGTATACGGTAACTCAGAAGGGATACGCATGTTAGAGCCCAGTTGAGCGGAAGATGTTTGTAAGCATGGGCGTTACATTTAGAGAACTGGAACCATATTACGGTTCGGATGATGGTTCCGCGTTTGGTGACACATCTAACACAGAGGGTGTTAGATGTGAGGGGGAGAAAATACGTCCATCTGTGGTAGTCGGTTCGGTTCCATGCCCGGTCGTGAAAAACTGGACGAAAGGAGGAGAAAGCAGTGACTCCGATACAGAAGATGAAGAAGATATATATGTTAAACAGGGGGAGCAGTAGACAATGGAAAAGGAGCTCCAAGTCTACAGAAGGAGACAGCAGAAGTCCAGTACTGTGCCTGTACCGTGCCCTGTGCCTACTGTACCAAGTCCCTCGTCTACTCCTGCTCCAACTCTTGAAGATGTTGCTCCCGCACTGAATCAATCTGATTCTGATGCGGATCTCTCTGACTCTGATGGTATGATCTCTCCACCACCTATTGCTCCCTTAAGGAGATCTTCTCGCATCAATGCGGGTAAGGCTCCTAGTCGTTTTGATGATTATGAACATGATATTGCCAACTACCTGTCTTATTCTAATATTTCTTCGAATTATCGAGCCTTCATTGCATCATTAGACTCTACTTCGTTGTCAAAATGTTGGCAAGAAGCAAAGAAAGATCCAAGGTGGAAAGCTGCTATGATGGAAGAACTTGGGACACTGGAGAAAAATAAGACGTGGGAGCTGGTTCCATTACCCAAAGGGAAGAAAATTGTGGGATGCAAATGGGTGTACATAGTAAAGGAGACGTCAGAAGGAAAAGTAGAACGATACAAGGCAAGGTTGGTTGCAAAAGGATACACACAATCATATGGCATCGACTATGATGAGACGTTTGCTCCAGTAGCGAAAATGAGCACCGTAAGAACTCTAGTCTCCATTGCAGCAAACTATGGGTGGAAGCTATACCAGTTAGATGTGAAGAATGCCTTTCTCCATAGGGACCTACAAGAAGAAGTGTACATGGAACTCCCGCCAGGATGCTACGCTACATAATCAGACGGAGGGACGTCGCATGGAAAAGTGTGCAAGCTAAAGAAGTCACTATATGGACTCAAGCAATCTCCTCGAGCCTGGTTTGACAGATTCAGAAAGGCTGTTACAGGCATGGGATACCATCAAGCAAATGCAGATCATACGGTCTTTCTTCAGCATGCAAGAGGCCACATCACTATACTTGCGGTATACGTGGATGATATAGTAATCACAGGTAATGATGAAGTCGAGATCGCTAAGCTGAAGTCAAAACTCGCGAAGGAGTTTGAGGTGAAGGATTTAGGAGCGATGAGGTACTTTCTAGGTATCGAGGTGTGTGAAGGCGAACAAGGAATTGTTCTCTCACAGAAAAAATACGTACTAGATCTGCTGAAGGAGACAGGGATGCTGGGATGCAAAGCAGCAGTCACTCCAATTGACCAGAAGTGCAAGTTGGGAGCAGAAGCAGGAAAGCCAGTTGATCGTGAAAGATATCAACGACTTATAGGAAGATTGATTTATCTGGGGCACACTCGCCCTGATATCTCATTTGCGGTGAGTGTAGTAAGTCGCTACATGCATGATCCAAGAACGGGTCATATGGATGCAGTATTTCAGATCTTGAGATATCTGAAAGGGACGCCGGGGAAAGGACTATGGTTCAAGAAGAATGGATGTATAGAAGTTGAGGGATATTGCGATGCAGACTGGGCGAGTTGCATAGACGATAGAAGGTCTACCACGGAATATTGTGTCTTTGTAGGAGGAAACTTGGTCTCATGGAGAAGCAAGAAATAGTCAGTGGTAGCACGGTCTACAGCTGAAGCAGAATACAGAGCAATGGCTTTAGGAGTGTCGGAGTTGCTGTGGGTGAAAGAGTTGCTGACAGAGTTGAAGCTGGACAAGGGAGCACCGTTACGTCTTCTGAGAGATAGTCAAGCTGCAATAAGTATAGCTAACAATCCAGTTCAGCACGACAGAACGAAGCACATCGAGATCGATCGATTCTTCACCAAAGAAAAGCTGGAACAAGGGATACTGAAGATTGATCATGTTCGCTCAGAAGAACAAGTGGCAGACTGTCTGACTAAGGGTCTTAGTTCATTAAGTCTGTCGAAGCTATGTAACAAGATGGGAATGATTAATATCTATCGTCCATCTTGAGGAGGAGTGTTGAGAACTAATAAGGGATTTAGTCCCACATTGAAAAATGTAGTATGAAGAGGAGCTAGACTCCCTATAAATAGTGGAGTAGCCCAACAATAAAATACAACAACAATTATTTCTACAGCATCCCTGCATTGTTAAACAAAAGAATATCTGAATCAGAACTAAAGATTCAAATGGGTGCCATAAGAAATCAAGATTCAAGCTCAAGCAAGCTGAAGAAGTTATACCAGACTGCAAAGGATAGGTTACTACCACTCCACACTTTCGATCTAGAGTTATCGGATAACATATATTTGACTTCTGCACTAGGCAAAGAACACACCCCATCGACAGTTGACTGGCTCCTGTGGTCGACAAATGGTTTCTCGATTAATAAACCGGCAATATGTCTCTCTTCCGTTGTCGAAGAAAGAGACTTGTCAATGGCTTCCCAAGGCCATACCTTTATGATTCCACCTTCGAAGCCCGACCACAGTTCACCTGGAGTCAACAAAAATGTTAAAAGGAAATACCATTACAAGAGTTACGTGATTGGTCCATCATCATCCAAACCCTTATTCCATCAGAATGGGGTCGGCAATAGAGCATAAGAAAGCCTAATACTATGACCGGTTGTCAACCTGACGTCAAACATCTATGTCGATGTCAATTTCCCAGCCCAAAGTAGTCATGAGATAGGAAAGGGTCATGCTATACAACATAGGTGGCCAATTGGCTGGTAGAGAGATCTACCTTTGAATTGCAGTTTAAGCTCATGCGACCAAGGAACACCCTCCAAGTTCTCCTAGACTATAAGGGTATACACGAAGAGATAAAGGTGATACATTTTTTTTACGGTGAATTGCATTCGTCTCTGTGATACATTACGCCAAATAGTGAAGGAATGACAAGTATGTTAATCACATAAATCTTATTTCTGCTCCATTAGGGACTAGCAGCATTGACAGTCCAAAAGTCGGTTGTCTATCAGCGTCATTGTGTCGGGTACATGTTGAGCACAACACAAACACTTGAAACACACTAAGGAGAGACAAGATATTTGTTGTGTGTATGTCACCATGTATGTATCATGTCGTGACATGTGTGTCCGTACAACATAGCTTAAGAATCATCTCCTCGTCTCATCTATAATTACGAAGGAAGTGTTGAGATTACCATAACAAGTGATGGCGAGCGAGATCACCGGACCCCGGTGCGCCTGCCACGTCAACCCCACCTTGAGCTCCTCCTCCTCCTCTTCCCCCGCTGCCTCCGTCCCCACTGCCCACCCCCTCATCTTCCCGTCCCGGTGCCCGCTCCACACGATCCCCCTCCACTCGTCCGCGACAATGCAGACGGCTGGGGGGGGGGGGGGGGGGGGGGGGGGGGGGGGTCCACACCGACTCCCTGAACGGCGCGGCCATCTCGTCCCCCCTCCTCCTAACCCCTTTTGCCGTGGGTCCAACACGCGGTTCAGGTCCCAGAAACGGACCCCGCACGACGGCACGAGAACGGGACGGTGCGGAGGGAGGCGGCGGCCTGGGTCTCGCGGAGCGGGTGGGGGCGGAGGTCGAGGGGAGGGGGGCGGCCGGGGTGCATCGCGGCGCGGCGGGGGAGCTTGAACATTCCGGCGTCGCCGCCGGTGCCGAGGAACTCGGGGAGGGGGCCGTTGTCGGGGGAGGCGGAGCTTTTGGGTAGCGGGTCGTGGCGGGTGGAGTGGGGGTAGGAGTAAGAGCGGGCATTGCTGCCGGCTGCGGCGCTGGTCTTGTCGACGTCGAGGCTGTGCTGCTTCTTGTTGAGGGGCTGGCTGTAGGACTTGGGCTTGGGGTCGGCGGTGGCCGTGCGGGTGGCGGCGGTCGGCTCGGAGGCGGAGTGGTGGCCAGGGTCCGCGGAGGAGGAGCTGTTCTTGGTGGCTTTGTTCTTCTTCTCCATTGTTGGGGACGACAGAGAAAGAGAGGAGAGAGAGAATGGGGGAGGAGGAAGATGATAGCGAAGGAACGGACGATGTGCCCGTGGGAAGTTACGGGCGGCCCCTATTTTGCATTCTCAAATCTAAACCGTTTCTGACAGTTAACAAAGGTTTTTGTTCACCCACCAAAAATAGGGTGTTTATTCACCCTATAATAAATAATTATCACGTGTCAAATCCTTTAACTAAAATCAGTTGAATGTTTACAAAATCACTTTCAAAGTGGTGTCTATGTTGAATGAATTTGACACGTGTTAATTTTTTCAGCACTGCTAGCTGGTCCGCCGCCAGCTGGCGCCCTCCATTGGCAGGTCAACCGACATGGGACTCATGCCTATACTGAGGGGCTAATGGGCTTCGGCCACCTGGCGTGCGGTCTGGCCCGCTTGCAGACCAGATAGTGTTTTCCTAATTTTTTTATTGGAGGGTGAACAAGCATCCTAGTTTTGGTAGGTAAACAAAAATGAACTCACAAATTTATTAGGGGCTATCCACCCACATCTCACTAATAAACATGACACTCCCTTTTCGCGAGGACGTACAAGCCTTAGGACCGCTCATGCTCGTCAAGAACAATACATTATATGTCATTTATATCAGATAAAACTTTACGATGCAAGAATTAGTCATTGAACAAGTAAACATCTCTATCTTTTCTCTTTACTATCATGCCACGGAGCCCATTGCTCCTTTCTTTATTTCTTTCTTTCCCTCTTTCATATTAGTTCATTTTATCATTACAAGTTATTCTATATAGTTCTATCTTTGCAGCATACGATAAGAGGGAAACATGTGATCATTCTTATATACGCAAGCATAGCAACATTCTCTTTCTCTTAACTAGCATGACAATAATTATATCAATTAAGCGATAGTCTAACTTTAGCATACAATCTTTTATCTAGCACAATTATAGCAAAGGTTATTTCATTACGCAAGCAGACAAGTTCTTTTGTTAAAGCATACAAGTCATGTTCTATCATTCTTACTGATAACGAACTCATTCTTAGCAACATGCATTCATTTATTCTTATATATTCTTTATTTAACGTGAAAGAATCAAAATGTGAAGTCTTGTCCACTCATCATATTGATACGTCTTCATGTCACAATAAGAGAGTTCTTCCTTAAGGTTTTCTCTCTAACTAGCAAATCAATATCAATATCAATATATAATGCATCAACTGAAGCGGGTCATTACAGTATCACTGTAAGAAAAATGACAATTCTAACTGTATATGGTGGTTCTTTTAATTTTGACAGTTACTTCTGATTATAAAGTGGTTATTCTTTCTAGCCATACAACCTCTGACCTCAACTATTAGTTCACGCATATCATTTTGTTCATCTCCCAAAATCGTTTCCTCTAATATTAGGAAGGAACACACCGTTTCCAACCATTTGATTTACCTATGTTCCCATTTGATAAACTCGCAGACACTACACCTAGCTAGGTGTGTATTAATTATTTTCTTCACAGCATTATCAGCACCCAAATATTTATGCAAAAAAAGCCTTATGGTCCCACTATTTATCCAATAAATCCAGTGGTACACAAAAATATCAAACCATTATTTTAAAAGTTTTTTTGTGCCATTAATTTGTGAAAGTATTCTCCTATACAATATAGCTTCCATTTAGAAACACTAAAAGTTTGATATTTTTAAGTAATTTTTATTCTCCTGATGAATCATATGCTAATATTAAGTCCTTGGAGTATTCAAATTGTATAAAACATGGCTGTAGAAAATTTCTACAATCTTGAGTCTTCTTAGCCGCGACTGTGATGGAATTCCTTGCTTCGAAACCTTAAAATGGATTCGAAACTTCAAAAAATTGCCCAAACTTCATCCTAAACCTATTTTATTTTACTACACTATGATATTTGAGCATTAATAAGGATTGAAAATAATATTTATGTAAATGAAATAAAAAATACAAACATAAAATTAGAGATAGAGGAAGTTGGAGAAAGAAAAAGTTCAGAATTTTGAAGTGAAGGAAGCTTTGGGTGCCATCTCAAAGATGAAGAGAGGAAAGAGAGTAGAAGTTAGAATGTTTGGATTTGTGGAATACGCCCCCCCCCCCCCCCCCCCCCCCTCCCCCTCCCGAAACTAAAAAAAGCTTTTCCTGAAGACTTTCTCTCAAACCAGTAAACCGATATCAATATTCATATGTAATACATCTGTTGAAAGCGGGTCATTACACTTACCATTGGAAAGACTATCAAAGATATATGTTAAAAGCGGGTCATTACACCTACCAATTGGAAGGACTGTCAAAATCGTTTACGGTCTTAAAAAACATAATGTTCATTGAACAACATATTTTTTAGGGCTGTCAATTTTTTGACAGTTACCAATTGGAAGGACTGTCGAAAATTTTGACAGTCCATCATCATCTATGTCGCGACTGTGGGTGAATTTTGAAGTTCAAAATTCTAATATAAGTTCGAAACTTCAGAAATCCGTCCAAAATGAATCATAAATCAAATTTTAATTAGTAGAAGATTAAAAGGTGAAAAAAAAGGGGAAAAAAAATGCTTTTATACTATGTGGGGAACAACCTTTAACAATATTTTTTAGTGGCAAACTTGTAAATTAAAAAATTGGACAATCATGAGTAAGTTTCGTAATGCCTTTATAAAAAGTCTTAACAAAGGCAAATGTGAACTTTCTATTTAATCTATATATATTTTGCATAGTTTCTTCTTAGACAATTTATTTGGGACTATTTCTGAAGTTTCAAACTATATTAACGGAGTTTCGAAGTATCAAAATCAAAACATTCCAGTTAGGAACGACAAATGACTGCAAGATTTTTTGTAGTCCTAGATATGCATAAAACTGCCCAAAATTTGACAGTCCTTAAGACAAAGAAGTATATTTTCAGGATTGCCAAATTTTTGGCGGTCCTAAGCATTGTTCCGACTGCCAAAATTTTGACAGTCGTATGTCATTGCCAACAAGTATGTGTAGAAATATGAAGTTCGAAACCACTAAAATATGGTTCAATACTTCATAATAATATCCATTGGCGAATTGTAAACCAAAAACTAGGATTGGAAGACAAACGTGAGGTGGGAGGAAGGAGGAAAACTCAAAATTTGATGTGTTGTTCCCTATTAAATTTTTGCAGTCCCTAACAAAAGAATGCCTTTAAGTGTGTTGCCCCTAACCTGTGGTGTCCCCTAATAAAACTCTTAACATTTGCCTTAATAAATCCAAGAAGCGCAAATCCATCAAGTGCTGGTTTTCATTGATTTTTCTCCCAAGAAGTGCACTTCCTACACTTTAAAAAGTTGCTTGAAATGTACATCGTTTATCCTCAACCTTTGTCATAACCGAAAGGTCGACTCCTCAACCTTCTATAGGATACGATCACACATAATCAACAACGTGATCCAACAAAAGGCTTCGCTATAAATATGTTACGTTTTTCAACTTAAATTAACCAACCTACACAAATATGGATATAAATTATTTTAATTATCTTATATTTGTTAGTTAAAGTATGTTTATCATATTAGATAAAACAAGAGTTTCGATAATAGTTATATTTGGATCAAATGTTTAATAATTAAAGTTTTGTAAACTAGTATTTAGACCTAAAATAATTTAAAATTTTGTGTAAGAATGACATATGTTATATAAGTAAAATATAGTTATTTTATTTGGTTCATTTATATTAAGGACGGATCTACAAGAGTTGATTATAGAAGCCAGTCAAGTATGGAAATTTATAAGTTGACTTCAATTGGATAAATCATTTAACCGACTAAGTCAATTGATTATCAAAATTATACATCCAGTCGATTAATCGAATAAGGACATTCATAAAACATATTTGTTGGCATTAGCTTCGGACATGCCAAAATCTGATCCAGTTGGGAGTTTAGAGTTGGCCATACGGCGACCGGACCTATTATTGAACAGGTGTATCTATAAAAGAGAAGATATGTTGTTCCCAAAATAAATCTCCCAACTATGAAAATATATATGCTTTCCCCAAAAGGATACAAAAAGTAGCATGTTTAGAAGGGAAAAAAAAAGACAGTTACGACCCTTGTAAGCAATCACATGAATAAAACTTGTATTATATGCGAATCTTTTCGTATCTTCCAAAAGCTTATAATACTTACGTACTTTTGAGATATTCTAATTAATATACAAAATTTAAGCACGTATTTTAGACTTATCTTGTACGAATTATTGACAAAACTGACAAAAAAAGATTTTTTAACATATATTTTTTGGTACTCGGCCGATTTATACTCGTACATTTGTCCTTCTGAAAGGGATGTAACTAGGGCTGCAAATGAGCCAAGCCGTTAGCAAGCGCTGCTCGACGCTCGGCTCGATAAAAGCTCGTTTGAGCTCGGTTCGTTTACTAAACAAGCTGAGCTCAAGCTTCATTTTCGAGCTCGTTTAATAAACGAGCCAAGCTCAAGCTTAGAAGTACTTGTCTCGTTGAGCTTGCGAGCTTGCTCGTTTAGAAGCTCGTTTAAGAGTTCGTTTAGGAGCTTGTTTAGAAGCTCGTTTGTTCTTTATTGAATTCTAATTATATATATATATATATATATATATATATATATATATATATATATATATATATTTGTGCATTATATATTTATGTCCTTAATAATTGATATTAAGGAACTTTTTTAATTAAATTTTTATAAATAAATTGTTAATATTACAGGTACTTGAATTCAAACCTAATTAAATTGAAATCGAGCTCGTTAAGTTTGAAATCAATCTTAATGAGCTTGAAATTAAATTGAGCGAGCTTGAAATCAAGCTTAACGAGCTTAATTTTGAGCTTATCCAGCTTGTTTGTCAAGCTTGAATCAAGCTTGCTTAAAAAAAAAAAATCAAGCTTGCTTATAAAGCCAAGCTCGAGTTCAAACCAAGCCAAACTCAAGCCTAATATAAACAAACTCGAGCCAAGCTCAAGCTCAAGCTCTCAAATTAAAAATTTATCAAGTAAGAGCCCGAGCTTGAGCTCGATTAATTTTAGTCGACCCAAGTTCAAGTTTACAAAAGCTCGGCTCGGCTCGGCTCGGCTCGGCTTGGCTTATTTGCAGCCCTAGATGTAACATCTCAGAACACACGTGCCAACTCCACCACTTCCCACATAAGCCCACAACCGCACGCTTCCCCCTTCCTCCAATTTTTATACATTTTCCCGCCCAACCTGTAGAGGAGAGAGAAAATAAAAAAAATGTGCGGAAGGGCTCGCTGCACTCTGAACCCACAGCAGGTCGCCGCCGCCTGCGGCCTCAGCCCGGCCGACGCCGCCACCGTCCCCACCCAACAAATGGACCGGTAAAATCACACCCCCCCCCCCCCCCCCCCCCCCCCCAAACCCACCCACCCAACCCACAACAAAACCTAACCCTTTATTTTGACCTAAACTGACCCTGTGTTCTTGCAGCTACCGCCCCTCCTACAACGTCGCGCCGGGCGCCAACCTCCCCGTGCTCGCGCTGCGGAAAGACGCGGCGGAGGGATCGGCCGCGGCGGCGCCGGTCGTCCGCTGCATGAAGTGGGGCCTCGTCCCCGGCTTCACGAAGAAGACCGAGAAGCCCGACCACTACCGGATGGTATTCTAAACCCTTTTCCCCCCTCCAAAGTCTAATCTTTTGCTGTTATTAAAGCATCAATAGTAGATGGTGCTCAAAATTTCATCACGAGGCCCAATTTTTTTTATTTTAAAAAAGGTAAATGTAGAATGGGTTTGACTTGTATGAGAATAGTAGGAAATAATAAAGTCACCTCCGCCCCATAGATTGTGTGGTCAAAAATTGATGTGGGAAAAAAAATAATGTAAAATCTAAAATCTAAAAAGTGGGGCCGGGGATGAAGCTTATTTTTCTACAAAATGAGTTCTTACGACCTAGAATCTAGAAATTGGGAGGCCCAAGCCTTGGGTCCTATGGGTGGTATGGAACCGAAAATCTAGAAATTGGGACCGGGGATGAAATTTACTATTCAACCATGAGCTTCAAATTTTTGAATCTATAAATTGGGATCGGGGATAAGCCTTACTAATGATGCTCTTAGAGCATCAATAGTAAGGCACATCCCGATTTCTAGATTCTAGATTCAGAATGTAGGAGCTCATTTTGTAGAATAGTAAGGCTCAATTGGAGTTCCATGATGGTCCCAAGCCACCTACAAGAGCTATAGCTTGGGCCTCAGAATTTCTACATTCAGAATGTAGGAACTCATTTTGTAGAATAGTAACGCTCAATTTGGAGTCCCAATTTCTAGATTCTAGATTAACATTATTTTTTTTACCACATTAATTTTTGACCATACAACCTTTGGGACCAAATGGTCATTTTATTATTTTCTACTATTCCCATACATGCCCAACCCATTCTAGATTTGCTTTTTTGTTATAAATTTGGGCCTCAAGATGCATTTTGAACTCCATCTACTAATGATGCTCTTAGAGCATCAATAGTAAGACCCGTCCCAATTTCTAGATTATATTCAGAATGTAGGAGTTCATTTTGTAAAATAGTAAGGTTCGGTTAGAGTGACACGATGGTCCTGTTCCAGCCACATGAGCTATAGTTTGGGCCACAAGAGCTATAGCTTGGGCCTCATAATTTCTACATTCAAAATGTAGGAACTCGTTTTATAGAATAGTAAGGCTCAATTTGGTGTCCAATTTCTATATTTAACATTATTTTTTATCACATTAATTTTTGACGACAACCTTTGGGACCAAAGGTCGTTTTTTTTACTATTCTCATACAGACCCAACCCATTCTAGATTTACTTTTTTTTGTTATAAATTTGGGTTTCAAGATGCATTTTTGAGCTCCATCTACTAATGATGCACTTAGACCATCAATAGTAAGGCTCATTCCAATTTCTAGATTCTAGATTAAGAATGCATGAGCTTATTTTGTAGAATAATAAGACTCAATTGGAGTTCCATGATGATCCCAACTCACCCACAAGAGCTATAGCGTGGGCCTCATAATTTCTACATTCAAAATGTAGGAACTCGTTTATAGAATAGTAAGGCTCAACTTGGAGCCCTAATTTCTAGATTTAACATTATTTTTTTACCACATCAATTTTTGACTATACAACCTTTGGGACCAAAAGGTCATTTTATCATTTTCTACTATTCCCATACAAATCCAACCCATTCTAGATTTACTGTTTTGTTATAAATTTGAGGCTCAAAATGCATTTTTGAGCTCCATCTACTAATGAGCTCTTAGAGCATCAATAGTAAGACCCATCCCGATTTCTAGATTCTAGATTGAGAATGTAGGGGCTCATTTTGTAGAATAGTAAGGTTCAATTAAAGTGACATGATGGTCCCGTTTCAGCCACAAGAGCTACAGCCCAGGCCTCATAATTTCTACTTTCAGAATGTAGCAATTCATTTTGTAGAATAGTAAGGCTCAATTTGGAGTCCAAATTTCTAGATTCTAGATTTTATATAATTTTTTTACCACATAAATTTTTGATCCCACAACTATTGGGACCAAAGGTAATTTCATCATTTTCTACTATTCCATACAAACTCAACCCATTCTAGATTTACTTTTTTTTGTTATAAGTTTGGGTCTTAAGATGCATTTTTAAGCTCCGTCTACTAATGATGCTCTTAGAAATCAATAGTAAGGCTCATTCCAATTTCTAGATTCTAGATTCAGAATGTAAGAGCCCATTTTGTAGAATAATAAGGTTCAATTAGAGTCACATGATGGTCCCGTCCCAGCCACATGAGCAATAGCCTGGGCCTCTTAATTTCTACATTCAGGATGTAGGAACTCATTTTGTATAATAGTAAGGCTCAATTTGGAGCCTCAATTTCTAGATTATAGATTATAGATTTTATATTATTTTTTTAAAGGAAGAAGGATGACAGGTCTACATCTATTCATCTCATTTGGTTCTCAAGAATTATTTGTTTACTATTCTCATACAAACCCAACACATTCTACATTAATTTTTTTAATTACAAATTTGGGTCTCAAGATGCATTTTTGAGCTCCATCTACTGTTGATGCTCTTAGTCACTCTACTTCTTGAAGTGATTGATGAAATGTTTGAAACCTGAAGTAGTGAAATATTTTCGCTGGTGTTCAAGTCTTTTCTTTAACCTGACCTGATTTTCGATCAGAACCTGAATGAATTTCAGGCTGGGTTCGGATTCTGCACGAACCCAACATGAACCCGACCCCCGGTCGACAGGCCTAGCGTCCGGGTTTCACTGGAACCTGATCCGTCGGGAATGTCGTACCTTTTCACTCGTTGGCTTAATGTGTCTGGAGAATCATGGTTCATACTATTGGTGTATACTCGTTTCGGTATCCGAATGAATTGGAGATGGCATTTTGTTAGTTGATGAAACTAGGGAAATGTTGGATTTTGAAATAGAGGTGTGGAAAGAAGCTTTAGGTCAGAAATGTTGATTTTAAAATTAGTTGGACGAGAACATAATATATGAAATGTAGTTTTTGGTCAAAACATCTAGAAGAAATGAAGGAGCACATCTAGAGTGATTGTTTTCGCTATTCAGGGTTCATTGTATATTATGATGGAATCGAGAATTTTTTGTTCACAAGAGAAAGATGGTTATGGTTGAGGTGGAAGAGCCCTTCCTGAATGCCTTGTGATTGTAGGATGCCTTCAAATTGAGAGTGAAGTTATATAAGACGACAACAGGAATCAAGACCGCGATGTTTTATGGTTCCAAGTGCTGGACAGTTGATAACAACATTTGAAAATGATGAGATGGATGAGTGTCAATACATAAAAAGATAAAACAAGAAAAGAGTGCATCCATGGGAAGTTGAAGGTGACGTGGATTAATAGGATGATAAAATTGTTTTAGATGGTCAAGACATGAGCAGCAAGACTATATAGGCACCTGTAAGCCGTGATATGCTATTAGTAAAGGAGCTATTATAGCTAGAAAAGTGAACGAATAACTAGCTACATCTAAGACACTTTTCTTGACACTCCAATCAAACTCACAGTGGGTCCCCTGGAGAGAATTTGCTATGTAAGGAAAAAAATGTGATCCAGAGGGTGAGCTCGGGCGGAACAGTCCCTCGGGGTAGCTCGAGGGACTTTTGGGAAGCATCCCCCCTAACTCCTAAGGTGGCCCGAAGCTGCCATGGGAGCGTGGAATTTGTGAAATAATCCCCTATGGGTGGCCCGATAGTGCCACAAAAGCATGGGCTTTGGGAAAACAACCCCCATGGGGTGGCTC
The DNA here is from genome assembly GCA_029216955.1 of Iris pallida. Taxonomy (NCBI): domain Eukaryota; kingdom Viridiplantae; phylum Streptophyta; class Magnoliopsida; order Asparagales; family Iridaceae; genus Iris; species Iris pallida. Next base: position 14,115,124 of record JANAVB010005600.1, read on the forward strand.
GAGGGTGCTACACAAGCGTGGCCTTTGGAGAAACAATCTCCTGAAGTGGCCCGAGGATGCAAAGGAAGCGTGTGCATTTGAGGAAATAGTCCAGAGGAAGGCATTTCATCAAAGAGTTGGTGGGCAACTTCTATTTGGCTGGAAAGCCTAGGCTGGGTAGGTGTTGATGAAGGCGGCCAGTGGTGGTGGTTGGCACGGTCATATGATGTCTGCAGCTGAAACGGGAGCTGTAAATGACCTCATCAAGGGGTAGGGGGTGGACGGGTTAGGGTTAGTTACGCCTTAGATCTGAGATCATGATAGAGAATACATTTTGGAATAATGTTGTGATACTTCCTTTAGGCTTTGATGCCAACTATATAAAGGAACAATACATTTATAACTAAGACAAGTGGATAGCTATGCAATAGCTAACAAGGTGGAAATGACAACTAGCAATACCTAGCTACTCCTAAGGCACTATTCTTACCAAAGGGTGGGGTTGGCTGCTCACAATCCTAGGGTGATGGTCATAGCTGGCCACATTATTGGTTTCGGTCTATAGGCTTCACACAGTGTCTGGTCTCTTGGGTTATGGGAAAATTTTCATTCGAGGGATCTTGTTAATTTGTTAAGCAGTGGCAACTATTAACAATGTAGCTGATGTGTTGCTCACAAGTTGTAGCTATCGCAGTGCATATCCTATGCCTGATAGAATCCATTATTTATTTGTTCAGAGTTTTCAGCAACTTGTAGTGGTCATGCAAAGTTCCAAATTTATGTTTGTTAGATATTACTTACAACTTTTTCTCACTTGTAGTTCAATGCTAGATCGGAGTCGGTAAAAGAGAAAGCATCATTCAGGCGACTCATTCCAAGTAATCGATGCCTTGTGGCTGTGGAAGGGTATGGCAACATGCTTAATATCCTTTACTGACTATATTAGTACATATACTTCCTTTATTGACTATATTAGTACATATACTCTTGGACCTTGTCTGTTTACCTTGTTATGTATTAATCTTGTATTAGGTTCTTGTGACAGATAGTATCATAAAGATTTCTCCGTAACTTTAGAACACTGCTGTTGGATCTACAACTTTCGTCATCGAGGCTATAATCTTCGGTTGGAATGCATGGGTTAGTTAAGAATTACATGTACACTATAGGGCTTGAGTTCTTTTAAGTCATTTGGTTGACTAAAATAAATAAACTAGATACTTGGTAAAAGCATGGTAATTCTCCCTTTTTTCTGTTTGATGTACTCTCTAAAATTTGCAACAATGTTTGTGATTAGTTAGAGTCTTAGAGCAAATTCTACAAAACTATGTACGGATTTTCTATGCATCACAACCTCCACTTATCTTCCTGGAGCAAATGTAGCAGCCGAGAAAGCTGAGACTTCACTCTAATAAAATGTGAAAAGGAAATCTACCAAGCTACCTAAGGGCTTTATTTTGGTGGCGTCGAGGATGAACTTCAGTCTCATGCAAGCAGTCTCATGCAAGTTATCCTTCTGGGTGCATGTTTCAGAGTACTGTGAAATTCATTTCCTCCGCGTCGAAAGGCAACCCATATATATATATATATATATATATATATATATATATATATATATATATAGGAAAAAGGGTAAATTTTATTCCAAAAGCAACGCAATAATCTTACTACATACAATCAGAGTGGGACTCCCACTCTTCAGTTCCCTATAGCATTAACATCAAACTCTATGTTATGGAGGATGTCTACCGGAGGGGTGACTAGCCCCTCGAAGATGCGACGGTTCCGTTTCCTTCATACATGCCAAACAGCGGCTGCCAGTCGAACTCTGACGGTTCGGAACCAGTCCTGCCCTCTTCCTCTGCTATCCCGGAGCACAGTGATGATGTCCCCAATCCCCTTTCCGGAGTCACAACCACCCAGCATCCTACTTTGTTCAGCCCAGATCTGCCATGACAGGGCACACTCAAAGAAAATGTGCCCTATAGATTCATTCTCCACACTGCATAGCACACACTTAGGGTCTGGAACCGGCACCCTAAAAGCACTAAGTCGATCCCTCGTCAATAGGCGGCCCAGTAGAAGCTTGTAAACACAAAGTTACATCTTCCGGGCGAGTCCTTTGCACCATACGAATTCATAGTCAGTACTCTGAGGATAAGTGCGCCGAATGAGGTTGTAGCAGCTCCGAAACTGGAACATTCCAGTCCCCGAAGAATCTTCTGACGGCTCCCAAATCCACTGATCAGCAGGCAAATCGGGATTAATGACTACATAACTGATACTCTCACCCATCTCCGCAGTATACCGATAGTACTCAGGCCTCCACTCACCATCGTGGATAATGCGTCGACAAGTCAGCCCCCGGCTGTCCTCCTGATTCGACGGGGCTCCTCTGATTTCTAATAGAGATTGCCGATCTATCCAAGGATTCCGCCAGAGGTCCGTTCCAGACCCATCCTTCATGACCCTCCAGATAGCAGATTTGAGAATCCCCTGTGTCTCAAGACAATCTTGAAAGAGACTGAATGATTGTTGTCAGTAGTACAGGTCCAGAAGTTGTCCTGTTTCACATATCTGCTATGCATCCAGTCAGCCCAGAGGGATCCCTATTGATGAATCTCCATGTCAGCTTCAGCGCAGAGGCCTCCCTGATCTCCAACAACGGCCTTAACCCCACTCCTCCCTCCTTCCTGGGTCTACAGAGCTGCTCCCAGGAGATCGCCTGCATACCACCTCTCCATATGAAGTCTGCACACATCCGCTCCACTTTCGTAATAGTGGCAATAGGGAGAAAAATGGATTGCAGCCAGAAATGGGCCACAGCCGATATCACCGATCTAACCAGCTCAATGCGTCCTCCAAATGATAAACCGGCGGCTTGCCAGCCTTCAACCCTCTGCTGGACGTACTCCACCAGACTATGGCAGTCCTGATCCCGCGCATAGTTGACTGTGAGAGGAATCCCTAAATACTTTACCGGAAGCTCACTTCTCTCAACTCCCAGCGCGTCAGCCCGCTCCTCCTTCTGGGGGCAGAGGGAGCTGAAATACACCCTGCTCTTCTCTCTGTTCATCTGAAGGTCTGAGAGGGATTCCAGCTCTTCCATAATCTCTGCAATCGTGAGCATACCCTCCGTAGATGGCTGGATGAACACCAAGAGATCATCTGCATAAATAAGGTGGGTAACCGGGGGGTCAACCCGTCTGAACAATGGAACCAGTCTCCCCCGATGCACTGCAATATCCATCAAGCATGTGAAGTATTCCATGACAAGCGTGAATAGGTAAGGGGACAGAGGGTTATCTTGTCTAAGCCCACGGTTGCTCTGGAAATATCCATATGGGGTGCCCTGGATGAGGACAGAGAAAGTGGGAGACGTGATACACTCCCGGATCCTCACAACCCAACGGTCCTCGAAATCCATAGCAGTCATCAGATGGCAGAGGAAATCCCTATTGACCATGTCATAGGCCTTCCTTAGATCCAACTTCACACAAGCTTTCTCCCCGCCAGGTTTACTGAATCCCCTCACCATCTCATGCGCCAGAAGGCTGTGCTCCGTGATCGACCTCCCCTTGATGAAAGCCGCCTGGTTCGGAGAGACTAAGTCCTGCATGATTCCCTCCATCCGCCGGCACATAAGGTGTGTAATTATCTTGTAAAGGTAATTGCAGCATGCAATAGGCCTGAAATCCGTCAACGATGTCGTTCCCTCCTTCTTTGGCACAAGTGTCAGGAAAGTGTGGCTCAGCTCCTTCAACAGTTTCCCTTTGGAGAAGAACTCCTGCACCACCTCAAGGACCTGATACTTCAGAGTATTCCAGTGGCATTTGTAGAACCCACTTCTATACCCATCCAGCCCAGGTGCCTTGTTGGGATCCGCCGTCTTGACAATAGATTCCACCTCCAGAGTAACTGGGGCAAGTAGAAGGCTATTCCCATACGGAGTCACCACTCTCTTCGTAACTATATCTGGGAATACAGACAAGTAGTCAGTCTGGAAATATAACTTAGAGTAGTACCTGACTGTCTCGTCTTGTATCTTTGTCGGCTCTCCCACCAGGTTGTCATCCACATCAAGAAGCTGGAAAATATGGTTCCTATGCTGTCTGGTCCGGATGACGTTATAGAAGAACTTTGAACATCGGTCACCATCCTTAAGCCAGGAGCATTTAGCACGCTGGGCCGTGCTAATCTCCTTCTGCAGACGCAAGATATTGACTTCTCCGATCAGCTCCTTCTCTCGCCGCCAGGTCTCCGTTCAGCATATCAGATTGTATGTCCTGCTGGATGGTCCGAAGCTCCGCCTCCTTATCTTCTAAGGTAGACTTGGGCAGACCCTTCATCCAGCTCCGTAAAGCCTTCTTCGTAGCCTTGAGTCGATGCGTCATGCGATACTGGGCCGTCCCCTCCTGATGGCTAGTGAGCCCCTCCGTAACAGCCTCTAAATAACCCTCCGAAAGATACCAGCTGTTGTTGTACCTGAAGGGGCGAGACTTCACGGGAGGCCGAATAGTGAAGCCGACCCTGATGGAGGAATGGTCACTCGTCCCAGCGGCCAGGCCCTCAGCCGACGAATTGGGAAAATGTCTGAACCATTCCCCGTTGCCTAGGGCTCTATCCAGTTGGCAAGCAACCCTGTTACGGATTGCTTTGTTATGCCAAATCCATATGAACCCCGAGCGAGACAGCCCCTTGAGCCCCGCCTGAAGAAGACATCTCTGAAAGTCATAAAGGATCGGATCATGAACCGGTTTGCCTACCATCTTCTCCCCTCTGTGAAGCAGGGCGTTGAAGTCGCCCATCAAAAGAAGCGGCAGGTGCGAGGCATCAGCAGCAGCAGCTACCCTGAAAATGTCGCTCCACAAGGTCTTCCGCCGCTGTCTGTCGTTGTGACCATACACCGCTCCTAGTAAGAACCGAAAGCCACCCTTATTAGTGAAGGAGACGGCTATCAACTGCTCCGTCATTAAGATCAAGTCTCCATCCCAAGACTTTGCATTCCATCTGACCCAGATCCGAGCCATGTTGCAGATGGCCAAGTTGTGGAGTTGAGCCCAGTGAGATGGGGTTCGGCGAGTAAGAGTCTTCTCCCCTTTAATCTTAGTCTCCAGCAGGATAGAGATGTCGCACCTCTCTCTGTGCAAGACCGCACAAATCTCCCTTCCATCTCCTTAACGAACATGCCCCCCTCACATTCCAGGCGATGACCGCCATTAATTATTACTGGAAAGGATCTCCTGGACATCACCTGGACTGGTACCTGGGGGCAGTACCACATCCGTCGCTGTCATATCCTCCTCCCTCCCCGCGGAGGGGTCAAGCTGGGGAGCTGTCTGGGAGAGCACAAGCGCCCATGCCGGGTTCTCCACACAGAGCGCCTCACTTGGAGGGCTCTCACGTAGTGGTCCAGCTCGTCTCTTCCTACTATATACCTGCTCCTCAGAAGACCCGCCAACGCCCCTCTCCTCTCTCTCTCCAAGGCCGCCATGCCTCTAGTAACCATACTCCTCTGTGCCGAGAAGGTGATCATAGTCCCACTAGGGGAGATCGGCTGAGGCGTGATAGTGAGACTCAGTCCCCCGGCCTTCCCCCCCGGTCGGTCACCCTCCTGCATATAATCCTCCGTTCTACCTTCCCCCGAAAGAGGCTCCCTTACCCGAGATGGGCCCGGCACCTCTATAGGGGGCGTAATAGGTCCCGACTGTGCTCCTCTGGACGGACATGTGCTGTCTAGATGTCCAAAACAAGCACACTTCGAACACGAAGGGGGAACCCATTCATACTCCACCTTCTGGGTTAGAACCTCTCCAGAAGGCACCTCATACTTCAGTAGACTCGGTAACTCCCCTCCAGCTCGAATCTCGACGAAAATCCGGACATACATCAACCTCGATCGAAAGGATGTAGCTTCATCAGCCTTGATCGGGGTGCCGACCAAACTGGCCAGTCGCATCAACAGAGGAATGCTCCAAAATCGAACGGAAAACTCCGGAAAGCGAATCCAAACGGGGATGACATTCAGGACTTTCCGTTCACATCTCAGATCTGGGGTCCACTCCTTCAGAATGATCAGCCTGCCATCAAACGTCCACGGTCCACCTTGCAGAATTCTGGTGACATCTTCAGCGAGCCCAAACTTCATAGATGAATCCATTTTCTCTAGCAAAGAACTTCATGCTGCCTTTTGGCTGCCAGACTCGCGCCGCATATCTCCGGATCTGTCGTAGAACGGCTTGCTCCCCAGAACGTACATGACCAGCGTGTTCTCCCAGAAGGCAGATACCTTCTCAATCTCCTCAGCCGGGAACGAAGTCTGGAAACCGCTCCCTACCTTCTTCGGCGGAACATACTCCATAGATGTTGGGCTTTTCGTCCCCACCGGTTTACAGACATCTGTCCAGGAACGTCCCGCTGGCCGGGAAGCCGTTTCCTGGACGACTCCAATTTCAGGGCTTGATGCCCCTGTACCCTGGCCTCCCGTGTCCACCACTTTGCCCTTTCCTTTTTCTACCGCGGTCGGCTTGGGGTTGGGACGCCAGCCCACTGATCTCCCAGTAGGCGCCACAGGTCCACGGGACGATGTTCTGTGCCCCAATCCCTCCCCCGACCTTCTTCCTGCCATGGGTCGCGACTTTTGGAGGCTCTGCGTGCCCCCACCTTGCCTCCCGTCTTGTTCCCCCGACGTCTCGAAACCGTCGTCCCTCCGCCTCCCTCCGCCTGACCCCCCTGAGAACTGAGCCCAGATCCAGATTGGAACCCCAGGAATACGTTGATATCGTCAGATTCGTCCAGAACTCCCACCGCCTGACCACCGACATGGCCGCCAACGTACGCCGCCCGGTCGCTGGTGTCGGCCTGAGCGCCAGCCCCGACGGCTACCTCGTCGCTGCCCCGGCCACGCGACATCGCAGCCTTCCTGCGTTCGCTTCCCGAGCCGCCGCCGGTGGCGCCGTCTCCACCACTTGCCGCTCCGCCCTGGTGCGGCCTGCCCCCGGCCAGGCCGCCGCTGGCCGCGCCGCCTCCGTCAGCGCCGGGGTCCCAGGTGTGGGACCCCCTAGGGTTTGCCATGTCGCTCCCACTCCCGATCGGGTTCACCATCTTTTCCCTATCATATATATATATATATATATATATATATATCCCAACGGGCTACACCACGGACAAGGCACCCATATACATAATCTAATTTTGTTTATCAAAGATCTAATTTATTATAGAAGTGGGTGCCATAACTTTTGAGTTTGCTCAATCTTATTATCCGACCTAACATTATGCGCCCCTTCTTGGCTTGGCCGTGTTATAGGAGAGCTACAAATCAGCAGATGCTCAGTAGAAATCACTCAATATGTGTCGGGCAGAGTTAACTATTAAGAGTAATATACAAGGCAATAGAAAGCAACATGAGTACATAGACTAACTGAATCATGACGTGGGACCTCTCAAGACTCAAGTTAACTCAAATGTTATGCATCCACTTCCTCAATTCCCACCAAATTCAAGTGTCTAATAACCTCTTTAATAAACTGCCAAAAGTTGGAAGATACCTAACATGATATGGATGTGCAAGTTGGTAATGACTACATGGATCTTTTGGTCAAAGTGATAAGATTTTTGTCTAACTACTTAAATGTGGTTTTAATACAGGGAGGTCAACCAGAAGCATTTTCAAGCAATTAAGAGAAGCAACTTAGAGTGAAGAAAAGTGATTTTGACATTCTTTATAGATATTGATTAGGGTTTATAGAGATTTTTGTGGTGGGTTATAGAATAAACAAGTGAGATCTAGTTATATTGATGTTATTAAGTATTATATTGATGCTATTAAGTATGTGTTCTGGTCACTGGAGGTTGATTGTTGTAGAGTCAAACTCATTCCTTATCACAAATGCAAGATCAAGGGTCAAGTTTATGTTAGTCTCCTTTGAGATGAATCTTGAATTTTGAAATCTGTTATTTATATTTAGAATATGTTGTGTTATTCATTCCTTCATTCTTTGGCGTAATGTATAGAGATGAATGTAATTTCCTATATAAAATTGTATCATCTTACCTCTTTGTTTAGACTGTTCATAGTCTAGGGGACTTGGAGGGTGCTCCTTGGTTGCATGAACTTCTGCAATCCAAAAGGTAGGTCTACCTTCCTGCCAACTGCCACCTAGGTTTTATGGAATGACTCTCTCATGCTCATAGCTATCTTAATTAGGAATTTGGCACGAAGATAGATGGTTGACGTCAGGTCGAATTGATCATAAAACTTTGTCAAACCTTGTATGGAGCTTTTGTATGCTATGGTTGACCCCTTTCTAATGGGAGAAGGCTTGGATGATGACGATGATGTTATTTCTATTTGAATGAAGTGCAGGATAGTCAGGATTCTACTTGGAGATCAATCTTTGTAGGAGTGGAGTTCCATTTATTTTGGCTTATATACAGTTGGACAGAGATCTTTCTGTGCAATGAGTTGTGAGACATTAATAAAGAAACTTATTTTCTAACACCAGCATATGGTGAATTCTTTCTTCTTCGTGAGATTCCAAATATTTATAGTTCCAGAGTGATTGAATTGCTATCAGGTGGACTGAAAATGTCTTAAGAGTCTTAATCTAGTTCTTCGGTTGACCTTTGCACAACGATCATTTAAATTGGACTGCATGTAGATGTTCTTCATTTGTCACGTCTTTTTCATTTACTTATTCTTGGGATTATTGCTTACTTCTGTGGATGGTCTACAGCAGTTGACAGTTTTACATCTTCGCAGATTTTGACATGTAAGATATCTTCTTTTGCAAGATCTGACTATTGGTTCTTTAAATAGATAAACTTACACTCTTGTTTTTCTCTTCAGATATGATGATTAATATAGGCCAAATCTAGGGCTATTATTTGAACGGAACTTACATATTGAGAGATGCATTTTGAGTCTTTTGACTTGTGTTTATTTGATTTGCTAACAACTTTTCACTATATTTCAAGCCTAAGTAATCTTCACTGATGCATTGGGTTGGATATACTGTCCAAACTCAGTCAGGATTAATATAGCAAATTTTAGCAAGGCTATGAATGTGTACTTTATTCAGTTTGTTTATATAATTCATTAATTATCGATGATTGTGATCTGTCCATAAAATTACAACTATGTTGTAAACTTCAATTCCATTATCTATTGATTTTCTAATATTTATCTCTGTCCAACAAAAAAATGTTGGTTCTAGATTCTATGAATGGAAGAAAGATGGATCAAAGAAGCAGCCATATTATATATATTTTAAAGATCATCAACCTCTTGTATTTGCTGCTCTTTATGATTCCTGGGAGAATGCTGATGGTAAGTTTACTTCTCTATTGAAACTTGAATAACACAACAAAAATTTTAAACTAAAGAGTAATAATTTGAGCTTTATGTATATTACTTATAATATAATTTGAGCATTTATGCTGTCCAACCAAATAGCGATGATATTTCACTAGGCAATTAATTCAAAGCTAGAAACATGATTAATTATATACCTGATTTGACTTAAATTTCAGCGTATGTTTTGAAAGCATTTCTAAATGATTATATGCTAAGCTACGGATTAAATTATGAAAATTATCACGATATAATTTCCTCGGAATCATGTAATTATTCTTCAAAACTATATACATATTTTTTTCTTAAGTTATGTAACTATTAGATTTCATTTCTTATTTCAATAATTTATATAATTCTTCTTTTGATTTTCTAAAGTGCCGAAACCCAATATTCCGATGAATCCTATCTGAAACCTTCAAACTTCAGAAGCTGATGATACCAATACTCAATAGCATGGTCCAATACCGATACCTAAGCTTATTTTCTAACCTTGATTTATATATGCTTTGTTGAATTCTAGCTTGATTGAATTTAGATGCTTTTAACTTGGTGTAACCTTTTGGCACAGGGGAGATTCTTCATACATTCACAATTTTGACAACTCGATCTTCATCAGCATTGCAGTGGCTCCATGGTTAGCTATGTCATCTTGTTCTTATATATGTTTTTCTTGCTTATTGAACGAATGTCGTTCCTTCTTGTGCCATGGACTGAATGCAATTCCGTATAGCTAATTGTATCACTGCACCTCTTCATTTAGACAAATCTTGTTCAAATTGGATCGGATCATAAAAGGGGTCCGGGTCGTGAATCATAAGATTCTTGATTAAATCTATAAAAAAATCAAATAAATATAAAAATATAGAGAATTCAAGTATAAGTCATATCATGCATAGTTGATAAATAGATTCACAAAACAAGAGCTTTTAACCTATATCGTGTACAAAAAGCTCACTTAAAGCCATAGAGAACACCCTTCTCCAATATCTACAGCCTCAATATTGGCATTCTAGATGTTTGATCATTGTCCACAACCACAACCATGCAATGTCCCATGTCACATCATTTTTCTTTTCCATCTAACAAAACAAAAAACAAAAGGAGTAGAAAATAGCACAATTTAAAAATCACCTCAAAAGGAATTTTATAAGTCAAAACAACCACATGTTCCTATGTTCTCTAAACCGTAGAAGTCCACAACAACAAACGAAAACGGACTTCGACAAATGAGGAACAATTGGTTTTTTTTCCCCTCTCAAAATTCTAGTTTTTGAAGAGGAGAGAATACAATAGAGGGATTTGACCTAATAAAATATGAAGAGCAGCATAAGAAAGTATATAACTTAAAATTGTAAAAATAAATCATTAATTTTTTTAAAAAAATTGAAATATGGTGTGAACCACAAATTTGGTCAACATGGGTCAGATCGTTGGATCCGTATCAGATCCCAATCCACGACCCGGATCGTAAGATTCACGCAATCCGGATACAATTTTTGTCCAACCCGATCCACGTATATGATTTGGATCATGAAGAGTCAAAATCGAATCGGATAAAATGATCCACGGTCCAGATCGTAAGATCCTGACAACAAGGATCTAAACTCCTTATAGTCATACTGAACTTGGGAGGATGCTTAAACTCAATAGCCAAAAGGTAGGTCTACTACCTACCAACGGATGTCTAGATTTATGGTATTGTCCTCTCATGCTTATAGCAACATTGGTTAGGAATTTGCCATCAACATAGAGTCATAGACATCATTGTTGCCACTTTAAAAAAGTGGTAGCGTAAGCAGCTTTCAAAAGCATTGAAATCAACCTTCCATCTGCTTCGAAAATTTACTCCAAATTTGAATTGGATCAATTTTTTCCTTTCAATAAACTGGTGTTACCTAATAATTCTTGGGACTTAAAAAAAAACGAAACGGGAGCAATGATAAGCACCAAACCGAGCCATAGAGGGTTGATGTACGTTGACAACTGGTCATTAGTTTTGTGGTTCTTCTTATGCTCCACAGTCGACCCCATTCCGATGGAAGAAGGCTTGGATGATGATGATTATGTTTCTGCTTATTGATGTAGCTATTATCTTAATTTTGACCTGGACCTGTTAATTCTTTTTTTCCTTTTTATTTGTGTAAATTCTTGTTTCTGATTTTTTAGCAAATTATGGTCGACCCTTTGTGTTAAATACAGATAGAATGCCTGTGATCTTGCGAGATAATTCCATTGATGTATGGTTAAGTGACTCCTCACCTAAACTGGAATTGATCCTCAAGCCGTATGAAGATCTAGATCTGGTAGTATTTCTAGAAATCATCATACATCACATGTATTCATCCGTATCATGTAAATATGGTTCAAGCTTCTTAAGCTAGTTGATTTTTATTATGGCTAATTCCTAATACTATTGTTCTTTAATTTTCTTAGGTTTGGCACCCGGTGAGCCCTGCAATGGGTAAACCATCATTCGATGGCATTGAGTGCATCAAAGAGGTAAGATTTTGTAACCATTTATTGTTTTGAGACATTCTATTGCCAGCGTATATGGTCATGTAAATTCTATATGTTAGACCTGTATGAATCATAAAAAAGGTAATCTGGTTGAAGTTTCTGAAAGGATCAGCTTTATCATTTGGCACAATGGGCTATTTATAGAAAGGATTACAAATGAGTCCATCCATCCTTTTACCAATGTGGGGACTAAATGAGCATTAAAGGCGGAGATCTAGGAGAACCTATACAATAGTAAGAGTAAGGCACTTATGCTATACTTACCCTTACCCCCCCCCCCCCCCCCCCCCCCCCCCCAAACTCACAATGGTTCCAGTTCCATCAGCGTCAATGTTAAGTGTGAGCTTTAGTGAAGAAGTCGGCGAGCTGGAGCTGCGAAGTTGTTAGAAAAACACAGAAATCAACTAAAATAAAGAGAGAACAAACACTTAAGAAGTACACAAATTTAATGTGGTTCGGTTATGGTGACCTACTCCATGGGCGAAGATCAGAGATTGTTGTACTAATTTTAGAAAGAGGAAATACAACGGCCCTTAACTCTCAAACGCAAACCCCCAAAATACCCCAAACTTCTCTCAATATTTGAATAATAGATCTGAATAGTACATAGAGGAAACTGATATCCAAACGGCTCCAACCTGCTGCAGGGGCTTCACCCTTGGCCCTCGCACCCCCAGGAGGTCAATGATGGGCTCCAGGGGTGGGCTTATCGACCCAAGCCCTCTGTTACCATCACAAACCTCTAATTATTTTTTTCCAAAGAAAAATGTAGTCACCAAATTTGGTTGAAGTGCCGAAAACTGAAACAGGCGGGGAGAGAATTCGAGACATAAGAAACGAAAAGGAAGAGAACTCATCCCAAAGAGATTGTTGTAGAACAAAATGACACTCAAGCTCAATATGTTTCGTGCACTCGTGGTACATTGGATGGCTAGCAATCTGAATGATACTGATGTTATTGCATTAGAGAGGAGTGACACGGGAGATGGTAACGCCTATATTAGGAAGAAGATGATTAAAAGGATGTAATCTCAATGGTGGTGGCAACTATAGCCAATACTCATCTTCAACACTAGATTGAAAACAACATTATGTTTCTTGGATTTCCAAGAGATCAGAGAGTCGCAAAAAAATATAGACCAGTGGTAGACTTCCGATTTATAGCATTACTAGCCCAATCAGCATCGGTGTAGGCATAGAGACTCAAGAAAGAAGAGGCAGAGAAGATGAGTGATTTAGTGATGGTGCCTAGCGAAGAATGCAGGGAAGGACCGCACAATGAGTTTTGCGGAGAGCGAAAATAAACTGACGAACAATATGCACATTATGTGAGATGTCAGAATGACTGAGAGTAAGATAGACCAATCTGTCAACCCAGCTGGTGCTAGCAAGTGGGATCAAGTAGTAGCTCTCCATTGTTAGGATATGGTTTGACATTCTGTTGGGGAGGTGTAGGCGAAGTACAAATATTAGTCAGGCCAGCTATGTCAATGATCTTAGAAATAAATTTATGCTGCTATAGTAAGTACCCATGAGAGGAGTGATCGACCTGCAAGTGTCATTCAACCTGTAAAATATGGCCGGAGTCGCTACCAATGATGACAATATCATCGACAGATAATAAAACAAGGTCCACTAAGGTTGGATGAACATGGCCGGATCGTTCTGATTTGATGTGAACTCGACAAGATAAATCACTGTAGCGAATGTCGAGAAACACTACTTAAGGCTATAGGTTGCTTTGTGTATATGGCAAACATGCTCTAGGGAATGAGCTAGACGGGAAGAGGAGCCATGTAGGCATCCTTGGCCAAATCTCCATAAAGGCAGATGTTCTTCACATCCATTGGATAATCAACAAGATAAGCAAGGCCAAACAAGTGGCAAACTTTCGTTAATCTTTGCAACAGGGGCAGAGGTATCCTTATAATATGTTGGTATATTTGGTATTAAAATAAGTATATATTGGGATATCCTGTTGGTATATTTGGTATGACAGAGATATTCCACAGATAATTTAATGTAATGAGGAGGATTGTAAGACTATATATAGCCAAGAGACTCAATAAAAAATTATTACAACTATTTAACATGGTATCAGAGCCACAAAAATTTTAGCCGTCGCCACCTTCCCCAAATCCTAACCCTAGTCGTCACCGCCATCACTATCCACACTACCACAGCCACCGTTGCCACCAGCCGCTGCACGTCCGTATGCCGACCACCTCGCGCGCGAGCTGGCCGCTGCTCCGCGGGCACCTCCGTCGCACGTGCACGGCTGTTGCCGCTTCTGCTGCTTGCGACGGCCGCTGCTCAGAAACATCTGTCCGACGACGCTCACTCACCTGTCAGTCGGCCCACCGGCCCCGCCACCACGAAGCCGTGGTTTCCGAAGTCTCCTACGGGGTCGTTTTGGACGTTGGAGGCCTAGATCCGATAGGAGAGACATGATCGGATCTAGGAGAGGACGAAGAGTGAATCATGGAATTGGTGTGAGGTGATCGGAGAAGAGGATGATCGATGGAGGATATCATCAAGAAGCTGGACCATGCGGAGGTTGCAACGTTGATGGAGCTGATGAAACTGTCGGCTGGTGATAGCGCGACACGAACATCGATGAAGTTGGAGCTTCCCTCCATCGATCTGAAGTTTGATGAACCAACTACCTACCTGAGTTGGTCACGGCGGGTGAGGAGAACCCTTGCAGGAAAGAACCTGGAGGGTTTCCTGTCAGGAGAAAAGACAGAGCCGGACGAGGGCTCGGCAGGATGCGACGAGTGGAAGTCCACTCATATGCTGATCTACATTTGGCTTCTCAATTCTTTAGTCCAGTCGATCGCCGCCACAATGGATGGCATCGAGATGGTGAAGGACGTGTGGGAGAAATTAAGGAGGACCTACGATGGTGTAGGGAGCAACTTGCAGGTTTTTCAGATCAAGGGGGAGATCGACAACACCGTACAAGGAGAGGACGATGCAGGAGCATGCAACGGAGTTGGAGCCTCTGTGGTTGGATTACGATCATTCCTCAGATCAGACGAGCTGCGGGGACTCGAAGTGTAAGGAGAGACGTATATGTCTGCAGGAGAGGACGATGAAGTTTCTTAAAGGACTGGCTGCAGTGTTTGCTCAGAGAACACTATTTCTAGCCCAACCGAAGATCCCCACCCTTGAGGGGGCTATCTCGGCCATGATCCAGGAGAAGACTCGCATCAAGCTGCAGGCAGGGACATGTGGTCCTCGGACCTCCTGAAGTAAAGTCAGCACTGGTGGCTACCAGTTCGAGCGACACATGACCTAAGGGGGAGCCCTGACAGCACAACCGACAATGCTACAACTGCGGAAAGATGAAACATCATCGATATGCTTGCACCAAACCACCTAAGGAGGGAGATCCAGGTGGTGGACGTGGACAGTTCGGTGGACGCGGATATTTTGGAGGACGTGACCGTGGTCGGAAGGGTCGACGGGGTGGTCGAGGAGGTTATCGGGCGAACCTGCTGGTAGCAGGAGGAGATGAGGGAGCTGGTGGTACCTTTATTGAGGAGGATCAGACACTGATGGATATGCTGGAGGCACTCAGGAGGAAGCAGAGAGCGTTAAATGATGGAGACAAGAGGAGTGGAACCGAGGAGGCGTCCAACTCGTTCTTCGTTGGAGGCAACACCGCCATGTATGCTCATCCATCAGAAGGTACTGACGACTCACTCGTCCTTGTATCTATATCTTTCCTTAAATCGTCAGACTGGATTATCGACTCGGGGGCCTCTCGGCATGTGGCGGAGAATGCTAGTGAGTTCTCCTACACTCATCTAGCATTGGCAGACAGTATTCAAACAGCTGATGATACTTTCCAGCCAGTGGTCGGTAATGGTACTGTAAATTATACAGGTTCAGTAAAATTATCTAATGTTTTGCATGCTCCATCTTTTCCAGTCAGTCTTTTGTCCATCAGTTCTATAATTTTCTAACTAAAATGCATTCTCTTTTGATATTCCTAAGATCTTCCAGGAGAAATAGACGGGACGAAGAATTGGGACTGGCACTTGGCACGAGAGACTGTGGTACTTGGATCGAGAAAGTCTGGATTCAGCATTGGTGTCTATGGCAGAGAAGGCAGGAATGGGAGGACTGAAGATGAGTGCCGAGGATACATTAATACTCCACCACAAGAAGTTGGGACACTTCTCTTTTGCTACTTTAAGTAAATTGTATCCAGCTATTTATGAGAAAACAAATAAGGAGAAGCTAGTATGTAATGTATGTGATTTAGGCAAACTTACTAGGAGCTCATATGCTAGTACGGGTCATAGGAGCTCGTCTGTTTTTGATGTAATACATTCTGATGTTTGAGGGCCATGCGTCATTGCTACTATGAATGGTTATAAATATTTTGTTTTTTTTATTGATTGTTCTTCTCGTATCATTTAGCTGTATTTGATGAAGAATAAGAGTGATGTATCTATATGTTTTCGGGACTTACATAAACATGTTCAGACTCAGTACATGGCAGTGGTAAAGGTACTGAGGTCTGACAATGGGACATAGTATACCAACAGACTTGCAGAATATTTGTCAGCCTAATGGATACAGCATCAGACCACCTGTGCATACACACCAGCACAAAATTGAATAGCAGAAAGGAAGAACAAACACCTTCTGGAGGTGGCAAGAAGCATGATGATCGATATGAATATTCTACAGAATCTGTGGGGACATGCAGTGTTGACAGCAACTCAACTAATCAATATGATGCCTTCGAAGGTACTGGGATGGAAGTCTCCATGTAAAATATTGCAAGAAAATAATAGTAGGATACTCCCTTTGAAGGTGTTTGGCTGCGTGTGTTTTGTGAAGGACAACAGATCGTCAGTTGGAAAACTTGATCCTAGTGCAGTCAAGTGCATGTTCGTAGGTTACTCGGCGACTCAGAAGGGGTATGTGTGCTGGAGCCCAGTAGAGAAGAAGAAATTTGTGAGCATGGATGTTCACTTTAGGGAGCATGAGCCATACTACCATCAGGAGGGAACTTCAAACAACTCATCTGATACTGCGAATATGAGGTGAGAGGGGGAGATTGGTGAAAGCCTGGTGACCGATTTGAGTATGGCATGGATGCGCGGTTGAGGAAGAACATGAAGGTGAAGAGGAACATGGGGAGGAGATGAGAGGTGTTAGGCCCACGGCTCAGGGGGAGATACTTACCTACAGCAGGAGAGGGAAACAAACTGCAGGACCAGTACCTATCGTGCCAGTGTCAAGTCCCTTGCCTGCGTCCGTCTCAACTCCTGAGACACCTATACCACCACCAGATTCCTCTTCAGGTGATATCGTTCTTCCTACTCCTCCCAAAGTTGCCACCATTATCAGTACGGAGGACCACTCGTAACAATGCAAAAATCTTCCTGATAGATATGGTTGAGATCTTGTTCAGTTTGTTTCATATGATCATATCGCCTCTTCTCATGGAGCATTCATTGCATCTTTGCATAGTATTACTGTACCTAACAATTGACATGTTGTCAAGAACGATCAAAAGTGGAAAGCGGCAATACATGAGGAGTTGGGGGCTTTTGTGAAGAATCACACTTGAGAGCTGGTAAAACTACCAGAAGGAAAGAGAGCAGTCGGATGCAAGTGAGTCTTTATTGTGAAGCAGAACCCAGATGGACAGGTTGAGCGCTACAACGCTCGACTGGTGGCAAAAGGATACAGTCAGACGTACAACATTGACTATGACGAGACCTTTGCACCAGTGTCGAAGATGAGCACTGTCAGGACCCTGATTTCTCTGGCAGCGAATGGTGGATGGAAGCTATACCAACTGGATGTAAAGAATCGTTTTTTCATGGAGATCTAGTGGAGGGGTGTACATGGAGATACCACCAGGATTTGGCACCAATCAGACAGTGGACAAGATCTGTAGGTTGAAGAAGTCTCTCTATGGATTGAAGCAATCTCCTCGAGCATGGTTTGACAGATTCAGGAGGGCGATGATAGGAATGGGATATCGGCAGATCAATGCTGATCATACTGTGTTCTTCCGTCGGTGTGGAGGCCATATTACCATGCTTGCGGTGTATGTGGACGATATGATTATCACAGGAGATGATGAGCAGGTGATTATCCGACTCAAGGGGAAACTTGGCAAGGAGTTCGAGGTGAAGGACCTTGGCATTCTTCGTACTTCCTTAGGATTGAGATTGCTCGAGGAGCAGAGAGAATTGTTCTTTCTCAAAGGAAGTATGCGCTGGACCTTCTCACAGAGACATGGATGTTGGGATGCAAACTTGCAGCGACGCCGATCGATCAGAGGTTCAAGCTGAGCGCTGAGGCTGGAGAACCAGTTGACCGGGACATATACCAGAGACTGGTGAGCAAGTTGATCTATTTGAGCCACACACGTCCTGATATCTGTTTTACAGTGAGTGTGATGAGCCGCTACATGCATGACTCACGGAAGGGTCATATGGACGCAGTGTACCAACTTCTGAGATACTTGAAGGGTGCCCCCGGGAAGGGACTGATATTCAGGAAGAATAATCACGTGGGCATCGAGGGCTACTGTGATTCTGACTGGACTAGCTGTGCTGATGACAGGAGGTCTACCTCGGGATACTGCATATTTGTAGGAGACAGCTTGGTCTTTTGGAGGAGTAAGAAGCAGTCAGTTGTAGCCAGATCGACAGCTGAAGCGGAGTACAGACCTATGGCCTTGGAGTTGCAGAGCTGCTATGGTTGAAGAATATGCTGATGGAGCTGAAGCTGGATCAAGGAGCCAAGATGAAGCTGTGGTGTGACAACTAGTCAGCTATTAGTATCGCCAACAATCCAGTACAACATGACAGGACCAAACACATCGAGATCGACCGGTTCTTCATCAAGGAGACGTTGGATCGTGGACTACTAGAGCTAAACCACGTTCCAACCAAGGATTAGGTAGCAGACAGACTGACCAAGGGACTTAGCTCTGTGAGCCTGACTAGAGGATGTGACAAGATGGACTTAGTGAATATCTTTCGTCCACCTTGAGGGGGAGTGTTAGTATATTTGGTATTAAAATAAGTATATTGGAATATCCTGTTAGTATATTTGGTATGACAGAATTTGCCACAAGATATTTCACAGAGGATTTAATGTAATGTGTAGGATTGTAAGGCTATATATATATAGCCAAGAGGCTATCAATAAAAAATTATTACAAATTGTTAAGTGTTATATTAGAGTTATGAGTTAATGGCCTTTAGTCCCACAATGCTTAGAATAATAGGAGAGGAGACTAGCATCTCCTATATATATGTAGTCTCTCATGAATAATAATTATCTCATTATTTTTATTCTACATGGTATCAAAGCCAAAACCCTAGCCGTCACCCACCACTCTCCCTCTCTCCACAAAATCCTAATCTCCACAAAAAAACCTAGCCGTCACCCCGCCCCCCCCTTCCCGGACCTGCTGCCCCCCTTCCCGGACCTGCTGTCCCCCCCCGACCTGCTGCTGTTGCCGCACCTCCCCCCCTCGACCTGCTGCCCCCCCTCGACCTGCTGCCACACCTCCCTCCCTCCCCGACCTGCTGCCCCCCCTCCCCGACATGCTGCCTCCAATCCCTAACCCTAACACTCTCCTTCCATCAGCCGCCATCCACTCCCTCCAAACCCTAGTTTAGTTTCTAAAAAAATCATTGTTGGGATTCTCAGAGGAAAAACATTTGTTGGAACCTCTGTCCATCAATGCTGAAAATTTAACAAAGAGCACACATATGTTTTGTTGTGCATGAATTTTTGTTTCTTTCCTTGATCTTCACACCAGGATCTATCAGAGGTTACCATGGGTTATCTCTCTGTCCTGGCTTGTGGTCCACACTCTCTGATTTCTATGCACGTATGTCGGTTCTGGCTCCGTTTTTAGCGCATTGACAGAGTTGCTGTGTTTATCAAGTGGAAAGAACAAATTGACAGTCGAATCACTGATAAATGGCAGACTCTACGGCGAATAGTAGTGCCACAGATACTAGTGTCAGCAACACACTAGCGGGCACTAGCACGACGATTTTCTCCTTTCGACTTGTCGATCGACGGTTGGAAGGGCCAGAGGGCTACTCGACATAGAAAAAGAAGGCCGAGAAGACGTTTCGAGGAATGCGGTTGTCCAAACATCTGACTGACAACCCTCCAGCAGACGATCCCATCTTTGAGCAATGGGAGACAGATGACAGTCGACTGTTTATACAGTTGATGAATTCCATGGAACCATCGGTGGAAGACATGGTTCAAAATACGGACTCCGTGAAGGAGTTATGGGAAATGTTGGCGGCGGCGTTTGATGGTAAACACGATTTGTCTCGTATCTATGACTCGATTGTTGGTGTGTACCGAGCAAATCAAGGAGACAAATCTCATAAAGACCATTTCCGGGCCTTCAAGGCTATGACAGATGAGATCGACCGCGTATTACTTCTTATGTCGGATATTAATGAAGCACGGGCTCAACGTGAGCAGCTTCATGTCATGGCTTATCTCGCCTCTCTCCGTCCTGATGCGGACTCTGCTCGTTCTCAGATTATTGTTGGATCTGATGTACCGTCCCTGCTGGAAGCACACTATCGTGTCCTTCGGACTGCCAAAGTCATTGAGACCACTCTGGGGGATACTCCTGCTGATCGTTCTGCTCTCGGGGCCGCTCGTACAAGATTTCGTGGTGGTCGTGGCGGCCGACGGGGTGGCCGTAATGCTGGTTGTGATGGAGGACAGGGCAATGTCGGTCATGATGGAGGAAGACCGCGCACATGCTTTAACTGTGGTCAGCTTGGCCATTTCTATTGGCAATGTACTAAATCACCTGCTGCTAATATCACCACTGATGCCCTGATGATGGTGTCCGATCTATTCAGATGACTTCGGACTCATATACAGAGTTCCTTGATTTTCAGGCTCAACGTCGTGGTGAAACATCCACGTCTGGTTCCAAAGTCGGATACTCAGCTGCGTGCATAGTGAAACTCAAGCAATGGATAATCGACTCTGGTGCATCCTCTCACATGACTGGTAACACAGGTATGATACATGATTATGTACCTGTACGTCATGCTTCTGGCATTACTGTTGCCAATGGCGGTTCCCTGACAGTCCGAGGCCGTGCCAATCTTTCTTCCGGATTGTCACTCAATTCTGTACTGCTTACTCCTGGAAATTCGTTCAGTTTAATTTCTATTAGTCAAATTACTCGTGAACTACATTGCTCGGTAACATTTTTTACTGATGGTTGTGTTTTTCAGGACTTGAAAACTGGACAGATTATCGGTAAGGGGCATGTGGCTGGAGGCTTGTACCTGTTTGACGCAACTCCTTCTGTTGTCTGTGCCGGCATGAAACTCGATCTTGTCGAGTTACATTGTCGGTTAGGCCATCCATTGTCCCAAGCTCTCCAGAAAATGTACCCATCTTTAGATATTCCCTCTTCTTTTCATTGTGAGCCATGTAGTTTAGCTAAACATCATCGGGTTTCTTATTCGGTGAGTCCAAATAAAATTGCTTCCGCTCCTTTTGAGTTGGTGCATTCTGATATATGGAAATCCTGTCCGACTGATTCTGTAATGGGTTTTAAGTACTTTGTTACTTTTGTCGATGATTACTCACGTGCTACTTTTGTTTATTTGATAAAAAATCGCTCTGAATTATTTAACATCTGGTTCAACTTTCATGCTGAAATAAAAACACAATTTGGTCTTCCAATCAAAAATTTTCGGAGTGACAATGGCCGTGAGTATTTATCTCGTGATCTCGATAAACATCTGGCCCTCAATGGCATCATCTACCAAACCTCTTGTGCGTACTCACCACAACAAAATGGTGTAGCCGAACGCAAGAATCGCAATTTATTGGAAACAACACGTGCTCTTATGTTTCAAGCACGTACTCTCAAGCGATTTTGGTCGGATGTGGTTCTTACTGCTTGTTATCTTATTAACCGCATGCCATCGTCTGTTTTCAATGGTAGTGCTCTCTTTTCTAAGCTTTTTCCTGGAGGAGAACCATTTCCTCTGCCTCTCCGCATCTTTGGTTGCTTATGCTATATTCGAGATACCTAACCAACTCTTTCTAAATTAGATCCTAAGGCAATACAATGTATTTTTTTTGGGTATCCTAAAGATCAGAAAGGGTATTGGTGTTTCTTCTCTGTCTTAAAGCGAAATTTTTTCACTCGGGATGTTATCTTTGTAGAAATAGAATTTCCACCATTCCCACAATCAACGGGTCCGGCTCCTCTGGTCTATCCAGAAGAGGATTTTTTTGTTATTTCTTCCTCAAACACAACAGCTTTCCGTACGAGTGTCCTCCCTTACCGAGCCAGTCTCCCAGGTAGATGGTCCACATACACCGATTCAGCCATTATCGACATAACCCACAGAATCCTCCTTCTCTGGTTCTACCAGCAGCTCCGGCTCCAATGAGTTGCCTCCTTCTATTCCCAGCAGCTCCACCAGTTCCGTCAGCAGCTCTGGCGGTTCCGTCTCCTGAACGTCCTCGTCGTGCCTGTCGTGATCATCCCTTATATGTTGACAGCTACAAAGGACTTACCAGTCACACTTAGTCTCTGTTGGCTACTATTGATGGGATTCAGATCCCCAATACTGCTGAGGAGGATCTCCGACATCCTGGTTGACGTACTGCTATGAACGAGGAGATGAAAGCTCTCCAGGAGAATCATACTTGGGTCTTAGTCGACTTACCTACTGGTAAACAGGCAGTCGGCTGCAAATGAGTGTTCACGATTAAGGTAAAATCGGATGACACTCTTGATCGACTGAAGGCTCGTTTGGTGGCCAAAGGATACTCTCAAATCTAGGGTGAGGATTACTTCGAGACATTCTCTCCTGTGGCCAAAATGACATCCGTTCGTGTCCTCATGGCCTTGGCCATTCGATATGACTGGCCGTTACTTCAGCTAGATATAAAGAATGTTTTTCTCCACGAAAATTTTGATGAAGAGGTATATGTGATGCAACCTCCCGGGTTCGTTGCAAGGGAGGGTAAAGTGTGTCATCTAAGGAAGGCCCACTTTGGTCTGAAACAATCACCTCATGCATGGTTTGGTCGATTTACACATGTTACTCAATTTGGCACCATTCAATCTTCTATCGACACACATCTGCTGGAAGAATACTTCTTGGTGTCTACGTTGATGATATTGTAATCACGGGAGATGACAGCCAGGGTATTGCAAGTCTCAAGAAGTTTCTTGGAGAACAATTTCAAACCAAGGATATGGGATCCTTGAACTATTTCTTGGACATTGAGGTCACACGGGGTAAGCGGGACATTGTAATGTCTCAAAAAAAGTATGTACTGGACATACTAAATGATGCAGACATGATGCAAGCAAAGGGAGTAACCTCACCTATGGATCCATGGACGAAGTTACTTCCAGACGAAGGGGTCCTGATGACCAATCCGGATCAGTATCGTTGAGTAGCTGAAAAACTCGACTACTTGGCGGTTATGACGCGTCCGGACATTTCTTTTGCAGTGAGTGTTGCAAGTAGATTTATGGCTTCTCCAAGAATTCCACACTGGCAAGCAGTTTTCAGAATTCTGTGTTATCTAGTAAAGAATCCAGGAAAAGGAATTCGAATGGAGAATAATGGACACACTCGCATTGAGTGTTTTACTGATGCTGACTGGGGAGCAAACCTGACAGATAGACGGTCCACATCTGGCTACTCAGTATTTATTGGCGGAAATTTAGTGTCATGGAAGAGGAAGAAACAAAGTGTGATAGCACGCTCAAGCGCAGAAGCAGAATATCGAGCTATTGCTCATGGCACGTCAGAGATATTATATATGAAACATCTCCTACAAGAACTGGGAGAAGACGCAGGGTCTCAAATGGCAGATCTATGGTGTGATAACCAGTCTGCTATTCACATTGCCACCAACCCAATATTTCATGAACGGATGAAGTATATTGAAATTGACATTCATTTTGTTCGTGATGAATATACAAAGGGAGTGAATAAGTTTCAACATGTGAGGACCGGCGACCAGATAGCTGATATCTTCACAAAGCCTCTTCTGGGTCCTCAGGTTCAATTTTTATGTAACAAGCTGGACATGATTGACATCTATGCTCCAGCTTGAGGGAGGGTGTTAAGTGTTATATTAGAGTTATGAGTTAATGGGCTTTAGTCCCACATTGCTTAGAATAATAGGAGAGGAGGTTAGCCTCTCCTATATATGTAGTCTCTCATCAATAATAATCATCTCATTATTTCCATTCTACACAAATATTCAACATAATCAATTGCTGAGAGAAACCAGAAGCTACTAAATGAGCTTTATACCAATCAACTGTACCATCCACAATAGATTTAATCTTGTACTCATTTGCTGATAGGGAATTTTTCTCAGCAATCAACTGTACCGCCACGTCACTGCCAATTGTGGGGGAAATAACTTTATTTTGAGTCCGGAAACTATTGCTCTATGAGTAGACCGATTTGACAAACTCCATCAAATAAATAAGTGTTTAGTTAAATTTCTTCAATGAAAAAAGTAGTTCAATCCAGGAGTTACTCTCCAAATTTACTGTACACATTTGTGGTTTACTATGATTCTGTTTGTCATCTCTCTTTCAAGTTCCAGTGCCCACCTATGAATATTTATCATTATACTCTACATTTCCTACCTTCCACACCTTGCATGTGGTTCTGGGTATTCATGTCAGTGGAAAGCACCGTCCCCAAAAGCCAATCTAGTTGTCATTTTACTGCTATTTTAGCTATTGCCTCAATGGTTTCGTAGTCTCTGCAGTTTGTGTTAGCACTTCCTCACTCAGAAGTATGAGACTACATCGCTAAGTCTTTTATTTGCAAAAGGACCCAGAGCATATATGTTTTGTAACCTGGATAATTTTGCAAAGTGGAAGACAAACAAGTCTCTTCAAGAGGAGAAAAATCAGAGTTTGTGTCATCCTTATGCGATTGACCAGCCTCAGGATTGGGCTAGTAATGTTGGATTAAAAATAATAATTTTGGTTGCTAAATCACAGTTAATTATCACCAAGGACTGTTAGTCCAGTGATTAGAAAACATTAAAAATAAAATCCTCAACTTTGATTAGTGAGGATAGATTAGTATAGTAATTCCATGAGAATTCCACAGTGCTAGTTTATAATTTTCGATTCCTTAGAGCACATAAGTATCCAGGAACATGGTCTATGATTCAGAATTAATCGACCGGAACATCAAAGTAATTTCTTAAAAGATTTTTAAGTTGAAATCACAAGTCAAATTAAAGAAATATACTCACGAGGAAGAAGAAGAAAAATCCTATTGAGTATCTAGGAACATTGCCCGAGTAGAAAATCTGGACAACTAGAGAGAAGGTAGACTTACCTTGAAGGGGGAGTTCGGGCTCGTGCTCCGGGAGTCACCGCCGGAGGGGGAAGGTCGTTCTCGTGCTCGGGATGGCCCGGTGGAGGGGGGTCACCGCGGGAATGGGAGGTCGACCTCGTGCTCGGGGAGATCGACGGTGTATGGGGGTTTACTGCTAGAGAAAATGGTGGCGGGGGAAGGGGGGTGGTTGGATTTGTTACCGCAGGAAGAGTAGTTCACCAAGTGGGGGCGACGGAGGGGGAGGAATTTATGATTTTTGGGTCTGAAGTGCGTGCTCTGAAAATTTTAGGGAGAGCGAAAATTAGGGATGCAAATGTTGGGGGTTATAAAAACTTAGCGATGCAGTAAGCGTCGCTAATGACATCATAAAATATGTTACACCAGCCAATGACCCTGCAGTATCTACAGCGTAGGACATTTTTCGTTGTCAAATGCGTCGCTGTAGAAAATAATAGTTGGGATAAATTTTATTGATGGACTACTTCACTACTTATAGGGAGTCTAGCTCCTCTACATACTACAAATTCCGATGTGGGACTAAAAGTCCCTTATTGATTCTCAACACTCCCCTCAAGATGGGCGATAGATATTAATCATCCCCATCTTGTTACATAGCTTTGACAGACTCAATGAACTAAGACCCTTAGTCAGACAGTCTGCCACTTGTTCTTCTGAGCGAACATAGTCAATCTTCAGTATCCCTTGTTCCGGCTTTTCCTTAATGAAGAATCGATCGATCTCGATGTGCTTCGTTCTGTCGTGCTGAACCGGATTGTTCGCTATACTTATCGCAGCTTGACTATCGCTCCGAAGGTGCAATGGTGTCCCCTTGTCTAGCTTCAACTCTGTCAGCAGCGCCTTTACCCATAGCAATTCTGATACTCCTAGAGCCATTGCTCTGTATTCTGCTTCAGCTGTCGACCGTGCTACCACTGACTGTTTCTTGCTTCTCCATGAAATCAGGTTTCCTCCTACAAAAACACAGTACCCTGTGGTAGACCTTCTGTCGTCTATGCAGCTTGCCCAGTCTGCATCGCAGTATCCCTCAACATCTGTGCATCCATTCTTCTTGAACCACAGTCCTTTTCCCGGCATCCCTTTCAGATATCTTAGGATCTGAAATACTGCATCCATATGACCCGTTCTTGGATCATGCATATAGCGGCTTACAACACTTACTGCAAATGAGATATCAGGGCGAGTATGTCCTAGATAAATCAGTCTGCCTACTAGCCTTTGATACCTTTCGCGATCAACAGGCTCTCCTGCTTCTGCTCCCATCTTGCACTTCTGGTCAATTGGAGTGACTGCTGCTCGGCATCCCAGCATTCCTGTCTCCTTCAGCAGATCTAGTGCATATTTCCTTTGTGAGAGAACAATTCCTTGTTCACCATTACACACCTCGATACCCAAAAAGTATCTCATCTCTCCCAGGTCCTTCACCTCAAACTCTTTGGCGAGTTTCGTCTTCAGCTTAGTGATCTCATCAGCATCATCACCTGTGATTACTATATCATCCACATATACAGCAAGTATAGTTATGTGGCCTCTTGCATGCTGGAGGAAGACCGTGTGATCTGCATTTGTCTGATGGTACCCCATGCCAGTGACAGCCTTTCTTAATCTGTCAAACCAGGCTCGAGGAGATTGCTTCAGCCCGTACAGCGACTTCTTCAGTTTGCACACTTTTCCATGTGACGTTCCTTCACCTGAATCTGACACAGAGTAGCACCCCGGAGGAGTCTCCATGTAAACTTCTTCTTGTAGGTCTCCATGAAGAAATGCGTTCTTTACGTCTAACTGGTGTAGTTTCCACCCATAGTTTGCTGCAATGGAGACCAGTGTTCTTACGGTACTCATCTTCGCTACTGGGGCAAAAGTCTCATCATAATCGATACCATATGTCTGGGTATAGCCTTTTGCAACCAGTCTTGCCTTGTATCGTTCAACTTTTCCTTCTGGTGTCTCCTTCACTGTGTAAACCCATTTGCATCCCACAGCTTTCTTCCCTTCAGGTAATGGCACCAGCTCCCATGTCTTATTTTTCTCTAGTGTCCCAAGTTCTTCCATCATTGCGGCTTTCCATCTTGGGTCCTTCTTTGCTTCCTGCCAATTCTTAGGTAAAGAAGTGGAGTCTAACGAAGTGAGGAATGTTTGATAAGTCGGAGAAATATTAGAATAAGATAGGTAGTTGGCGATATCATGTTCATAATCTTTATAACGAATAGGAGCCTTTCCCGCATTAATGCGAGAAGACCTCCTTAAGGGAGCAATGGGTGGTGGAGAAAGCATACCATCCGAATCGGAGAGATCCGCTTCCGAATCCGAGCGATCCGGTGCGGGAGTAACATCTTCAGGAGTCGGGGCAGGAGTAGACGAGGGACTTGGCACTATAGGCACAGGGTACGGCACAGTACTGGACCTCTGCTGTCTTCTTCTGTAAACTTGGAGCTCCTTTTCCCTCGTCTGCTTCTCCCCCTGCGTAATGTACGTATTGTCTTCTTCATCCTCCGTATCAGTATCAGTGATGTTGTCTCCCCCTTTCTGCCAGTCAGTCACGACAGGACAAGGTACCGATCCGACAACGACGTTTGAGCGTACTACCTCCCCCTCACGTCTAACAGCCGCTGTGTGAGGCGTGTTCCCAAACGCAGAACCTTCGTCCGAACCATAATAAGGTTCCAGCTCTCTGAATGTAACGTCCATGCTTACAAACAGCTTCCGTTCAACCGGGCTCCAGCATACGTAACCCTTCTGTGTCCCGGTGTACCCAACAAAGATACACTTAAGTGCTCGAGGATCCAGCTTACCAACACCAGGCCTGTTATCGTGGACGAAGCATACACAACCAAATACTTTCGGAGGAACGGTGTACGCAGTTGTCCCCGTGAGCATTTCCAAAGGCGTCTTCCAGTCCAGTAATTGAGAGGGCATCCTGTTGATGAGATAAGAGGCTGTCAAGACAGCCTGCCCCCACAAAAATTTAGGGACATTCATAGCCAGCATCATTGTCCGAGCCACCTCCAGCAGGTGCCTATTCTTTCGCTCGGCAACACCATTTTGAGCCGGTGTATAAGCACAAGAGGTTTGATGTAGTATACCATGAGAGGATAAATACGCAGCAAACCTCTTATGGGTATATTCCGTCCCATTATCTGACCGGAAACACTTAACACGAGCATTATACTGTGTCCGCACCCGTTGATGGAAGCTTTGAAATGCCTCGAAAACATCACTTTTATTCTTCAGCAGGTAGACCCACGTTACGCGGGTAGAGCAGTCAATAAAAGTAACAAACCATCTATAACCGTTAACACCGTTTGTAGGACAAGGGCCCCACACATCGGAATGAATCATATCAAAAGCAGCAGAACATCGATGCCCATAATGCAAATAGGAGCTTCTGGTATGTTTCCCCAACTCACAAGAATCACAAACTAACAACTCTTTATTTGCTTTTTGATATAATGACGGATACAGTCGACCAATAACGGGAAAAGAAGAATGTCCTACACGCTGATGTTGGAGGATCAGCTCGGCTTCGACACTTCGACTTCGGACTTCCGGTTGGGCGTCTGCAACCAAAGATGCCAGTGCTCTATCCAGACCATTCCTGTCCAAGTACCATAGACCCTTATGCCATGTGCCAGTGCCTAGTCGTCTTCCCGTTCCCTTCTCCTGAAAAGTTACCTTAGGAATATCAAAGGAAACAATACAGTTTAGATCAAGGATAATGGCGCTAATGGAAATAAGATTGACAGGAAAGGAAGGAGCATGTAAGACATTAGATAGAGTGATGGAAGGAGTGCAATCAACAGTGCCTTTACCCGTAACCGGCCTGTAGGTACCATCAGCAGTCTGAATGCTTTCTGGCGGCGTTAGAGGAGAGTATTCCCGGAACTCTTCTCGGGACCCCGTGACATGGCAAGATGCCCCAGAGTCCATAATCCAAGCTGGCTGAGAGACAGATGCAAGAGCACGCGGAGGTATACCGGCACTGGTTTGGGAGAAGTAAGTGCAGTAATCTCCTGTAGCGGACGGCACCCCAGGAATGACTTGTCTTTCACCAGAACCAAGCTTTGAGCCGCGCATCTTCTCGAGAACTTTCCTCTCAAATGGAGTGATGTCCGCCAGCTGATTGTCCCCACCTTCATCCGCCAGATGCGCCTTATTGCCTCCAGAGTAAGTGCCCCTTCCACCACCGTAGCTGCCTCGACCACCTCGTCGTCCACCGCGACCACGACCCCGACCATTCGAGGGAGTTCGTGTCGGTTTTGGGCAAAAGCGGATGTAATGCCCTGTGTCACCACAGTTGTGGCAAACGCCTCCCGTAGAAGGAGGCTGTGTGAAAGTGGCAAGAGCAGATGTGTCAACTCCGGCCTGCTCCCCGTGGGAGATACCCTTGGTAGGCATCAGCTTCAACCGTGCTTCTTCTTGTGCCATGGCAGCTATGGCGTCCTCTAATGTCGGCAGCGTCGGTTGTGCGAGAAGGACATTCCGCCGTTGCTCAAACGCTGGGTTGAGCCCCTTCAAAAACTTCATCATCCGTTGCCGCGAAATATAATCCAGAAATTTCTGAAAATATTTGGCAAAAGTCGGTTCAACCTGAGCATCCTCCATGCCAAGAGGATCATAATGGTCAAGATCAGACCAGTACTTCTTCAACAAGGCAGCGTACTCAGAGATGGTACGATCGTCTTGGATTACCCTATCGAGCTCATCCTGCAGTTGGAAGACTCGCATGGGGTTACCCGAACCGGAGTACATGTCCTTCAACGTTCTCCAGATATCAGCAGCTCCCTCCATTGCTTCAACGTTACCCGACACTTGATCGGTCAAAGAGGCTGTCAACCAACCAGCCACGACATTGTTAACAATGTCCCATACAGCAAACTCCTTCGAGGAGTGATCGACAGGGGCCGTAGTGTGGCCATCAACATAACCAACCAAGCCACGTCCCTTCAGCGTTCGCATCGCCTGCCGCGACCATTTCAAGTAGTTGGTCGTGCCTTCCAACTTCGTCTCCAGCTTGTCCAACTTCCCCATTTTGTACGGTGACGGATCCACATCAGTATGGGTCACGCGTGGGGTCGCCTCCGGTAATCTCTTGGTCAGGAGATCCTCGATCAGGGCCTTCATTTCTTCTGCTGTCAACTTCTCATAGATGGAATCCATGACTTCTGCAACTGCAATCAGTGAGGTGTTGTTTTCGGAGTCGTCTTCTTTGGAGTCGTCTTCGTCTTAGTCAGCTACCGGGGGGAAACAACAAAACGAGATCCCTCACTGATATGTCGTAGTTTATACGACCAACTAGAACCGCGTCATGATAACGCGTTCGGACGGCTCAAGGATAACCAACGTAGTTGTGCCTCCTTGCATGAGACAAACCAGAGGTATACCAGCCGTGCAGAAACGATTGTAAAGACAACGTTTCTGAGATACGAAGATCTAAAGAGATTTCGTATTCGTAGCAGAGCTTCTAAAAAGAAGGTACTAATTCTCGAAGGCAACTACAGAGATCTTCTAAAGAGAAGGAACTCTGATTCTCGACGCAACTACAGAGATCTTCTAAAGAGAAGAAATCTGTTTTTTTTTTTTTTTTTTTTTTTTTTTTTTGGAAACAGCAAAAAGAAAACCCTAAAAAGGGTGCTGTAGCAGCAGTAAAGGGGCGGGGGGGGGGGGGGGGGGGGGGGCGGCGCTGGAGGGGGGGAAAGGGGCCGGCGGGTCAGCGGGGGCGGGAGGGGGGGAGGCGCGGGTCAGCGGGGGGGGGGGGGGGGGGCGCGGGTCAGCGGGTGGGGGGGAAAGGGGGGCTGCTCCGGGAGGGGGCTAAAAAATTTTTTTTTTTTTTTTTTTTTTGTGTGTGGAGAGAGAGAGAGAGTTATGGCTCTGATACCATGTAGAAAATAATAGTTGGGATAAATTTTATTGATGGACTACTTCACTACTTATAGGGAGTCTAGCTCCTCTACATACTACAAATTCCGATGTGGGACTAAAAGTCCCTTATTGATTCTCAACAGTCGCTAATGTGTCGCTATAGCATCGCTGATACATATTATATTAGCAGTCGCAATTAGTTGCAATTTGCGGCGTTTCTACCTGGACTCGCTAAATTTGACGCAATTAGCGACTTCATCTTTTGGAGTCGCTAATGACGTCGCTAATACATCTTGTTTTAGTAGTGGTATGACTTCTGTTCAACGAAGTTTTCAAAACTTTTGAATGAAATGTTGGAATGCAGTAGATGACAAGTCATTGTAGAGTAATAAAACAAATATTCCAAGGATCAGAAAAGATCCAGGAGTTAGATATTAACCCAAACCTAATGGCTTTATAACTTTTAACAACACTCCGCACCATATTTCATTTAATTGATGGTGGTGCATCGGGACTCAAGAAGTCATCTGCAAGGGAATATGCATGTGGTGTGGATCTTTTGGCCTAAAGGGCTTCTAAAGTCGAATTGTCGCAACAACTTCTATTCACAATTCATTAGCAGCAGGTATTGATTTCTACCTTCTGATGCATAAAATCAGTTTCTGTATCCATACTGAAGCTCTTTGTACATTCCTTGGGCTTATACCATGCTAATGCTAGTAATAATTTGTGTATGAACATGTTATTGTGCAATATGTATGGTGTTCTGCTGACCATGGCATCCATGTTTCCATAATTTTCTTCTTCTTTTGAGATAAATGGATTTTCTACATTACTTCATGAATTGCAGATCCAGATAAAATCTGGTGGTGAGAAGCCAATATCAAAGTTCTTCTCGAAGAAGAAAGAAGATAAAAGTCAGCCGGAACCAGAACCAGAACCAGATCCCACGAAATCATGCAAAGAAATTAAGCGGGAGGAGGATGTCAGTACTCCGGAAGAGGAGCCTGATGGTGCAGGAGATTATCAAGAAAAAGTAAGCAAAGAGGAAAGGAAGGAAACTGCGGAACCAGAAACCCGTGGTGGCATCAAACGGGAGCACGAGGAAATGGCTACAGACTCGAGATTGACGAACAAGACTTCTGATAACAAGCCCTCCAAGTCCAGGCCAATGAAGAAGAAAGAAAAGAGTGTCAAAATTCAAGGGGATAAACAAGCATCATTGTTTTCCTACTTCGGACGAGAGTAGAGCTGCCTGATGTGTTGTGTATTATGTGGAGTCAGTCTAACCTTAACAATGTCATTGGAATTTTTGTATCAAAAGCACACTTTTCTGCATATGCTTTGTGTTATGTCAGGAAAAGAACACTGAACTCTTTCTGGAGTCTTTGACTATTTAGTATATTACTCCTTTATGCCAATTAAGCTGAAAGTTTCATCCTCCAATCGAAAGAATTCCTGTTAGTGTTAAGGACATGAGCTCTTGAAACTCTTTATTCTGCAATAAAAAATATGGATATATATGAACTCCTTAGCAAACACTTGTTGTATAAATTATTAAAAAAATCATAATGAAAAGAAACACTTTTATTCATGATTAATTATTTAATAAATAATTTTTTCACTTAGTCATGACTCATGCCCATTGGACTTTTTCACTTTTAGTCATGACTCAAGTGACTATTGATTTATTTAAGTGGAAATAAGAGGACATATCTTTAGTTTTATAATTCAAAAATAAAATTCCATTGTTATTGTCCCACACTCTATTAAATTTATAGTGAGTTTATAGTTTCTAATCAGCTGAAACAACCATCCTAAAATTTGGTATGTTCCGATCAATAACAGTATTCGGGGTGTCCATAGAATTACACAATTTGAGATGCACCTCATTATTGTTCTCTTAGGATCTGCAGAATACCGGTTATAAACTCTTACGAGGGAGTCGATTTTGGACAATTTTAAGTAGCGGCTTTTAAACCAATCTAACACATATTTGATAATTTTTTAATGAACAGTTCTGAAAGTTTTTAAGACAATAAAATTACTTATATGTTCATATAAGCCTTATTATATCATTGTCCTCCAAAATAATAGCATATACAATCATGTAATTTGCAAGCATAAAATGCGTTGACAAGTAGTAAATCATAAACGATATTTACTACCACATCAAATGGAGCGCAAAATTTTATGACAATCATTCACTACAACATAAACTGCACCACAAAATTTTAAAAACCCACATTTTGGAGTAAGTAGTCGTTAGATGAGACCTCAGGAAAAACAAAGATAAGAAAGAAGAAATATGATAGGATATTAGTAGTAGTTGTTATATTTTTTGATAAGGGTATAAATGGAAGAAAAAAAATAGAAACTCTCGAAATATTCCAATTTGAGGTGTTTATAAAGGCACACAAAATTACAATCCACTGGTTTTAGTGAGTTTTTGAGCCGACAAAAACTAGTTATTCAAAAAATAATTATCAAGCAATTTTTTTAAATACTTTATAAACGATCGGCTCAAAATTCTCTCAAAATTAATTAAAAAAAATACTATTACCAAGCATGGCCTTAATGTCAAACAATTGAAAGAATGGCTAACATGTAACTATCTAGAAGATGCTCAAAAATTCTCTTTCATTGTGCACAAAACATGAAGATATAAAGCTATTTTTAGCCCACAAAAGACTTCCAGATGAGAATTAGTTAAGTAGGTTCATGCACCTGTCAACTTAAAGACAAAATAATCAAACTTGAGTGGCTCTTGTGGTTACCGAAGAGAGGTATAAAATTCTGGCTGGATGGCGGAAGACCAATGGATCGTGCCACGGGGACATATTATTTATTCCATTTATTTGGTGGGAGTTGGAACAGTGGGCCCAACAGACATGCAATGCATCATACATTAAGTCCCGTATGTATTGTCAGGCGTCTCGAAAAAAAAAAAAAACCTAAACGACAAAATGAGATCATGCCTCATGCATATCATCACCCTCGGCAAAAAGACATTCGTACACCTAAAGAGTAGGGGTGAACATTATTCGGTTTTTGACCCAAAATCCAACCGAACAGAATCTAATAAGAGTTCGATTCGGTTTGAAAAAAAAATCGGTCCGAATTGATTCTGTTTCGGTTTTGAAAATACTAAAATTGCTTATTCGATTTCGATTTCGATTTTGGGTTTCGATTTCGGTCAATTACCAAAAACCGAATAAGACTTGTGTAATTATTTAAATACTCTTAATTATATGTAATTATTTAAATACTTTTAATTCTTTGCATATGTTGTATTAAATTGTGTATTTTGAAAGCAACAATTCTATTTATGTGTTTTGAAACCAAACTTTGGTAGTTTAACAACTAGTCTAACTTTGGACAAATACAACAAATGTGTGTATAAAAATTATAATTTTAATATTATTTAACCATAATTTTAACTTTGGACCCTACCCATTATACAATAGAAATAGTCTAACTTAATAAACAGAATAAACCGAATTGTTATTCGATTTGCTTTCGATTTTTACTAATTTTGGTTTGAATTTGACTTTAGATTTTTAAATTTTCGATTTATTCCGGTTGGTTGAAACCGAATAAACCGAACGCTCAACCCTACTCACTTATGGGCAAAAATACATTGGTACCCTCGGCAAAAAGACATTAATACACTTAAATTAATAACCTTTTGGAGTCCATCGAAAGCTTAAATCTAGCGGGCTATTTAGTATTTAGAGTAAATTTTATATCACCTTCGAGTTTACGTCTTAACATATTCAATTGAATTTAATTTCTGACATGTTAATTATTTTTTTTTACCATTGTTTTTTTTTTCATTATATCCTGAACAGTAATATAATGACAACAACCAACACACAAGCTAGAAATCCAAGCATAATAGAAAAAAATAAAAAACTTAGGACTCAAACTTTTTAATTGGACATGTTTGGCTTGGACTCTATGCTTATATAAAAAATCCAGAGTCTAAACATATACTAAGTAGCCCAACTCTAGCCTCAATATTCACTTTGGTCCATATGTTTAAAAAAATATCACTTTTGTACATATGTGAACATTAAGAACTACTTCTATAGGCGGATGATAAACATTACTAATTGAAGTTTTTTTTTGGTATGTCTTGTGTCCAACTACAAAGTGCTATTGATGCATCTAATGATCGAAGAAGTCCTGGAAGAGTCGAAGCAAGCATATCAAGGGCTGAAAATTAATAATTAAGGGTATCCGAACGACATATCATCGATATACCAAAGAGTGCAAAAACGTTTCCATGAATTTGGGTATATTATTTGTGTAAATATACCAACAACATACCGTCAATATGTCGTTGAATTGGAGTTAGCTGTGTATAGAAAATTGTTCAGATCTAATGAGCTTGCTTCTGACGGCCAATATTTCTCTTGAGTATAGAAAACATTGGTATCCTATTTAAGTGTAGACAATTATTTAAAGAGATCTTGTTTCGATGAGACTTATTCCAATATGCTTTGGGACGATTTGGTTCGAGATATAACTTACAGGAAGTGTAAAAGTAACTTATTGTCTAGAAAAAGTAAAATGTGTATGATTATGATTTTTTGTTCGGTGAAAGTGACTTCTTGTCTACTGGAACTACTTTAAATATTTGCATAGATGATATTTTGTAAATTGTGAGTAAATTTACACTCCTGTGTTTGAGTGTCTATGAAAGAGGGAGAAAAATAAGTGCATACCAATAACAATACTAATTAGGTCGTGCCTACGAAAGAGGGAGAAAAATAAGTTCATACCAATGACAATACTAATTAGGTCATGTTTGGTATTAGTTTCTTTTCTCTGTTTTTTTTTTTAATTTTTTTAATTTTGTATATTTTTTATAAGAAAATAAACTTTGACATATCTAAGTTGTTACTTGTTTAAAAAATAAAAATATATTTGACAAGCAACAAAAGTATAAATTTATTTATGTGTTTTCTGTAAGCAAATATACCATACTATCTGCATCACAAATTCATTTATTGTCATTTCCTGCTTTTTGTTTATTAAAATATGGTAAACAATTTTTTGTTGTTTTCACTTTTGTTTTCTTTAAAAAAAATTAGATTCCAAAAACAGAAAACACATAAATACACTTACCAAATTTTTTTATGAAATAGATTTTGTTTCTGTTTTTTTAAAAAAAGAAAAAGAAAAAAGAAAAATGATAACAAACATACTTTTTAATTATCTAACTAAATTGATAATTATTTATTAATAAAAATTATTTTTAATTCAATTCTATCACGAATTATTATCTAATTATTTAACGAATATGACACGACACAATAAAGATACGGAAACCCAAACACGTAAATATTATTCTAGTTTAAAAAATCCTAAAATTAATTTTAATAAAATAAATTTATTAATTAGATACCAATCAAATATGAACAAATTAGCTAAATTATTTATGTGAAAAAATTATAGAAGAATATAGAAAAAAAAGTTGAAATAAGTTTTCTCCTCCACAAGATGCTCAGGATATTTGAGAATTGGAAGGAGAATCAAGACTGCCACTATACTCGTCCATTAAGTGGAAGAAAATCAAGACTCACATACGGTTCACTCAATAACAATGTTTTAAAAATCGGACCGATGATCGAACCAAATTTTTTGGTATAAGTCAGATCGGGGTTCAACCGGAGTTCATCGGAGTTCAAATAGACTTGATTTGTTTTGGTTCAAATAGGTAAGGTATCCATATTTTACTTCTTGGTTTAGTTTTTTTTTTTTTATCATAAGTATGTTGGTTTTGTTTAATTTTACAACTATAAAGTCGATCAAAACAAAAGCAAGAATCAAATGGTTATAATTTCACATGATAATTTTTTTGAATTTAAAAGAAAAATCAAAATTGGTCGGTTCGATTGTGAACCGGTTCGGCCGATTCACCGGTTGAATCCAGTTTTGACAAAAATCGATGGTTCTTTAAAAGTTACGGTTCTAATCAAACCTAACCTTTTTTGGCATAAACTGATTGGATCCGGTCTAACTGTCGGTCCGCTCTGATTTTTACAACATCGCTTAATACTGTCGGTCCGCTCTGATTTTTACAACATCGCTTAATAATGTCGGTCCGGTCTGGTTTTTACAACATAGCTCAATAATATCTCGTACGTGTTACTCAGCAGGGCCGGCCCTGGCCCAGGGCGGCCAGGGCGACCGCCCAGGGCCCCATGAAATTTGGGGGCCCAAAAAAATTAATTTAAATGTATATATATATATATATATATATATATATATATGTATATATATATATATATATATATATATATATATATATATATATTAGTAATCTTATATTGAAAATAGAACTAATATATAATATGATCCTCCTTTATCACAAAATTTTTTTGTGTAGTGGTAGTTTGTTATATTTCTACATAAGAGGTCCTAGGTTCTAGCCTTGGCTGTATTATTTTTAGTTCATTTTTTATATTATATATGGGTCCTATTTTAAAAATTTGTCTAGGACCCCATTAACTTAGGGCCGGCCCTGTTACTCAGGTTAGGTTAGTAAAGAGAAGGAGGTTGCAGCCGACAAAATGTGGTGAGTAATTATTATCGAATAGAGTTTTACATAAACTATATGAGGGATTTTTTGACTTTCATCCCACTTATTAATATGCATTTGTACTTACATCCCACTTTTTAATTTTTTTAGACTTACATCCCATTTTTTGTCACTAAAAGTATTTATATTGTCACGAAAAGTATTCGTTTTGTCACAAAAAATATTTTTCGTGACAAAAGTGGGATGTAAGTCAAATAAAATTAAAAAGTGGAATGTAAGTACAAATTCATATTAATAAGTGGGATGAAAGTCAAATATAATATATTCCATGATGCTCGAGTGAGGAAGCTACTGTTGGTATAAAAAGGACCTTGCGAGAAAAGCCTTGTCATAGCGAACATTCGTACGGCTGAGTGAACATTGGTTTGGAAAGGTATGTAGCGTGGGCAAAAAGACATTCCTACCCTTGGCGAAAAGACATTCGTACACTTAAATCAATAACCTTTTGGAGTCCATGGAAAGCTTAAATCTAGCAGACTACTTAGCATAAATTTTATATCACCTTTGAGTTTAAGTCTTTAGATATCCAATTGAATTTAAGTTATAACATGTTGAATTAAAAAAAAATTTGACTATAAATTTTATATTTTGTTTCTCTTTTCTTTTTCTTCATTATATTCTGAACATGAGAATAATGACAACAACCAACACAAGCTAGAAATAAGGGGATAATAGGAAAAAAACCAAAAATAATAATTTAGAGTTCAAACTTTTCAATTGGACATGTTAAACTAAAACTCTAAGCTTCTATAGAATTCAAAGTCTAAATATATGGGCCTGTTTGGTTGGATGTAGGTGCATAAAAGTGTGAAAGTGGGAGTTTCATGTGCATGTAACTCATTTGAGTTACAATACATTCCACTTTCCAAAAAGTGTTTGGATGCAAAAGTTTTTGTCCCCCCGCAAGTGGAGACTTACAATGTAGTTTGTTTGGATGACCACTTGAAAGTGGCTTTGATGGACTTTGTATGTTTGGTTAGGACATTGCAAGTGATATAATCACCCTCATGAAAAATGGTATGGTTACCAAAACTGAACATGTTTTCAACATTTTCAACCGAATTTGGCAGCAGAGAAACGGTTTCACAACCGAAAAATAGTATGAAACATGTTCCCAGCAAGATGACATGTTCCCAGCAAACTGATATATAATTTTGCAAGATTAGCTTTTTCCAGCAAATATGATACATGTTCCCAACAAATTTGATACATGTTCGCAGCAAGATGACATGTTCCCAGCATATATGATACACGTTTCCAGAAATGAACACATTTTTCCAACAAATATGATATGTTCCCAGCAAGTATTCATGCTCCCAGCAAATATGATACATGTTCCCATCCAATATGATACACGTTTCCAGCAAATATGATATGTTCCCAGCAAGTGACATGTTCCCAGCAATATGACATGTTCCCAGCAAATATACATGTTCCCAGCAATGGGAAATGTTCCCAGCAATATGACATGTTCCCAGCAATACGATACAATGAAAAAAAAATCTTGTTCACAAGGACATTATGGGCTCAGAGTATGAAATCTGAAAATAATTGAAACATGTTCAGGAGAACATAATGGGCTCAGAATGTAGCAAAATCTTCTTCGAAAAATATCTTCATACGAAGAACATATCAAAAATAAAAATTCTTGTGTACAAAAAATAGGGCCGGCCAACCCATCAAATAGGATACATGTTCTCTGCAAATATGATACATGTTCCCTGCAAATATGATACAGAAAACCAGCAAGATGACATGTTCGTAGCAATATGACATGTTCCCAGCAAATATAACATGTTCCCAGCAATATGATACAATGAAACAAAATCTTGTTCACAAGGAGATTATGGGCTCAGAGTATGAAAACTGGAAATAATTAAAACTTGTTCAGGAGAACATTATGGGCTCAGAATGTAGCAAAATCTTCTTCGAAAAATATCATCAGACGAAGAACATATCAAAAATAAAAATTCCCCTGTACAAAAAATAGGGCTGGCCAACCCATCAAATAGGATACATGTTCTCTGAAAATATGATACATGTTCCCTGCAAATATGATACATAAAACCAGCAAGATGACATGTTCCCAGCAAATATGACATGTTCCCAGCAAATTTGACATGTTCCCAGCAATACGACATGTTCCCAGCAAATATTACATGTTCCCAGCAATGGGAAATGTTCCCAGCCATATGACATGTTCCCAGCTATATGATACAACGAAACAAATCCTTGTTCACAAGGACATTATGGGCTCAGTGTATGAAAGCTGAAAATAATTCAAACTTGTTCAGGAGAACATTATGGGCTCATAATGTAGTGAAATCTTCTTCGAAAAATATCATCACACGAAGAACATATCAAAAATAAAAATTCCTGAGTAACATAACATTGACACATGTACCATATTTGCTGGAAACATGTATCATATTTGCTGGGAACATGTACCATTATTTGTTTCACAATGAAACACAAGTCATCATAGCCCATAATGCATTCTCATCATAGCCCATATATTATAAGAAAATAAGACCAACTTATGTTGCAGTTACAAGAAACTTCCCCAAAATTGAAGTCACCAAAAACTGGAAGGAAGAAGAAGATACTGAAACTCATCACAGGAAAAATTGAAACTCATCATAGCCCATAATGCATTCTCATCATAGCCCATAGGAGATTAAAACTTCAGCGTGGCAAATGCACATTCTATTTTGCTACGCAACTTAGAATGCCTATGGTTGAAGAGTTCCTTCGCATTGGTAGGGTGATGATCCTTCTTAGGATTGAAATAGTACCTAACTCCACGATAAGGGGCAATAAACCTCGGCATTGTGGTGTAGCCAGCATCAGCCAAATAATACTTTCCTATACGTAAAGAAGTGACATGCAGAAAGGGCAAAGTAAATAATAGTGTAAATCTAGAAAGGGCAAAGTAAATAATAGTGTAAATCTAGAAAGGGCAAAGTAAATAGATCAAAAAAAAAATCATAAATATGCTCATTTGCAGGAAAGACTAGTATGACAACAAAATCTGATCACAATTTGCAGGAATATGACATTTTCCCAGCAAGATGACATGCTCGCAGCAATATGACATGTTCCCAACAATATGATACCACAAAATCGGAATATCGGATTATCTGTGAAAGTAAAAATTTATAAGCAAAAATTCTTAAGAAAATCGGATCTACAAGAAATCAGATATACAATTATTCTTAAGCAAATCTATAAGCAAAAAAATCTTAAGAAAATCTATAAGCAAAAATTTATAAGCAAAAAATTCTTAAGAAATCGGATCTACGAGAAATCTTTTTCCAG
Source organism: Iris pallida (assembly GCA_029216955.1). Classification (NCBI taxonomy): domain Eukaryota; kingdom Viridiplantae; phylum Streptophyta; class Magnoliopsida; order Asparagales; family Iridaceae; genus Iris; species Iris pallida. The sequence continues at coordinate 14,156,177 of JANAVB010005600.1, forward strand.
CAAGTATTCTTAAGCAATATGACATGTTCCCAGCAGATCTATACAATCGCAGCCATGTGACATGTTCCCAGCATATTAAACCAAAAATTTCTTAAGAAGATTTCTCAAAAAATGGTGGAAAATCAACGGATTTACAAAGAAAATGAACGGATCTACAAAAAAATTGAACGGATCTACACAAAAAATTAACGGATCTACAAAAATGGCAGAAAATGACCGGATCTACAAAAATATCCAAGAAATGGCAAAAATAATGACAGAAAATGACAGATCTACAAAGATCTAAGAAGATCTAAGGCAAAAAATGGCGAAAAGAAGCAAAATTAAGGAAAAAACGGTTAAAAATTAACGAAAATAGGGTTCCAGAGTAGAGGTTTACACTGCAGAAGAATGGCGGAAGAGCGGTGGTCGGACCCTTTTTTTTTCCCACTTCCTTCTCCAGAGTTTTCCTCTCTCTCCTCCCAGTTTCACTGGACTTCAACACAAATGGTCGGAACTCAAAATGGGTTTTTTGGTTAGGGACAGGAACTGGGGACCGATCCCATCAACCCAGTTGCAAGTAATAAACCATCCGAACCAAACACAAAAAGTGGCCAACAGTTCACCTGAGTTGCAAAAAACATCCCCACTTTCAGCCCATAGGAGGGAACCAAACAGCCCCTATACTAATCAGCCCAACTCTGGCCTCAATATTCACTTTGGTACATATGTGAACATTAACAACTACTTTTATAGGCGGATGATAAACAATTACTTATTTAGGTTTCTTTTTTTTTTGTACCTGACTCGTGTCCAACTATAGAGTGCTACTTATGTATCATCAATATACCAAAGAGTGCGAAAAGTTCCAATGAATTTGGGTGCATTATTTGTGCTCATCAAGTATATCGGCAACGTCGATATGTCATTTGATTAGGGTTGGCTGTGTATAGAAAATTGTTCAGATATAAGGAGCTTGCTTTTGACGGCCAATATTTCTTCCGATTGTAGAAAATATTGGGTATCCTATTTAAGGATATCCTCCAGGTATTTTCTGCTTCTACACAATTAGTTTATAGACAATGATTGAGCGAGATCTTGTTTCGATGAGGCTTATTCCGATATGCTTTGGGATTATTTGGTTCGATATAACTGGCATGAAGTGTGAAAGTAACTTATTGTCTAGTGAAAGTAAAAAAGTGTATGATTTTGATTTCTTGTCCGGTGAAAGTGGCTTCTTGCCTGCTGGAACTGTAGGAACCCTAAAGGGAGGGTGAATAGGGTCAAGCTAACTAATCAAACACTTAGCACAAGCTAATGGGCAATTTAAAAATATAAGTGCAAGAGAAGAAGCAATAACAATACCGACACACGATGTATCCTGGTATCCTCCCAAGAGGCACTCCAGTCCCGGAACTCTCTTCGGCTTTAATCCACTATTTGAGTAAATAGTTACACACGAGTTTGGATTCGAAGAACTTGCCAACTTCTTACACGAGAGCTTTAATCCGAAGGCCTCTCCGACTTCAACCGAGAGTTTGGACACGAAGACTCTCCAACTTCAACCGAGAGTTTGGATACGAAGACTCTCCAACTTCAACCGAGAGTTTGGATACGAAAACTTCCCAACTTCAACCTTTCACAATAGGTTTTGATCTCCTTATACAATAAGTTGAAGATCTCACTTTTCAACTCAATAACTCTAACACAATTTGTGGATGACAAATAAAAACTTTGTAGAGTTGTTTGTGGATAGACTTTGGTAGTTTAGAAATTTTAGGCTCAAAGCATCATCCTTGAATGAAGGGGTTCAAGGCTATTTATAACCAAAGCATTGAAAAGAGCCAAATGCAAATTTTCAGTCAGCGACCGGTATACCGTCGGTATGGACCGGTATACCGTCGGTATGCCGGTCTAGAATTACAACGGCTAGAAATATAGCCGTTGGGATCATTAAATGCTCGAAATCCGACCGTTAGAATTTCAACGTTATCGAACCGGTATACAGTCGGTATGAATCGGTATACCGTCGGTATGCCGATTTTGTAGACAAAAAACTTTCTGTGAACAAAATCGGTATACCGTCGGTATAGACCGGTATACCGTCGGTATGCCGGTTTTCAGCCGAAAATGATCCTGGACTAGTTTCTACCATAGCTTTCGATTTTACCATCCATTTCTTGTGTTTACAATTATTTCTAAGACTCATTACAGACTCCAGATATACTGTAGCAGGTGCAGGCTTCTTCAGAGTCTTGAAATGATGATGGCATGGCTTGGCTTCTTCCTTTGATAGGTGCTGGCTTTTTTCCTTGGCGGCAGCTGTCCAAAGATATCCAGTTTGCGAAAACTAAATACCTTTCGAGGGCTTCGCCCCCGAACCCCCGACGAGGGGTGCTGCCCCCTCGACCCCCGTCCGCTGACCGGGCAGCGGAACCCCCGAGTGCGTGGCTCCGGAGATGTCGTCGGGTGGTTCAGAGAAATCTTGTGGGATCCGTCGTCTTTGGCACACCATGATTTTTTCATTACATATGTCCACATTGATCTTGCTTATTACTTTTTTGCATGTACATGTTAGACGAACAAAATAATATACATAGTAGCAAGTGTGATAAGTTTAATGCACATTAGGACAATGCTGAGTTTAAGTATAAGTGCTAAGGTGATAGCATAAATGTTAGTGATATCATAATGATTAAACTTAATTGAATAACCACAATCAAAAACAGATTTTGGCAACTCGATTAAATTTAAGATAGAAAGCTCATATCACTAATATGTAAACCAATAGGCAAATGTCACCAAAGGTATAAGTATAAGTAGAAATGCTATAGTGATAGTATAAAGATTAGTGATAATGAAATGCTAAACTAAACATATTAACCATATTCAAAAACATGATACAATCATTGGGCCAACATGAACTACTTTCAATATTTGCATAGATGATATTTTGTAAATTGCAAGTGAGTAAATTCATACTTCCATGTTAGAGTGTCTATGAAAGAGGAGAGAGTGAAAAAGTGCATACCAATAACAATACTAATTAGGTCATGTTTGGTATCAGCTTTTTTTAATTTGTTTTTTTGTTTAACTTTTTTTAAATTTTGTATTCAATTTTATTATAAAGCAATAAACATATCTAAGTTGTTACTTGTTTATAAAAACAAAAACATATTTGAAAAGCAAGTATAGATTTATTATTTCTTTTTTGGTAAGCAATTATACTATACCATCCGCATCCTAAATTCATTTATTGTCATTTCCTGTTTATGTTTATGAAAATATGGTAATTAATTTAATGTTGTTTTCACTATATTTTTTTAGAAAATTTATTTTAGACTTCAAAAGAAAACATAAATGCACTTATTATAAGTATGTTGGTTTGGTTTAATTTTACAACTATAAGGTCGATCAAAACCAAAACAAGAATCAAATGGTTATAATTTCACATGATATTTTTATTTTTAAATTTAAAAGAAAAACTAAAATTGGTCGGTTCGATTATGAATCGGTTCGGCCGGTTCACCAGATGAACCAAATTTTGACAAAAACCGATAGTTTTTTAAAAATTCTAATTTTAATCGAACTGAACCGGATTTTGGCTAAACTGATTGGATCAGGTCTAACCGTCGGTCCGGTATAATTTTTGCAACATTGCTCAATAATATCTCGTACGTGTTGCTCAGGTTAGTAAACAGGAAGGAGGTTGCAGCCGACAAGATGTGGTGAGTAACTCTAATTATTATCGAATAGAGTTTTACATAATATAATAATAATATATTCCATGATGCTCGAGTGAGGCAGCTACTATTGGTATAAAAAGGACCTTGCGACAACAAGTATGCATAGTTTCATTTCATTTTCGTTTCATTTTGTATAATTTTCGTTTCATTTCATTTTGTATGATGGAGGAGAGCAGGGAGCAGAATAAGAAGCACATAGTCCTCGTGCACGGCTCCTGCCACGGAGCGTGGTGCTGGTACAAGGTGGCCACGCTGCTGGAGGCCGCGGGCTTCCGCGTCACGGCCCCCGACCTCGCCGCCTCGGGGATTGACTTGAGGAGGCTCTCCGAGGTGCCGACGCTGGCCGCCTACTCGCAGCCCCTGCTGGACGTCGTGGCCTCCCTCCCGGACCGGGAGAAGGCCGTGTTGGTCGGCCACAGCTTCGGCGGTCTCAGCGTGGCTCTGGCGGCCGACAGGTTCCCGGAGAAGGTCGCCGCTGCGGTCTTCGTCACGGCGTTCATGCCGGACTGTACCTCTAGGCCGTCCTACCTTGTGGAAAAGGTATATATTAAACGAAAATTTTCGTTAAAAGCATTAAACTTTAGCACAATTTTATTAACAGCATCAAGTTTCCAAAAATGGCGGCCATAGGATGGACGTTCTCCTCAAGTTAAACTTTTTTTTTGCAATATGATCTGCTATAATGCATTATTTACATTATGGTCCTTTAACCATAGTAATTAGTAAAATTATTTTATTTATTATTATTTTTTTCATAATATTCACTCAAAAAAATAAAATAGATACTTAGACTTTGGATTTTGAATAAATTAGGATATTTGTATTTAGTTTAGTGTTTGGGTCTCCAATAAATAATTTTCAGAAATAAATTTGTCCGGTAATATCGGGACATAAAATATAAATATTTTAGACATATTTATTCTAGATAAAACATATTTCCATGTTTGGTTAAGGTTAAAAAAATATATCTTCAAAAATTACTAATATCTTCAGCCAAGAGATATTTAGACTTTTGATTTTGAATAAATTAAAATATTTGTGTTTGGGTCTCCATAATAGATATAACTACTAATTAGTGTGTTGGTTTCCAATAAGTTCGAATATTTATGTTTGGATCTCCATAATAGACACATTTAGTGCTTGAGTTTTGGACTAATAGTTGATTGTTAAAAACAAAGTAGAAAAATAATAAATAATAAAAAGAAAAACTAAAAAAACAACCGTAGAACGAGAAAAATGGGGAAACACGAAAAAGGGAAAACGAGAAAAAATGATGAAAAAAAAAAGAAAAAGGATAAAAAAAATAAAAATACTAAAAAAATGGAAAAAAAATCTAAAACCTGAAAAGCAATAAAAAATAATAATTTTTTTTTGTCCACGCAAAAAAATCGACATATTCCTAAGGGATAAGATTTTCCGAAGATATTTTTTTAACATAAACCAAACATGAAAATATGTTTCTATAATAAATATGTCTGAAATATTTATATTTTAGGTCTCGATATTACCAGACAAATTTATTTTCGAAACTTATTGGAGACCCAAACACTAAACTAAACACAAATATCCTAATTTATTCAAAATCCAAAGTCTATAATATTAGCAATAATATTAATATTAAGAAAGTAGATAATTAATTTTTTGGATCAAAATTTGTAATGTTAGCTGTCATATTGGATAACACATAATATTATTAACATGCAACTAAGCTGCCACATAAGGACCAGTGATTTGGAGGGACGAGTAATATTACTCAAAATTTATATATACCATGGTATCATGCTAAGATCAATGTAACTATACCAAAACTACAAAATGGTAGTGAAGACTGAGGGTTATATGTTATATTCTAACTAATATTGGCTTGACGGTGGTTGGACACTAGGGTAGTTCAAATGGCGCGAAGGAACAGGGTCTACAGGACCCACCGTTTCGGAAGTACTTTGCTATAAATTTTTTATAATGAATAATTAGACAAGACCAAGTGGATAGTTTAGCATTCGCTTCACATGTCACATGTACAGGGTTTGATCCCCTATATCTCCATTTTATTATAACAAATTTATTTTTCTTTTTTTTTTATATGTAATATTTTTTATTTTGCCTTTGTGAAACATGGGACTAATATGCATTCTATCAAAAATAAAAATAAAAAAAGCTTTTGAAAAATAAAAAATTATTCAAACCAACAATGTTTTTGCATCAGAAAATTTCTTGCTAATATGAGTTTATGAAAATTTTACAAATTTGAGTAGTACTTTTTTAATATTTAAACTTTATAGTCGTTCTATCAATACAATTCTAATTATACATAAAATTTAATCGATATTTTATTATTTAATTTTACTTAACATATGTCAGCTGCCACATCATAAACATATGACAGCAAAAAAGCTGCTTCTTTTTTTCGTTTTATAATTTACTTAAAATATGATCTCATATTTAGTTTTTGAACACGGTCTTCTAAATTTCAGAACAAGTCCGACATGGCGTAGTATCATTTGATTTTTTGCTGAATTTTAGAGTGTAAGTATCATTTGGTCAAAATTGCCGCCCACAAATGGACAGAGAAGTGAAAATGACCAAATCCTGTGGCTCCCAGGGCACTCATCTTCTTTGAGATATGGTTAGTGGGAAGTACTTTTCCCGGAATATTTTTGTTTGAGGATGACTTAATATAAATAAATTTATTCCTTTTCACCAATTACATGTTTATTATTAAGTTATTATTAAGTTCTAAGTTTGTAATGCATTTGGCAGATACTTGACATGGTACTACTTAGATATCATTAGAACAATCTATCAGAGAATGAGTAAGTTCATCTGTTCCAAATTTTTGAAACTTTGCCATTTAGAATGACAAACACAAATTGCTCGTCAAATCACCTTTGCCATTTAAAATGAAAATTGGAATCAAGCTAACTCTATAAGTCTTGAATTCTTCGCCTAAACAAAGGCTATTTATAAGGACACATCCAAATTTGATCAGGACTAGTCCGGATTGGAACTAGCTCAGGTTTGAGAGAAAATTACTCAGGACAATCCAATTTTATACTCTTTGGGTTATTCCAACCCAACTCCCCCACCCCCCCCACCCCAAAAAAAAAATAAAAATAAAAATAAAATCCAAATTTTCAACTTCATTTCAATTTTGTACTCTCTCTCTCTTCCAAAACCCTAGTTTTCCTTTCATATTCTTCCTCTTCTCCATCATTTCCATCCTCCCCATCTCCATCAAAATCCTAGTTTTTCTCTTCTTCTTCTTCTTCTTCTTCTTCACAATTTTCATCCTCACCATCTCCATCAAGACACTAGTTTCCTACTCATTCCCAATTTCGATGGCACCCAAAGGTCTCTCACAAACAATGTACAAACCCTAATACTTTCTCACAAGAATGCATGAAAATAAATTCTAAAATGTATATTTCACTCCATTTTCAAGATGGAAATAAACCATAGCATATGTTTTTTCATTCGACAATTTCGACTTTCGAACTGTCAGAAATTGTTTTAGTCCTGCAATAGACTTGTTGTACATCAAGTCCATTTTTCGGACTGCCACAATTTCGGACAGTCCTCAATACTTCTAAGACTGTCAGAAATTGTGGTAGTCCTGATATGGACTTACTGTACAACAAGTTCATTTCAGAAATTGTGGTAGTCCTGATATGTACTCCCAAAATTTTTGGCAGTCTTCAATACTTCTAGGACTGACAGAAATTATGGAAGGCTGATATGGACTTACTGTACAACAAGTCCATTTCTTCTACAACTATGATTTCATCCATATTTCTTCTATTAATGAAGAAAATTGATTAATAGATTTGATAACCCAATTTCTTCGACAACTAGAATTTCATCTATAATTTTCACAAGTTGGTTTATTTTCTTTCTTTTTGTTCTTCTTTCTTCTTGTTCTCTTGTTATTCTTCCATGATGTCCAAACAAGAAGAAATAAAATAAAATAGGGTTTGGAGAAAGAGATGTGAGGAAGGAGACGAACAAAAAAAAAATGGCTTGTATACTTACATTTGGGCTAGTCCTGAGTAATTTTTTAAGTGACAAACTTGTAAATGAACAAAAATTAGATTTGGGTTAGTCCTGATCAACTTTGATGTGCCCTTATAATTAGCCAAAAATAGGGACTTAGTTTAGTAATACATGGCATGCCAATAACCAGGGACGAAACTAGGTTGTGTGCTAGGATGGGCTCCAGTCTATTCTCATTTTCCATATAAGTCAGTCCACACTCCACATCCAGCCCATCCTAATTAATCTACCCCAATCTACTTTAGTTCGAATTTTTTGTTTCGTCTTTGCCAATAACATTACAATCCGACTCTTATAAATATATTTTTTCTTAACCATTGCAATCTAATTATTTAACTGATATCCATAATTATTTAATTTTTTTAAATAAAATATATATTTGTATTTTAAATAGATGATTTGTCATATTTATAAGAGAGAGACATGATCATGACAGATCCTGAACTCATGGAAATCCGAGACGAACTTACAAAATGGACTCCCATACATAATATAATAAAAAAAACCCTAAAATAAAAGTATAAATTAAAATAAATTATCATCACTAAGAATTGAAATAAGGACCTTATACATGCAACTCTAACATAACATCCACCACACCATAATTATTATGTTAATTAATGCTCATGAAACATATTAGGTCTATTTTAAATATATTTATATTTAAACTGATTTTTTTGGGCTCTTCGAATCCTTGGTTCCTGGTCCGAGCTCTCTAGCCTAGTGGTATTAGAGCGGACACCCGGAGGGGCCGGCAAGGTTCGAGCCCCCCAATTGTGTGTGTGAGTGTGATTTCAAAAAAAAAAAAAAAAATCCTTGGTTCCTGGACGGTTGTCCTGGTAGTCCTGGACATGATTGAGACACGAGCAGTTGCGACAGCAGATTTGCTCTCAAATTCCAAACCAAAAAGTAGTCTTCAACAACTAATCACAGTTGTGGACTTGTACATGTGTCCGAAGTATTTGGAGCAGAATCCACCAGTGGCATCTGTGTGGATGGACACTCGGTTCAACTTTGGCGAAGGCGCGACGGTTACTGGTTCCCTGCTGTTTGGTCCCAGGTTCATGGCATCCAGGCTCTACCAGCTCTGCCCACCTGAGGTTAAGTCCGCTTGCCCTCATAATTCGATTCGATACGACACATCTATGACACGATAACACGGATCCGACACCTATTCTAGTCTGTCCTAGTATATTTTGGAACGTCCATGCGTATTTGATACGCATATATGTCCAACACCGTAACATCAATTTTGGAGTGTCCGTGCTAGCAGGATATGATGCTGGGAACCACACTCGTGAGAGAAGCCTCGCACTTCGTAGAGGATTTGGGAAGCTTACCGGCCTTCTCCGAAGACTGATACGGGTCCGTCGCAACCGCCTACATCGTCTGCGGGCAGGACGCGGCGATCACCGAGGACTACCAGCGGTTCATGATCAGGAACCACCCTGTGAAAGAGGTGATAGAGATCGAAGGGGCGGACCACATGCCAATGCTCTCGACGCCACAGGAGCTGTGCCGGTCTCTCATCTCCATTGCTGACCATGCCTCCTATTCTACTGCATAGTTATAGTTACGTTCTTAATATGCAATGTTGTTCAATGATAGAACAAAAATTGTAAGCTTCTAAGCAACTCTTAAGTCCTTTGCTTTCAGTTATTATTGTTTGTTATTGGGAAAAAAAAATCTACCTGTTGGAATTATTCAATAATTAAGGGCCACACATGCAAAATTAATTGTGTTTGGACTATCTAAATAGTTAAGCCAAATTAAAGTGGTCTATTTGAAAATTGGCTTAAGGTATAATTGTCATAGAATTAATGTGTAGATCAGAGATAATTCTAATTTGATGAGGGGCCAAATTAGAAATATCACAACACACATATCTATATATATGTGTATTCATTAGGGTTATGGTCCCCAACTTATATGACCACCAAAAGAGAGGTTCTCTCTTTTTTCTCTTCTGCATCCCCATCAACAGAAAGAGAGGGACAAAGGATTTGGATTCACCTTTGTCATTAAGGGTCGTAGCAAGTTGGAAGATCGAACACAATAAAGAGATGATCGCTTCAAGATCCATCAAGCCTAGCAATGGATTCAGGTATGCTTCCGTAATTTAATTTATGTTCTTCATCTCATGAATCGACATGGTACAATAAAAATTCAACAAGTGGTATCAGAGCCTCCATGTTTGATTTATGAGATCAAAATTTCAGAATAATTTTTTTAGTATTTTTTCAGGAACCCTAGATCGTTTCATCTAATTTGATTTAGGGTTACGATTGTTCAAACAATTTTTTTTATGATGATCCATTCAATTTAGAACATATACATCTAATGTTGCTTTAGAAATCGTGCATTCATTATGGAGATTCATACTTATGTTGAATAAGTACGAATATGGGTGACTTCAACTTTGGATATTTATTTAATGTGTCAATTTAGTTCAAATGGATTTTTTTTTTTTAACTAATGGTGAATATGAGATGGCTTGGGTTTAGTATTTGGTTTTAATATTCGTTGTTTGGATCCCAGCACAGAAGATGCGGTTTACTAAGCAACGATGGATTAATAAATAAACAAATAAATAAATCTAGCCAGCTATCGTTTATTTGGCTATACGTTTTCTGTAGATGCACATCTTCAGTAAATTATTATATGAATTTCATGTTGTTGATCGGTCGATCGGTATTTGTCGATCCGATCTTCAAATACGGATGAATTTATAACAAAGTGCAGAAATGTATATATGTACCTTCTTGTTCCCATGTACAACATATATTTGTTTTTGTGGATTTCGGAATTCAAGAATTTTTCAGATACGGTACACTTTGTTGACTAAATATTTTGAGGTTTATATGCACACTTTGAGAGTTAGAATCACAATTTAACTAATTGCATTAACATGGTCTTCTTTTATATGATAAATTCATCACAATATTTTCATGAAAATTTTTAAGATGTGAGCATGATGCTTTAAGCTATTAGTCTAAATTTATATCGTATTGGGGTCTGATCTAGAATATTGTAATATCGGGACCATCAATTTTTAGTACATATACATGTGATGATACGGAAATAATATTTTTAAATTATACAAAAAGATTCACATATTTATGAGATAGTAGATAAATTTTGGTACAATCTTTATGGATTATTTGAAGTAATATTTTGATTGATGGATTCGGTTATTAAATAATTAGTCTCCAAATTGGTCTAAAGTTTGCTTGTTCTTCTTTAAAATTTTTTTTTCTTTAGATATTTGGATACTTAAAGAGGAAAGAGGTGCTGATAATGCTCAGTTTAGACCAAATATGTTCAGTTTTGGATATATATTTTGGAGTTATTATTTTCAGTTAATGTTTATGAATTTTTCTTTGGATGCATATCCTTCGTAGATTATTTCATGAATTTTGTTATAGTGATAATATCCAATTTTGTCAAATTGAAATTCATGATTATGCTTTTGATTACTTTATTTGAGTAATAATCTTATGAATATGCATGTATATAAAGTTTTGGACATGATTCAGTTTTGTAAAATTCAGTCATCATTTAATTTTTTGGTGCCTTTTAAGACTAGCAATAGTTGTCCAATATTCTAAGTAGACTCATTGAAATAAGATGTCGCCAAAGTGACCTCTCTTGCGTAGATAGTCTATGAGGGATGTCGGATATTTGTGTGTGTATATTCATGCGGGTATTAGCCGGCCCAAAGGAAGGTTACTACTTGGCCGAATTGTACACATACTTGTGGTGATAAATGTGTGACAATTATACGGTTTACATGTGAATAATAACCCGATCCAAAGATAGGCTTATTATTTGACATGACTTATTGTCAACATTTGATCACTACACCAAGAGTACCACTTGCAGTTAATATCACTGTCCAAAGACTTGATATTAATGATGCACTAGGTATCTTGAGATGGGGTTCACCATTGTTTGGATTTGTTTGACTATATTTTACTCTTTGGTTATTAATTAGAGCATGTCCGTTTTTGTTTTGTTTAGTTCTCTTTACAGTTAATGTTGCTATAATATCTGCCAATAAGAATTTAGTTTCCAAGTTTAATGGGATAAACTTTAAGGGCAAAAGAAAATGAATACAGTAGCTGCTAAGGGTCAAGCTCAAAAGAAACAACAATATAAAACTAAGGGTTGTTCTTTTGTGATAAGGCAGGACACATAAGGAAGAAATATACAAAGTACCACGCATGGCGTATATAAAAAAGTATATTTCTAAATTTGGTCTGTTCTGAGGTTAATTTAGATTTAGTACCTAGAAACACATGGTGGTTAGATTCTGGTGCTACTATCCACATTAGTGTTTATAGACAAGGTTGTTTGAGCTACCGAAAGCCAATTGATGGTGAAAGATACATCTATGTGGGTGACAAAAAAAATCGGTAAAAGTGGATGCAATAGGACATTTTAGGTTATATTTAGGAGCCGATTATTATTTGAATTTGATAGACACTTTTATTGTACCGTCTTTTAGATGAAATTCAGTTTTAGTTTCCTTAATGGACAAATCTGGTTATCATTGTTCATTTAGAAATAATAAGTTTAGTCTATCTTTAAATTCAAATATTATTGGTAACGGTTCCTTTAAGGTCTATGATCGCCTATATTCAGTTGAAACTATTGCATCTTATAATAAAACCTTGCAAGTGGAGTCATGTGGTACTAAACGCAAAATTAACAATAAATATTTTTAGCCTCATTATGACATAAGCGATTAGGTCACATCTCTAGAAATAGAGTTGAACGACTTGTGTCTGATGAGATTTGGATTTATTGACTTTATAGACTTTAATGTCTATATTAATCTGTAAAGGAAATACAGACCAAAGTTAAATTGTAAACAACTACTTTATTGGCTTGCTGACAGATCGATGGGTTAATAATTATATGGTCCCACATAAATAATTTTTTTTGAGACGAGAAGTGTAATATTTTTTTGAGGATGTTGAGTTTGGGGGAGAAATAAAGTCAAAGACATTATCTTTGAGGAGGAATCGATTGTGATTCCTACTATCACTTTTGACGATATGTAGGATTTTGTACCTACCATTAATCAAGAAGTGAATTCAGAGCCTCAACAAGACAATATCGAATTAGCTCTACAAGTCGTTATTGAGATACCTTGACAAGATAATGTAGCGGCACCCCCATTCAAGATAAGGTAATTATTCCTGAGGAACAAACTCAACAACCTCAAGAACCGGTAATGTTAAGATGGTCCACAAGAGAAAGGAGAAATATAATTTCGGATTATATTGTCATATTTCTTTAGGAACGTGAGGAAGACCGTGGATACTGGAAGATGATCTATAATCATCTTCCGTCAGGCCATGGAAAGTTTCAGTTCTCAAAGTGGATTGATACAAAAAATAAGGAATATAAGTCTATGCAAGACAATAAAATTTAAGAACTTGTCCCATCACCAAAAGGTATGAAGTCCATTGGTTGCAAATGGACATTTAGAACCAAGAATGATTCGAAGGGTCATGTGGAGAGATATAAAGTACGTCTTGTTGCTAGTGACTTTACTCAAAATTTTGGGATTGATTTTAAAGAGTTTTTCTCTTCAGTATCTTTGAAAAACTCCTTTAAAACAATCATAGCACATGTTGCACATTTTGATCTTGAATTATATTAAATGGATGTCAAAACGACATTTCTCAATGGTAACATTGATGAAACAGTTTATATGGTGCAACCAGAAAACTTTGTATCGAAAGACCCAAAGAATATGGTTTGCAAATTGACAAAATCTATTTATGAACTCAAGCAAGCTTCTCGTCAAAGGTACTTCAAGTGATTATCTCATTTGGTTTTGAGATGAACATTGTTGAAGATTGTGTGTATCACAAGTTCAGTGGGAGTAGGAATAATTTTTTGGTTTTGTATATTGATTAAAGTATTCAATGCAAACCAGGTGACACCTCACGTTAAAGGAGACAAATTCGGTCTCAAACAAGTGCCCTAAGGTTAGCCTTAAAATTAAGAAAATACAATAGGTTTTTCCTTCATGATCAGTTGTAGGGAGTCTAATGTATGCTCAAGTATGTACGCGTTAGGATATTGCGTACATATTAGGATGTTAGGCAGATATTTAAGCAAATATGGATGGATCATTGTGCAGCAGCCAAACTACTTAAGTAATTAATAGAGAACAAGAAATTATATGTTTTTTGTAGGAGATCGGATAATTCTGGAGATCATAAGGTATTCCGACTCTGATTTTGTTGGATGCCAACACAGCAGGAGATCCACATCAGGTTATGCTGACTAATGGAGATATATTTTGGATGAGTGTCAAACATGCACTCATAATTTCTTCCACCATGGCAGCAAGGTTTATAACATGCTGTGGGGCATTTATTCAGGGAATATGGTTGCAAAATTTTGTCACAAGGCTGCGCCAACAGTATGGTGTTGAAAGACCAAATAAATTATGTTGTGATAATAAATCAGTAGTACTGTATTCTAATAACAACAAGAACTTGTATAAGTCAAAGGATGTTGACATAAAATTTCTAGTTGTGAAGGAAAGAATTCAGAATGGTAAAAGCATCCATATAGCACATTAGGACAAACTCCATGTTAGCGGATCCGCTCACAAAAGCATTATCACCCAGGGTCTTTCATGAGCATACTGCTCATATTGGTGTTAATTAAGAATATGACAATACAGTGGGAGTTTGTATTTTATGTATTTGAGTGCTATTTGGTTTTGAACACATTTATGTATTAAAGTATTTTGGATATTTATCTGATCAGATATATGGAAATTCAGTTTATTCTATTTTCAATATGTTAAAGTATTGATCTCATTAAAGTTAAGGAGGACCAGTTGAAAATAGACATGTATTGATCACATTGCTTGTAATTTTCATGCTACACATCCATGATTGATCTATGTCGTTTAGCTATATTAGTATATGTGACCATTGATGGTTTAGTTACGCTATATGTGACGAAGTCCGCTTTAATCCTATGTTGATATGGTTAATGGACGAGATTGTCCGGATATACCATAAGGATTAAGATAGCAATTTATGAGCTCACTAAGGTTAACACAATTATAAGGTTACATATGTGGCCCAGTGGGCGATTGTTGGAATTATTCAATAATTAAGGGGCCACACATGTAAAATTAATTGTGTTTGGGCTATCTAAATAGTTAAGCAAAATTAAAGTGGTCTATTTGAAAATTGGCTTATGGGTATAATTGTCATGAAATTAATGTGTAGATACCGGAGATAATTCTAATTTGATGAGGGGCCAAATTAGAAATGTCACAACACACATATCTATATATATGTGTATTCATTAGGGTTATGGTCCCCAACTTATACGGCCACCAAAAGAGAGGTTCTCTCTTTTTTCTCTTCTGCATCCCCATCAACAGAAAGAGAGGGACAAAGGATTCGGATTCACCTTTGTCATTAAGGGTCGTAGCAAGTTGGAAGATCGAACCCAATAAAGAGACGATCGCTTCAAGATCCATCAAGCCTAGCAATGGATTCAGGTACGCTTCCGTAATTTAATTTATGTTCTTCATCTCATGAATCGACATGGTACAATAAAAATTCAACACTACCATCTCAATGTCATGATTTAGAACGATCTGAAATCCATTTTGAAATTCGTACATCGGATCACGAATTCGATATTACCTTTGGATTCGTGAAGTCGTTTTAGCCTAAATTTATATATAACTTGTCACTTTTTTTACTTGAACTAATTTGGTTCAATTTTTTGGCTTTTGGGGGTCCGCTGTTAGACACACGAAAACACCTTCTAACACGAAAACGGAAATTTTCGGTCTTGACATATTTATAAACTTCTTTATATGAATCTTGGGTATTGGTATCATCCGGACTCATTTGTGATAGTTGTAAATGCATTTGAGCTCATCTCAATCTGTTTTCATATTTTCGGACTATTTTTCTATCGATACGTTCGTGTATGACACATCGACTTCATATATTCTTCAGACAAGTACCCTACATGGCTACATAGAGAGGTACCTTTATATTGTGGATGATATGTCTGTTACATGTTACACATAGATTCTAGGTTTCGTGTTGTGATCCGCTTATGGATCGTTAGTTCGTTTTCTATAGTGATCATGCATAGCTAGATATAGTCGGGAGGGAGAATACTTAATAGGCATATAGTTAACCTCATTATCGAACGAATCATGATTGTAAGTCATTGCACATATACGTACCGACGCGTTTTATGTCCAAAAATCTTGACTGCTAGTCGTCATATACTGGCATGTCTTATCACCTGCCTTAGACCTTATATGCCAAACTGGGTATTCTAAATTGTACGTATCACACATATATACAAATTACTTGTTATTGAGTTCAGTTGTTCTTGTTATAGTCTTATCATGCTTCTAGTCATTACATGCTATTTTTCAGTACGTCTTTATGATTCTATTGTTATATTCATCATATTGTTTAGTGTATCTCTGTTGTGCTCAGTATTTTATTTAATTTTGACTGGATAACGTTGACATTTAGACGATGATGACATTATCCTACCTATTATGGTCTTCGGGAGGAAATATTGGACGATTTGACCGATGGTATCATGGTGTGCGGTCGTAGGCACCAAAAAATAGAACATTTTCTCTTAAAATTATTTGTAGTAGTGAAAGTAAGGATCGATCCTGTAACGGCCCAGTCCCAAAATACGTAGGACTAAGTACGTAGACATGCCAGCTGTAGATATACGAAAAATACTCCAATGTATGGAATCCTCGTATAAATACATAAGCTGTAAAATGTAGAGAACCAAGCCATGCTAAATCTTATCCACAAATATATAATAAAATAAAAATAGAATCAGCTTGAGTAGTTATAGTACAATTGTTGGGCGGAGACAAAGTCTACTACCAACTAACTTAATGAAATGAATGTACAAGAAAGCGATCGACAAAATGATAAAACGAACCAAGAGTAATCATCTTCGAGAATTGAGAAAGATCACTGCCTTGGCTGGAACACCTGCAGAAAACATGAACACATACCTGGGGAAAAACCAGGTCCTCAGAGGGACGTAACAAGACACATAATATCATGCCGATAAACTGAATAAATAAAGCTCAACAGAAAAGTATGCATAAGTAGAGGTTCTTAACCATTCTATGTGAGATGCACTTTGAGGACAACGTTCTACGCAGGGGCTGTAACGGATTCACGCAAGCAAGTAATAAAGAGTGGCCGTCAAGTAGCGCTCATCCGAGACACTATCGGCCGGGCAGCAAGTAGCGCTCCTCCGAGTCACTATCACCCAAAAATGTGTAAAAAGTAAATGTAGCCCCTACGCTAGTAGCTGTCCCCTCCCCCCAATGATACGTGTGTCGTAACCATGACACACAAACATATGTCGTTTCCACAATACGAGTTTATAATAGATAACTGTCAAGTCTTCTAACATGCCTCTATTGACAGTTATTCCTACGCATGCGCACGGGTGATCAGCCAACACGCAAGTGACCACTACATGATACTCACAACTCTCACACACAACTCGTATACAATCGTGACAAGTCAATGAGACACACTAAATTTGACGGTAGTCCCTTAACTCTAAGCCAATTGCATAAAATATAGTAATTTGCATTTACATATAATTTAAAAAGAAACACTAAAACATGCATGATATTGAGCAGAAAATTTAAATAGTAAAGGCAAGGTGTCTTGCCTGGTGTGTCGCCTGGTGTGGTACAATAATCCGACAAGTTTCGATTGTCCAATAGCCATGTTCGGTGTGTAATCGATCGAGGTTGAGGAAAAATAGGAAGACATGATTTAGTCATAAGTAAGGTTGACAAAATAATGGAAATTTGAGGAGAAGAGCATTCTATTTATTTTAGGAAAATTTTTCTACTACTTTAAAATATATTTTTCTTAGTCAAAGAGATTTGTAGGAAAAATACTTGAATTGTATTTACTAGTAGGAGAATTTTTAGTTAAATATTATAAAAATATAAAAAATTATTCAGGCAAAATATGCTAAGTTTGTCAAATTTATATTTTTGACAGAAGAATTATTTAATTAAATTATTTTAGAATAATACAAGAATTTCTATAAACTATGAACAAGCCAAGTTTATCAACATATATAAAATTTTGGAAACTATCTACCTTATATATGTTCTAGAAAATTATATTCATAATAATGAAATAATATTAATATTTAGATAACAAAAATCAGTGTAATAATAATTATAATAATAATAGTAACAATAATAATGCCTACAATAATAATAATAATAATAATAATAATAATAATAATAATAATAATAATAATAATAAAATAATAATGATATTAAACTACGATTCATTCCCCCAATTTATACAGTGAGAGAGGGTTAAGGAAATCGGGAGAGGGGGAGAAGAGAGAGAGAAAGAGGGAAGTGACTCACCGAGGCCGGCGGTCGGGCGGCAGGCGGAGGGGAAAGTCAGGAGGCGGCGGCGGCGGAACTGAGAGGATGGCGCAAGGGGCAGCGCCGGTCGGGGCCGAGCTCGCCGTCCACTCACGAGGGCGGCGGCCGGCTCATCGCGGAGGTTGTCGAGATACGGCCGCGTATAGAGGCTCGACGACAGACGGTGGTTTCTCGGTGGGCGCAGCCACCAGTTGCCGAGGACGGTGCTCAGACGGGGAAGCGCGGCGCTCGGCGAGGTGAAGTTCGCGGAGGCGGCTCCAGATCCGGGGGTCTCGGCGAAGAGGCGGGTGCTCGGCGGAGGCGCCCGGCTGCAGCGGAGGGAGGCGACTCGGCTCCTTGGCGGAGACGGGTCCAGCGCTGCGGCACGACTGAGGCAGAGGTAATTTGGGGTTAGTGTTCGGTTTTTCTTTTATTCCTTTTTCTTTGTTGGAGGGGACCGGCGGTGGTGATGTTGGGTCCGATGGTCGGAGGCGGTGTCGGGACGGGCCGTGGTTGGCTGGTGGTGCGGTGGCTTTGCCATGGCGACGATACTGGTGGCGATGGTCACGGCTGCGACGGACTCGGGTGCAGCGGGCTGTACTGGTTGTGTGGCTAGGGGATGGCGAGGTGGATCGGGATGGTGGTGTGAAGGCGCTGGTTGTCAGGGGGTCGGGGAGATGTTGGCAAGATGACGTCGGTGGCGAAGATGATTGTGGTTGATGGCGATGGTGGCAGCAGACTGATGGGTCAAGGCATTGGGGTGCCGCGGTGGCTGCTGGTGGAGATGATGATGACGGTGTTGGCAGAGGCGAGGTCGAGGTGAAGGCTGTAGGTTTAGGATTCAGGATTGTATTATCGGATTGGATTGTGTATCATCATGTCGGGGGCTGGCCAACATAGACGGAGAAGGGGTCAATATTGTATATGTAAAATAGTGGATGGAAAGGGGGAGACGGACACGGACACGATGCACATTTTTGTGAAGAATTTGTGGATGTGTGGATTTATGGAGGAGTACCTGCCTATTTATAAGATGTGGGAATTTCCAGTTGGATAAGGATTAGAATTAATTAAATTCCCAATAGATGATATAAATTTTAATTCAAATAATTCCAATCAAAATCTAAATTAAATTCCAATTTAATTCTAAATCATCTAAACTCAAATATAAATATAAATTCTACCTTTAAACTTTTAAATTAAAACCATAAAATCAAATCAAGATTTAAAATGGCCACAAAAATTTTCAAATATATTTTCCAAAAATACTCATAATAATAATTTCGAAATAATAAGTATATTTTTTTAAAATATCTTTTTGATTAATAAAATATTTATATTAATTAATTTCGAAAATAGTCTTATATATATATGAAATCTAAATTTATGTACCCCATTTGCACTGAAACATTGTTTTCTAAAATAAGTTTTGGAAATTTCCAAAGCGACGCATTTTACCCTTTTAAGTAATCGAAAATATTTATTATTTGAAAAACCAAGCTTCTAAAATAAATGTTTTACAAAATATGTAACTCGCACATATTCGCACTCGACGTACAATACAAGGCAAAAATTAAAACCAAATTTATAAATAAAAAATAATTTAGTAAAAATTTAGGGGGTTTACATCCTACCCAACTTACAAGAATTTCGTCCTCGAAATTAAGAATAAGTAGGGGGTGAGAAGGTACGAGGGCACAAATGAAAGGATGATAGGAATCATTCAAGTGAGAAGATGTAGGGTCGGGGAATAGGACAATTTTTTTTTAAAGACGAGGATATCACCATGGGTTGGTAATGGCTAACTATACGTCGTCATAGGTGATAGGGAAACTAAAGGGGATGTCAAGTATGAGTGTTTGTCATTCTAATATAGGCGAAAGACGAATAATAATGAGTTTGAAGAAGATATTATCGAATACTAATAAGTGGTTCAAAGACGATGGAAAAATTTCAAGTAGAATTGTCAAGACAGTCGTGGATGAGACTCTAGGGCCAAGTTTAACTATGTCTCTATCCACGTTGAACAATATACAAAGAGCGAACCAAGTGCACTATGGTTGATCAGACCATAATACGTCGATTCTGATTAGACAATGTATTAGTGGGCGCCCACATTAAACATATGTCATGATCAAGCTTGATAAAGTATAAGCTTGTAAAACTAAGCTATTTTAGCATCATAGGTAGATAAAATAATAAGTAAAGGTAATGATGAAAGAAATCAAATAGCCCATGATCTTATAAAATCTAAGTTCCGCCCGAAATTTGGGCCTATGCAGTCGGCTTGGTTGACTAGATAAGTTAGGATCTAGTGAATTCTATAGTCCAAGTGAACCTATCAATGTGGTCCACAAAATGTTGGTTAGGTCGTGAGGTATTCTACCCAACTTACAAGAATTAAACTAATGGTGTGATAGGTCCAGCAATCAAGATAAAATGCAATGTTAAGCATGTAAGGATTTAAGGAGAACAAAAGTCATATATCGGGTTGAAAGAATCGAGTCGAGGTCGAGTCTCATCTATAGTTAAAAAGTATATTGGTTTCACGGTAGGGATTAGAGTCCAGTCTTTTTTTGACCCGAAAGTCGCAATATGAAATTAGAGTACAAGGAGACGTATTTTAGTGACACGTGATATACCTACATGAAGGTGGGCTCGTGTAGGTCTTGCTTGTGAAATTTGTTGGATGGAGAAGTCTAGCGTTGTGCTCCAAATATCCATGTCACGGTAAATGACACAAAAGAATTTAAAATGGAAAGTGGGAGTTCATGAGATAATGATTAACACATAAAATAGATGACCAAGTTAGAGCGAGAAATAAAGATAATTCGGATTCTAGTAGATCAAGGTAAAATAAGTTAGGAATACAGTCATGTAATTTGGTAGATGACTAACAACACTTGTGTATATATACTACTACCATGGTTATGAGGGATATGGCAATTAGTATGGAATACTCCTAACTCATTAGAGTTATCTTAGTAGCCTACAATTAACATCTTTAACTGGAGTTTCCTCCAAAAGTTCCTTAATAAATTTTTTTTTAACAAAAAAACCACCAAATTTTATTTACTCAAAGCCATTCAATTTAATCATGACTCAAATTTAAATCGCATTCATAAATCTCAAAGCAAACTTTCATCAGGGTACTACTAACTTTTTCTAAAACTTATCGTTCAAATCCAACTATTGAAATTAAGAGTTCATAATTCACGAATCCATAAAGTTTCATAGTCAATCAAAATTTTAAAACCCAAAAATTTTCAAACAACTTTAGAAAAACTCTTAGCATATAAAAAAAACAATCTAAAAATTGAAGTTTAATATTTTAATGCACTTATCAACCATAATCCGACAACGTGAATTAAAAACGTTCGTTTTTTTATCACTTATTCATAATCCTAATCAAAACTTTTTAACTCAAAATCTAAATAGATTTGTAAATCATAAATCACATGACATAATTTAAAATTTGAAAATCTTCCTCAAAAATTATTTTTACATCTTCCGAAATAATTTAAACCAAAATTTAAAAATTACTGCTTCCACATACTAGTGGTAAGTTGTACAAGAATAAT
This sequence comes from Iris pallida, assembly GCA_029216955.1. Classification (NCBI taxonomy): domain Eukaryota; kingdom Viridiplantae; phylum Streptophyta; class Magnoliopsida; order Asparagales; family Iridaceae; genus Iris; species Iris pallida. Next base: position 14,177,995 of record JANAVB010005600.1, read on the forward strand.
TTCTACTGCTACATTTAAAATCTAAGATCATTTTCAAACCAAATTTATAACTGTTCAAAGGCGTATAACTATAACTCAATAGATCATAAATATCACAATCTTGAAAATCAAATTAGTTTTATATTTGCTCAAAGACGTATAGCTATAATCCAATAGATCATAAATATCAAAATTAGAAAATCAACCAATTGCCTAAATCAATTGTGTATAGGTTCCAACTATTTTTCTGCAGTATAAAAATAAATCCTATCAATCCTATGATCACTACTTAGAAATCTCAAGATTACAACTTCCTTTGACATCCTATTTTACGAATTACTAATAAGTAAAACACACCTTTTAAAAATGCCTTTTTATTACAATTAGAGTCTTAATTGTATTCCAATTGCCAATATAACCATCCTAGCCATGTGATTGACCTATGAGTATATACTAGTGTAGTCATCTTCCTAGTTGACACTAAGCACGAAAATAAGAATCATCAGTAGCAAGGAAACAAGCAAGATGCAATTCAAGGTAGGTGAACGAGCGTTCGGAATTTGAAGTCAAGAGAGGATGTCAAGCATGTGGATGAGATTCCTAAATTCTAATCCTATGTTGCAGGTTCACATCGGTACAATTACGTAACCGAAGTGACAAATAGACCTGCATGGGCCACCACAAAAATATGTAACGCCCCAGTCCCAAAATACGTAGGACTAAGTACGTCGGTATGCCAGCTGTAGATATACGAAAAATACTCCAATGTATGGAATCCTCGTATAAATACATAAGCTGTAAAATGTAGAGAACCAAGCCATGCTAAATCTCATCCACAAATATATAATAAAATAAAGATAGAATCAGCTTGAGTAGTTATAGTACAATCGTTGGGCGGAGACAAAGTCCACTACCAACTAACTCAATGAAATGAATGTACAAGAAAGCGATCGACAAAATGATAAAACGAACCAAGTGTAATCATCTTCGAGAATTGAGAAAGATCACTGCCTTGGCTGGAACACCTGCAGAAAACATGAACACATACCTGGGGAAAAACTAGGTCCTCAGAGGGACGTAACAAGACACATAATATCATGCCGATAAACTGAATAAATAAAGCTCAACAGAAAAGTATGCATGAGTAGAGGTTCTTAACCATTCTATGTGAGATGCACTTTGAGGACAACGTTCTACGCAGGGGCTGTAACGGATTCACGCAAGCAAGTAATAAAGAGTGGCCGTCAAGTAGCGCTCATCCGAGACACTATCGGCTGGGCAGCAAGTAGCGCTCCTCCGAGTCACTATCACCCAAAAATATGTAAAAAGTAAATGTAGCCCCTACGCTAGTAGCTGTCCCCTCCCCCCAATGATACTATACGTGTGTCGTAACCATGACACAAAAACACATGTCGTTTCCACAACACGAGTTTATAATAGATAACTGTCAAGTCTTCTAACATGCCTCTATTGACAGTTATTCCTACGCATGCGCACGGGTGATCAGCCAACACGCAAGTGACCACTACATGATACTCACAACTCTCACACACAACTCGTGTACAATCGTGACAAGTCAATGAGACACACTAAATTTGACGGTAGTCCCTTAACTCTAAGCCAATTGTATAAAATATAGTAATTTGCATTTACATATAATTTAAAAAGAAACACTAAAACATGCATGATATTGAGCAGAAAATTTAAATAGTAAATGCAAGGTGCCTTGCCTGGTGTGTCGCCTGGTGTGGTACAATGATCCGACAAGTTTCGATTGTCCAATAGCCATGTTCGGTGTGTAATCGGTCGAGGTTGAGGAAAAATAGGAAGACAAGATTTAGTCATAAGTAAGGTTGACAAAATAATGGAAATTTGAGGAGAAGAGCATTCTATTTATTTTAGGAAATTTTTTCTACTACTTTAAAATATATTTTCCTTAGTCAAAGAGATTTGTAGGAAAAATACTTGAATTGTATTTACTAGTAGGAGAATTTTTAGTTAAATATTATAAAAATATAAAAATTTATTCAGGCAAAATATGTTAAGTTTGTCAAATTTATATTTTTGACAGAAGAATTATTTAATTAAATTATTTTAGAATAATACAAGAATTTCTATAAACTATGAACAAGCCAAGTTTATCAACATATATAAAATTTTGGAAACTATCTACCTTATATATTTTCTAGAAAATTATATTCATAATAATGAAATAATAATAATATTTAGATAACAAAAATCAGTGTAATAATAATTATAATAATAATAGTAACAATAATAATGCCTACAAAATAATAATAATAATAATAATAATAATAATAATAATAATAATAATAATAATAATAATAATAATAATAATAATAATAATAATAATAATAATAATAAAATAATGATATTAAACTACGGTTCATTCTCCTAATTTATAAAGTGAGAGAGGGTTAGGGAAATCGGGAGAGGGGGAGAAGAGAGAGAGGAAGGGGGAAGTGACTCACCGAGGCCGACGGTCGGGCCGCAGGCGGAGGGGAAAGTCAGCGGAGGCGGAACTGAGAGGATGGCGCAAGGGGCAGCGCCGGTCGGGGCCGAGCTCGTCGTCCACTCACGAGGGCGGCGGCCGGTTCATCGCGGAGGTTGTCGAGATCCGGCCGCGTGTGGAGGCTCGGCGGCAGACGGTGGTTTCTCGGTGGGTGCAGCCACCAGTAGCCGAGGACGGTGCTCATAAGGTGTCACTCCCCGTTCCCGGAATGCGTATTCTAATACGTATATTGCCTGAATGTATTTATTTAGTATTTATCATGTAGTACCCTGTATTTAAATTCCTATAACTTCATGTTAATTAATCATCTGCATTTTATTTTCTGCACTTTATTTTTCTGTAATCCTATTATCTGCTCTTTAAATTTTTATGTTAATTAATTAGTTGATCTTTAATTTTCATGCTAATTAATTCCTGCAATTTTATTTCTGTATTTCTTCCTGTAATTTTATTACCTGTATTTTAATTCCTGCTTTAGTTTTACTTTCGGGTTAGCCTTGTTGGACCCGTGCAACCCGACCCATTGGACCCATAGGACCCGGCCCAACTCCCACCTACCACCACCTTTTACTTAAAGCTACCCTCTCCCTTCTCTCTCCTCATTCACTCCTTCTTCACCATTATTTCTTCTTCTTCCTTTCATTACTCTCTCCACCTACCAACTAGGCAAGTACATCTTGCTCTACATGAGAACCATATTTTATGGTTCAATATTCTTCCTCTCATGATTCTAAGAGAGTTTAGTGCTTAGTATTTTTGATTTCATTGGTTCATTTCTTGTAGATCTAAGTTATTGTATTTTCGGTTGTCTATGGTTTTTGATCTAGCAAACTCCTTTGTTCTCAAGATTTGATGGTTTCATGTCGTAGAGCAGTTCATCCTACCCAATTTTGACCTTTGGAAAGTTGGATTCAGACTTATTTTGACAGAGTTATGGACTTTTGAAGCCTTGGGGTACAACTATTAAGTTCTTGCTGTTTGGAGAAGACATTGAGCAGTGTATGCTAGCTTTTTAGCTGCGTCACTGAGCTGTGCGCGCTCTTTAGCGCAGCATGGAATCCATACGCTGCCTTTTTAGGAAGCGTGTGTCTTGCATACGCTACCTTTTGGAAGCGTGTGTCGTATGGAGTTCATACGCTACCTTTTTGGAGCGTATGACTTGCATACGCTGACTTGGATGGTCAGGAGTCGTATGGAGTCCATACGCTGCCTTTGGGGAGCGTATGACTTGCATACGCTGACTTGAATGGTCAGGAGTCGTATGGAGTCCATACGCTGCCTTTGGGGAGCGTATGACTTGCATACGCTGACTTGAATGGTCAGGAGTCGTATGGAGTCCATACGCTGCCTTTGGGGAGCGTATGACTTGCATACGCTCACTTGGATAGTAAGGAGTCGTATGGAGTTCATACGCTGCCTTTGGAAGCGTATGACTCCCATACGCTAGCTTGGCTTGAGCGTAGCTTGACCTGAGCGTACGCTGGCATAAGCGTAGGCTGACATGAGAGTAGCCTGCTTACCCTGGATCTTCTATAGCCCTGTATATTGATATCTTATTAGATGTTTAACGTCCATTTTATATCCTTACGCCTTTTTGCATAAACTTGATATAATCATGATATGCTAGTAATTCTGTTAATTATAGATTGTTACGTAGGATGTACCATGTGTCATGAATTGAGTTATAGATACCCGGATTGACTAGAATTAAACCCTAAGAGTTGTAGACTCGACCCCACTGAATGCAAATTGACTTTCATGCCTTGCCACCATTGATAATGATTGTGATCTTGACTAAATTGATCATGCGTTCCTAATTGGAACTAAGAGACTGGCTAGTCGTCTTATTGAATTGAATGAATGAGACACGTTCATGTTATGGACTATTGTAATCGACTGGCTGATCCCGAATATTGACTTACATGCACATACAGGCTTCCATCTATTTATTTATTTATTTTCTACAAAAGAAGCATGTGTACTTTATGGTCAAGGCATGATTACCGTGGTTAGATTTGATTGTTGTATTACGCTATGTAAGACCTGCAACCTAACCGCACTGGTATCGTTGTAGAGTTGTGCATATCGTACCCCGTACGAAAGTACTCATTTGAATGACCATGATCCACGGCATGGGATTTCACTCAACGTAGGGACTACTAAGTTAAATAAAATAATGATGGCATGGAGAGAATGGATTTCCGAGTTCTTACATGGCAGCCCCCTTGGGACAAGTAGTACCCGACGGGCCGGCTGGTTCCCACAGATACTGTAAAACTGCCACACGGGCAGGGAACAGTATCTGCTTATATTATTATTGTATATTATATATTGATGACGGGCGTCCTGCTAGGACTCGTCTAATTCATGCATGGCGCACATGATTGACTGGATAGACTAGCCTTGCTTGCACATAGTAAGAACTACGGAATCCCTGATTGTATTATTCCAGGATAACTTGGGACTCATAATAGCAAGCCGTAGGAGTTGATTGGCCGTTCAAGATGATTTGTTTGTGCACTGTACTCTGTTACCTAATTGGGATGATCAGAATGTCAGGACATAACGGGCCAACTTCTGTCCTTGTTTGGTTGGGAGGTTGGTTCGAAGTGTCTTGATGTGATGTGAGTTCTAGTAGCAAGCAGAGATCTATTATTATATTCTCTTACTTACTAGTTTTAGTTCTCATGTCGTGCTCCCTTGTGGTACTTGCTATTAGAGGTCTAACCTCTCTGGTTTTGCATGACCAGATTTAGAGCCAGTTCCCGAGGACTCAGCGTACTTCCACCTCCAGGATGGTCAATACTAGAGGAATGATCGCAGGAGGCCTCGAGTGGGTTCCTTAACTTCACCACTCGTTTTGTTATCTACTTTATACCTTGCCGTTTGGCACCGACATGTTAGTCGGATTGTCTTGTACTTACTTTTACATAATTGTAATTAAGTCAGACTGCAGCTGATAACAATTGTGTATACTTACTACATCATCTGGCTGTATTTTGTAAAGCCAGATCTCAAGAACATTTTGACAGAACGTTTGGGATGCCTTACTGCTTTATCTTACATGTTCTCTATTACTGTTTCTTGTTTGAATGATTGAGACAATAGATGTGAAGTGACCATAGTAAGACTTTTATGTAGTATGCACCCCCTCGTCTGGTTAGACAGCATTGATCGTATTATACCGTATTCATCTACCCGTAATACGTAGCTAGCTGAGTCATTCCCCCGCTCTCCAGTATTCTAGTTCTGGGGCGTGACAAGGTTTTAGTGGTGGCCCATGCAGGTCTGGTTTCAGACTTGTGGAGTGTTTTGTTTAATAGGATGTCTCAATCACACATGTTTCCCCTTGATCTCATGATTTGTTACTCTCAACTCTAGCTTGACATTCCAGTATCCTTTGACTTCATTGATCCTTCATGTCCGGTCGTTTGATTGTTCTCTTGTCCCTTTTCTTAGGGGCACCTCGTCCGTATCTGTCAGAGCTGGACAGCAACAACATGGACAGCAGCATGGACAACCTGACCCTGTTGGTCAGCAACAAGGGCCAGTCTCACCTCAGGAGGCTACTCAGGAAGAAGTGGTCGTGGAAGCAGCAGCTGGATCGCAGTATCCGGATGTTCCACCACCACCAACAGTTCCACCTACCCCTACGGAGATGGACACACCAGCCCTTCTAGAGATCATGAGAGGGATGATGGCTACTCAGCAAATCAGATGTTGGCCCAGCAGCGCATGCACACTCAGCTACAAGAGCAGAATGTGCTACTCAACCAAGGATTGCAGACGGCTTTGGAAAGAGGAGCATGAAGACCACCTCAGGAAAGTGTTGCAGGTTCTAAGAGAGAACCAGTTGTATGCCAAGCTCAGCAAGTGTGAGTTCTGGACGGATCACATTTCATTTTTGGGTCATATTGTATCAGGAGCTGGAGTAGCAGTGGATCCCAAGAAGGTAGAAGCAGTAGAGAGTTGGCCAGTACCCAAGACCATAGCTGATATACGGAGTTTCTTAGGATTGGCAGGATATTACAGAAGATTTGTGTCAAATTTTGCAAGGCTTTCAGCACCCATGACCCGCTTGACCCGGAAGGATGTACCATTCGTCTGGTCGGCAGAATATCAGGCATCATTCGAGACTTTGAAGCAGAAGTTGATATCAGCGCCTATTCTTACATTGCCAGTTGGACCCAGAGGTTTTACAGTATATTGTAATGCGTCAGGTAAAGGACTTGGATGTGTCCTTATGTAACATGGAAAGGTGATAGCATATGCATCTAGGCAGCTTCGGGACCACGAGAAGAATTATCCAACCCATGATTTAGAGTTGGCGGCAGTAGTATTTGCTTTGAAGCTATGGAGGCATTACTTATATGGTGACCGAGTGGACATGTACACAGACCACAAAAGTCTGAAGTACATCTTTACCCAGAAGGAACTGAACATGAGGCAGAGAAGATGGTTGGAGTTGATCAAGGATTATGACGTGGAGCTTCAGTATCATCCAGGCAAGGCTAATGTGGTAGCAGACGCTCTTAGCAGAAGAGGCGGCGTATTTATGTTGACAACGCAGAGACATATCTTAGAAGACCTTCAGGAGATGGGCATAGAAGTTATACTTCCTAGTGATGTAGGAGTTCTGGCTAGTCTACAAGTTCAATCTGACTTGGTAGATAGGATCAAGGCAGCTCAGGCACAGGACCCAAGGATTCAGAAGCTTAGGGCAGAATGTGAGTCAGGGCACAGAAAGGAGTTGAAAATTCATGAAGATGGTACACTTAGGTTTGGATCACGTCTATGTGTGCCTAGTGGAGATATCAGACAGGAAGTTATGGCAGAAGCTCACAGTTTCCAGTATTCTATACATCCTGGAGGGACCAAGATGTACCAAGATATCAAGCAGCACTTCTGGTGGAACGGGATGAAGAGGGAGATAGCTAGGTTTATTTTCCGTTGCTTGGTATGTCAGCAAGTGAAGGTAGAACAGCAGAGGCCAGCTGGATTATTGCAACCGCTTTCTATCCCGGAATGGAAGTGGGAACACATCACAATGGACTTTGTGACCGGTTTACCGAGATCACCAAGTGGTAAAGATGCTATTTGGGTGATAGTAGATCGGCTTACAAAGGTAGCACATTTTCTTCCTTTCAGAGTAGGGCAATCTACAGAAAAGTTGGCAGAGTTGTATATGCAACAGATAGTCAGGCAGCATGGAGTCCCTGTCAGTATTGTGTCAGACCGAGATACCCGCTTTACATCATATTTCTGGAAGAGCTTGCATCATAGTCTGGGTACCAAGTTAAGATTTAGCACGGCTTACCATCCACAGACGGATGGGCAATCAGAAAGAACAATTCAGACTTTGGAAGATATGTTGCGAGCTTGCACTCTGTATTTTGGAGGATCTTGGGAAAGCCACCTGCACTTAGTTGAGTTCTCATACAACAACAGTTATCATGCCAGTATCCAGATGGCACCATTTGAGGCACTATATGGTAAGAAGTGTAGATCGCCACTAGCATGGGATGATATCGGGGAAAGGAAGATGCTAGGCCCAGAAATGATTATTCAGACAGTTGAAGTGATTAAGGGAATTAGAGAGCGACTTCGTGTTGCGCAGGATCGGCATCGTCATTGGGCGGACCAGCATCGTAGTCCTGTACACAGCACCCCCCCTTTGTGAGGACCGACCTCTTTCTCTCTCCCCTTCTCTTAAATATCTCTCTCTCTCTCACTCTTTCTATATTAATATATATACACACATTCATCTCTTTCTCTTTCTCTCTTTGTAAAAATAAACACACACAGCACCAACATCATCACACCCGACCTCCTCCCCGGTCGAGCGCCGTCGGCCATCACCCCGGCGAGCTCAGCCCTGGCCACCCACTCCACCAGCCTCTCCTCCTTCTTCCTCCTCCTCCTCTTCAATTAGCAACCGAACCACCACCTTATAAAACCGAACCACCGCACCACCACCTTAGCCGAGGCCGTGCACCGCCACCCTCGCGGTCTCGCGCCGCCGCCATGCTCCGCTGGCCGTGCCGTAGCGCCGCCTGGCTGGGCCAGCCACCGCATGAGCGACAGCAGCAACACAAGCTGCAGCAGCGGCGCGCACGTGCGCGCACGGGGGCCGCCGTCGTGCGCCGCCGCGCCGCCGCACGGCCGCCGTGGGTAACCCCCACCGGCGCGCGAGCCTCCGGCGAACGCCCCCTGGCCGCCGCCTTCCTCCCCGGCGCGACGCATAGGCTATTCGTGCGTTTTGAACGGAATCCCGTCGGCGCGCGCGAGTTTTGAACTCGGAAATGGCGCTCCGTCGCAGCGACTTCGCACATATTTTCTGGAAGATCCGACCGTTGGATCGCCGATCTCTTTGCTCCATCACAATTTCGGTATATAGCTCTTCACTCCCCTCAATTTTTGTCTGTTAATTTCATCATTTGATACCGCAAAACTGGCCACCAAGTTGACGTTTTAAATTGAACTGTTTTTGGACAGTTTCGTGATGCCAACTTTGCGGGTTCGTATCTTTGTCGTCGCAGCTCCGTTTTATGCACTGTCAGTTCCGATGCATAGCTGGTATAACCCTCTTCCTGCCTCCTTTAGGTTTCATTTCATTATAAGCACGTTTGGTTGGTTGAATTCGACGCCAAAGTTGGCCGTCCGAATTATTTAAATTGCACTTGTAAAATTTCGTTTTTGAACCCGGGACTCCGGATTCAATTTCTGACACCACCAGTAGACTCGTGGCGTCGTTCTGGCATGTTTTCATATAAAGTATGTTTGATTTGGAGAACGTGGGCCCTGGCACGCATTTTGGTGCAAAGCGGGTCCCACTTTTCGAGTTAACGGGTCACTTTGAGTTCGGCTCATCGGAATCCAATTCCGGATATACCGTTGAGTTCGTATCGTCATTCTGGACTCGTTGACATATAATTTGCTGAATTTTGAAGACATTTGCTCCGGCACATATTTCCGTGCAAACCGGATACCAAGTGTCGCGTCAACGTATCATTTTGAGATCGGCACATCGGAATTCTATTTTGGACATACCGTTGGGTTCGTATCATTATTTTGGATTCGTGGACATATAATTTGCTAGGTTTTGTAGACTTCTATTCCGACACATTTTTCGGTGCAAAGTGTGTCCAACGACGGACATTATTTTGGCCCGAAATTACCGTTTTGCCCCTGTGTCCAAATTAGACTTATAGGTAGGCTATCCTAGCTGATTTGACCATTCTGGACACGTTGGTAATATTTATTTTATCATCCGACAACATCTGTAGATTTTGATTATGTATTATCCTTAATTTATAATTAATTATTTTTCTAGATATTGTTACTTTCTGGTTTTGAATTTTTATATATATTTTAATTGCTGTAAAAATCTTGGAAAAATTATATTTAAATACTATGTTAATTTAGCTAATTTACTATAATTTTTTCGGCATTTAATAAGTACTTTTGGTATTTTATAAAAATGGGAAAACAGAACTCATTTTCAATATATTTATGTTTGCTGATTTTTAATAATTATTTATGAGGGTTTATAAATCCCAGAAAAATTAGTATAAATTTCTATAATTAACAAGGATTATTTTGGTACTTTATTTTATATATATTTGAGCTTTTTGTCTATCTCTAAAATTATTGGACCATAATGTACAGTTTGATTTATTTATTGAATAGTTACGACTTTTAATATTTTGTGTTGTTTTGAGTTATAGACGTATTGGACCTCACCCCGCACTAGTGTAAAGATCCTAGGAAGTTTGTTTGTGTATAGTGACACTCCACATTAGACTTTTTATGCTAGGTCCCCTGTAGCTCCCCTTCCCAAAATTTTGAATTAGTATTATTTTTAATTAATTACTATTTATTTATTATTAAGTTATTGGGGTAATTATTTTATAGTATTAGTATTAATATTGGCTAAGGTATTTCGTTATTATTATTAGTATTATTTTATTAAGGATATTATTATATAATAATATTAGTATTATTGGTTATATCATTTTGTCCAACGAATGTTATAATATATATGTGTTCATAATTGTATAAGTAGATCTTACACTAAGAAATAAATTATCATTGAGTTTTAATGGAATTTCGTTATCATTATTATTATTATTATTATTATTATTATTATTATTATTATTATTATTATCATTATTATATTATTGAGATTATTAGTAAGTAATACTATTTTATTATTATTTATTATACGTGTGTGAATATATATATATGTATATACGAATATATATAAACATATAGATGTATATATATAAGTATTTATATATGTATACATATATATACAGGTAAATACGTGTGGGTGTATATATATATAGATATATACAGGTGTTATTAAATAATGGAGAAAGGAAGTAGCAAAGGAAAAAGAAAAAGAAAAAAAGAAAAAAAAAGAATTAAGCCAAGGGGAGCTCCACAGCCGAACCCGAGCTTCCCCTTAGCAAGTGTAATAGAACCCAGCCCATAGGCTCAACCATAACTTAATGAATTAGACCCCCAAGCCACCAGGCTTCTCCCGAGCCCTATTCCTGAATCAAACCGAGAAACCCCCCGCGTTCTCGATAAATAGTCGAGAGAAATCAACGAAACCCTAGCAAAACCAATAACCCTCCGCCGACCCCCAGCCTGGGCGAACCCCACGTCTGCGCGCGCGCCGCCGTGGGCGGCCGTCGGCCGTCGACGGAGACGTCGGAAGCCACGCGCGCACAGCCACAGCGCGCGATGCGCGCTGTTGACAGCAGCAGGGTGCTGCGAGGAGCCCGACTTCGTGCTGATGGTTCTCCCACCACGTTTGTTCGTTTCACGAACGAATTTCTCCGGTATGTCGACAACCTAACCGACTCAATTTCCCTTCAAGTAGTTTATTTTATTTCGCGTTGTACGCGACGAAAACCGAGATCAAAAACCGAGAAAAATCTCGATTTCCTGAGTATAAAAACTATCCCGAAACCCGAGTTTTGCGGTCGATTTGCGACCAGAGCATCGCGAGCTTTGGAAAACCACTTGAACAAAGTTTTAGACAACCTAACCGAGATTGAAACCCTACTTTTAGTTTATTTTATAGTTGATTATATTCTGTTTAAAACCGATTTGAAAATCAGGAAAAACAGTTTTCGAAAACTTAGAAATTGATCCACACGACGTCCGTCCCGCCATTCCGGGCGACGTGGTCGCGCACCGAAGACATCGTAAGCTGTGTAACAGCTTTGTGGTCGTGTGTGCTTTGACGGAATTCAAATTGGTCGCGTGTGCGCGACGAATTCGACGCGTATCCGTCGAAATCGCCCCGTATCCGTACAATACAAATTCAGTCATAACTTTGTGCACGCTCGTCAGATCGAGACAAAACTTGCGCCAACAGGACCGTATCATTTTTCTGGTCCTGCATGCCAAGTTTGGTCCGATTCTGAGACAGTTGAAATCGACATCGTTTTGCGGGCCCCACGGTCCCGCTCAACGGGCGATTTTGTGCACGGCCCGCCGGAGTCCAACTTTGGACATACGGTTGGGTTCGTATCGGAAAACTGAATCCGTAGACATGTGGTTTGACGACTTTAGAGACCGTTGACCCTTGCACGCTTTTCGGTGCAAAGCGGATCCAACGGCGGACATCGTTTTTGCCCAAATTACCGTTTTGCCCCTGTGTCCAGAATTGGATGTAAGGACAGGCAATCTTAGCTAATTGGACTATTCTGAGATCATTGGTATTGTTTATTTAGCTTTCGGGGACTGTTGTACGGGTTTTGACTATAGTGGCACATTGAGTAGTTCAGATTGTCGGTTTCACCAGCAAAGGACCACAGGCGAGTACAGTTTATTGTCTGCATTTCGATATTGATTTTCACTATATTTCATTGGTTGTGTCATTGGTTGTGTGATTATTTTTCTATTAAAATTGTTAAGTCGGGAATGGAAAGTACCAACGATGTGTGATCTGACCTTAGACAGTGTAGACAGTGTAGACAGTGTAGACAGTGATTATTATTGCAAGTAGACAGTGTAGACAGTAATTTATTTATTGCAAAGTAGACAGTGTAGACAGTGATTTGTTATTGCATTTAAACTGTGTAGATCATGATTATTGATTGTAGACAATGTTTCTTTATTTTAATATTTATTGTAGACAGTGTAACTTTAGACAGTGTAACTTTAGACAGTGTAACTTAGACAGTGTAGACAGTGTAACTTTAGACAGTGTAGACAGTGTCGCATAATTGTCCCGAGACCGATCACATATCAAAGGTACTTCCAGCAGTTGGGGAAGGTCTGTTGTGTCTATTTATTTACTATTAGTTTTCTGTATTTCCTGTTTATTTTCAAACTCATAATTGATGTCTAACCTTTGTTTATAGTCATCTTCTTTATTTGAAATTGCATTCAGTGGATTGTGCTCGTTCCATTCCTGACTGGAAACCAACATTTTCAGGTTAGCCGAAGATTTTCTTAGCTTGGGAGTGACGGGGATACTTGCAGACAAAAGCCTAGAGACTAGCTAGATAGTTGAGATGTAGCCATTCTTTTAATTGTACAAGTTTATATTCTTCTACAAATGTAAAACTTGTAATCATTGTAAGTTAAATTAATTATGTGAATGAGCATTGTTGTGATTTGATCTTCATGGCCGTGACAAGCGTTCTACCGCCGACACTGCGGCGTAGGCTGGCTTGGACACGTCTCGTATCTGTTTAAAAAAAAAAATGGGTGCGGGTCGTGACAAGTTTTTGTGGTGGCCCATGCAGGTCAGTTTTTGCAAATCATGCGAACTCGTGATAGTACTTAAGTTAGTCGTACTATTGCGAGCCTGCGACAAGGAAATGCTCATTCACGAACAAGAAATTAATTTAATTTAAGAGAATGACTAAGACTAGGAGTCCCTTATACAAATTTATCGATGGGTAGTCTAGGCTATGCAATTTAGATGAGGTATATTAATTTTGATAGTTTGTCAAATCCCCATAAAGAATACTATTATCTCTCGATATGACGACACGATCCAAAGTGGATAGATTATTCACTTGGTGAGACAGGGCTTCATATAACTTATGATATAACCTCGATGGATTGGGCAGATCATTCTCTTTGCCTCTAAGATATCATCCTCATATCTTGTCAAATTGCCTGTGTAGTTCCCATTTTGCCTAAGAATTATTATTTTATTATTTCTGATTATGTTACCCATAGATGAACCTCAAGTTTGGTTGATTCAAAGTTTCCTCAAAGGTTTAAATACACATAGAATCAGTACTAGAATGGTTGTATTTCCTTGTCTTCAGTTATTTCCTCCATGTTCAATCTTTTATCCTAAAAGATTGCGACTTACAGGACAGATAATTATGCCTTATTACATAGTCGACTTGCTTGAATCTCTAAGAAGGTCATGAGTTTTTACATATATAGTTAAAGAAATATTAGTTAACTCATAATGGCAGGACAGCAGCGCACTGTCGTCATTTAATCAAATTATTGATACTATGGGTTCACTGCAGCCAGCAGCGCACTGACGAGGCACAACCCACAGAACTGAAATCATTTTGAAGAATCATAGTTTATGGAACATTGCTAAAACTATGTTTCCGTCGACCTCTTTAGATCTTAGGTACTATTGTGGCAATATTGGAAGAGTGTCTGATAGCCTATCACATTTGAATTACGAAACCCGGGGTTTGCCGTAGCCAGAGTATACGGGTAAGGCGTAATTCTCGGTGAAATGATTTCAGAAGTGATTACAAGTTTAGGATATCATAGAGAATAGAGACTGCCCTGTATGACCCTAAGAACCAAAACCAATGCTAGTGAAAGTTCTGCAAGTTGAATAGCGTGTTTTCCAACCTGGTCTCCCATGGTCCTTGTGATCCATTGACGAGGTAATTGGCTGACACTAACAGGTTTACCTAGAATATAGAATTTAGAGTTCCATAACTTATTTATCGACCAAGGACTTATTGATAGGTAGATAGTAGGAAGACTGTATGAGTAATAACACCAGGTAATGTTTGATTATCTCAAAACTCGAACTACCATCTCCTCCTTCCAAAAATCTCGCGTACTTGTATCTCGACTATCTTGACCAATACTGCTATTACAGCCTAGTTTTGCAAGCTTACTCTTTTATCGAGCTTGATTCGAGACATGTTTATTGGGGACGCCCGCTAACATATCGTCTAATCAGAATTGATATATTACGGTCTGATCAGCCGTAGTACACTCAGTTCGCTCTCCCTCTTATTAACCTACGTGTATTGAGATGTAGATATCTATAGGATCTCATCCGCGACTGCTTTGACAATTCCTCTTGAATTATACCTTCGCCTTTGAATCACGAATTTGTATTCAGTGATATCTTTATTGAACTCTTTATTCGTTTTTGTCTTTCACTAATTTGGAAAGACGGAAGCTCGTGAGTGGCAGAAAGATACCGAGTATCCCCATGGCTATGGTAGTTGTATACACAAGGGTAGTTATCGTCAGCCAGCCATATGATCGAGTTACTCGTTCTCCTCTCGACCCCAAACTGTTATCGGGACTTTCTAGCTACCTGAATTTGAGAATGATTAGGGTTTACCCTTAGTCGAAATGCCAACCCAAGAGACCATCTATCCTCAAGGAACCAATTGTTGTGAGCCTCTAACTATTTGATGGAAGCTTGCACTAACTAGCAATCCTTAAACCTTAACCCAACCTTTCCTCGACCAAAGCCCACAGTTTAGACATAAGATGAATAGACAAGGATACGGACAATTATTTACCGTGACTATGGTAGATGCTCATCCCGAGATTGGATTCCAACAAATATTACCCTAGTTATGTAAGTTTTATTATTAAGACCTAACTAGTGTTGGAACACCACAGTCACTAGCTTAGCCAATACCATAGCTTAAATACCCTGTCATAGTATGATCTAGCAGTGGTCAACAGCCCATACCACTAGAACCCTTGTGAAAATAGTCTGACAGGCTTGACACAGATAGAATTTCTTGACCCAGTTGTTAGAAATCTTTTCTTATGTTGTGCCTTGGAGTTGGTTACCCCATCGATAACTCTAGTATACCATAGACGAGTAGATCATCCTATTTTGTCGACCGTGTGTATTTGTACACCCTCGTTTCTCATTTATTGAGGAATGATCATTGACTCGACTTACGTCCACCATATTCCGTTACGTCGTGCCTTATTCTCTACTAACAAGAGTCGAAGTACAGTATCTGAATTTTGGGAACCCTCTAACCATATTATTCCAAAACCCATGCCCTATTTCTAAGGTGGGTAGACTATAAGCCTTCAAAAATTTTGGGATATACGAGGAGTTCCGATTGATTAGAATGATGTAGGTTAGAATGATAGTTAGTGCCCTATGGACTCCCACTTTCCTTTTTGATCATTTTGTGTCCCCGGCCGTGTCATTAATATTAGGAGCACGAGACCAACTGTTATCTTCTAACAAATTTCATATGCAAGATCTAGACGAGTCCACCTTCATCTAGGTATATCAAGTCCCACTCAAATACGTCCCCTTATACTCTAATTTCATGGTACGACTTTCAGGTAACAAGGACTAGCTATAACCCTTACCATAGTACCGGTAAACTTCCCGACTACAATTAGAGACTCAACCATGACTCAATTCATTCGACCCAATATATGGTTGTGATTCACTCGAAGTCCACTACGCACATGTCACTAGTGCGCCACTCAATTTCGTCTCCTCGTGCTACTTAAACACAGAAGTCACCGAAGACGCATTTTAGCTTTAGGAACCTAGTGAACCAATCCGACTGCCCATCTAGCTCAATCACTTGGGTGCAAACTATTCTAGGATTATTCTAACCTAGCAGTAATAATTTACCATTGGGAAACTAGACCAGTTAATAGAGACTGAAATCCGAGGTTCATCTAACCAACGATTGACGTCCAATCAGGGAATCCATTAAGACCTAGTGAAACCCATCCAGACAAACCCCCATATTTGGACTATAAAACCAAACCCATTGGAATAGGTCCCTATACCTACTAACTCTCTTAGAATGTGATATCCTTCGTAACCATTATTCCATCTATTTGGACGTCGCAAGACGATCTTGCATCGCACCTATAATCCTTGTTCGTGTGTTTAAATAACCACGGAAAGAATCACAATCTTGATACCTCGAATTCCGTTCCATTATGAAATCTCGTTCAGATAAATTTTTTAGAACGGAGTTTATGTATTGCATGGATTGCAAGCCCCTCTAGGAAACGAAGAGTTCTTCGATTTAGCAAGCGATTAGACTAGAGTAGCACAATCTAGCAAATAGGTCAATGGTTCGTAAATTTTCTTCCTATCTGCATTATTGGATATTCTCTACCACTCTTGAAATTTCATATCTACTCTTGATTATTTTTCCCTTATCTTCATGACCCTCCTATTCCAGAGCGGTGAATGGTCATATTTCTATCAGCTACTTGTGTAAATAAATTGCTTGTTAGGTTTTGGGTTGTTCGATAAATAAGAGGGGATTATAGTGGCCATAAGCAGTATATATATCTATTGGTAGCAATTTTAGCAATTAGTTGGAATATTGTAAAGTTTTAGTGACATGAGATTTGAGGGAGTAGTGTGACCAAAGGTGGGTAGAAGTCCTCAGTATTCAGAGATATAAAATGGCTAGGAAGAATATAAAACATTTTGAGGAATTAAGATTCGAGGAGATTAAGGTAATGGTAGAGTTCTTCTTGAATTTTATGGCAGAGTTACGAATTAGAATTTCGAGGACGAAATTATTTTTAAGGTGGGTAGATTTGTAGCTCCCCTTCCCAAAATTTTGAATTAGTATTATTTTTAATTAATTACTATTTATTTATTATTAAGTTATTGGGGTAATTATTTTATAGTATTAGTATTAATATTGGCTAAGGTATTTCGTTATTATTATTAGTATTATTTTATTAAGGATATTATTATATAATAATATTAGTATTATTGGTTATATCATTTTGTCCAACGAATGTTATAATATATATGTGTTCATAATTGTATAAGTAGATCTTACACTAAGAAATAAATTATCATTGAGTTTTAATAGAATTTCGTTATCATTATTATTATTATTATTATTATTATTATTATTATTATTATTATTATTATCATTATTATATTATTGAGATTATTAGTAAGTAATACTATTTTATTATTATTTATTATACGTGTGTGAATATATATATATGTATATACGAATATATATAAACATATAGATGTATATATATAAGTATTTATATATGTATACGTATATATATAGGTAAATACGTGTGGGTGTATATATATATAGATATATACAGGTGTTATTAAATAATGGAGAAAGGAAGTAGCAAAGGAAAAAGAAAAAGAAAAAAAAGAAAAAAAAAGAATTAAGCCAAGGGGAGCTCCACAGCCGAACCCGAGCTTCCCCTTAGCAAGTGTAATAGAACCCAGCCCATAGGCTCAACCATAACTTAATGAATTAGACACCCAAGCCACCAGGCTTCTCCCGAGCCCTATTCCTGAATCAAACCGAGAAACCCCCCGCGTTCTCGATAAATAGTCGAGAGAAATCAACGAAACCCTAGCAAAACCAATAACCCTCCGTCGACCCCCAGCCTGGGCGAACCCCATGTCTGCGCGCGTGCCGCTGTGGGCGGCCGTCGGCCGTCGACGGAGACGTCGGAAGCCACGCGCGCACAGCCACAGCGCGCGATGCGCGCTGTTGACAGCAGCAGGGTGCTGCGAGGAGCCCGACTTCGCGCTGATGGTTCTCCCACCACGTTTGTTCGTTTCACGAACGAATTTCTCCGGTATGTCGACAACCTAACCGACTCAATTTCCCTTCAAGTAGTTTATTTTATTTCGCGTTGTACGCGACGGAAACCGAGATCAAAAACCGAGAAAAATCTCGATTTCCTGAGTATAAAAACTATCCCGAAACCCGAGTTTTGCGGTCGATTTGCGACCAGAGCATCGCGAGCTTTGGAAAACCACTTGAACAAAGTTTTAGACAACCTAACCGAGATTGAAACCCTACTTTTAGTTTATTTTCTAGTTGATTATATTCTGTTTAAAACCGATTTGAAAATCAGGAAAAATAGTTTTCGAAAACTTAGAAATTGATCCACACGACGTCCGTCCCGCCATTCCGGGCGACGTGGTCGCGCACCGAAGACATCGTAAGCTGTGTAACAGCTTTGTGGTCGTGTGTGCTTTGACGAAATTCAAATTGGTCGCGTGTGCGCGACGAATTCGACGCGTATCCGTCGAAATCGCCCCGTATCCGTACAATACAAATTCAGTCATAACTTTGTGCACGCTCGTCAGATCGAGACGAAACTTGCACCAACAGGACCGTATCATTTTTCTGGTCCTGCATGCCAAGTTTGGTCCGATTCTGAGACAGTTGAAATCGACGTCGTTTTGCGGGCCCCACGGTCCCGCTCAACGGGCGATTTTGTGCACGGCCCGCCGGAGTCCAACTTTGGACATACGGTTGGGTTCGTATCGGAAAACTGAATCCGTAGACATGTGGTTTGACGACTTTAGAGACCGTTGACCCTTGCACGCTTTTCGGTGCAAAGCGGATCCAACGGCGGACATCATTTTTGCCCAAAATTACCGTTTTGCCCCTGTGTCCAGAATTGGACGTAAGGACAGGCAATCTTAGCTAATTGGACTATTCTGAGATTATTGGTATTATTTATTTCAGCTTTCGGGGACTGTTGTACGGGTTTTGACTATAGTGGCACATTGAGTAGTTCAGATTGTCGGTTTCACCAGCAAAGGACCACAGGCGAGTACAGTTTATTGTCTGCATTTCGATATTGATTTTCACTATATTTCATTGGTTGTGTCATTGGTTGTGTGATTATTTTTCTATTAAAATTGTTAAGTCGGGAATGGAAAGTACCAACGATGTGTGATCTGACCTTAGACAGTGTAGACAGTGTAGACAGTGTAGACAGTGATTATTATTGCAAGTAGACAGTGTAGACAGTAATTTATTTATTGCAAAGTAGACAGTGTAGACAGTGATTTGTTATTGCATTTAAACTGTGTAGATCATGATTATTGATTGTAGACAATGTTTCTTTATTTCAATATTTATTGTAGACAGTGTAACTTTAGACAGTGTAACTTAGACAGTGTAGACAGTGTAACTTTAGACAGTGTAGACAGTGTCGCATAATTGTCTCGAGACCGATCACATATCAAAGGTACTTCCAGCAGTTGGGGAAGGTCTGTTGTGTCTATTTATTTACTATTAGTTTTCTGTATTTCCTGTTTATTTTCAAACTCATAATTGATGTCTAACCTTTGTTTATAGTCATCTTCTTTATTTGAAATTGCATTCAGTGGATTGTGCTCGTTCCATTCCTGACTGGAAACCAACATTTTCAGGTTAGCCGAAGATTTTCTTAGCTTGGGAGTGACGGGGATACTTGCAGACAAAAGCCTAGAGACTAGCTAGATAGTTGAGATGTAGCCATTCTTTTAATTGTACAAGTTTATATTCTTCTACAAATGTAAAACTTGTAATCATTGTAAGTTAAATTAATTATGTGAATGAGCATTGTTGTGATTTGATCTTCATGGCCGTGACAGTGTTCTACCGCCGACACTGCGGCGTAGGCTGGCTTGGACACGTCTCGTATCCGTTTAAAAAAAAAAACGGATGCGGGTCGTGACATCCCCACTTGACTAGTTTGACTAAAATGTTTGATTAGAGTTGACTTTGACCTAGATTGGCTTAGAAATCATATAGATTGTATTAGTTCTTTCGTTTACTTTCATTTTGGACATGTCATAACTGTATTACTCTATTTTAGGATATTGTGACCCTGGTACAGACATCTGATATTACACTACTCTTTACAGAGTATCAGGCGAGTACATTCTCTGATCGTTCTCTCATTTATTTGTCAATTACTGTATTTTAGTTCTAGTTAGTTCTATGTGATTCTCTGTATCAACACGTATGGATATTTCTGGATTCATGTATGCGACACATACCTTACTTACCGATCTCTATTACTGGAATCATTCCGGAATCATTTCTGGAATCATTATTTGGCCGGACTCATCTCGATTCTTGTGTCTTGTACTGGATTCACTTGCTGGGCGGGGAAATATTGAGTAAGACATGTAGACATACCCCAAATCTGGAATCTCCAACTAGAATCTACTGGAAGCATAGCCATCTCTTGCCTGATCCGTAAGAGATGTGCCTGATACCTACAGCCGTTTACATGTCGACCTCGGTATTTTAAAACACACTGTTAGATCGTAGTTGGACTCACCCTGGATTCATTGATCACTGTTGGACTCATCTTGTATCGGAAATCATCTGGTATCGGATTATATGGACTGGACTCACACTGGGATTATATTAGACTTATATTGTACTGTCTGGACTCATACATGTTATTCTAGTTTAGTTAGCTTTTATTACTGTCATCATTGCCATGATTCTTCTCTTGTTTAGTTACCTTTCTTTTCTTGTATCTTAACTGTTTTTCTATACCATCACCTGAATATAAACTACCATGTTCATCAATAAAACTGTCTATAACTGCTTTAGAGTTCTCTGTCATTTACTTGGGTTTTCTAGATGGGTTGTACTCGTTCCCGTCCTGATTGGACCTGTTGAAAATATTACAGATGATAGTCCCGAGGATACATGCCCTACTTACCATGGACCTGGCCTTAGCTCCAGAAGAGGCCCCAGCGGGGAACCTTGCTTAGTTATCTTTCATGTGTTTAGTAGACTTAGACTTTGTCTGTTCTTATATTTGGATACTGGACTTTGTCTCCAGTTAGATACTTTGGTTATGTATTATTAAATCTGTGTTTGTTACCTTCGCTTATAGATACTGTGTTGTGATGAACTTTAAATATGGTTTTAGAACTGTTAGCTGCTTAATTCTTTATTTGTCTATTCTTAGAACAGCTTACTACGCTTTGACCAAGCGTAGGCTGGACATGGCTCGGCCCGGCCCAACAATTTGGGTATCGGGTCGTGACAAGGCGCCCGGTTGCAGCGGAGGGAGGCGACTCGGCTCCTTGGCGGAGACGGGTCCAGCGCTGCGGCACGGCTGAGGCGGAGGTAATTTGGGGTTAGGGTTCGGGTTTTCTATTATTCCTTTTTCTTTGTTGGAGGGGGCCGGCGGTGGTGATGTTGGGTCCGATGGTCTGAGGCAGTGTCGGGACGGGTCGGGGTTGGCTGGTGGTGCGGTGGCTTTGCCATGGTGACGATACTGGTGGCGATGGTCGCGGCTGCGACGGACTCGGGTGTAGCGGACTGTACTGGTTGTGTGGCTAGGGGATGTCGAGGTGGATCGGGATGGTGGTGTGAAGGCGCTGGTTGTCAGGGGGTCGGGAAGATGTTGGCGAGATGACGTCGGTGGCGAAGATGATGGTGGTTGATGGCGATGGTGGCAGCAGGCTGATGGGTCAAGGCATTGGGGTGCCGCGGTGGCTGCTGGTGGAGATGATGATGACGATGTTGGCAGAGGCGAGGCCGAGGTGAAGGCTGTAGGTTTAGGATTCGGGATTGTATTATCGGATTTGATTGCGTATCGTCATGTCGGGGGCTGTCCGACATAGATGGAGAAGGGGTCAATATTGTATATGTAAAATAGTGGATGGGAAGGGGGAGACGGACACGGACACGATGCACATTTTTGTGAAGAATTTGTGGATGTGTGGATTTATGGAGGAGTACCTGTCTATTTATAGGATGTGGGAATTCACAGTTGGATAAGGATTAGAATTAATTAAATCCCCAATAGATGATATAAATTTTAATTCAAATAATTCCAATCAAAATCTAAATTAAATTCCAATTTAATTCTAGATCATCTAAACTCAAATATAAATATAAATTCTACCTTTAAACTTTTAAATTAAAACCATAAAATCAAATCAAGATTTAAAATGGCCACAAAAATTTTCAAATATATTTTCCAAAAATACTCATAATAATAATTTCGAAATAATAAGTATATATTTTTTTAAAATATCTTTTTGATTAATAAAATATTTATATTAATTAATTTCGAAAATAGTCTTATATATATAAAATCTAAATTTATGCACCCCATTTGCACTTAAACATAGTTTTCTAAAATAAGTTTTGGAAATTTCCAAAGCGACGCATTTTACCCTTTTAAGTAATCAAAAATATTTATTATTTGAAAAACCAAGCTTCTAAAATAAATGTTTTACAAAATATGTAACTCGCACATATTCGCACTCGACGATGCATACAAAAATACGAACTCGTACGCGACGTACAATACGACTATGCGACGTACAATACAAGGCAAAAATTAAAACCAAATTTATAAATAAAAAAATAATTTAGTAAAAATTTAGGGGGTTTACAGATCCCACGGAGAGCAATAAGTGTACTTTTATGCAATGTGAACAAGGATGGGGGGAGAGATTTGAATTTAATAAAAGCAAATTTAAGAAGAGCTAAAAAATAATAAAAGTATTGAAATCAATCAAAGGAACACATATTGGACTCAGTTAACATTCACCGTTGGAATATTAACATTGATCATCGATGCATGCATAAATTAACTCATACTATGAATATTCACCGTCAGAAGTATCTTCCTATCTCTCTTAGGCTTAGTTAATTAAAAACAAGCGATCTAATTAACTTTAACTACTAAATAATCCAAGACAAGCGCCGAAGATTTAATCTAGCAATTTTTAAAAAAACCATGAGATCGATGAAGCAAAACAAAACAAGTTCAAGCGGTCGCATTTAGTTTTGTCAAAAGTTTTACTCCTAAGATCTAATAAAATAAAACAGTTTATTAAATCTTGGTTGCTTCATAAATTAGAAAATCAAACAATTACCGATTTGATATATAATTAAGCAGTAGATCGAAATGAATAATAAGCTAGTAGGCCTCCTAATAATTAAACAAAATAATCAAAAGATGTGCATAGAAAAACATTCATTACTCAAAATATAAATCAAACAAATAAATATAATTTAGACCTTACAAGTTTATTGATTCCAAGGCTTCCGTATCCTTCGACCAACAAGACTTCTCATGATTTCTATCCCTTTTATACACCATAAATTAGTTGTTTCAATCCCGCAATATCTTTCCACATATCCTCTAAATTTGACAACTTCTCAAACAAAAAAAACTAAGACGTAGAACAAGTAAAAAAAAATAGTTATTTTGGTTTCTATTTTTGTTCACAACATCTTTGACTCAACTTCAAGCCTGATTTCGTTCATGATACAGCCTGAATCTCGAAAATCTCAAAATATGAAAGTTATAGGCAGTTGTCTTAGCTTTCCAAATCTTTTTGAATTACCTCAATTTCTTTTCAGATGAAAAAGTTATACGCATTTTGGTAAAAGGTGTCAAAATTGTCCAAAAATTGCAATTTATCTCCATTTTGCACATAATGTCTCCAACTGCATCTAAATCAAAATAGAAGAATAGTGAGTACCTTTACTCAAGAAATGAGCATAAAATGGTAAACATTAAGGGATAAAAATATAACATTTTATGTTCTTATCAAATATCCCCACACTTAACTTTTGTTCGTCCTCGGACAAAACTCTAATTTATTTATTTTTTCCAAAACGAAAATCAAGGTTGTAATGCTATAAATAAAGAATAACCAAGCTCTTCAAAACTCATAACATACCATGAAAATATATTCTTAAACAACTTCTAATTACTTAGTAGGTATTTTTACTTACATAGAGTTAACTAAATTGGTAGACACTTACAGAAATAAACACTCAACTCTCATCTGTTTGAATGGTATATTTTTCACTCAAATTCATTCCAAAAGAAAAGATCTACCATAAGCAGCTTGCATATTTTCTCATTCTCCACCACTTGGATCACATGCATAACACAAATCATACGGACTTTTCATGGGTTGTAATGGGACTTAGGATCAAGGTAGGATATATTTGGGAGTGTAGCTCGAAAATCATCAAAACTAATGGAACAAAAATGATTTAACTAAAGTGCATAATGTATAAAACATGTAAAAATAATCACCCCATTCAACAGCTTCTTCAATTTGACTTCAAAGCATTCAACATACCCCTTTACTGGAATTTTAGGAAGAATTATGAATATGGTTATCAAAGTAATTTTCTCTATCACTTTTTTTGTTAACTACTTCTTTCTTTCTTTCTTTTTTATAATTTTTTTTCAATTTTTATTTTTTATTTTTTATTTTCATTTTCTTTTCCTTTTTTTTCATTTTTTTGAATCAAGATGGAACTCAAGAATTTGACAATAAAAATATGTAGCCAAACTATAAATTCAGATACCTCCACACTTATTCCTTATACGCCTATACATATCACAATGCACTACAAGAAATATGTACATTATTAGCGCAAAAAATCTGCTATCATACGTATTACATAGTGTTTTCATAAATGCTATGTCATCGGCAGCTATCTTAGGTTCCACCCATACGATAGCGTTTTTCTAAAATGCTACGACAGGTTCAGATACAATAGCAATATCTGAATGCCTTAATTTTCTTTATTATGGCACATCCGTTTTATGTTAAAAACTTGATGACAATTCATATTTTGTGCTATGATAGGACGTTCTACAATAGCAATTTTTTATTATTTTAAAATATTTTGTTATAGCGTTAATTAATTATTTCACGGCTAAAGTTTCGTGCTATAATATATGATTATAACAGTTTTTTTTGCTATTAAACGTATTTTCATTCAATAAGAACCTATTTTACGTATCTATTGTAATATTAGAGAACCTGTTTCACATGATATAAATAAGAACCTGTTTTACACAAATAAGATCATTCATAACACAAGTCTAAAACCAATCCAACATACATAACACAAGTCTAGAGTTTCATTCAACATACATAACATAGGTTTGAATCCAAAATACATAAGACAAGTCATAAGTTCATAAGCCTAGCTAGTCTAAATCTAATTTAAACTAGCTAACTCGGACCAAAGTTTGTTCATTCCCCTGCAAAAAAAGCAACAAGGTCTTACATCAGTTAAGCAATGAAACATCAGATTGAAAACCAAAACACAAGCATTACACTAATTAAAACACTTACCAAGTTTCTTAAAATCAAAAGATGACCAATTTATCCATTGGCCATGCGATAGACGAACCAAGTGCATCTCTCATAAACTCGATATCATCTGTTGTTCTCCAAACCGCTGCATCATCTACCTTCACTATATCTACCCAAACTCTAGCTGCATTAGGCCCCATGCGAACAAAGTGTACCTTTTGCTCTGGGTCGGTTGAATGCACACGCCCTTCAGCAACAACCCGCTTCCTTCCGCTAATGTCCATCAACTTGCACTTTTGATTTTCCTTGATAACTTCAGCTCCATGTTTACGCTGCCAGTTAACATAAACCAATTAATACACACAGTAATAAGCAGAACCAACTTCAGATCATATTTACAAAAATTTACCGGAGATCTTCGGATAGGGGATTGTGAGGCTAGTTGAGATTTCCTTACAGGAGATTTTGGACCTGTTGTCGGAGCCTTCTCAGTAGGAGGTTTTGGAAAAGTTGCTGCAGATTTTGTACCTGTTGCTCGAGATGTCTCTATATGAGATGTAGAACTTGTTCCAGCAGATTTTTGACCTGTTGATGCTGATTTTCCTCCTGATGTTTTATCAGATGATGCAGGATTCTGAAGAGAAGATTTCTGACCTGTTGCATCTGTTGTGTTCTCAAATACAACTTTGATGGCAGGCCATGCCACGAAAGACATTAAATAGTCCTCAAGATATGTCTTGTCCATCGTAGGCCTCCATATGAATGTATCAGGTTGATGTATGACATCCATAAATACTTTAACTGCCTTTGGTCCGAGTGGAAGTCCATTAACCAATGCTTTTGGTTCTTGTGTTTGCCAACGTCCTTCAGCAACAACCAAATCATCTGCAGACAAATCCAATAGTTTGCACTTGTTTGCAGAATTTGTCCTTGGGCCCTGTCAAACACATTCAGCTAACAATCACATAATCCTACTCATCAATGACCAATTCAGTTTGCTATTAGTCTGACAAATAAACCTTACCAGTGGTGCAATGTCTTCTTGTTGGAGCCCCTGTTCTAGGTTAACACAATTAGAGGCAGGCCACGCAATCATCTGTCCAACAGCTTCGTCAATTGTGAACATGTTAGTCGCAGGTCTCCAAAGGAATGCTTCTGGTACAGTAGCAGTGTCAACCAAGACTTTAACATCCATAGGGCCTAAGCGACTCTCATTCACCAAGTCTTCCGGATCAGAAGAAATAATACGCCCCTCAGCAACGTTTGCATCAGTACCACCCCAATCAATCAAGACACACTTAGGTTGTGATCTTTTGTTCACACTCTAGAAAATGTTTAGAATATAAATTATCAGATCGTAAAGTAAGAACGAAAGCATTGATATGATATAAAAGCCTTACTCTTGCAGCCGAGTTTTCACCAACTTCAGGTTCTTGTCTTTGTTTTAAACAAGGACAAATATCAAAATTATATATCAATTCAGTGGCTCAACGTATTTATTGAGAATTGTCTTACCTGGTTTTTATTTTGGCAATTTCAGCTTGTAACTCATTGACTTTTTGTTGGAGATGAACTTGTTTCTCTTCCATTTCAGTCATACACTTGTGCTTCACTTGGAAACAAGCTAATTTGGTCTTACTCATGTTCCTATCCATTGCCCTCATTTGACCAGGATTGTCGGGTCCTAAAAGTTGGCTAAGTGTATCTCGTCCTTCATTCGTTGCAGAAGATGGACCATCACTATTAACCATCTCAGCTGCCTTTTTCTATAAATCATAAAATGCAGATTCCAAAGGCTAAAATGTAACAGAACATGACATCTTAAAAACTCAAATCAAAATCATTTCAAGTCCAATTAAGAACTTACAATTTTCTCAGCCGCATTTGTATTCACTGGTGTACCATCTTTTTTGGTACGTGACTTGACCCAAACCCTTAGCCTTGTCACTTCAGCTGGGTTTTCACTACCAATTTTCTGAGGAGAGAAAATATAAGAGGTGTATAAAAAGGACTTTGAATATGCTGATCATAATAAAAGAACATAACTTTAGGCTTACCATCTTTTCTGCTAGTCTAACCATTCCTTTACGACTACAAGTGTGCGGAATCTGTTTGCGCCTTCTTTCCTTATAGCTATCACTCAGAGCCTAATAGATGAATGTTACTATGTAATCTTCTATCTACTAAAACACTTACCAATTAATTCCAAATGAATACCTTAAATGCTTGGCTTGTTTTGAGCTTCACAAATTTACGCCAATCAATTAACGAAACATTCTTAGGTCTCAGATTCATCCTCTTTTGGTTGTTCTTTGCTTCATTAATCTGGGAAACTAGGCGCGATTTAGATGACCTCCACAAACATCCCATCTGCTTAAGTACTGCACTCTTTTGGTAATCTTCATCTAATTCAAACCTTGTCTGAACTCATATGCAAAACAAAACAGTAAATTACAGAAATAATCTGATTATGGCACTTTCTAAGAAGTCAGTTTAAAGATGTAACCTGAACAGATTTTCAAAGAAGTGTCTTGACTTCTTCACCGAGTTTTTTCCAACTTTCAAGTGTAACAGGAACGTGTTCCCGTACCAGTGGACCTAAGTATGAAGACAACTTAACTGACCCAGGACCATAAGGTTCTCCCATGAAAGTGAAGTCAACTCGCACTCTGGTATTTGGGTCCTTGGCGATGTCTTTCATCCTTGTCGGTCCTCGCTGTCTCTTACGCTTAGGTTCAACCTCATGTTCATGCTCTTCAGATAACTCAAACTCACCTTCAGGCTCTTCTTCATCTACACCTTTTTCACCATCTTCAGCTGTAGATGTCCTTACATTCTCAGCTTCAGTCTCTTCCTCAGCCAAAGGTTGCGGGTCTCTTCCTCGCTTCTTCTTTCCACCTCCCATTTTAATTCACCTGAAACAAATGACAGAAACGAGTTAATTCACATTTATGGAAGCAAAACAAGAAAACATCAAGTAAGCACACAATGACCAATCACACATCAGACACAACAAGCAAACAAGGAAGAAACTGAAAATAATCAAAAACCTAAATTTCACACATATATGCCTTCACAACCAGTTCGGGCATTTTCAGCATCATCCATGTCAACATCCATGTCAACACTTGATGGCAGTGGCCCAATGTCAGCATTTCCTTCTTGAAAATCTTCCTCACTGTATCTTCTTGCCGGACCTCTCATAACAACATACCAACTTGATGATTCGTCTTCCCTTGAATAAAACACTTGCTTTGCTTGAGAGGCTAAGATATAAGGATCCCTTAAAAAAGAGACTTGACTATGATTTAGGTTGACAAGTGTGAAACCATCTTCTATCTTCACTTCATTACCCATTACTGCCCATTGACACCGGAATAGAGGAACGTAAAAAATATTATAATCCAACAAGATAATGTCAGTTACTCTGCCGTAGTATGACACCAAATCAACCACTTGTGAAGTGTTTTCGCACTAGATCTGCAGATTGCAGTAGCCTCATAGAAAACCCCACTATTCTGACTTTTTCTATCTACTGATCTTGTGTGAAACCGTTGACCATTCACTATATAACCTGAATACGACCGTGCAGAAGTACGTGGACCATATGCCAACCACTTAAGTGTTTCTCCATGTTCTTTTGAATCAAGAGGTATCTAACAAATAAAAACAACAAGTCAGACACCAATAGACATATACATACCATTATAACATAAAAAACAGAGAAGATAAAACTAGCCTTTTCTTTTAGCCAATTTGCAAAATTCTGAGTATGCATACTCCATAACGTAGATGCATCACGTCTACATCTTCTATTTGAGTCTTGCAGAAACTGTAGATGCTCACTTGTACAAGATTTTGAAATAAAAAGGTATCAGTTTGTTGATCACTAAAAGAAATGAGTAATCAACTAGAAAACTGTGGAACTTACTCTACATAAGGGTCGACGACAGCCATGTTTTGGATGACAGCAAGATGGGCTATTCTCTTCTCTACTTCAGTAAGAGTAATTGAAATGCCTGCGGATATTGGCCGACCCTCTAGGATTGAGTTGTTATCATACTCAGTGTTTCTATCTTGTTTTTCTTGAACATTTGTTGTCTTCTTCAAAAATTCACTACAAAACTGGATGCACTCTTCAGCAAGATAAGACTCAGCAATACAACCTTCTGGTCTTGCAGGATTTCTCACAAAATCTTTTAGAACTTTCATATACCTGACAATTGTGAAAACTGAAAGATCAACAAAACTGTCAAATGCAAAATTTTTGTAAAAATCATATAAAATACAAGTATTACATCTCAAATGGATACATCCATCTAAAATGGACTGGTCCACCAAGACGAGCTTCCCTTCCTAGATGTACCGTCAAATGCACCATGATATCAAAGAAACTTGGAGGAAAAAATCTTTCAAACATGCAGAGAGTTTCAACAATCTCAGCTTCCATAACCAAAATCTGCTCTCGGTCAATAACTCGCTGACACAAGTGGTTGAAGAATGCACATAAGCGAATAATTGCTACCCTAGGACCTTTAGGTAGTAAACCTCTAAGTGCTATTGGAAGAAGTTGCTGCATTAACACGTGATAATCGTGTGATTTCAAACCTGTGACCTTACAGTCATCTAATGATACGCCTCTGGATATGTTAGAACAAAACCCATCAGGTCCCTTAAAGTCAAATAGACGCCTACAGAAGATTTTCTTCTCTGCCTTAGACAAATTCTAAGGTGCTGCGGGAAGGTATGTTCTTTTTCCTTGGGTGTTAGGGTGCAAATCTTTCCTAATACCAAGATCTTCCAGATCTTTACGAGCTTGAAGGCCATCCTTCGATTTCCCATAATGCAACAATGTAGATACAATACTTGCAGCAACATTTCTCTCCACATGCATTACATCTAAGTTATGCCTAACCGGTAGTTCCTAACCAACACATATACAATAAATAAAACAAAGTTAAACAACGCTTAATTGATGGAATCTGAAAAAAAACTAAAAGAAACAAATGACAGAATAACATACCTCCCAATAAGGTAGCTTGAAAAAGATGGACCTTTTCTTCCATCTTGATAAATCTTCTTCATCTACGTTTTCTTCTTCCTCTTCTTCCTCCTCTGATTCGCTGGATAAATCCTCACTATCAGAGCCTAACCCAGAACAATCTGTCCTTTTTCTCTTACTTGCAGATTGTTTAAAATTTCCAAAGTCGTTTTTGAAATTTTTCAGATTTTGAGAAATTTCACGGCCAGATAGAATTCTTCCCTTTCTCCCTTGTTCTGCTTTTCCATCAAACCAAGATTTCTTTCCCCTATAACTATGCGTTGGTGGCAGACCCTTTCTATGACACATGTAGACATGTTTTCTGCTGAACTTCAACCACATACTATCTGTATTTTTCTCACAGATAGGACAACCCATTTTACCCTTTACTTTGCAGCCTGCAAGATTTCCATACGCAGGAAAATCACTAATCGTCCAAAGCAGCATTGCCTTAAGAGTAAAAGTCGATTTACTAAAGGCGTCAAATGCTAACTCTCCATTGTTCCACAGATGGTTGAGATCTTCTATGAGGGGTTCTAAGTACACATCAATACTATTACCCGGCTGTTGTGGACCAGGAATCAACAATGTTAGCATGATGTTCTCCTTTTTCATGCATAAATCAGGTGGCAGATTATAGTTTACTAGCAAAACAGGCCAGCAACTATACCTTGTATTCTTCATGTTGAATGGATTAAAACCATCTGTGGAGAGGCCAAGCCTCACGTTCCTTTCTTCAGCTGCAAAGGAAGGGTATTTGTCATTCATCTGATCCCATGTGACCGAATCCACAGGGTGCCGAAGTTTTCCATCGCTACTTTTGTTACAAAAATGCCACCTTAAATTCTTAGCCATTTCCTCAGACCTAAACATTCTTTTCAGCCGTGGGACTATTGGAAAGCACCGTAATACTTTCTGTGGTACACCTTTCTTTACTTGACCAGTGTACATGTTAGTCTTCCATCTTGAAGCCTTGCATTTTGGACAATTATCGAGCTTCTTGTACTTCTTTCTGAATAGGCAGCAGTCGTTGACACATGCATGAATCTTCTCATATCCCATATCAAATGATTTCAGAAATTTCTTCACCTCGTACAGTGATGTGTGCAACACATTATCCTCTGGCAACATATCCGGCAATGTCTCTAACAGATCATTGAAGCTCTTGTCAGACCAGCCATTCTGTGTCTTAAGTCTGAAAAGTGATACAATAGCCGAAAGCTTGCTATGGTTTACACAACTTGGATATAATGGTGTTTCAGCATCTGCAATCTTTGCAAGAAACTCATCTTCTTTCTTGTCCTCACCCTCTGCAATTTCACCCAATTGACCCTTACTAGCTAACTCTTCATCCAAAAAATCAGCAGCTTGATATAAACCAAGAATCTCATCATTCCAATGACTTAATTTGCTTTCACCTTCAACGCCTGAGTTCAGTTCTCCATGATGGTACCAATCAGACCGCATCTTATAAGCCTCATCCATTCCCCTAGTAACAAGATGATCAACTACAACTCTACCTGAGTGTCGATCTATATTACGACAGTCAATACAAGGGCATACAATCATATCAGCGTCTTCCAAAGCCGCAGCCACAGCTCGCACAAAATTTGTAGCACCTCTCTCATAACCAGGATCAGCTCTTCATTGCAGAATTTAAGTTAAAAAAAGAAGAAGAAATAAAGTCTCCAAACCCCTACTGAAACCTAACCTATATAATTAAATTTTTACCTGCAAAGATGCACCCATGCCTTGTCCACCATTATATGATATAACTTTAATCTAAACCTTTAGTACCATAAGCGCCATATCTGATATAATGATAGAGTATTCCACAACACAAAATTATTCAATATTCAGACCATTTAACAAATAACTCAACCGCTTATAATTACTCAAGCAAAAAAAATTCAAACTCAGTCCAGATCTGTTTAATATATCAAACATATCTCACCATGTTTAAAACCAATAAAACTAAAAGCACGAAACCTAATAAACAACAACAACAACAATATACAAAAATTCAAGACATCAATTAACAGCCTAAGTAATGTAGAAAGATGGTACTAACCTGTCGTGTGATAAGAGCCAAAGAAAAGCTTCAAATTCCCATAATTGCACTTAGCAGTACTTGCAAAAGAAAATTACATAATGAGTCTAAGGTTATGCAAATGTGAAGAACAAATGAAGCTAGAATCCAAAATACAGAACAGATGCATCGCAAGTTTCATATAACAAATTAAGCTATAATCAAAAAATCTGAATTTCCTAAACCAAACAAGTTCATCTCTAATCAGACAGTAACATAAGTATTGGTGTATCTAATTGTTTGAATTTAACAACACAACAAAATAAATATGCATCGCAAGTATCAGACAACAGATTGTTCATTCTATTTATCTATGGCTACAGCTAAATCAATTCCCAAA
The DNA here is from genome assembly GCA_029216955.1 of Iris pallida. Taxonomy (NCBI): domain Eukaryota; kingdom Viridiplantae; phylum Streptophyta; class Magnoliopsida; order Asparagales; family Iridaceae; genus Iris; species Iris pallida. Next base: position 14,211,072 of record JANAVB010005600.1, read on the forward strand.
AACTTTAATGTCAAAATAGAACATTCTTTGCAAATAACATACGCATGCAAAAAAGAAGAAAATTAATTTCGAATCAATACTAAAATCGAGAACTATGAAATTGAAACAAAAATCAAATGCATGAAAGCTATGAAATCGAGAACTATGAAATTGAAAGCTATGAAATCGAAACAAAACTATAAAATCGAAACAAAATCAAATGCATGATACAAAACTCTACAATTGAAACTTATAAACCTACAAAACCTAAACAATTGTTATTTAGATTCACGAAAGCTCGAAGGAAGGAAGAAAAACATGCCTTCGACAGGGATGGGCGAAATTAGGGCCGACGACAGTGTCAGTGGTCTCGGCGACCTTCACGGCGGCGTCGGTTACTCTAATTGACGGTGTCGGCGACTCTAATCGGCGGTGTCAGCGACCTTCACGGCGAATTCGTCCAGTGTGGTGAGTTTTAGGGTTTTTCGAAAAAAGAGGGAAACTGAAAGAGGAAATAAAAGAAACCTGAAATAAAAGAGGAAAAGTGTTTTTTTGGTTAAGTGTTTGGCGGTATAAGTGTTTTTAGGTTCCCGCTTAATGAAACTCTATCTTAGCGTTTATCAAATGCTATTATAAAGTAACCAAAATATCAAACTTATTTTTTATAGCAGTTCAGCAAAACGTGCTATTACGTTATGCTATCAATGTGCATTTTTTTTGTAGTGATGCTCTACTAGCTTTACGGCTTGGGTAAAGATTTTTTTTCGCAGGTTAAAGCTTGTAATGTGAGTTCAAAAAAATTAAAAAAATAAGGCTCAAAGAGGTTCAACCAAAGAAAAAATAATTTCATGGTAGGCTATTTGGCTTAAGTAGCGTATAACAAAGAGAGCCTTAACCATGTTCATGTATACATGTGTCGATGTGACCTCGAAGAGAACCAAAGCAAGTTCTAGAGAAACAAATCCATGGAAGAATATCTCTCATAAAAAATAATGAGACTGATGTGTCAGTCTAAAGGCTCAAAATCTCACCGGCTTTTGTCTACCAAATTTAGTCACTACCATCATTAAGAAAAATAGCTAGACTAATTAATTTTAAGTTAAAAAGAGTACTTATTCAATCATGTTATGAATTTTTTAAACTTAGTTGAATCTTGTTCATGACATACACAACCAAAAATTATTGAAAACCACAAAACCATTATTTTTTAATTTTTCTTTATTTATTTATTTTCAAAAACCAGGCATTTTCCAAAAAAATTAAAACAAAACCTAAATCTCCTTCCCTATAATTAAAACAGATATTGTCCCCAACGTAAGGCTAAATGCAAAGAAAAGATAAAAACAAAAAAGGGGAAATTTATGAAATGCCAAAAAAATGGAAAAGTTTTATGAAAAACCCACCGCACAATAATATTTCATCGCGTGCCCAGAATTAGCAAAAAATATATAAAGAGGGTTCCGAATGACCTTTTTTTCCCTTTCTTCTAATTTATTGAAAATACCCACGAAACTACTCTTAAAAAAATGTTTCGATACTTCATCTTCTTCCATACGCTGCTCACTTTCAAATCTAGGTTTTCTCCTAATAAAATCTTCAAAAACTCGTCGAAAAATTTCGGAAAGACCGAGACAAACGGCAAAAGTGCTAAAACGGAGGTCCAAACATCATTTTTTTGCGATTCTAAAATTTCTGAAGGCCGTCTAGCAAAAAAATTGTAACTTTCAGGCTCCTCGAAGATACGCTCATTTTGGGACAAATCGGACCTCGTTTCGACCTCCCAGTCAAAAGTTATGGCCCTTCAAAGTTTCAACTGACCATAAAATGCAGGAGAATGGTCATTCTTCGTGTTAGAACACGAAAAATGTTAATTTCGCATGAGGGTGGCCATTCTCCGTGTAGTAACATGGAGAATGTCATTCTCCGTCTTAATTTACACGGAGAATAGTCTTTCTCTGTGTTAGAAACACGGGGAATGCCATTCTCCGTGTAAATTAACACGGAAAATGACATTCTCCGTGTTAAATAAAACGGAGAATGGCCATTCTCCGTCTTAATTTACACGAAGAATGGCCATTCTCCGTGTAATTTAGCACGGAGAATGGTCATTACAGTGTTAAAATGCAGGAGAATGGCCACTCTCCGTATTAGAAACACGAAGAATGCCATTCTTCGTGTTAAATAAAATGGAGAATGGCCATTCTCCGTGTAATTTAGCACGGAGAATGGTCATTACAGTATTAAAACGCAGGAGAATGGCCATTCTCTGTGTCATTACAGTGTTAAAACGCAGGAGAATGGCCATTCTCCGTATTAGAAACACGGAGAATGCCATTCTCCGTGTTAAATAAAATAGAGAATGGACATTCTCCGTATAATTTAGCACGAAGAATGGCCATTACAGTGTTAAAATGCAGGAGAATGGCCATTCTCCGTGTTAGAAATACGGAGAATGCCATTATCCGTGTAAATTAACACGGAGAATGTCATTCTTTGTGTTAAATAAAACGGAGAATGGCATTCTTCGTCTTAATTAAAACGGAGAATGACATTCTCCGTGTTAATTTACACGGAGAATGGTTATTCCCAGTGTTAAAACGTAGGAGAATGACCATTCTCCGTGTAATTTAGTACGGAGAATGGCATTCTCCGTTTCTAAATTACACGGAGAATGGCCATTCTCCGTGCTAAATAACATGGAGAATGACATTCTCCGTGTTAAATGACACGAAGAATGGTCATTCAAATGTTAAAACACAGAAGAATGGCCATTCTCCGTGTTAGAAATACGGAGAATGCCATTCAATACGGAGAATGACATTCTCCTTGTTAAAAATGCAGGAGAATGACTATTTTTCGTGTAATATCGACGGAGAACAGTTGACAAAACCTATTTTTTTCATTTTTTGTTTTGTGGAAAGAAATTTGACATGAATAAAGATTCAAGAGTTTTCGTTTTTCTTTCAAAACGATGCTAACTCTTATGGAAAAGAAGAAGAAGATCTGCTCTCCATAATTGACCTAATTATCGAAGAAGAAGAAGAAGAAGAAGAAGAAGAAGATGAGCGATAATCGAAGTTCGACTGAAAAAAGCATGGTGAACTACGAACGATCTTTGCGATCTCTGCTGAAGATGAGAGCAATAGAATTCAGATCTCTAGTGAAGAAGAAGAAGAAGAGAATCGCAATCCAGATCTGAGTTTGTGCGGAGGGGTAGTTATGGTATTAATTTTGTAAATACAGAGCATCTAAAGGGAATGTTTGAATATTTGACGTGGAATTATATAATTCTGGGCATTTCATAAAACCCATCCTGCGGATGGATTTTTCATACAACCCAACCCCGAAATTGGGTTTCTCAGCAATTTCCAGAACAAACAATAACAAAAATGCAAGAATAAGAACACTCCCCTTGGGTTGCCTTGTTTAATACGTTGTTGGCCCGACTATATGCACACTTGACGTAACTATGCAAGGATTTCTCATCTTGGCTAGAAGCCTACAAAACAGATGGTAAATACCGCTTGTCAAAAATTGATAATAAAATATAAGAAAGATTTCTTGACTCTTGTCTTTTTATAAAATTATTCAACCCTGCAACAGTTTCATGTAAATTATTTGTCACGTCCCAGTACCGAAATACGAAGACGGATTAGGCCAGCTACCCAACGTGAGGTACGAAGATGTCACACGACGATTGTGACTGTTAAGAGACTAGGGGGTACATACTACAATCAAGTCTCCTGTGGTCTCACAGAGCATCTATGTCTCAATCAATCAAAATAAGAAGCAGTAAATAATGATCATATATGACAAAACAGTAAGGTATCCCTGACGGTTCATCAAAATAATTCATAAGCCTAGCTATACAAAATGATAAGCTAGTACCAAGAGTCAATAGTACATAACTATAGTGAGCTGCAGTCTGACAGCTAAATGTCCAGAACATCCGGCTAACAGGTGTCGTTGGCTAAATGCCAAGTACAAAATGAAAGATATCAGAGCGATGAAGAAGAAACCCACTTATTGTCCCTAGCGCCCAGACTCCTGGTGTGCACCATTGACGTTAGGGAGGAAAGTCGGATCCTTTGGCTCTGCTACGTGATCTGGCCAAATAAAACCAGCGGGGTCAGCCCCGAATAGCAAGTACCACAAGGGAGCACAAAAGAGAGATAAAACCTAAGCATAATAATAAATAATAATAATAAAAATCTTCCGGTCGTAACCTCGGTCCATAGCCTGTCGTAGCACGATAGTCCAACCCAACAACCAAACAAGGACATGGGTTGGACCACACACCATGACAGTCTATGTCCCTCGGCTACTATAGGAAGGTACAAGGCACAGTCAAGTCATTTTTCGAGCGGCCATTCATTCATGCGGCTTTCTATATTTGGCGGGGTTATTTTCGTAATTTGTTATAGGAATCCTTAGCTCGTGTCATTTCAGCAGGGCTAGCCAATCCAAAATGTATATATATACACGTAGCACTTTGATTATGTACCGGTCCCCCGTAAGGCAACCGCGCTAAAATATATAACACATTGCACATAGGAGTTGGATATGGTCATCCACTATAAGCGGATGAAACCATGTCCGTGGAGGCCAACCCGGCATGTCAGGATGGGACCTGGGGTGGTTAGTATGGCACGATCACGAGATTCTTCCCGTCCAATGCATCTACTAAATTAGTTGCCTAGTTAACCCTAAGTTAATCTCGAGATTCACATATCGTGGTCACATGCCCACGCTTCTAAATGTCGTACATAGTACGAGTATCCCAAGAAGGGATCCATACTTGCTCAAGGAGTCATACATAAGGATCCCTCCTTAGTGTAATGAAACACGCTACACAAACTACGTCATAACTACCTACCATTCATTATGTAGGTGCTGGAGGCATTGAATGTACTCACATATATCGTGTAGGAACACTTCACACATGAGATAGCACATCGGGGCTCACGTAGATTGTACCTCAGTACATGCATAGGACCAACACACACATAGATAGTCAGGTCGGAAATGAAGGATGAGCCACAAGATGAAAGAGAAACTAGAAGGCACTGCGAACTTAGGGTATGAAGCGCACGTAAGTCATGAAGTATCACAAACGGCGCACGGACAAAGGCACATGGCGCAAGGTGCAAGGTGCATGGCGCACGAGGTGCAAGGTGCACGAACCAAAAGGCGCATTCGAGGTGTAAGGTGCACGAGCCAAAAGGCGCACGCGAGGTGCAAGGTGCCCGAGGTGTGCACAAGGTGCAAGGTGCGCAAGGTGTGCACGAGGTATAAGGTGCGCGAGCCAAAAGGCGCGTATGAGGTGCAAGGTGCGTGAGGTGTCTTCCCTACCAGCAAGCTTTTGACCATGGAGTTTTAGAAACTTCCAATGTCCATAACTTGGGCTATAGGACTCAGAATTGGGCAAAATAAAGGTCTAAACTAAATGAAATTGAATTCTCTACAACATGGAACAAGTAGTTTTCGAAAATAAGCAAGTTTGATAGATCAAAACCACAAAAACCCATAAATTCCTTGTTTTGGAAACTTAGATCTACTCAAAGATAGCCATTAAATCAAAAATACCAGGAACTAAACTTGTATAGAATGAAGAGATGAACAATTCAGACTAAAAATATCAAAAAAAACAAGAAATGAAAAAAAATGCAAATGATCTCTCATTTGTGCAAGATGTACTTGCCTAAAAGTTGCTTTGATGAAGAAAATAAAAAGTGAATGAGGAGAGAGAGAGAGAGAGAGAGAGAGAGAGAGAGAGAGAGAGAGAGAGGAAAAGAATATATACAGTAGGATAGTGTGAGCACTTGATCCAAAATCCCCATTTTATGTTATTATATCTTGCTGAATTTTGTTAACTAATGCCTAGATACATTTGAAAAACCCATGTATATATGTCATATATAAAATGTTAAGCCCTAGAAATAGAAAAGGGAAACAAAAGGGGGATTTTTGTAAATATCTGAATTATAGGGGCTGGATTACAAAATCCACAAATTGTAATCCTAAAGGATTTAAACGGCCACCAGAATTCAAATCCTTAGAGTAGCTGGATTCGGATCCTGCACTCAATAGGGATTGGGGATTCAATCCTATCTCTTCGATCCACCTGAACCCTAGTATAAATACAAGGGATCACCATGGCCCCTGTTTTCCCGAACCCTAATCTCCTGCCATAAATTCTCCTGCTCTGCATCAAGGAACTACTCGAAGAGTTGAAGCAAATCAAACTATCGACAGGTAACAATTCTCCACCATGGCCTTGATTCATTAGAACTAATTTACTCCTAGCCTTGCAAGCGCCTACTATTAACTAATATGGGATGAGATGGGTAGGTGTTCGACTTAATGTCGAATAAGGGACTTATGGGGTGTACTTGTGTGTCGGGCACAAAGTATTAATGATGCATCATATCCTGTTTTAGGTTGCCATGAGATTTCATACCATATGAACATTGATACCTTAATTTCATGCCAATAAGACACTGATAGGAATAGGGGGTATCAACAGGGACAGCCTTGACCTCGATGTATACTTGATATCATATCCAACAACTGGTATCATACTGATACCATAAATAATCAATGTAACATCCTTATGCCTGATAGATAACTAGTGCCATCTCGACCTTAGCATCAGAGCTAGGTCTGAGCCTGATTTCCTGACGACTACAGTCTAGGTGCAGTAGGGAACCCATGTTCCTGTGCAGGTCGTTATATGCACAGGTGAGGTGCATATGCACAACTACTACTCTGAGGTAGCAGGTAACAGGACTGTTTACAGAACACAAGGGCTTGAGTAATTATGGCTATATAGGAATATTATATATATTACCTGTTCCTTATGTTCTTCATGTTGCCATATGCTATACCAATGTAGGTAGGAGAGCTAGAGAAAGTGGTAACTGTCTTACCATACCTGCTATAAGTATCCTATATAAGTGTCTGCACCATAGACTAGTATATGCATATGTATCATGCATATATTATATAGATAAGTGTAGGAGATTATTCAAATGGATGCTTAGTATCAGCTCTTAACTGATATAGTATCAGCTTCTTAACTGACATTGTAATAATTTACAAACTGATATTGTAAATCAGTCCACAACTGTGTAGTTGGGATTTTGAGTTCATTGATTCAGGAAATGATATAGAAGGGGAGGGGGCTCAATCACAAGCTTAGGAGTTGGGTACCAGTCAAGCGACAGTTATGAGAGAGAGATGGTGCGTCACCTGGTGAGAGACTTTAGGAAAGTTTTTGGACTGGGATGTGAAAAGGGTGTCTTTCGTTGCAGAGCAGGTTTTGGGCAGATATTGCTACAGTCCATAGGGATTGGATTTCGGTTCAGTCCAGAAACAAATATAGAAGATGGTGACAGGGAGATTTAGGACTCATATCAGAGGTCAGATGACCCCTGGTACACTGTTGATCCAATGTTCACATAGACCATATATTCAAGGTTGAGAGGGAAATTGAGTGTCATTGCAGAGTATCAGGCCATAGGCCAAGCCAAGGATTGAGGGATTAGAACAAAGGCCATTGTCTCTTAGAGTAGCAAGTGAGCACCTGAACCCAAAATAGTTAACAACCTTAATGTTAGCCCCTAGCATCCTTTGTGTAATCCCTGATATCAGTGAGGATAGCCTTGGTATATCAACATGCTGATCTGATAAACTGCCCAGTATGTGTCAGGTCGTAGTTAGTGGCAATTAACCCCAAACTGAGAGTAGTACCCGGGAGTTAGTGAAGGAAATAGTTGTGTCTCATGTTATATACATAATTCATAGCATGCTCTACACAAATGTTCCATACAAATGTTCTACAATACCTTCATTACATTCACCATTGGCCACTGCACTTTGAATGTCCTACACCAGGACATGTTCAATACTTCAATTAGCCACTGCAAGTTACCTGCCTTGCATTCAGAAAGTGTACACTCACCACCGTGTATCAGAATTAGTGGGTAGCTTAATCGACTCTGCAAATTAAAGATTAGATATAACATACCTACCTCTGGTGCAATGCTTGTTTGATATATATTATTCAAACCCCTACTTTGAGTAACAGGCAATATTCAGTTCATATATGTCTACTTTGCCCAATTCATTACGTTTTAACTATTGTCAGTCTTCCTTGATTATCTGTCCTGGATTCACATGACCAGTCCATTTTACATCTCACTTTGTCAGGCTCGAGTTAGCCCCAAGATAATGCTCAACCTTAGGACATACCACACCTAGTCTCAATCACATTTTAATTAGTTTTAGCCTATAGACTGAACTTGAATCAGTCAATAGGTTGAAGTTTGTACCAGTCCTTGTATGAGCACTAGGATATCAATCCTAAATTCTGAAGTATATGACAGTTCCCATATTTCAGTATTGTACCAGTCAGTGAGGAGATTAGTCCATATACTTTCTGAACTGTTGAGTATAAGTATCAGTCATAAGTTTTTGTGTATTAGCCTTAGGACCAGACCTATGAGTGTTTTGGTTCAACCATTACTTGCATCAGTTATGTGGACAGGGCTTTTCCTTGCACTATTGTCCATACGCTCGTATCCCTGTTCATCAGGACAGTGATAAGGATTCAAGTATAGACCCACAAAGAGTAGCAGTAGATATAATGCAAATTTGTGAAAGGGGCATAAATGTGTGTGTATCAGAGAATAGAGAGAAGTATGTGTGAGTATCATATAGTAGATGAACTGCAAATCTCTGTGTGAGTGCACCAGTTGGTTCCAAGTGTGAGCAATATGTGATGTGCAGAGGTAAGCAAAACCTGGGCAAGACCTGGGAAGTGCTTGGGAATAGAGTGGACAAAGAATCAGTCAACACCCCATTGAAGTAAGCAGCTATAGCGCAAATGGAAGATCAGTATAGGCAGCTGGGAGGAGCTTAGTTCAATCCTTGATAGGAAATATAGTGTTATTGACAACTTAAGTAAAGGGACAACAGTAGCAGAGCCTGGGCAGGAAATGCCAATTCTGTGCAAGGTGGTAACCGTGTACATGAGTGTCCCTAACAGGACTACATCTTGTGTAGTCAAGATAAATATTAGGAAGATTTTGTGTGTGTGTGGGGGGGGGGGGGGTTATTAAGTAACATACATGTGCTTGTGTGTCGTTTGTGCAGTGTGTGCACAGAGCCTTTGGGGCAAGTCAAGTTGTGTGCATGATGTAATAGTTAGGAGGATGGCAAGGTCTAAGAAACAATTAGAATGTGTGATGCAGGTCTGAGCACACATGCCCTGTGTGTGTGTGTGTGAAATTAACTGTATGTAGGTATCAGTGGGATGACGCTGCCTGTTTACCCAGTCCAGTTTTAGTTTTCTGTACGGTCAGATGACTGATACTCTTATAGGTATCAACTTCCTTCAATATATACATATATATTCTGACACAAGGCCTGTCCTGCTCTGTCTCCCCTCTGGAATGTTGTATCAGTCCATTGTGGGGGTCGAACCTAACTTAGATCCTGGCCTTCCTCATTTTATTATTAACCCCCTTTTACCTATAACAGGCTTATGGTGTCAGTCATGTGTAGAAACTATGTGCCTATGACCTAAATGAGAACCACATGTAATGAAGACAGTATATCCAGAACAAGGGTAGTGACTCTCATGTATGAGGTACCAAATAGAAAGGGGTTAGTAGCCACTGATTTAGTTAAGGAGCTTGAAGGAATATAAGGACAGTCCCATCAGAACCCTAATAAAACCACGACTAACCAAATGCACACGCTCCATAAGACCCAAACTAGAAGACTAACAAATGTATATATATAGACTAGTATTACTTTGATTCATGTTGACAGTAGGTATATGACATAAAACAGGTTACTTGTACTCTGACTCAGCTCTCGATCAGTACTCACAGCTTGGGACGATAGGCAAGTGTATATACTGATTATTACCGTTTCTGATAGTTTCCTTTACATGCTATATATATGTTTTGCTGCTTGTTGACACGAACATCACACGGGATAGTATCATGGATTTATTTTACATCTAGACTGCCTTTTTCCTGCTTACTGTAGAAGCATGGAATTTCATAACCAGAATGCCCATGCGCCAGACACTACATGCGCCAGGACTCGCACAGAACACTTCACAGCAAAGTCAATAACCATGGACATTTGAAGAAGGACTTTTTATTTATATATAAAAGTCTATTACATGTCTAGAAAAGGTTGTACAAAGAAGAATTTCTACAAAGGAAAGATCCTAAGTCTACAGCCAGCGGCCACCATGCGCCTCCAGTTAGGCGCAGCAGTCATCATGCGCTGCCAGTCACCATGCGCTGTCAGTCAGGCACAGCAGACATCATGCGCCTCCAACCAGGCGCATCCCACCATATCTTCAGCAGCTCAGTCATGTGCATCCAGCTCAGTTGTGTGCATCCCTTCAGCAGCCCAGCTATGCGCATCCCTTCAGCCAAATTTCCAGCCAGGCTCACCTGGCCGAGCAGAGCCCAGTTATGTGCCGCTCTTCCAGCCAGGCTCACCTGATAAGTGCTTCGCCAAGCAAAGCATTTAACCCTCTGGCTGGAACCAAGGAAGAGAAGAGCACCGCAAATGCTGTGGCCAGGGGAGGCTTCGAAAGAGCCTCCAAAGCCGAAGGAAGACCGTGATCGAAACCGCGGCTAAAGCCTAGCACCGCCATTCCGATCTACGGCTCTTCCGGAATAACGGGGACAAGGCCCAAGCATCCCTATCTTTGGATGCAACAGGCACCTTTCGCCTGCCTCGGAAGCCCTCGACTCCGTCTTTTGGATGTAACAGTCACCTTCAAGTGCATCGAAGACAACACAGCGTCTTATCTTCACCCTCGGGAGCACTTCGTCAACAGAATGCACCCGCATGTTCAAGTTCATGTTGGAAGTACGTGAGGGAATGAGAAGCAAATCTTCTCTCCATGCCACTATTTATAGGCCGGGCAGATCAAACCCACGCGCCAAGTGGATGGCCCTCCGAATTCCGTGCAATGAATTTACATTAAATGGATGAACCGGAAGCCTCGAATTCAGCCAAACGACTATTTATAGCACTCAAAGAGCGAGACAGCCGCATCATTAAAAGACATGTCCGACGCGCCAGCCAGACAGCGCATCACACGGACGCGCCCTTCGGCATCAGGCGCATCACACAGACGCGCCCTACAGTACTCGACGCATTACAGAGGGTGCGCCCTCACACATCCCCATACCGAGTGGAACGCCAACCGACGCGCCTACTCAGCTGTCCATCGAACGTCACCAACATTAAATACGGAACTGACAGAGTTGGCAGCACGCCTCCCAAAGTCTGAACAGTTGACAGCTTTATTCAGAAAACGATGCGTCGGCAACGTCAGCATCATCATGACTTTATTTCGACGGCTACTGCCACGTGGCCACTCCACCATCAGCATGCGCCTCTACGGCCATGCGTCCAAATCAGCATGCGCCTCAAAAGCCATGCGCCTCAGACTACTCTTTGACCCCGAAAGACAGAAGGAAAGTCGCCTGCATGCGCCTCAAAAGCCATGCGCCCCAAATGGTTTATAACTCCTAAAGGTTATGAGCCGCAGCCTCCTCCTGCGCCCAATCCAAGGCATAGCTCACCAGATCACTTCTCTCCACCAAATCCGAGATCTTCGAACCATGAGTCAACGACACGTGTCTTTTGACTCAACTCATCCAAGATTTCAGCAACGGAAAGATCTTCTCTCTGCTACGTGCCGGCTCACAATAGCAGTATGAAGAGTTCTCCCCCTCGATCAGGGCGCAGCATCCGTGCGCCTCCATCAGCAACCTCCACGTGGCGTCCCCACACCGGCGCATCCTGCATGCGCGCATGAGCAGCCAGCCTGCAAAACTATAAATAGAAGGATCATCTCCTTCACACACACACAAGAGGCTCATAAAAGACAGAGACTCAGAACAGAAGACTCACAACACAGAGAGAATCTCCGAGAGGCAGTTCTAGACACTCAACGTCTTCCTCCTCTCAGCAAGCTCCAACACCCAGAGCAATCAACACCTTCAGAGAACCGATAACCGTCGTCAGCCGGTCAACGGAGTCAACGCATTACCACTCGCTCCATTGGCACTAAGGACCCAGTTTAAACAAAAGTGTACTCCTAGGACTACATCTAAGTACTATATTGTATCACTGTTCTGTTTGTATTAAGATTTCAAACAATTTTAATGGCAAACAAGCTGGCGACTCTGCTGGGGACTTCTTTCTCCTCTACCGAAAAGGTTGTGTCACAAGCCGACGACGTGAAGGTGGGCTCCTCCCACAAGACGCTGGTAGTGCGCCTCAATCAACAGGCGTATGAGGAGTTCATTTCTGAAGGAAGTGCGAGTCCTTCGAAGCGGCTGTCGAAGCCGAAGAAGACCCGCGCAGTCTGGGTGCGCAAAGTCGATGCCTCGGGCACCACCGTTGAAGGGGATGCGCCCGTCCAGCCTTTCCTTCCTGCTGACGTCCTCAGCAGTCAAGGTGCGCCCGCTGATGCAGCGCATCTCTCGGGGAAGCGTGCGGCTGACCACGTTCCCCAGCCATCTTCCTCTCAGGCGAGGAAGATACGTCGACGGAGCAGGGGCTCAGCCAATGCCCCGCGCATCACTTCTGATGTGCCACAAAGAGCCTCTGTCTTTGACAGACTCACTCGCTGTAATGGCGAGGAGAATTTGGATTCTGAGTACTATGCGCCCCAGCGGGCTGGTACGAAGAAATCTAAGGCGGCACGGGCCATACGCCACAAACGTGCTATGCCAGCAGCCGGCCAGAGGCACGCGCTTACGATCACGCGCGCTGCCAATGGCAAGCTGTACAAGGTTGACTCAAGTACTTCTGCACCAACAACGAGTCGACCTTCAAAGTCCTCATCTCGCTTGGGCGCATTCACTGCGTGCACAACCAAGCCGAGAGAGGCAAACTCAGTGGTCTTGAACTCCCGTGCCTCCTCTGGTTGTGCGTTTGAGGTCCGTTCAAGTCACTTCAAATGCTGTGGTTCCCCCACTACTGATCGTGATGCCTGCTTGGTATTAGATCAGGGGGCGCAGCACTCACCCAACCACCCCGGCGCTTGGCCCTGCCATGCGCCTGAGAGGGATATGAGGGTAGCACTCTCCTCCAACGACCTGCGCAACGTGATCACTCACAAGCGCCGGTCAGGAGAGTTGACCAACAAGCACGATGCGCCTCTCATGGGGCACACTTGTGCAGTGGTCACCATCAACTGCTGTTGCAAGACGGCAGTACCGCCAAAGCAGTCGGTCTTCCAACGGCTACAATCATCGACACCCCTCCGACATCGCCTTGGGACGAAGGTGTCAGCAGAAGAGGAGCTAAAGGTTGCTTCATGCAACGTGATCTCCAACTCCTCATCTGTCCGGAAGACGACTGCCAATTCCTCGTCTTCATCCAAAAGCCAGCCGAGGAAAACCAAGGCAGCTGTCTCGACCTCTGGAGTGTTCGAAGGCACTCGGTCGAGGAAGAAGTTCTTGGAGGAAGCTGGGGGTAGCCAGACCCTTGTCGAGCCTCCTTCCGAAGACGAAGATGTCCAAAGCACAGCTGCGACGGATCTTCATCAAGGCGAAGATGGCCTCCCTGAAGCCCCTCAAAATGACGATGTCCTCCAGGACACCGCCGGGGGTAGTGCTGGAAACGAAGAGGCCCTTCAAGACCGAGCTGAGGGCAGTCAGGCCCTTGCAGATACGCCTGTCGAAGACGAACTCCAGAATGTGGCTGGGGGTGGCCAAACACCAGGAGAAGTGACTCCCCCACATGAGAGCGAGGCTGAGAGTGAGGCCTCAACTGATCCATCCACTTCCGGCCGTGTCATGACAGTATACATGACCAGGGGTGATCTTGAGACTGATGCGCCGCCACAGGACATTGTCCAGCGCATAGACTCGCTAGAGGGAGGACTCAAAACCCTCTCTGCCTCAATGCAAGCACTGACTCAAGCAGTGTTTGAGATGCAGTCGGCCTTGATCAGGACACCTTCAAATGGTCCCGACCCAGGAGCCAATGGAGAGTCGAGTGTGCCCCTCCAACGGACACCCTCAGACACAGAAGCACCCCGGACGTCGGAGCCCTCAAACGCTCCACTCCAGGAGGTACCTCCTTCCCCGACTCCTAGCTCCACGGAGGACGTGGTCGAAATGATCAAAGATCTGCGGGAGCGCTTCGAGTCCAAGAACAGGCAGGAGGAGCGCCAGAAGATGGGCATTCCCCAGCCTTATCCCCTTGAGTGGAACAAGGTGGTTTATCCCCCAAAGTATAAACCATAAACACTCATGCCGTATGACGGGAAGGACTCTCCACGACGGTACCTGACGTACTTCCACTCGCAGACAGGGCATCTTCCGAAGGAGGACGTGCTCCTCACCAGCATCTTTGTTGGGGCCCTGAAAGGGGTGGCGTATGACTGGTACTACAGCCTCCCCGATAATTCCATATCGTCCTTCGACGACCTGACACGCCTCTTCCTCGACCGCTTCTACGACGGTGGGAAGGACATGACGATGGCGTCTCTCATTAAAATACGCCAGAAGGACAAGGAAACGGTTCGGGCATTCATCGAACGCTTCCGTCAGGCCTGCTTCAGGCTACCTCCAGGCATGCCAGAGCATGCGCTTCTCTCCGCTTGCAGTATGAACATGCTGCCTGCAGTAAAGCTTTGGCTTAACTCTATTCCCCCTCCCGACTGGAGCTCCCTAATCATCGAAGCTGAAGCTGCAGAGAAGAAGGCGGCCAATGCACGTCTTCTGGGTGTTAGCTTCCCCGCCTTTGACGATAAGGGGAAAAAGTCCGCAATCAACAACTCCGGACGAGAAACAAAGGGGAAACAGGCATTGACTGTTAATGCCTCGAAGGGCGCACCTGCGCCTACTCAAAAGCCTCCACTGGCACCGAGACCCAAGGAGGTTTATTCATTCAATGATGACGACACCCTGCAACTCTTTGAGATACTGAAGCAGGGTGACAAGATCAAGCTTCCGGACCCGAAGCGGCCCGATGAAGTCGGGAAAATAGACAACCCGAGGTACTGTCACTACCATCGGTTTGTCGGACACCCGACCAAGGACTGCTACGTCCTCAAAAATTACATCCAGCGCATGATCAATACGGATGTAATCTCCGTCGACTACGAAGAGAAGACGGTGTCAGCTAATGTGGTGTCACTTCAGTTCGGCACCTTGCCGCCGACTACCACACAAGATGGCGTCGTCCCCATCCCTAAGGCAACAATGGAGGTGGTGAACTTGCCACCCACCCGTGACAATGTGAGTGGACTTGTCCCACTCACCACATCCCGAGGAGAGGTCCTCTGGGTTCACCCCGACCTCGTCTCCGAAGTAACTCAACCGGAGGTACGCCCTACCTCCAAAGCAAAAGGCAGGAAGATCAAGTCTTGCCGCACGGTCTCTTCTTCAACGGAAGAGGCGCTTCCTGTGCAGACGCGTGCACAACAGAACTCCCAGCCCGGTGAAGCTGCCGCCGAAGTGGTGCCTCCTGGCACCATCCCTGAGGAGGGTCCATCCAAGCCCTCAGCAGCCAATAAACAAAAGCAAGTGGAGGCCCGTTTCGATAGACCTCTGCGCAAAGAAAATGCTTCGGGGCTAGCCAAGCCCCACAATTTTGACATTCTGGCACAACTGGCCAGTACTCCTGCACGCATGTCTTTGTTCGAGCTCCTGCGTCTCTCCAAGGACTCCCGAGAAGCTCTCTGCGAAGCTCTGAAGGATGCCGAATCCTTTCTCAGTCAAATCAAGCAGCCTGAAGACCTCCCAACTACTTGTGCACACTGTCATTGTGCGGATGAAGTTATCCCAAACATAACTTTCACCCAACAAGACATGCTGCTCAAGCATCACCGACATAACCGACCGTTGTATTACACAGGGTACATCGGTTCGGTAAAGGTGAGCAGGATTCAGATCGATCCGGGGTCTTCCCTAAGCATCATTCCAAAGGTGCTGCTATCAAAGCTGGGGATCCCGATGTACCGGCTGGCGCCCTCCAATACGACCATCAGTGGCTTCAACGCTAGCAAGAGCGAGCCACTGGGCAAGGTCCGGCTGAAGTGTCACATCGGCAGCCTCAAAACTGAGGTGACTTATTATGTGGTGGATGCCGAGGTCAACTACAACATCTTACTCGGACGACCATGGTTACATGAGTACATGGTGGTGCCCTCCACGCTCTACCAATGCATGAAATATGTATCCACCAACGGCGTCATCCGGACGGAATTTGCAGATATCGATCCCTTCAAAGGGATTGAGACCTACTTCACCGATTCCGACTTGTACAAGCCACTTGACGAGGAGGAAGCCAACGACGCCGATGATGAAGCAGAGACGGCAACAGAGCCGGACTTGGAGCCCAAAATGACTCCTGACGCCTCCTTGAAAATCCGATTGAAGGGCAAGCCTCCCCAGAAGGCGCCTTCAATGAGCATCAATCTATCAGGGAAAGCACCGACTCACGAAGCTCCCCTGAAGATACGCCTCAAGGGAAAGCCACCTCAAACAGCGGCTCCCCTGGTGGTAAAATTACAAGGGAAGGCGCCACTCATCGGAGGCGCAACCGAGGCACCTCTCAAGGTGCGTCTTAAAGGCAAGCCGCCGCAGTCATCCAAGATGTCGGAGAGGGCTCACATAACCCTCTCAGACCCCAAAGTCAGAGCGGTGGAGGACTCTCCTGATCCGGCCCCAGTGCTTACAGATGAGGAGCTTGGCGAATATATCTCTGCTGATGTAGACGCACCCTCCTTAGACAATGTAATCCCAAGGGATAAAATCACGCACTTTATCAATATTAGAGTGTCTTTCAATTATTCTTGTCTTCCACACTGGAATGCCATATATACATTAGACAACGCTCTACGGTCGTTGCAAACACAAATAACGACCGTCCACCATAATCGAGTGGCCCCGTCTCAAGGAGTCTTCATAATCCCCCCACGAAGCCGAGACGAAGGCACCATCATCTCGGGCAAAGTCGAGCGTCATCAGGACCTCCCGTCAATCGAGCCCGAACCTGATACCGGCAGAGTACAAGTCTATCGGTACACGGATACGGCAAGGCACATCATCCAAAAGATGGGCTACGACCTGAAAAGCAACAAAGGCTTAAACTACGGCAAGGGTCGGCATCTCCCTGTCCGGCTTTCGATGCCCAATGGAAAGCCACAGGATTACTATAATCGGACTCGACGGGGGTTAGGCTATGTCACGCCTCCATCAACTCCAGAGAGTTCAGACGCAGAAGACATAGAACATTCCCACTCGTCTGAAGCATCGACGTGGAATTCCGATACCAGTATCGGATCAGTCTTTAGGAGAGTGCTGTCAGCTAACATGACATCGGCACAACCTCAGAAAGATAAAGGCGAAGACCAACCGCCGGAACCCTTCGAAGAGGAACCCTGGGCTCAACGCTTAGGAGAACAATGGGAGTCTCATTTTGAGTTACGAGAACCTCCCACCGAAGACGAAGTCGAGCAGATCGACCTCGGGGATGGGTCTTCTTCTAAACCCATCTTTATCAGCAAAAGCTTGGAAGGAGAAGACCGAGAATCTTTAGTCCAACTGGCTAAAGAATATATTGACGTCTTCGCCTGGAGCCACGAAGACATGTCGGGTCTCGATCCACAGATCGCGATGCATAGGTTAAACATCTTACCAGATGCCAAACCTATCAAACAACAACAGCGACGCTTCCGCCCGGACATCATGAATGCCATCGATCAGGAGGTGGACAAGCTCTTGACCAGTGGCTTCATCCGTGAGGAACAACACCCGGACTGGGTAGCCAACGTCGTCCCTGTCACCAAGAAGAACGGGAAGATACGAGTCTGTATCGACTTCAGGGATCTCAACTCTGCTTGTCCGAATGATGAATTCCCGCTCCCAATCACCGATGTAATGATCGACAACACATGTGGCTTTGAACGCATGTCCTTCATGGACGGGTATTCAGGCTACAATCAAATCAAGATGTTCCCCGATGACGCAAAACACACGTCATTCAGGACTCCGAAAGGTGTTTTCTGCTACACAGTAATGCCCTTCGGCTTGAAGAATGCCGGTACAACATACCAACGAGCGATGAGTACCATCTTCCGTCAACATCTTCGCAAGACAGTTGAGTGCTATGTTGACGACATCGCAGTCAGGAGCCGCCTCAAAAGAGATCACCTACAGGACCTGAGGACGGTCTTTGATCTCATGCGGGCACATCAACTCAAAATGAACCCCGCTAAATCCTTCCTGGGGGTTTCTAGCGGCAAATTCTTGGGCTTTGTCATCACGGCAAAAGGCATTCATGTCGATCCCGAGAAGACTAAAGCCATCCTCAACATGGACCCTCCGAAGAACCTTCGAGAACTTCGGGGCTTACAGGGACGTCTGGCATACATCCGGAGGTTCATAGCAAACCTCTCCGGTAAATGTCAACCCTTTACTCAGCTCATGAAGAAGGGAGTCTCTTACGTCTGGACAGAGGAGTGCCAAAAGGCTTTCGACGACATCAAGGCTTACTTGACAAGCTCGCCAGTCCTAGTGGCACCTGTCGCCGACAAACCATTCCTCCTCTACGTCCGTGCCATGGATCATTCCCTCGGCGCTTTACTGGCTCAAAACAGCGATGCAGGCTACGAGCAAGCAATCTACTACCTCAGTCGAACACTCATCGGGGCCGAACACCGGTACAACCCCG
The DNA here is from genome assembly GCA_029216955.1 of Iris pallida. Taxonomy (NCBI): domain Eukaryota; kingdom Viridiplantae; phylum Streptophyta; class Magnoliopsida; order Asparagales; family Iridaceae; genus Iris; species Iris pallida. The sequence continues at coordinate 14,229,789 of JANAVB010005600.1, forward strand.
TTGAAAAGGAGTGCTTGGCTTTGGTGTTTGCCATTCAGAAGACTCGTCATTACGTCTCGGGCCAGACAATTCACGTCATCTCCCGAGTCAATCCACTCAGAGTTCTCATGACGAAGCCAGGGTCATTAAACTCCCGGCTGGCTACATGGGCGATCCTACTAACGTCATACAACATGGTGTTTGTCCCGCAGAAGGCGGTCAAGGGTCAGGCTCTGGCTGACTTTTTAGCTGCACACCCCATCCCAGAATCTTCAAAACTCTATGAAGACATCCCGGATGAAGTCCAAGAATCAAACGTCACGGAAGGAAGCCCCGTTTGGCGGATGTTCTTCGATGGCGCTTCAAGAACGGGCCCCAACGGCCAAATCATCGCAGGAGTGGGGGTAGTCTTGGTCTCTCCCGATCAGCTGGTCATCTAGCGCGCATACTCTCTTTCGAAGCCGTGCTCCAACAATGTTGCTGAGTACAACGCACTCGTCATGGGACTCCAGCTAGCACAACAGCTGGGGGTGGATCATCTGGAAGCCTACGGCGACTCGAAACTCGTCGTAAACCAGATTCGGGGGCAATACGAGGTTCGCCATGAAGATTTGATCCTTACCATGAAGTTGCATTGAACATCATTTCAACCTTCACTGGGTTCTTCATCGAACATGTACCCCGTCTACAAAACTTGGAGGCTGACGCTCTGGCTGGCCTCGCAGCCTCATTGGCCGCGCCCCTTGGGACTCAACACTATGTCACGGTAACTGGCCGAGACTTGATTTGTCCCAGAAACAACCTATGTTTGCAAATGGCTCACGCCGTGCCGACAAACATCGATGTTAATGTCCGAGACTGGAGATTCCCGTTCATCGACTTCGCCGTCTACGGAATCCTTCCGGAAGATCCGAAGGAAGCCGTCTCAGTCAGGAGACGCTCTCTTCGATTCTACTACGATACAGCCACTAAAACGCTGTACCGATGCTCCTTCGATGGGCTCCTCCTTCGATGCCTGTCTAACGAAGAAGCAACCGAGGCTCTTCAAGAAGCTCACGACGGAGCTTGTGGAGCTCATCAACCCGGTCCTAAGTTGCAAGATCGACTGCGACGTATGGGCTACTACTGGCCAACCATGGCCGCCGACGCAGTGGAATATGCTAAGAAGTGCCATGCATGCCAACTTCATACAGACTTCATACATACACCGTCTGAACCTCTACATCCTACAGTCGCCTCCTGGCCATTCGAAGCCTGGGGCATGGACATTGTGGGACCAATCACCCCTCCTTCATCAAGAGGACATCGTTTCATCCTGGCCATCACCGATTACTTCTCCAAATGGGCAGAAGCAGTCCCACTAGCGGAAGTAAAAAGCTCCAGGGTGGTCAGCTTTATCAAACACCATGTCATTTACCGTTTCGGAGTACCCAGGCGAATCATTCATGACAATGGTCCCCAATTCATCAGCCACATTTTCAGCAGGTTCTGTGACAAGAATCGCATTCAAAATGTGGCCTCAACCGCCTACAATCCGGCAGCAAATGGATTAGCTGAGGCATTCAACAAGACTATCGTTAGGCTGCTCAAAAAAGTCGTGTCATCCAACAAACGCGACTGGGACGAAAAGCTTGGCGAATGCCTTTGGGCCTACCGTACAACGGTACGGACCCTAACAGGCAACACTCTATTCTCCCTGGTCTACGGGAGCGAAGCAGTAATGCCTCTCGAGATACAGATACCTTCGCTCCGCGTGGCAATCACAAACGATCTCACAGAAGAAGACAATCAACGTCGTCGTCTGCAGGAACTGGAGGCACTTGACGAAAAGCGTCTCCTAGCTCAACAACGCATCGAACTTTACCAAGCCCGTATATCACAGGCTTTCAACAAGAAGGTCAAGCAAAGAACTTTCCAAGTTGGCGATCTGGTTTTAGCAGTCAGAAGGCCAATGGTGTTAACTCACAAGACACCAGGGAAGTTCGAGCCCAAATGGGAAGGACCCTTCATCATTGAGACGGTATACTCAAACGGTGCTTACCGCCTCGCCAAACCCAATGGGGACTTGTTCATGATGCCTATCAACGGCAAGTTCCTAAAGAAGTACTATTCTTGACATCCTCCAAGACATGTATTTCCCCAAACAACCTCTTTTCACAAAAATCAAACGCTTCCGGAACCCAGCTGTTCCGTGGCATCCTTCCGTAGAAAGATAACCACGTCCACATTACCTCTGAGTTGTCTCTCTACATCCTACAAAGCGGAACCTTACATTTCGTGAGCTTACGCTATCCTTCATGTTTACCACGTCCACATTACCTCTGAGTAAACATCCCGTACAAACAACTCCTGTGTTGTCGTACATTGATCGCAGAACTTCCATGTCCACATTACCTCTGAGTTGTTCAGCGTATCCCCCAGGATCATTCCTACCATGTCCATAAATACCTCTGAGTAGGAAGATTCTATCATTTGAACCTAATGATTGCCATGTCCACATTACCTCTGAGCAAACATGTTGGTTCCTTCAAACTTATTATCTGTACCTAAAAATCAAGGTGCACAAAAGATAATAGGTCCATATAAATCATCAAGTTCATGAGATCAAAAATGAACACATCACAAAAAAAAAGAGATAGTGTATTTCTTTATTTTTCAAAGAAGGGAGTACAGAAATACGCTATTTCCCCGGCAAGAGTTGCAAAAACACATAAAAAGAAGAGAAGCTACAGTCCCCGATCCTCTCCAGGGTGGGATGAAAGCTCTCTGACTCGACGTCTCAGATCGGCAGTGCGAGTTTCCACAGTCGCCTGGACTCGCAGCTCGGCTTCTTGACGTATTAATCCGACAGCCTCAGCGGAAGTTTTACTCTCATACTTCTCATCAAGCTGTCGTCGCTGCTGAGCCAAAGCAAAGGTCCGCTGAGTAAGAGTCGCTTCCTCCTGCTTGAATGCCACGTGTTCAGCCAGGACACGATCAGCTTCTAGTTGAAGTTGGGCCCGCTGGTCTTCAAGACGGCGCATCTGAGCATCAACCTCTGCGATGTTAGCGTCCACCGCAGCCCGCTTCTCCGTCGTCTTCTCCATAGAATGAGACAACTGCTCCGCCGCAGCCTCAGTCCCAGCCACTTCACGCTCCCAACTGCTCACATCGGCTCGATGGGAAGCCTCGATTTCAGCCATCAACTTCCCTATCTCTGCATCTATCAAGACATAGAGGTCGTTTCGTTGGATGCGCTGCAGTTCCGCGAGCCGCTCGTCCAGCTCAATCACCGAAACCTCCAGAATTTCGGCCATATGGTCATGGCCTTGGTGAACGCGGATCAGCTCGATACAAGGCATTGCCAAAGCTTTTGCTGTCGCAAAGCTTCCCTTGGCATCCATCACTGCAGATACTCCTTTCTCCAGCATTTTGTACACTCCCTCGACGAGGAACTTCACATACTCGTCGGCATCCGCCAGCACCTGCGGCGTCATAGCAGGAGTTGGGGGAGCTACTACAGTTTGCGGACCGGAGGAAGATCTGCCAACCTCGATCTGAGAGGTTTGAACCTCGGCAGCAATAGGCTCTTCATCAACAGGGGCCAGACTGCTAGCCCGAGGAGCCGAAGGAACAGAAGGAGCCGGCACATGCGTCGTGATAGTACCCCAAGTGGAAGGAGCAACAGAGGGTTCCACACCCTTACCCTTCTCAAGCCCGGAGAAATCACCGACGTCAACGGCCACCTCTTCTACCCCCGACGTTCTATCAGCATCAGCTACCTCCCCCGGCAAAACGGGAAGATCAACATTTATCTCCTGGCCAGCCCCAGGAGACAAGACCGGCAAAAGGGTCTCATTCTTCTCAAGTCCCTCTACAGGGACAGAATCTGTCGCTACCGCCTGATCGGTAGCCATCTCTATGTCCATGGTTGAAGCCAAGGAAGGATTTGGCAATGATTCAGCCGACCTCCCTTCATCATGACCAGGAGGGGAATCAACCCTCTCCTCTATCCTCACTGCTTCTGCTGCCCCCGCAACAGACTCCTGCAGCTCCGGAGCGATGTCATCGGAAGATGATGAACTCCATTCCTCTTCATCACCAGGAAGCTGCGCACTTGCTAAACCTTTGATATGTGAAGCCTCCGCTGTGGCCTTCGTCACCTCGGAAGTTGCTGCACCCTCAAATTCCCTCCTGACATAACCCGGGGATACCGGAACCTCCACGATGACAGTATCCTCCGGATCTTCCTCCATGAGAGACATCATTGTCGGCGGGATAAGCACTCCAGACGAGCTCGCCATCTCTTCTCGCCGACTCCCACCCGACTTTGGGGTACGAGGTTTTCTTTTTAGCGGCTCCTACAAAAGAAGATGGGGCCTCGTAAGTGGCGGAACCAAAATCAGATTTAGTAGGATGTCCTTACCTCTTCGGACGTCGAATCCGATGACACCGTCGGTAACGATGCCTTCTTCTGCTTCTTCGACACAAGAGATTCAGCCCCTGTATCTGCACATCGTTTCGATCGATCGCCCGAGGGTTCTGCTTGTGATGCGGAGGGGGCACTCCGTTGACCCACCCCTGACGGACGATGCGGCCGGGCCTTCACTGGCGTATCCCCAGTCGCTGCTAACTGGGTGCCTGCGATAAGGCTGGTCTCCCTGTCATATCCGGAGGGCGGGGCAGCCATAACACAGTAAAATTTGGCGGCCGAGTAAAGAATGGGCGGCTGCGGATCGGGGACGGGCAACGTAAAACGAGCTCCGGTACATCCGGCATTATAGTAATGCCAAGCTCGTGCACCATCCAACAAACTTCCAACATACCCCAGGGTATTACTGGGGTTATCCAACATCATCTGAGCATAACCAAATTGCTGCGCAAAGCGGCTCGGCAAGTATGGTTCCAGGTAGCACTGATTCTTGTTCCGGTACACCAGATGGGACGGCCGGATACTTTGCAACCAGCGGAATCCCCATTGAGGCAGAGTGGCGGTACCTTCGCCCAGGTCCCTTAAATCCTCGTTGGCCTCAAAACCCAAATAGATGGGACCAACTTTGGTGATCTCCCAACCCTGAAGACGGGATAAAACCTTTCTACAAACCGGGACACCAGTATACGACCAGCTCCTCCGATGGAAACGATGAAGGAATGCATCTCCAGCCTTATAATCTCCTTCCGAGCCTGGGCTCATCACACTGGGATGATGCAGAATCAGCCATCCCATCAAATAGTGAAACGGCAATTCGGCGCGCGGGAAGTTATTCTTTCTGCCTCTATCATGAATCACATTTCCAGCAAACTCTCGCAAACCTCGCTGCAGGTTACATACCATTGCGGGGAGGAGAGCCAAGCGCCGGCCGAAGACCAATTTTACGGCTGGCAGGATTAAGTTTCGAGTTACCCTCTCGACGGCACCGGATCCACCTGCGAACACGTAATCCCGGAGCCATATCATCAGATAGGCGACCAAAACCGCCTTGGATGACATTGGATAAGCAAGGTGCCAGAAGCAGCTGTAGGAGCGTGCATCTGACTGCTGGTCTTCATTTCTTCGGGGATTCTTCTCCCCTAACGTGCTCATTTCGGACAGCACCTCGCTACGAGAGAGCGCCGACGGAGTAGAAAACTTCGAAGAATCCTCTTTGTCTTGTCTAAAGACATAATCTCTCCAAGCGGTTACATGGGGCTGCGACCCGCTTTTATCCCTTCTCTGCACATAATAATGATGACTCGCCACTTCCTTGAAGACGGCCGTCATCTCATCAGCTCTGTCCCCCAGGACCTGAAGTTCCTCATTGGTTGGAAAGTACTCTTCATAGGGCTCCGACCCCCAAGGGAGTTTAGACACCTCATACATCTCATGAAGTGTGAGCCCTAATTCCCCTACCGGAGTAAAGAAGGTCCCGGTATGGATATCAAACATCTCCAGGAGTGCGAGGAACATGTGCCTATTAAGGTCAACACCCGCCTGGGTAGCACGGATCGCGGCAGTCAACCCGATCTCTCGGAGCTTAGTCCGAAACCGCGACAAGATCCAGAGCGTCAGTTTATCCCATTTGGAGACGTAATGGCACCAACCCTCCACCCGAAACTCTCCTGTCGGGTAGGAACGTTCCATCAAAAACATACGATGTGTAAAAGTCGAAGCACTATAAGCAAACGTATCAATGGGTACATCACTGTAGAGGCTCCTAGGACATAAAGTCCGCCAAGTGTAAGAAGACCCAGACCGTACAACGGTCAAAGCATCCCTCTGGTCGGAAGTAGAATCAATTTGGATGACACCAGTCACCGCTCCCCCCTGAGAAGGGGTAAGCTCCCAAGACATCCTCCTCTGGGAAACAAGACAACAGAAGGACGTCAAAGGCCACTGACGTTCAAGTTGCTTAACAGTCATATGCACTCCATTCGCAGTAAAGAACCAGTCCTCCTTGACCTTCAATACTGACGAGTCAGTAGAAGTGAGACGGTCTCCAAATAGGAACTCAGGCTTCAGGAAGGTCACTTTATCAGATGTGGAAGGTTTAATGACTCCACGCTCCATCATCCATTTGAGGAACCAATACTGCTGTTCACGGATTAGGGTCATTCTCTCAGGAGGCTGATCCAGCATAAGAGCATTTTGAGCAGGGTTTATCACTTCCTCGTTATGCTCTACTCCCATTTGGTTGAAGGCAGCCTCCAAGAAAACTTCACTCAAAAGCGGGATTGCCATCGACACTAGTAAAAGATCAGAAAAAGTCAGAAGAGAACACACAAATGTGTCTAAAGGAGAAAACTGTGGCGTATCATCAGGGTTTGAACCCATACGCGTCAGCAGTATAGCCTCGACGCATCATCAGGGTTTGAACCCATGCGCGTCAGCAGTATAGCCTCGGCGCATCTTCAGGGTTTGAACCCATGCGCGTCAGCAGTATAGCCTCGGCACATCACCAGGGTTTAAACCCATGCGCGTCGGTGGGCAAAGACCGCGGCACATCATTAAAGACTCAAGGCCTATGTGCGTTGGCGTACGGACAATGAGACTTACCAACCACCTCCGGCCGAACTTCGACAGGCCGACGGGGAACGACAGCCGCCGCAACTTCCACAGACTCCTTCGCTTTCTCCTTTCCCTTGCCGGCAGCACCGCGAGGAGTCTTGGGAGCCATTCTCTCGAGGAAGGAGAAGTTAGGGTTTTGAAGAAGAAACTCTAAAGAAGCAGAGGCACAGAAAAGAAGACCCCTTTCTCTCTCCAACTCTTACCTATTTATAGGGCTTGGTCGCACGCGTGAACAGATGACGTATGATCTCAGCCGTCGCCTCGGGTTCTGCAAGGATAGCAGCAAATAAAACCAAAAGATCATCATTAATCTTTTCGGTTACCGAGGCACCATCATCATTAACTGAGAAGAGCATGCGCCCGAACAGGCATGCGCCCAGAAATCATACGCCCTGACCTCCATGCTTTTTATTCAAAGTATTCCAAAACTTATTCAAAAGTTTTGAAAACTTTGAAGGGGGTCTTGTAGAAGCATGGAATTTCATAACCAGAAAGCCCATGCGCCAGACACTACATGCGCCAGGACTCGCACAGAACACTTCACAGCAAAGTCAATAACCATGGACATTTGAAGAAGGACTTTTTATTTATATATAAAAGTCTATTACATGTCTAGAAAAGGTTGTACAAAGGAGAATTTTTACAAAGGAAAGATCCTAAGTCTACAGCCAGCGGCCACCATGCGCCTCCAGTTAGGCGCAGCAGTCATCATGCGCTGCCAGTCACCATGCGCTGTCAGTCAGGTGCAGCAGACAACATGCGCCTCCAACCAGGCGCATCCCACCATATCTTCAGCAGCTCAGTCATGTGCATCCAGCTCAGTTGTGTGCATCCCTTCAGCAGTCCAGCTATGCGCATCCCTTCAGCCAAATTTCTAGCCAGGCTCACCTGGCCGAGCAGAGCCCAGTTATGTGCCGCTCTTCCAGCCAGGCTCACCTGATAAGTGCTTCGCCAAGCAAAGCATTTAACCCTCTGGCTGGAACCAAGGAAGAGAAGAGCACCGCAAATACTGTGGCCAGGGGAGGCTTCGAAAGAGCCTCCAAAGCCGAAGGAAGACCGTGATCGAAACCGCGGCTAAAGCCTAGCACCGCCATTCCGATCTACGGCTCTTCCGGAATAATGGGGACAAGGCCCGAGCATCCCTATCTTTGGATGTAACAGGCACCTTCCGCCTGCCTCGGAAGCCCTCGACTCCGTCTTTTGGATGTAACAGTCACCTTCAAGTGCATCGAAGACAACACAGCATCTCATCTTCACCCTCGGGAGCACTTCGTCAACAGAATGCACCCGCATGTTCAAGTTCATGTTGGAAGTACGTGAGGGAATGAGAAGCAAATCTTCTCTCCATGCCACTATTTATAGGCCGGACAGATCAAACCCACGCGCCAAGTGGATGGCCCTCCGAATTTCGTGCAATGAATTTACATTAAATGGATGAACCGGACGCCTCGAATTCAGCCAAACGGCTATTTATAGCACTCAAAGAGCGAGACAGCCGTATCATTAAAAGACATGTCCGACGTGCCAGCCAGACAGCGCATCACACGGACGCGCCCTTCGGCATCAGGCGCATCACACAGACGCGCCCTACAGTACTCGGCGCATTACAGAGGGTGCGCCCTCACACATCCCCATACCGAGTGGAACGCCAACCGACGTGCCCACTCAGCTGTCCATCGAACGTCACCAACATTAAATGCTGAACTGACAGAGTTGGCAGCACGTCTCCCAAAGTCTGAACAGTTGACAGCTTTATTCAGAAAATGAAGCGTCGGCAACGTCAGCATCATCATGACTTTATTTCGACGGCTACTGCCACGTGGCCACTCCACCATCAGCATGCGCCTCTACGGCCATGCGTCCAAATCAGCATACGCCTCAAAAGCCATGCGCCTCAGACTACTCTCTGATCCCGAAAGACAGAAGGAAAGTCGCCTGCATGCGCCTCAAAAGCCATGCGCCCCAAATGGTTTGTAACTCCTAAAGGTTATGAGCCGCAGCCTCCTCCTGCGCCCAATCCAAGGTGCAGCTCACCAGATCACTTCTCTCCACCAAATCCGAGATCTTCGAACCATGAGTCGACGACACGTGTCTTTTGACTCAACTCATCCAAGATTTTAGCAACGGAAAGATCTTCTCTCTGCTACGTACCGGCTCACAACAGCAGTATGAAGAGTTCTTCCCCTCGATCAGGGCACAGCATCTGTGCGCCTCCATCAGCAACCTCCACGTGGCGTCCCCATACCGGCGCATCCTGCATGCGCACATGAGCAGCCAGCCTGCAAAACTATAAATAGAAGGATCATCTCCTTCACACACACACAAGAGGCTCACAAAAGACAGAGACTCAGAACAGAAGACTCACAACACAGAGAGAATCTCCGAGAGGCAGTTCTAGACACTCAACGTCTTCCTCCTCTCAGCAAGCTCCAGCACCCAGAGCAATCAACACCTTCAGAGAACCGATAACCGTCGTCAGCCGGTCAACGGAGTCAACGCATTACCACTCGCTCCATTGGCACTAAGGACCCAACTTAAACAAAAGTGTACTCCTAGGACTACATCTAAGTCCTATATTATATCACTGTTCTGTTTGTATTAAGATTTCAAACAATTTTAATGGCAAACACTTACCTCACTTGCGATTGATTCCATGAGTACTAGTTGGGCGGAGAAATATCTTAGTAGATGTGTGAACTACCCAATCTATTCCTAAAATATTTATTCTTGCCTGATAGCAGCTGTACACGACACGTGCAGGGTGCCAGATTTATTTCTTAGCCGTTCATACGTCGAACCGGATATTTCAACACACGTAGATAGTTTTATTCCAGTCATTCCATCTTACTTTGCCACTTGCTATATTACCATGATCTACTTATTTGTTTTCTAGTAGATAGTTCTCATTGATAGAGTTTACATGTCTTTTTTCGTTGTACCATGATGCTAGTTATTTCCTAGTTTCATTCTCATATGTTATATACATGTTTATGATTCTGTTGAGACTTGAATAATGGTCATATGTGTACTTGTTCCATTTCTGACTGGAAAACTAATATTTTATGTGATGAGTTAGAGGAGTTCTGTACTACTTTTTATGAGCAGACTGAAGACCCCGATTTGAGCATGCAAGAGGACTTGGATGCGGGACTACCCTCCGCAGGAGACTTTTAGCTAGACATTATGCCATAGTGCATGAGTTGCTTACAGAAACTTTTTTCTTTATTGTACTTCATTTTATTTATGGATATGAGAGTGGAGTAGTGGACATCCTTTTTGGTACACTTTGGTTATCTAGAGATTATTTTATCTACCATATTTTGGGTCTCTTCACATTGTGATCTCTTCAGTTATTAGTTTGTTTCTCTCATCATGGTCATTGTGTAAACAATTTATTGTTGTGGACTGATCTGCAAATTTGGTCTTTTGTGGAAATCTATAAACTGCATGGTTGTATTTGATAAATTGTGGAGATGACTAGACAGCTTTCTACCGCCGATACTGCGGCGTAGGCTGGACGTACCCACAGCTCATGCCCAAACATTGGGTGCGGGTCGTGACAGATAGGTTGGCTCAACTAAACCCTAACCCTAACATGACCTAACCATATGACTAATGACATGTTAAATGCTACATGATACAACTAAATAAATTAATTAAATAAATAAAATCCTAACCACAACATGGTACATAAATCTTATCATCGAAGTAGCGAGCCACGTCTACAACCAGACAATGACAAGGGATGGTACACTAATCCGCGACGAGATACTGTTCCATGTCATGGCCAGTTATAAATACATGATACATGCAATCAAGATACAAGTGCCAGATGCCATATACAGAAAAAAGCAAAATTTTACGTATTCCGAAAACGAGGAGTGACATTATTACTCAAGACAAACTCCTCATTCTTTTTCTTAAGATGCTCACTAACGGCAATATCAAATCCTTCTCTGCCATTAAGTTCAAAAAATTCTTGTGTATTTGGTACTACATTGTCATTAGGAATGTTCGTGTCTGCAATGCTATTTTCTCTTCTCTTATTTTGACGATGTGGTACTTTTTTTTACTAGAATGTCCACCTCTTTACCACTTCTCAAAACGATTGCACTTGCATTTTTTTTTGGATTTACTATCGTTTGATATGGTAATTTTTCTAAACTTTGCGCCTCCAGCTTATTAATTGTTGTAGCCATTTGGCTCATTTAATTGTTCAGACTTGGATGATGGCCCTCGTCTCCTGGTGAAATTGCAAGGTGTTAGTGGAAATAGACTTAACAATATCTTCTAAAGACATACCTGAATTAGAAGTTTGGTCCGGTTGTTGTTCATGGGGATATGGTTATTTGTGCTGCTGGTAACTTGGATAATTTTGAGTTACGGGATGATTTAACTGTGGATTCCCGTAGCTATAATTAGCATGATCTCTCCATCCTAAGTTGTACGAGTTTGAATATGGATTATATTTCATTTGTGATTGTCCAGGAAAACTATATTCCGTATTCACTTGTTCATTTGGCTCATCTTGAAGAGTTGGGCACATATCAGTTGTATGTCCTGGTACTAAACAAATCCCACAAGCTATTGTTGTTTGCATGTTAGCAAAAACGATTTCATGAATAAGAGAAGTTAAACTAGCATTTTTTTGTTCAAGAGAAGAAACATTTACCTCATTGACATGCTGTCACTACCACATTTCTAGCTTGAGGATATTTTTGTCATTTTGGGTGAATTTTGAATTTTTAATTAATTTATTGAATTGGCGAATTCTAGTTTGACTTTGACTTGTTGAGACTATTAGACTAGCCTAGAACCTAACCCTAGCTATGGTAACCCTAGTCTAACTTGAATTAACCTATTTTAGTCATTAGAGATTAGTTTTAGAATGAGAGGATTAAGTTTAGTGAATTTAAGTCATGACTTATGGTTTTATGAAATGGCTTATGACTTCATGACTTAAATGATCATGACTTAAGCCCATGGGCCAATTTAGGAAACCCTAACCCTAATTATTCAACCCATGACCAGCCATAGGATAACCCCCCTATTTAATGTCATGTTGAGGTGTTCTTGCCTCTTTTAGAGCTTGACCTAGAATTTGAAGAAAAGATATTTTCTCCCCTTCCAAAAATCCCAATAAATTTATTTTAATTCCTTTTTAACCCTAGTCTTTTGCATTAGGATCTAATTTCTGGTTGTTTATTATTTTTGGAGGTTTATCTCAGTTTTGTTGTCATTTGGAGCTTTTGAGTTGGTATTTGGAACCCTTCTATTTGGGACTTTCTTGGAGGATTGACACTCATAGGTAAAACCCTTAAATTATGATTTAATCCTGATTTTAGTACATGATTGCTTAGGTATAGGTGTCCCCTAGCTACTGTAGAAATTTTGTGTCAATTGCATTAGGTTACGTGTCCATATCGGACACGTATCAAACCTATAGGCTAGGTGTTCGACGAAATGCCCGAACCAATTCGATTTGCTATTTTTGCAAATCTATTTGAATAGAAACCTAGATCTAGGTTTTGCTTATGGATTTCTGTAGTTACTTCCTAATTTTAGTTTCGTGTCGTGTCCACACGGGGACACGAACACACTGGCTGCGCGTACGTACACTGTGTCCTGCATCACGGGGTTGATAACTCCCGACACAGGACACGTGGACATGCTATTTTTGGCGAGGGGCTTGGGGCATCATCTGCCATCATCCTTCCAAAATTTGGGTCGATTTGGTTGCGTGTGCGTGAAGAAATCCTCCCCGCACCGGCCGTGCGGCCTGTCGTTGCGCGCGCAGGAGCGCTGCTGATACGCAGTTGGCACGGACACGACACGTGTCGTGGATACTGTACAGGCGGTCCTAGGGGTAGCCCTACCCCTGGTGCATGTGTACGCAAGGCCACGTGTCACCACGTGGCCTGTGTCGCGCGCGGGACACGCGTGCATGCGTGCACGATGCTGCGCACTGTCCTGTGCGTGTGTGAGTGTTTGTGTGTGCTGGACACACTAGTGTCCACTTGTATGGACATGTATGAAGTGGTAGACACGTGCACATATGTATAATGTTTTACCAACCTCTTATTTATCGTATTAACTTGATTTTGATACTCGAATTTGGTTTTTTCTAAATCACTGATACTCAAGTTTCCAGTTTTAATATCCTGAGTTAAATTCCATTTTAAAGTGATTTAAATGCTTAGATTTCCCTGTTAGAATCAATTACATGTATTAGTTCCTGTTAAGTTGGTTTTACATGTTAGATTGGTTTTGCACTTAGTAATGGATTTTCGAATGTGGTGTGCAAATATGTGGACTGATACAGAGTCCTGGTATTTCAATTCCTGACTTTTCATTTCCTTATCAAAAAATGAATTGATGTTTCAATTCCATGTTTTATTCCTATATATGGTTGTTAGTTGTTTAAGTGTTAGTTGAAATTGTGTTAGAGGATTTTGATATGGTTCTCGAATTGGGTTTGGATGTTATAAACTGTCATTTGAATCCTTTCTTAAAAACTGAATTGGTGCTTATATTGCCATGTTGATTCCTGAACATGTGTTAGTTCACTGTTAGCTAATTAGGAACTATCCAAATCCTAAAAATCCTGAAAGCTGTAGGCTGAAATAGTATTTTCTATTCACTGTTAAACCAAGTTGACTAATTGCCATGTTTTATCCTGAGCTAAAGTGCATTCCCACTATTAGTTTAGGATCAACTTGCCATGGTTAATTAGTTACATATGTTTTTGTTCACTATTCCCTATTACATTTCCTATCACTAAACTGTCATTTGGTTTCATTTTTCTGAAAACCTAATGTTGAACTGCCATTTGCCATGTCCTTCACTGTTTTACACATCACAAACCTAGCTAGCTGTCCCTATTCCCTAATACACATCACTGTAATTGATTTCCTATTCCACACATGTATCCACACTCACTGCCACCTTAAACTCTCTACACACACACCCCCTCACATGTCACACTCTCACAGATTTTACTCACACACTGTTCTATGATCACACACACCCACATGTACACATAGACACATTTACACTTGTGCCTTACCCTATCACCCTATTTATATATATATGTATATATGTATATATATATATATCTATATGTGATATATATATCATAATGTAGCCTAAGTGTGTTCCTTACAAAAATTAAATATATTATCGATATATGTATATGTGTGAAATGTGTGTGAACTATACTAAATTAGATTAATATTGAAATGTGTGAGAATATATGTAATGTGTGAATATGTGTTCTAGCCTATGGCCTATAGCCTATGGCTCATAGCCTCTGTGTGTGGCATGGATGCCAGTTAAGGTGTGTTGTTGGCTTGTATAGCCTAGATAGTGTGTGTGCTTGCTAGAATAGGCTGGTTAGGCTTAGTAAGACTTGTTTGGCTTAGGCTTGACCTATTTGACTAGTCTAGTTTGACTAGAGTTGACCGAGAGTTGACTTTAGTACAGTTTGACCCTAAACATCATATAGATGCATTGTAGCCGTCTGTTATACTATTTTAGACTTATAGTGACTTGTACTGTTCTATAGGAGACAGACAACACTCCTCGGACAGTAGATTCTCTCCAGATATTCAGGATACCAGGCGAGTATATTCACTGATAGTTTTCATTGTCTTGATATCTGCTATATCCGATTCAGTTGTAGTGTCTTACTTGATTCCTGACACGATGGTTCACGGACTAGTATACGTCGGATCCTGTCATGAGATGTTGTTCCTGGATTACTTGGTATATTGGTACATTACTCGACTTGTTACTTGTACTTGTATAGACATGGACTTGGGAGTGGGCTGATCACTTGCTTTTGAATCCCGTGTCATGACGTGTTATGTCCGGATCCTTTATACTATTCGGGGATGGGGAGTTATTAGTGGTTGTGTGTCAAAATCCCCACTTGTTCTATACACTCGTACTTATTATTTGTTCATAGCTATACCCTCGCTCACGACGGGTAAAGCCTGACCCCACTTGTTCATAACTTTCCATGGTGACGGGCCTTATTCTGCTCAGTTGTACACTTGTTCATAGTCGGTCGGATGGAAAGCCTGATCATGTTTTCCCAAGCCGATCACAAAACGTACTAATAATTTAAGTCACATTTTATATTTATTTATCACAGGAGGCTAAGTTCTGTTCAGGAGAAGGGTTACAACCCTGGTCCTTTTTTTGTTTAAGGGTTGTAACTCGGTTTCTGAATAGTTCCCAAGTCATCCTATATACATACTGTCGTCCTATTTAGTACTCACATCTGTTATACATTTCCTGCTAATTTTACCCTGTATTTCACATGTTCTACATGCTTTTATGCTATACTTTGATTAGAGGCTAGGTTCCGTTCGGGAGAAGGATTACAACTCCGGTCTTTGTTTGGTTTACGGGTTGTAAGTCAACTTTCGAATGGCTCCCAAGTTTTTCCATATTTTTGTCTTGTATTTCATTATACTGTCTCTTATAGAATTTGTCAATTCATATGGAACTACTGTTGGTGTTTGTACTTGCTCATTTTTCTGACAGGATACCGTTGATATATTACAGATGATTCTGAGGCAGATTGTCCGACCTATTATGGGGACGAGTTAGATGGAGTAGTCCAGGACCGTGGCTTGATAGTAGAGCCACTAGACTTTGTACACCCAGAGTAGTGTGGCTTAGTTAGGTTTGCCTGGACTGCGATCCAGCTAGTATTATCAGACTGTAGTATTTTATATTATAATTCTGTGACTCGGTGATGTTGTGTATATCTTGGGCTTGTGTGGGATCTTGAACTTATT
This sequence comes from Iris pallida, assembly GCA_029216955.1. Lineage (NCBI taxonomy): Eukaryota > Viridiplantae > Streptophyta > Magnoliopsida > Asparagales > Iridaceae > Iris > Iris pallida. The sequence goes on from JANAVB010005600.1 coordinate 14,245,599, forward strand.
TCCTATTTCATCTATCATATTTCCTTTCCGTGCTATTTACCTTAGTTTTATCTTGTGATTGAGTCTGTATTGCTATGTCACCTCCATTCGGAGTGTATATACTGTACAGGTACCTTTATACTGTTTAGTCGTAGTATTTATAGACCTTATATACAGCGTTCTACTGTCGATTCTATGGCGTAGGCTGGACGTACCCACGTCTTGTGCCCTTACTCTAGGGTGCGGGTCGTGACACATGCCTAGATGAAAGATCTTGCCAAGTGGCAAATTGTTGAGAATTGGTCGCCATGTCCTATTCAAGATTTTTTTTACTAACAAAAAGAAATTATTTTATTACAAGAATAAAATAAAGATCACAAGAAGCACAAAGATTAACTAAAATTACTCCCCGGCAACGGCGCCAAAATTTGGTGTACAGTCGCAGGCACCCAAAAATAAAATCTTTTCTCTTAAAATTATTTGTAATAGTGAGAGTAATGATCGATCACAGAGAACAATTAGTATGCTTTTATGCAATGTGAGCAAGGATGGGAGGAGAGACTTGAATTTAATAAAAGCAAATTTAAGAAGAGCTAAAAAATAATTAAAGTATTAAAATCAATCAAAGGAAGAAATATTGGTCTCAGTCAACATTCACTATTGAAATATTAAAATTGATCATCGATGCAAGCATAAATTAACTCATACTTTGAATATTAACCATCGGAAGTATCTTTCTCTCTCTTAGGTTTAGTTAATTAAAAACAAGCGATCTAATTAAATTAAATTACTAAATAATCCTTGACAAGCGCTGAAGATTTAATCTAGCAATTTCTTAAAAAACTACGAGATCGATGAAGCAAAACAACACAAGCACAAGCGTTTGCATTTAGTTTTGTCAAAAGTTTCTCTCCTAAGACTTAATAAAACAAAACAGTTTATTAAATCTTGGTTGCTTCACAAATTAGAAAAATTAAATAATTACAAATTTGATATCTAATTAAATAGTAGATCGAAATGAATAATAAACTAGTAGGCCTCCTAGTAATTAAACAAAACAATCATAAAGATGTGCATAGAAAAATATTCAATACTCAAAGTATAAATCAAACAAATAAATACAATTTAGATCTCATAAGTTTATTGATTCCACGGCTTCCGTATCCTTCGACCAACAAGACTTTTAGCCACACATGTCCATCAAAACTTTAAAAAAAGTTGGAGAAGAAGAAGAAGAGTTGTGTGTTGTGTGTCCTCCTTCTCATGATTGCTACCCCTTTTATACACCATAAATTAGTTGTTTCAATCCCACAATATCTTTCCACATATCCTCTAAAATTGACAACTTCTCAAATAAAAAAAAACTAAGACATAGAACAAGTAGGAAAATAGTTATTTTGGTTCCTATTTTTGTTTACAACATCTTTGACTCAACTTCAAGCCTGATTTCGTCGATGATACAGCCTGAATCTCAAAAATCTCAAAATATGAAAGTTATAGGTCGTTGTCTTAGATTTCCAAATCTTTTTGAATCACCTCAATTGCTTTTCGGATGAGAAAGTTATACTCATTTTGGTAAAAGGTGTCAAAATTGTCAAGAATTGCAATTTAGGTCCATTTTGCACATAGTGTCTCCAACTGCATCCTAAATCAAGATAGAAGAATAGTGAGTACCTTTACTCATGAAATGAGCATAAAATGGTAAACATTAAGGGATATAAATATAACATTTTATGTTCTTATCATATCATGTTGGGACATGACGAGCATATTGAAGAGTAGTAGTCATAGTTTCTTTTAGCTAGTATTTCTCTTAGTTATATTTGGCCAGATTTGCTTCTGAGATATTTTTATGGTATGTACTTATTTTTTTTGGATGATTAATGTTATTTGTCTCTCCAAATTGTTCCTCCGAACCACCTATCCTTATGTGACAGCTAATGTAGCATATTAAATAGCATTATGTGTCATATAGCATGACAGCTGATATGACAAATTTTAACCCTAAAAATTAATTATCCGTTTTTTAATTTTAATATTAATAATATTAGTACTATTATTATCAATATTATTTCTAATATTAATATCATTTTAATATTAATTTTTATTTTTATTTTAATATTAATGTTAATTTTAAAATTTGTTATGTCACCAGTTACATCAACCGTCATCTCAACTGCCACGTAAGGAGGGATGAATGAATAACATTATTCTTTCTAGATATGGAATGATCTTAGACTTGTTGGATTTTTTTTTGGATATAATGCATTTTGGATATGGGATGACATTTGTAGTTTTCTTTCAAATCTTGTCGCTATATTAGTTCTTTGAATGAGTTAGCTATTTCATTGTGGTATTCATATATTGATATTGGAATTGATGTTTGATTGAGGTATATGCAATATATTATCGTCGATATCATGTCGTAGATTTGATGTATTTACGTATTCGTAACATAGTGTTAGAAAACACCAACAGCCTTAAAATTGTCCCATGACCTGTAAGTCATAGATATCCCCAAGAATAATTAAGCCGTTGGTCTGGAATTTTTGGGGTGATCAGCTAATACATTTACAATTTTTCTCACTAGTATATTTTTCCATGATGCTCCGGTAAGGATCACATTGTGTCCTTCGGAATGACACAACGATAGTAATATTTCAGGGAAACATATATGTGGCATGGGTGTGTCCGATTTTTCTTTTTCTTTTTAAATTAAGAAGATTTTATGATGAAAAATCTATTACCATATTTGGTTTGGATATAAAATTTATGTCTGGAAAAGCAATATTCTCATGAATCAGTTGTTCCTCTCAAAATAGGTGAGATCAGATTAGTTCAAATTGGGATCCGAGTTCGGTCGTGTGCTGGTTCACTCAGCTCGGGTGGATTCAATTCTGATTTGGATCCAATAGGGTCTGGGTCGATTTTGGATCAAATTTAGATCGAATTTGAGTTCGATTTAGATTTGCATTGCATTCGAATCTGGTTGGGGTCATGGCCTGATCGGTCGATTGGGTTGTATTCGGGTCAATTTGGGTCTATATCGGATCAGATTTGATTGGAGCCTGTAAACTTTAATTAATAAGTAAAAAAGAAAATGACAATTGAACCATGTTTTCGTGTTCTTCTTATTACTATTCTATTATCTTAACCAACTATACCATAAAACTTACAAAAAAGTATAATAAACATTTATTCATCATTTTTTTAATATTTTTTTTGTATGAAGTATATATTTTCAAAAATATTTATATATTCCCCAATATATATATATATATATATATATATATATATATATATATATATATATATATATATATATATGGATTAGCAAATGACCTCACCTAGTGGTTAAGAGAGATGCAAGCAACCCAAGTGGTCGGGAGTTCGGCCCCAGTGGAGGCGAGTTCGCCACAAGTACGCATTGCTTCAAAATAAATAAATTTATGGATTAATTTCAACTTATACATTCAACTATTCTGTATTTTCAACATGACATCTTAAAAGAAATCAACAACTTGATATCCTAAAAAAAGACGAAAAATTCTTGTCCACTTTCCTCTCTCTATCCATGCAACTGATGTAAGCACCCTGGAAGTTGGGTAATCGTGTAATAAACGTAAAACACATGAATGATGAGTATAATTAGTTTAAAAGTAGGAATATCTCGTATTATAAATTCAAAAATTAGGAATAATTAGTATAAATAACCCTTAATTAAAAGGATATAAAAGATACGAGTTATATCATTATTAAATGATATATATAAGAAATTTTTTATAAAATTTAAAGGCGAGTATATCATGCACAAAGAAGAAGGGAAGACTGAGAAGCAAAAGATTTGGTGGCTTCAGCCGCTTCACACCATCTGATCAATCGCTGCGTACAGCCTCTCGAGGTGAGCAGTCGTGCAAGCGTCGCACATTTGTCTCCCGTGACGGGTGCTCGGCCTTGCAGTACGGGCAGCAAAGACCGAGCAGCGCTTGCCCCCGCGACACCACTTGGTCCAAAGGCTCACAACGATGTAACACGCTAGTAATACAGCTGCGCAGTGGACGATCATGATTGATGAGAAAGCCGTCCTTAATGATCCAAGCCATGGCAAAAGAGTTAAAAAGGTTTTGAAGATGTATGTATGTAGAGTAGAGTAGAGTAGAGTAGAGTAAAGGAGAGGAGAGGAGAGGAGAGGAGGAGATTGTGTGTGTTATTATGATGTTTGATTGAGAATACCCGAAGTTGCTTAATGTTAGGGTATTATATAGGGAAAATTTATGAAATGTCCAAAAATTGCAAAAGTTTTATGAAAATCCACCACAAAATAACATTTCATCGCGTGCCCATAATTAGCGAAAAATATATAATTAAGAGGGTTCTGAATGACCATTTTGCCCTTCTAATTTATTGAAAACACCCTCGAACCCAACTCTTCAAAAAAAACATTTCGATACTTCTTCCATACGCTGCTCAGTTTCGAATTTGGGTTTTCTCCTCCAAAATCTTCAAACCTTACTTCAGAAACTCGTCGAAAAATTTCGGAAAGACGGACAATCGGTAAAACTGTTAAAACGGAGGTCTAAATATCATTTTTTTTGCGATTCTAAAATTTTAGAAGGCCGACTAATGGAGAAGCAGTTAATATTCGGCTCCTCGGAAATACCCTCATTTTGTGACAAATTGGGCCTCGTTTCGACCTCCCAGTCAAAAGTTATGGCCCTTCAAAGTTTCAACTGGTCATAAAATACAGGAGAGTGATCATTCTCCGTGGTAATATCACGGAGAATGGCCATTCTTCTTGTTTAATTGACAAAGAATAGCCATTCTCCGTGTTAAACTGACGGAGTATGACCATTCTCCGTCAATTTAACAATGAGAATGGTCATTCTCAGTCATTTTATCACGAAGCCATTCTCCATTATTTTAACACGGAGAATGGTCATTCTCTGTGGTTTTAACATGGAGAATGACCATTCTCCTTCATTTTAACACGGAGAATAGCCATTCTTTGTCATTTTGACACGGAGAATGGACATTCTCCATCATTTTGACATGGATAAGGCCATTCTCCATAGTTTTAGCACGGAGAATGGTCATTCTTCGTGATTTTAACATGAAGAATGGCCATTCTCCGTCATTTTAATACGGAGAATGGCCATTCTCCATGTTAAACCATTCTTCATGATTTTAACATGGAGAATGGCCATTCTCCATCATTTTAATACGAAGAATGGCCATTCTACGTCATTTTGTTCTCCATCATTTTGATATGGATAATGCCATTCTCCATGGTTTTAGTATGGAGAATGGTCATTCTCCGTGATTTTTAACACGGAGAATGGTCATTCTCCGTGATTTTTAACACGGAGAATGGCCATTCTCCGTCATTTTAACATGGAGAATGGTCATTCTCCGTGTTAAAATTATGGAGAATGATGGAGAACAGTCGACAGAAACCTAAAACCTATTTTTTTTTATTTTTTTGAGGAAAAAATTTGTCAGGAACAAAAATTTAAGAGTTTTTGTTCTTCTTTCAAAATGATGCTAACTCTTATGGAAAAGAACAAGAATATCTTCTCTCCACAATTAACCTAATCGCCAAAAAACTTTAAATCTCTCCACGATGATGATGATGATGATGATGATGATGATGATGAGCGATGATCGGAGTTCGACTGAAGAAAAGCATAGTGAACTACGAATGATCTTTGAGATCTCTGCTGAAGATGAGAGCAATTGAATTCAGATCTCTTGTAAAGAAGAAGACGAAAATCGCAATCCAAATCTGAGTTTGTGCGAAGGTTTTTTATGGTATTATAAAGATGATAATTTTGTAAATACAGAGCATCTAAAGGAAATCTTGGAATATTTAACATGGAAATATATAATTCTGGGCATTTCATAAAATCTATCCTGCGGGTGGGTTTTCATACAAACCAATCCTGAAATTGGGTTTCTCAGCAATTTCCAGTATTATATATATAATACTGGAATACTTTTCGTCCTAATAGTAATAGGAATCCAACCTCTATTTGAAGTTACTTAATTTGGACAATAAATTAATGCGAGAAAAATTCACATGCATAAATAGTTATTATTTTAAAATTATTAAAACAATTATGCTATTTACTACAAAAATTCATCGCTTTAGCGACGACCTATTAGCGACGGATTAAGTCCGTCGCTACTCGCGACGGACTCCCGACTATATACTGACGGTTTACCGTCTAATCACATGCAATATTTTTTTTAAAGTTTAAGGGTGAAAAGTTGTCGCACACCCTTCGGTAAGGCGTCGTCGAAATAGCGACGGACCATGTAGCCGTCGCTAGGTAGTCACTCCTTAGTCAATATTTGCGTGGAAAAATGTTAAAAAATTGCAGAAAATTGGACGACTACGTAGCGACGGATCGTCCGTCGCCCGGCTGATGAGTTTTAGCGACGAAACTGTAGCCGTCGCTACGTAGTCACTCAGCTGGCGGAAAAATATTTAAAAAATCGTGGGAAATTTTACGACTACATAGCGACGGATATAATCGTCGATAGTCCGTCGCTAAATAGCCAGCCCTAACTTAAATTGAACCGATGGGGGGGAATTTCATTCGAACCAAAATATTTCTCTTTCCTCTCTCTCTCACTTGGAGCTCTCTCTCAAACGTACTCTCTCTCTCATTTGGTGGTTGTGGGCGACGGGGGGGAAGGTAGCCGGCGGTGGAGGGGGGCGGAGGGGAGCCGTGGTGGGGGGTGGGTGGTCAGCTTTGGTTGGACCGCGGGGGGGGGGAGGGGATGGAGGCCGCGGGGGTAGGGGGGAGAAGGTAGCCGGCGGTGTGGGGGGGCGGAGGGGAGCCGACGGTAGGAGGGCGGAGGAGAGCCGTGGTGGGGGGGTGGTCGGCTGTGGTGGGAGGCCGCATGGAGGACGGTGGGGGCCCGGGGGTGGGAAAGGACGTGGAAGGGGGGGCGGAGGGGGGCCGGGGGTGTGGGGGGGTAGGGGTCGGCGGTGGTGGGAGTGGAGCTCGCGGGGGTGCGGGGCGGTAGGTATTGCAGGGGATGGGGGCCGGGAATGCGAGGAAGTCCGCGGGGGTGGGGGGGTGGGGGGTGGGGGGGGGTGGTAGTGCATCGGATTGGGGCCGAGGGTGGGAGTTGGGTTCGGCGATGGTGGGGGTCGAAACACACTCACATACACACACACACACACGCACACACACACACACACACACACACACACACACACACATATATATATATATATATAGGAGTATATATAGAAGTATATATAAACGTTGGACCGAAACCGAAAAATAAAATTTAGTATATTCAAAACCGAAACAGAATTTTTTTAAAACCGAAACCGAACCGAATTTAGTATATTCAAAACCAAAACCAAAACCAAAACCAAAACCGAATAATCAAAACCAAAACCAAAACTGAAACCAATACCAAAACCAAAACCAAAACCAAAACCGAATAATCTAAACCAAAACCGGAACCGAAATCGGAACCAAAACTAAAACCAAAACCGAAACCGAAACCAAAACCAAAACCAAAACCCAAACCGAAACCAAAACCGAAACCGAAACCAAAACCTAAATTTAGTTAGTGGAGCGAGCCAGAATCCTTTGATAGAGAAGCCTTCGTCAGCGGATTATGGCTCGTCCCACCACTAATCGGTATCGGTATCGGTATCGGACTATTTCGTTGAGTATCGAAATCAGTATCGGTATCGGTATCGGTATCGAACTAATTATGTTTAGTTTGTCTTACGATACAGATTTTTACATCCAATTTGTAATGGATCGTTACTTCATTGATCGTACATGGATGTACCAGCGGGTCAACCTCCCCGACCGTAGGTACTTATAAGTATCGACCGTATCGGTTAGTATTGGTCTTAGTGAATTAGTATCATCCTATCCGATATGTATCGGCCGTATAGCTAGGATTCGTATTGGCCTTATCGATTCGGTATCGGCCATATCCGATAGGTATCGACGTACCGGATTAGTATCGACAGTATCAGATTAGTATGGTGGAAGGTTTAGTAACAACTGTAATTGGATTTCTCTCTTCTCGAGCTAGATTACCATTACAAGAGAGTCACGAGAGCGTAAAAAATCTCCTAAATATTGATGTTTACGGGAGTGATTGGCCAGTTACAGTAACATACATGCTTTTTTTTCCATCAGGAATGAGAGATGGAAAGCAATAACATATAGAGTTATATTTTGGGAGAATTACAAGAGTTCTTCCTCCAAAATTCAACTCTATATGTTATTTCTTTCAATCTCTCTTTTCCTGATGGAAAATGAAGCATGTATGTTACTGTAACTGGCCAATCACTCTCGTAAACATCAATATTTAGGAGATTTTTTACGCTCTCGTGACTCTCTTGCAATGGTATTCTAGCTCGAGAAGAGAGAAATTCAAGTACAATTGTTACTAAACCTTCCATAATACTAATTCGATACGGTCGATACTAATCCGACACGGCCGATACCTATCGGATATGGCCAATACCGAATCGATAAGGCCAATATGAATCCTAGCTATACGGCCGATACATGTACATATCGGATAGGACGATACCAATTTGCTAAGGCTATTACCAATCTGATACGACCTATACCAAACCGATAGACTGATACTAATCTGATACGGTCGATACTAAGTACATCCGGCTTATACCAGCATATCCACCAGTTACTGCACAGTGGGCCCCGGAGTACCCCCGGACTCAGTTATATCCGGTTATTGGTGAGTACATGATTACATAGTAATTCTGTTTGTCTTATGATACAGATTTTTACATCCAATCTGCGATGGATCATTACTTATTTGATTGTATATGGATGCACAAATGGCATTACAAGAGCAAAATAGTTATGAGTGACGATTTTCAGGCAGGCGTGAAAGTGTTTCTTAAGTATGCCATGAGCAAAGCTGAGTACATAGACGGTAACAAAATCAAATGTCCATGTGGTAATTGTCGCAATAGACATTACGAAGAAGTGGTGATTGTGAGAGATTATTTGACCCGTAAGGATTTCGTACGTGATTACTGTATGTGGTCATCGTAAGGTGAACTATATGCAGAAAGACATGTTGCGAATGCTGCTACTTATGCTTTTGATAAAAATACAGCAACGAATTTTGTCATGGACGACGGATGCTCTGTTGATTATGGAGACCTGCAGAATCATGCACGAGATATGGTGTATGATGCGGCAGGGCCTAATTTTGATCCGGAGGATCCTAATCCCGAGGCGAAGGAGTTCTATGATATATTTCAGGATGCAGATACTCCTCTACATCCTGATTGTGAGACTCATTCTGTAATGTTAGTGACGATGCGGTTGTTGAACATAAAGTCTGATTTTAACTTGCCACAAGTTTGCTATGATCGGATTACACAACTAGCGACGGAGATCTTACCGAAGGAATCAAAAGAGCTCCCAAAAAACATCTACAAGTCAAAGATGATGGTCCGACAACTGGGACTAGGGTACGAGAAGATAGATTATTGTCGCAACGGATGCATATTGTACTACAAGGAGAAAGAGAACATAGAAAGTTGTAGCTTCTGTAATGCGGATCGTTACAAGCCAGTAAAGGGAAAAGGAAAGTCAACTAGAAAACGATGTCCTTATAATTATATGCTTTACTTATCGATCACGAAGCGCTTACAAAGAATGTATATGTCTCTGAATACAGCTGAACACATGACGTGGCACAACGAAGAACGCACAAAGGACGATGGAGAATTGTCACATCCTTCGGATGGAGAGACGTGAAAACATTTTGATTTGTGTCATCCAGATTTTGCTGCAGAGCCTAGAAATGTACGTCTGGCGCTATATTCTGATGGCTTCGCCCCTTTCGGGCAGTCGAGATCTCAATACTCCTGCTGGCCGGTCATTCTTACCCCTTACAATCTGACACCATGGATGTGTATGAAGACTCCTTATATTTTCTTGACACCTATCATACCGGGTCCCAAAAATCCGACGAAAAATATCGATATATATTTACAGCCGTTGGTGGATGAGCTGAAACAGCTGTGGGAGATCGGCGTCATGACCTATGATATTTTCATGAAACAGAACTTTCAGATGAGAGCTTCACTGATGTGGACAATAAATAATTTTCAAGCATACGGTATGCTGTCGGGATGGAGTACTCACGGCACCATGTCTTGTCCGATATGCTTGGAAAAAAGTAAGGCGTTCCGCCTTAAGCATGGAGGAAAAACTTCTTTTCTTGACTGTCACCGTCAATTTTTGCCCGTGAGTCATCCTTGGAGAAAGAATAAGGACACGTTCAGAGCTGGAAAATATGAATTTTCTCATCCGCCATCCAGATTGTCGGGATACGATATTTGGAAAGATGTAAAGGACTTACCCTCCGTAATTGAAGATCCATCGAACAATCGTGTCGAGGGGTTCGAACAAAGCTATAACTGGACCAAACAGAGTATCTTCTGGGACTTACCATATTGGAAAAATAATCTTATAAGGCATAATCTTGATGTCATGCATATCGAAAAGAATGTGTTCGATCATGTCTTCAATACCGTCATAGATATTAAAGGAAAGACGAAGGACAATCCAAAAGCAAGACAAGATATTGTCGAGATATGCAAGCGTCCTTATCTGAACTTGATACAAAGGGGAGCTAGTGGACAATTAACTAAGCCGGTAGCGTAATACACATTGAGCAAGAAAGATAGATTAATAATCTGCAAGTGGATATCTACTTTAAGATTTCCCGACGGCTATGTGTCGAATTTTTCTAGATACGTTGATCTCAATGAGCGCAAGCTAACAGGAATGAAGAGTAATGACTGCCACGTATTTATAAAAAGATTACTGTCCATTGCTTTAAGAGAGTTGTTGCCTTCTTCGATATGGGTTCCGTTGGCCGAGCTATCTACATTCTTCAGGATATTTGTTCAACTAAGTTGACGGTACAACACATGGTTGAACTTGAGGAGAAGATTGTCTTAACAATTTGCAAGTTAGAGAAAATATTTCCTTCGGGCTTCTTCGACAACATGGAGCATCTACCGATTCATCTAGCATACGAAACCCGTGTCGGTGCATCTGTTCATTATCGATGGATGTATCCATTTGAAAGGTACATAAAAATTGATATAATTTAAGTTGCATTTCATTGTTAATTCTTAAGATAATTTGTCTCTCTAGATACCTATACACCATCTAAAAAAAAGTTGGCAACAAGGCTCATATAGAGGCTTCGATATGCGAAGCATATCTTATCGAGGAGGTATCAAACTTCTGCTCCATTTATTTTGATACTCATGTTAAGACAAATTGAAATAGACCTCAAAGGAATGACGAAGACGTTAAGGATGGAGGTATATTCAATGTATGGGACAAGCCTATTGGGGCAAATAAGAAACGGTGGTTGACTGACGACGAGTATGATGTCGCTCACCGATATGTCTTGTTAAATTGTGACATACAAGAAGTGAGAGATTTGGAGAAGTAAGTGACTACACTTACACTCATTATAATCTCTAATTTGGTGAAGTAACGGACTATACTTATTCTTATTCTCTCTAACAGTGTATTTAGAGTGTATTCAAAATGAGGACACCCGATATTACCGATGAAGGATTTCAAAGAGAGATTGATTATACCTTTCCGTCCTGGTTTCGCAAATACGTAAGTAATTGTGATAATAATTATGCGGCTACCATTAAAATATATACAACTAAAATATTTAAATTATCAATATTTGTTTACAGGTTTTATTACCTGAAACAACACTCATAAATGAGAGTATTCGTTATTTGGCATTGGGACCGAAGAAGCATACAAAGACTTTGCGAGGCTATGTCGTTAATGGCTTCAAGTTTAAGGCAACTCAAAATGCTATAAATGCCGAATATGTCAATGACGGCTTCAGTACCAAGAATTCTGGTGTTTGCATAAGAGGCACCATATATGACGACGAGCCAAACTTTGACTATTATGGAGTGCTTCCGGATATTATAGATTTATAATATAGTGTCCCATATGATATGCATATTGTGATGTTAAAATGTGAGTGGTTCGATACGAAACCAAATATCGGTTGGAGAATCGATAAACAATTTTGATTCATCGATATGAATTATCGCAGGACGTATAGAGGTTTTGATACGTTTGCGATAGCAAGTCAGGTTGTTCAAGTCTACTGTACAAGCTACCGAAGGCGTCGTAGAGATCGATTTGTCTGGTAGGCAGTATGCAAGACTAAATCTAAAAATACATTCAACGTTGGAGACCCAGCATACCAAGAGGACCAGATCGAAAAGTTTCAATACTTGGTACAAAAGTCGGATACCGTGGATGATAAAAATATTGTTAAGGAAAATAGAGGGGAGGAAGAGGTTGATACACAAGACTTAGCTATCAACCAGGAGAGAAAGAGGCATCTTATCCCAAATATTAAGGATGAGGAGGAAGAAGAAGAAGAAGAAGAAGAAGAAGAAGAACTTGATGAGGATGAGGATACAGATGAAGTCGACGAAGAGGATAAGGATGAGGATGAGGATGAGGATGAGGAAGAGGATGATGATGAGGAAGAGGCTGAGGACGAGGACAAAGACGATGACAATGATTAGATTAAATATCAGTACATATTAAAAACACTTTCAATTACGTGATTTTAGTTTGACCTCATAAAAGCACTTATAACTTAGTGAATTCAGTTTAAACTTCTGCATATTCTTGTTTCAGATGGCACACCTAGTTCTTTTCTTCGCGGTGTCACTCGTCGCCCTGCTGATGGCTAGCACTTGTCGTCGTGGTGCTGGTCGTGGTCGCCTTCAGCCTTCCCGGGAGGCGACCACATCTAGCGATCCCGACCAGAAGAGTACCCCGAGCACAAACTCATCTCGCCGTCGATCTACCACGGGGCTATCGACACCTTCGTCGAGGGCATCTCCATCCGCTAGCGGATCCGTTCCGCAAGCAAATCCACCAGCGGTATCACCAATTACTGCACAGCTGGCCCCGGAGTACCTCCGAATTCAGTTACATCCGGTTACTGGCGAGTACATGCGCGTAGTCGTGGATCCTCTGACGCCACCAGAGAGGCCGATGGGCGAGTTCCGATGAGAGCTATAGCCCGCGAGTGAAGCGTAAGAAATTTAAGTTAATTTAATAAATTTGTTTCATTTATTCATGTTAATAATCCAGTCGTTGCTTCTTTGTAGGTTTTTTCCGTGGGAAGCTACCAGGCTTCTAGGGCAGATTATCTGGGCTAACTACTATGGCCCCTACCTCAATTTTTCTGAGGTGCCCCTAGACTTGCAGTACCGCTAGCTCGACGAGATGAGGGTGTATATATATATATATATATATATATATATATATATATATATTGATTAATTATTAATTACTCTTTAATCAACAATTTTTTTAATATCGTTACAATTGAATTTGTATGACAGAGGACCTTCTGGTGGCCCCCTCCATCGCGAGGTGGCGATCCGCAGTACCTATAGAAGCGCCGCCGGGAAGAAGATCTGGGATACAGTTTATGACCTTCAAACGGCGCATTCGAAGAAGGAGTGGATTCGACAGGACTAATATGAGCAGCTCTTTGAGAAGATGGATGCTCTTGCCATCAAACAGAAATCAGAAAAAGCGCAAGCGAACTGACGAGCCGCGGGGCTACTTATGGGGGGATCAAAGCCCCACGCAGCGATGCTTATAGAATTGGTGAGATACCGCAAATTTATTCCACTATCTAATTCAGTACTATTAATATACTTAATTAATTAAATTCTACGAATATTTCGTATGCAGACCCAACGGGCGTTGAAGGAGAAAAAAGATGCTGACTCGGTCATGTAGAAGCATAAAAAATATAGGGTTCATGCGGATTACAAATTGCTACATAGCCAAACAGGTCCGCATGAAGGAAAGCCGTATGACAGTTCAAAGACATATGCGGCCCATCGACAAACAGCTGTAGAAAGAAGATATGCGGCCGAGAGGAGCAGTTCGACTGATAAAGCTGACAAGTCCTGGCAAAACATGACAGTTCTGACACTTCAACAAAAAAGATAGGACGTGAGACGTCGCCCAAAAGTAGGGTTCGTACGCCTCTATGCGGCCAAAAGAGTGTCATTTAAGCCGCATGAACCTTATGCGGCTCAGACTTATGCGGCCCCAAACTTTCCAAACCTCATACAACCAAGAGTAACTGTGATCCAAGCCGCATGAGTCTCATGCGGCCCCACGTGATCGAAGACTGAGAAAACTATACGCAGCAGGACACGTGGCAATCTGACTAAGTCCTTAACTATCCAGATTTGCTGCAATAAAATCCCAACAAATCGACAGATGGCAGCCAAAGAGCGGGTCTTCGCGTGGTAATCAGCCATGTGGCCGCAAGCCATCTATACGACTCAATATACATTCTACTATAAATAGCAGGGTGCCACACCCTTGCAAAAGGCTGGCAACCTTCAAGAGAAAAGCAATTTCTTTACGAGCAAGAGACTGCATCAGATAGTCCACAGAGTAAGGCAGAGTTGATAGCACTTTCCCGAGCCTCCTCCGTCACCCCCTAGAATCAAAACTAAACAATTGTACTTAGATTGTTTTCTAGGATTTCTTTCCAGGCTTTCTTTTGTACAAGCAAGTTTGTAATCAATTTCAGTGTTCTGTAATACATGTCTTTGATTTTTTATGGCAAACACGATGGCGCCTCTGCTGGAGACATCATTCTCTTCCGATGAGAAGTTGGTGACGCAATCTGACACGTCCAAGCTCGACTCTACACAGCAGATGCTCGTAGTTTGTTTTGACCAACAAGCCTTCGAAGAATTGCTCTCTGAAGGGAGTGCCAGCCCGTCTCAGAAGCGAGCCAACCTAAAGAGGACTCGCAAGGCATCGGTGCGCAAAACTGTTGCCCCCGACCAAGTTCTCGAAGAAGCTCCTTCTACAGCCCAAGACGGTGACCAGAACTCTCCTGCGGCTTTGTTTCCGACCGCGGAGGACCCCACTGTCCCTAAATCTAACAGAGGAAAATACTATGATGCTGAGTTTTTGGGGGCACAAGGGAAATCTATGCGGACAAAGAAGAAGCCGCTTAGAGGAGATCGACAGTCTGTCCATGCGGCAGCCAACTCTGGCCGCAGACAGCCAACTCATGCAGCAGCCAACTCTGGCCGCTGGAAGATGATCCATACGGCAGCCAGTTCTAGCCGCAAGAAGATGGTCCATGCGACGACCAATCCTGGCCTCAAACAGGATGTCTCATACGGCCTTGTCAAAAGCTCTGTGTTTGACCGCCTCTCATACGGGCCCGGCGCCATGCGGCTCACTGAGGATACGGGATGTATCAATGTGGACTCCTTTTACTATACACCTTTGGATGCTAAGTCAAAAAAGTCTTGGGCAGTGTGGGCCCAACCAGCCCAGTCAACTGTTCGAGTTGCTGAATGTCAGCGGGCCTCGTTGACTGTTACTCGGGCTCCTGACGGAAAGTTGTACAGAACCACCCGCGTCCAGTCCCCAAGGGCTGACGGACAGGGTGGATCTTTAAAGTCTTCCTTTAAAGATCTAGAGCAAGTGCTTTTAATAGCCACGGATCAGGGAGCAAACATGATGCCTAAGCACCCGTGCGCTCGGGACTCCCGAGTTCACAAGTTTGGTACAAAGGTAGACCAGCTTCCTACCGACTTACGTGACGTGATTACTCACAAATGCAAGACGGCAGCGTCAGCGTGCAATGAGTCCCTCTTGGGGCGTAATTGTACCCAAGTCATCATCAACTGCTGCTGCAACAAATCAGCTGCACCTGAAGATCGGCAGTCGGTTTTCTAGCGACTGCAGCAGCCAGCACCTGTCCGACAATAACTCAAGAAACAGGTGCAAATTCCAGGGGACGAGGAGTTTCCTTTTGTCTTCTGTAATTCAACTCAAAAAAGTTCCTCCTGACAAGGGTGGAAAGAAGACAGGATCTTCGAGCCCGGCCATCTCGGCCAGTATTGCAAGGAGACCCTCATCTGGGGGTTCCCATCAACCACAAGGGGTGTCTATTTAGGCACTCGATCCAAAAAAAAGTTTTCGGCACCTAGGGGTGCACCTTCGGCCTCCTTGAGAGTAGATGAAGCTAGGGGTAGTAGTTCCTTCAATGTATGCGACAATCCGATGTACCAAGAGCACATACAGGGGGTAGAAGTCCCCCATAACCGTGCAACAGACCCAGATTTCCTTGAGGGCCACCACCCTCACTAGGACGATACGGCTTCCTGCACAGGGGGTAGCACCCCTTCCGAGTCCAAGAAAGATGACATTCTGACATTTTCCGACGACTTTTCTATATAAGGGTACGACACCGAGAGTACCTCTGCCACAATCCCTTCCACCTCTACCCACGTGAGGACAGTCTTTATGGCTGACGAGGATCATAAAGCGCCTTCTGACCGACAACGGCTAGAAGTAAAAGAAGCTATGCTCCTATCCCTAGTCAAATCCGTGGACGAGATCAAAGCCACTCTGTCAACTCAACCAGCAAGGACGCCCGGACAAACAAGCTTGGGACCGCAGTCAACGCGGACTCCAACATGACCGCCCCTCCTTTGGGTGATGATCCCGTAGGAGCATCCGTTCCTTCAGTTACAGATGAAGCCAAGGAGGCAAGAAGGGAAGTCCAGGAGCTTCGAGCAATGTTCAATGCTCGAGATTCTTCTCGGGATCTCAGAATACGACAACCATATCCTGTTGCATGGAGAGACATGCCTTTTCCACCACTGTACAAACCATTCCATATCGATTCCTATGATGGAAAGACCTCTGCTAGTCGGTACATGACTTATTTTGAAGTCACAACCGACCACTTGCCGTACAGTGATGCCATCCTCACGCGACTATTCATCAGAGCATTGGAGGGGATCGCGTTCGAATGGTGCCGCAACCTTCCCGACAACTGCATTCACTCTTTTGACGGCTTCAAACACATGTTCCTGAAAAGATTTTACGAAGTGGGGCATGACGTAACGTTATTGTCTTTCATGGACGTCGTTCAGGGAGAGAGGGAGTTAACGAGGAACTACATCGAGTAGTTCCGCCAAACCGCAATGAGATTGCCCCAAGGCAATCTCGAGAGCTCCTTGATCAAAATCTGTCAGAAGAAACTGCTCCCTGCAATTAGCCTCTGGATGGGCGACGATCAGTTCAGGGATTGGACAACCTTCATTATAAGCGCTACCAACGCAGAGGCAAAATTGAAAAAAGCTCGCCAGTTGGGATTACACATCCCAGATAGAGAAGATAAGGGCATACGTCCTGGTTCCACCTCTAGCAACAACAACAGTGGCGCTACCGCCAACCGGAACAACAAGGGCAAACATGCCATGGTTACTGATGCGACTCAGAAGCCCGAACAAAAATAGGCAAAAGGTCCGTAGCCCAAGATCAATTACTCATTTGAAGATAGTCATGTCAAACCTATCTTCGATATGCTTTTGCAAGGGGGTAGGATCCAACTCCCTCCACCAAGACGCGAGGCTCGAGCAGCAGAAATAGAGGACCCAAAGTATTGTCACTTTCACTGCTATGTTTATCATGCCACTCATGATTGTTTCCAATTGAAGCGATATATTCAGAGTCTCATCGACTCCAAAGCTCTGTCGATAGATTTTGAAGAGGTTACCGTGGCGACAAACATGGTGTCTATTCAGTTCGACGACTTTCTTCTGACAAGCACTCCAAACGGGGTCATACCTGTCCCTCGGACAACGATGGAGGTTACTAATCTTCCACCCGTCCGGAGCCAAACATCTGGATTGGTACCTCTAACCACCGCGCAAGAAGAAATCATGTGTGTGCATCCAGACTTAGTGCCCAAAGTTACCCAGGGGGTGTCATCTCCTACCAGCAAGAAAAAGGGCAGGAAGTCTAGAGCTTGCTACACAATTTCAGCCGAAGCTGAAGAAGCTACGGATGTTGTTACCCGGTCTGGAGCACAAGTCCATCCTACGCGGGACGGTTCAGCCGAAGATCCTCAGCCAACAATATTGCCTCTCTATGATATTCCAAGGAAACCCGCTTCGACAGGCCACTCCGCAATGATGCACCTCAGGGACTGGAGAGACCTTACAACTTCGACATATTAGCATAATTGGCTAATACGCCAGCAAAGTTGTCGCTATATGAGCTCCTAAGGCTCTCCAAGGATCTTCGTGTTGCATTAAGCGAAGCAC
Source organism: Iris pallida (assembly GCA_029216955.1). Lineage (NCBI taxonomy): Eukaryota > Viridiplantae > Streptophyta > Magnoliopsida > Asparagales > Iridaceae > Iris > Iris pallida. The sequence continues at coordinate 14,263,798 of JANAVB010005600.1, forward strand.
TCCAGAATGTTGATGCCTACTTAGCTCCGGTCAAGCCACCAGGGGAAACCCGCAAGCAGATCTACAGGGCGACGATAACACAGATGCAATGTCCAACATCATATTTACTCCGCAAAACATGTTGATCAAGTACAATTTGCATGATCACCCCTTGTACTACACTGGATACATAGGCGACATCAAGGTGTATCGGATGCATATCGACCCTGGCTCGTCAATAAGCATAATCCCGAAAAGCCTGCTCCAACTTATGGGCATCCTTATGCATCGGCTAGCGACGACCAACACTGCCATTAGTGGTTTTAACTCGGAAAGAAGCTATCATCTAGGAAAGATCCGGTTGAAGTGCCAGATTGGTGACTTGAAGACGGAAGTTACCTCCTACGTCATAGATGCATACACCTCCTACAACATCCTCCTGGGACGTCCGTGGATACATGACTATATGATCATGCCATCCACCCTTCACCAGTATTTCAAGTATGTCAATAGACACGGCTTCGTGGAGACCGAAATCACCGACATCGATCCCTTCAAAGGGGTTGGGTCTTATTATTCTTCGGAGGCTTGTTTATATGAAGAATCTAAGAAGTACATCATTAACAAACTAGAGACCATCACAGGGCCAGAGGAACCCTTGATAATTTACCTCCAGACTCGTAAATCAGGCAAAGCCGTACCCCTTGTCGCAACCTTGCATAAAGAGGTGCCTGGTTCTCTCATTCAAGCTACGCAGTGGGAACCAGTGGAGATCCGATTCCCAAAGTCAAGAGCTAAATCCTATCATAGGGCCAATGGTGATCCGATTGCCAAAATCCATCTGAAGACGGTTGGAAGACACAAAAACCCTTGCCGAGCCAATTGTCACCTATCTTCCCAAGACGAGCTGGCAACTAAATGTCAATCCGACATACTCAAGCAAGCCAATATTTCAAGTTCGACCCTTGGTGGTCAAGTTGTCCAAGACGACATCCCAACCTTCGGGATAGCAGGGGGTAGCCGAAGAGGACGTAGAACTCGCCGAATACCTGGTGGCACAGACGGAGGGTACCTCTCCTGAAGATGTAATCCCCATGGACAGAGTTCCTTATCTCATCAATAAGAGGCTGCCGATATATATATATATATATATATATATATATATATATATATATATATATAATATACTACCTAGAGTGTCGAGTTATATACATCAGGTACCCCTGAACTTACACTCTGTTCCTTCTCCTCCCCCGAGGGGGCTCGCATTACATCTCTACGAGTGACAAGTCATGTATATTGATACCTTTGAACTTTTGCTTTGATGTTTCGACTACCATATATCACGCCCATATCATCCCTGTTGGGTTCTGTTTCAAAATCTATTACCCGCACCACCAGTGCGCAGAAGGATAATAGGTCCATAAAACTTATCCTAATCTATTACCCGCACTGTCAGTGCACAAAAAGGGTAATAGGTCCACAAAATATCCCCGACGAGAAAAACAACAACGTCCATATTACCTCTGAGTTGTTTTCCCATCCATCACTGACAAATCACCTAGTACAAAGAACTTCCACGTTGATAACACCTCTGAGTTGTTCTGTGTATCCCCATTTTGCCTACTCCTACCACGTTCTCATTACCTATGAGTAGGGAGGCTCTACTTCAGACCCATATTTACCATGTCCTCATTACCTCTAAGTAAATATGTCGGTCTCCTCTCCACTTGTTATCAGTACTCGCATCGCCAGTACACACAAATGGTAATAAGTCCACAAAAATTATCCTAATATATTACTCGCACCATCGGGGTATTAAAGAGTAGTAGGTCCACAAAATATCTTTCAAATCTATTTGCTCCCATTTTTGAAATGCATAAAGGGGCAATAGGTGCACAAAAAGTCTCCTCAGGGGATATTCCTCATCAAAATGCTAGTACAAGCTCCTCAGAGCGGAGTGAATGTATTCTGCTCCATTACTAAAAAAAAGGAAGAAGAAAGGGAGAAAGAGATGGGAGGAAAAGCAAAATCCGCTACTCAACAACAGCACACAACTTGATAAGAATACCCTCCAGCTGCGCAGTTGAGCGCTTAATTCTCAGTTTGACTCGACGTTCAACTTCCTGGGATAACCTTTCGGTGTCATCGAGATGCGCATAAGCCTGCAAATTTTCTTCTAATTTCTTCAGTCCTCCCTCTAGAGCAGCAGAGGCTCGCGTAACTTCATCAGTCTCCTTCCAGATCTTCTCACTCTCTTGACGAGTGGCTTGGAGCTCAGTCCCCAGAGATGCTAGCCTAGCCTGGAGCTGGAGGAGCTGCTCGTTAGTTTCGGCCAAGGCACGAGTGATAGTCTCCTCGCGACTCAACTAAATCTCTCCCTCTCGGCTCAGCTTGTCATATCTAAGGGACAGCTTCTGGAGATCCTTCTCCAAGATGGGTTTGGTCGTCTCTTGAACAGCCTTCACCTTTTCCACGGCTGTTATAAGGAAACTACGCTCCTGCTCTACCACGGCAAACATGTCAACTTGCTGCAGTTTCGACAACTGGATCAGGCACCGATTAGCCTCTGCCAGCTTATGCTCCAGAGGGATGGCCACCCCTTCTCCACCCGAAAGCGACTTCAGTAGGGAAATTTGGCCTTGGGCGCAGTGGTGGGCCACGACAAATGAAGTCCCTCTCCTCAAAGCAGCCTCAGTCCCTCGTTTCAAATGGCGATAAAAGCTCTCGACTGTCCCTTGGCGACTCGTCCAAATTCTCCAGAGAGGACGGTGTCGAAGGGATAGCGTCTAAGGAAGTTGAAGGCATCTGGGAAGGAGGCACACTTGAGCTTGACGATCCTGTCAGAAGGGAAATAAACTCCGAGCGACGAGACTCCCACACTGCAGCAATCTCCTCTTCCGCAGCACGAAGGAGCTAAAAACTGGAGAGGGCAGAAAGTTCAACTTCCAGGGAGGAGGCAGTCCCAATCGATCTCGCATACCCCGAAGAGGTTGAAGGAGCCGGGACGTCTGTGATCAATACAGTCGAAGGCCCCTTGACTCGAGCCGGTAGGAAAGAAGGAATGCTCCTTGCTTGTACTAGGTCAGCCCCTGGGTCCTCTGTTATCCCCTCCTCAGCGGTCACATCCACTATCGTTAGTGGAAAGGCATGGCCTGTAGGTCCAAAACAACCAAAAAATTAGCTTGACTCGAAGGATATGAAGAAAGAGCGAGTGAACCTCCTCATTGGTAAGAATATGACATAACTCACCAGGGGAGGGCGGTGAAGACTGCGACTCGCTCTGGACATTCATGATTCCCCTCACTGCCCCTATATTCTCCTCTGCAGCAATATCCGAATCATCTACATCGGTCACTCCAGCCCCGGTTAATCCAGAAGGAGGTAAATCTGGGTCGGTTACGACCAATTGTGATGATGTAGCCTCGATATTTTCTGTAAAAATGGCGCCTTCTTTAACCAGGGTGCCAGTAACTGGAGAAGTTTCGAAAGCGGCACCGGGCCCCGGAGGGTTTGTATCTTCAAGAGCCTGCACGAAAGAAAGAGAGAGAAACAATAAGATACAATACCAGAAGTAACATGGTGGTCGACCGGAATGAAACTTACTTCCGGGAGTGTTTTGGCATCATTGTCCTCTCCTACGAGGTCAGAACCTTGGATCTTAAATGCGACCCGTTTTTGAGAACGAGGCCAATTAGCAACAGAAGGTCCGCACTTTCTTTGCTTGGGGAAAGGACTCGGCATAGGAGAAGGCAAGCGCGCCACCAGGGTGCTTGCGGGAGGCGACAGATCGTTATACTCATCCTCCTCCTCTGTATCAGTAAAATCGGAGTCAGAAATTTCAACGGCCTTCGTCTTCCCCGCCCTTTTCCTCTTTTTGGACCCCTCACGCTTCTCCGCCAACTTAGTCCCGGTTATAAAGCTTGTATTCGCATCAAAATTATGGTGAGGCCCATTCACGGAGACGTGGTAGAGGGCTGCCATGTATGAGATGCGTACCAAGCCCCTGGTATCAGGAAGAGAGAAGATGGTCTGAGTACGGATGGCACTGTAATAATGCCAGTCCCGAATACCATCTAGGACGCTGCCCTCATAACCCAAACAGGGACTCGAGTTGTCTAAAAACAACTGGCAATACCCGAACAGTCTAGAGTACCGGATGGGCAAGTAAGGTTGCAAGAAGGCAACGTTACGATTGCGGTACACCGGATGCATAGGACGGATATTCTGCAACTAGTGGAACATCTTCTCAGATAGAATATGGGGTGCGATATTGCCATCAAGATGAAGATGCCCCATTTCCTCATTAGTTAAAGGCGGGACCGACATAAAGAATGAGTAGCTGTCCACCCGCGCAAGCATAACATGGCATTCGAACATGGTCAAACAGGTCCAAGGCATATCATGGTATTGATAAATGAATGCATCGTGAATCGTCGCGTTCCCCTCAGGGCCAGGTCGCATCAGAGAAGGGCAGTACATTAACAGCCACCCCATAAGATAATAATAGGGTAGCTCAATTCGATGGAAATTCTTTGTAACATCATGAGCTATGGTTCTGGCCATAAAGATACGAAGACCCCGATGGATACTGCACACCATGGCTGGGAGTAGAGCCAGCCTGCCTCCGAAAACTAAATTAACATCAGGGAGGATCAGGTTGCGGCTGATTCTCTCAATCGAACCAGCACCCCCGAGACCACACAAATCTTCAGCCATATCATCAGAAATCCAGCCAAGATGGCTTTAATGGACAAGGACTGGGTATCTTGATAGAAGTAGCGGAATGTCTCGGACTAGCTTCCGAATCTGTCACCAAAAGCTTTGGTTCTCTTGGCGCTTTGTACCTGAGCGTCCACTTCCGCATGAGTCTGGGGCTCCGAGGGACAACCCGGCCTGAGGCGCCAAGGTCAAACAAGTAACTGACCCAGGCCTTGGTGTGAGGAAGGGTCCCCTCAGAACTTTCATCCTTCTTCTTTGACATTTGTTGATAAGTGCTATGATGACATAATACCTCCCGGTAAACGACAAGGAACCCGGGAAACCGCCGCTCTAATTCCTCAAACTCCTCATTCGTGGGAGTATACTCTTCATAAACTTTATCCCCCCAGGGCAACTTGGAGACGTCATGCATCTCGTGAAGGGCGAGCCCCATCTCCTCAGCAGGTGTATAAAAGGTCCCCGTACGACAATTGTACATCTCGAGGAGCGCTATGAACAGCTTTGCGTTCATAGGAAGGCCATAATAAGTGCTCCTTATGGCATAGTAGAGGCCGAGCCGCTGTAAAATATCTCCATAAGTCGACAGGATCCAGAGCGTCAAGTTGACCCATGGAGGGGAACGACATATCCAATTCTGCAGCGACAGTCTACCTGTGGGATATGATCCTTTACGGTCAATTTGGTTCAGGAAAGTGTCGGCCTCAGAGAGTCGATTATTGGGCCTCAGGTCGTTTATAAAACTACCAGGGAATAGCCCGACGACAGAACAACTGACCGACTTCCTGGTCGCGATCGCTGACCGCACTCGTCTATTATAATAGATGTTGCCTACGAAGATGGCATGCCGGGTCCTTAGTAATAGGGTTCGCCATTCGCCTTTCGATAGGCACCATGTTGAAAGTCGATAGAGAGAAGTGGCGTTCCATCTGAGGAAGATGAATCGATAATTCATTGGAAAGAAAATGCCAGTTCTCAAAAAGCTCCAGGGCGCGAGGATTCGAGACAACTATAGCATCTCCGAACAAGAATGAAGGCTTCATATGAATGCCCCCTAGCTTTTCGTAATTTATCATACCGAGTAAGTAAAAAAATGATTGTTTCCTGATCTCCCTTAACCTGTCTTCAGGCTAATTTTGGGTAATCTGAGTCGACACATTTTCGACTATTTGGTCAAATCTCACACCCAACGTAGATTGAGCATATCCTATCAAGAGTTCCCCCGAGGGAGCTAAGGGAAAGTTCACTGCAAAAGACAGAGAAGAAGTAAGAGTTAGAAGTTTATCCTTTCAACCCAGCCAAAAAAAGCCCTATGCGGCATGAGACGCATGCGGTTAGGTCATATGCTCATACGGCACAGTCGGAGGATACTTAGGCCGCTCAAATAAAAAAAGGTGCTCATGCGGCTCAGTCATGAGACACTTATGCGGCTCAGTCACAAAGTGTTCATGCGATTCAATAATGAGGTACTTATGCAGCTTGGACTCGAAGTGCTCCTGCGGCTCGAGATATGAAACACCCATGCGACCCAATCGGGAGACACTTATATGGCACAACTATGCAGATCAGTCCTGGGTCATTTATGCAGCACTTATGCGACTCAGCTTATACGGCCCTATCTTACAGAACACATGTGGTCCAGCTGAGATAGGGCACGCATCGACCAAGCTTATTGCACAAAAAGCGATATAGCACGGGACTGTACATAAAAACATACGAACTAGCCATCATCTTCCCACCGTCCTTACCTTTGATAGGAGGGTACACGTCGGAGTGAGTGGAAGAAGAGTCCGCCGCTCTTAACGGAGAAGCAACCCCCTTTCCTTTGGCCGCAGTTGACTTGGGAGCTTTGGGAGCCATTGAAGACAGAAAGACGAAGATGATAGAGAAGAAGGTAAAAGAGAAAATTTTCTCTTCAAAATCACTCTATTTATAGAGTTTCCAGAAAGGGTAACGCTTTGATTCCCGAGATCATTAAAGATAATGATGACGTTTGGGGATTTTATCCCTAGTAACCGTCAGCTTTATCTCGAAAAAAGAACCCAAATCCGAAATCGAATCAACAAAATTAAATACCGCAGTGACTGCTGGCAGACTGATGGGATCTCCCTACGGCTCAATATTGCCCTGCGGCTTAAGATCTCTCTGCGGATTGAGACTTCCCTGCGACTCAAGATCTCTCTGCAGTTTGAAAAATTTTCTGCGAATTAAAGACTCCCTATGGCTTAACATATTTTCATGCTTCTTATTCAAAGTATTCCAAATTTATAATTTAAAAACTTTGAAGGGGGTCTTGTAGAAGCATGAAAAATATGAGGTTCATGCGGAATATAAATTGCCGCATAGCCAAACAGGTCTGCATGAAGGAAAGCCGCATGACTGTTCAAAGACATATGCGGCCCGTCGACAAACAACTGTTGAAAGAAGATATGCGACCAAGAGGAGCCGTTCGACTGATAAAGCTGACAAGTCCTGGCAAAATATGACAGTTCTGACACTTCGACAAAAAAAAGATAGGACGTGAGGCGTCGCCCAAAAGCCTCCATGCGACCAAAAGAGTGTCATCTAAGCCGCATGAACCTTATGTGGCTCAGACTTATGCGGCCCCAAAGTTTTTAAACCTCATACAGCCAAGAGTAACTGTGATCCAAGCCGCATGAGTCTCATGCGACCCCACGTGATCGAAGACTGAGAAAACTATACGCAACAGGACACGTGGCAATCTGACCAAGTCTTTAACTACCCAGATTTGTTGTAACAAAATCCTAACAAATCGACAGATGACAGCCAAAGAACGGGTCTTCGCGTGGTAATCAGCCACATGGCCCCAAGCCTTCTATGCGGCTCAACATATATTCTATTATAAATAGCAGGGTGCCACACCCCTGCAAAAGGCTGGCAACCTTCAAAAGGCTGGCAACCTTTAAGAGAAAAACAATTTCTTCACGAGCTAGAGACTGCATCAGATAGTCCACGGAGTAAGGCAGAGTTGATAGCACTTTTCCGAGCCTCCCCCGTCACCCCCCAGAATTAAAACTAAATAATTGTACTTAGATTGTTTTATAGGATTTCTTTCTAGGCTTTCTTTTGTACAAGCGAGTTTCCAATCAATTTCAGTGTTCTGTAATACCTTTCTTTGATTTTTTTTTATGACAAATAGGTCACCATGCACGATGTATTCCAGCATACCCACAAAAGGTGGAAGGACGGAAGCTTCGTCGACGAGAGGGCCAAGGAGACGGATGTAAGTACTTACGCTTATGAGACTTATGTTAGAATTATAAGTACTCAGACTATAACTTAGGTAAACTTAGGATTCAGAATATAACTTAGGGAAACATAGGATTCAGATTATAAGTTAGATAAACTTATAGTATAAACACATTCATTTGAAAGGCTGCGTATCGTGAGGCCCTTAGTCGGGCTCAGCCATCTGTTGCCGAGGATGTCGGCGAAACGACGCCCGTCGGGACGCCCTCTTCTACGGCCGCTCGCTACATTGACATGTTCGTAGATACCGTCGACGGCTTTAAAAAAGGGTGCCTGTACGGAGTCGGCTCCCTGGCGCCGTTGCACGTGATAATTCCGAGATTTCTACCTCCCCCGTCTTCTCCCGCGGCCTCGACAGACGATGATGTGAGGTCCCAGCTTGCGCATTTGAACGAGGCGGTATCGGACTTGCGGGTGCAGTTGTCCACGTACTTTCCGCATCCTTCTATACTTCCGGTCCGTCTGCTCCCGGTTTGTCTACTGGTGCTGCTGGTCCTTCTTCCGTCGGGTGTCTCTCTTTTGACCCTGCTGCCCATATAGTACCGCCTCCTGCTGTGATGGTCCTTTTCGGCCTGATGTTGCCAGAGCAGCTATGCCAACTTCCAAACCATGTCTTAGAGGGATTGCTGCCATACCTGGTGGAAGTGTACATGCGTCGGGCGCAGCAGGGAGTACCAGCACCATCGGATGATCCAACTCCTCCTCCTCCTCCTTGATGTTTGTATTCGAATATTTTGAAAACTGTTTAAATATTGAATATTTATGTGTTTTGTGTGGACAATTTGAAATATTGGATAATGTTGACTGTTTTAAATGATTGGTATATTATTTATGTTGGTTTGTGTTGGTGGATGTTTGGGAATGATCTGTTTTATTTATGTTGGTGGATGTTTGGGATTGTATATTGAATAATGTTGAATATTTGGATAATTTGTGTAATTTATGTTGGTGGATGTTGTGCGAACAGGGAATGCTCTGTTTTATGCAAAAAAAATTCAAAAAATTCCCAGTTAGCGACGGAGTCATGACTACCAGCCGACAGAATATCCGTCGCTAACTGGAACTATTCCAAGTTAGCGATGGATGGCGACTACTCACCGAAGAAAGATCCGTCGGCAAGGTTATGGAAATATAAAAAAATTACAGAAACGGATCGACAGATATTTCGTCGGTAGACCATCGCTAGTAGTTGGTAAAATTTTGGCGACGGATAATCCGTCACAAAATTCGTGACTGGTCGGCAACAGATTAGCGACTAAACCCGACGGAAGTAGCGGCGGAATATCCGTCGTCATGGTTCTGGAAATATGAAAGATTCACAGAACCGGGTCGACGGATGTTCCGCCGCTATTCTGTCGCTAGGTCGTCGAACAGTAGCGACTTTAAGCGACGGATTAACGACGGATATTGCGTATCAGATACTCTCTGATACATAATTACCGACCATTTAGCGACGGATACGGCCGTCGCCAAGGCGATGTATCATTAACTTTCTAATATGTTCTTCGACAAAAATTCGTCAGCCATTCGTCGCGAGATGTACGACTATGGTTGACAGAAATCCGTCGCGAAATCGTCGCTGGGCGACAACTTAGCGACGGATTGTTTTTAGCGACGAGACTTTTCTCGACGGTTGTTTTTGACCAAAATTCGTCGGCCATCCGTCGGTATTACCATTTACAGACAGCTGGGCGACGGATCCGGCTGTCGCTAAAGTGATGAATTTTGGTAGTGATTTTTCTTCCTTAAATGTTTATTAAAATTATTATGCTATTTGTCTTCCAAAATTTTTGAGTAATGTCAAGACTACTATGGTATTTTTCTCCCAAAAAAATTTGGATAATGCCATCTCCTATTATGACATCTGACATGGCAACTGACATAACAATTTTAAAGAAAAATTATTCAATTTTTAATGTTAATGTTAATGTTATTATTAACTTTAAATTAATTTTAATTTTTATATTAATAGTAATATTAATATCAATTTTACTTTAAGTTTTAATATAATTTTAATGTTTAATATTAATTATAATTTTATTGTTAAATTTTGCCATCTCAGCTGTCATGTCAGCGTCTACGTATATGCCACATAATGGGAGATGACATCATCCAAAATATTTTGGAGACATTTGTTATTAAGACTACTTAAGAAAACTAAAAATCAGTCGTCTTAATCATTCTAAATTAATTATTTTATTAATATTATTATATTATTACTGATCTGGCTTACTTGCTTTGTATGTATAGGACCGTTGAGCATCTCTAAAGGAGAGTGAATAGAGTGTGTATGTGTACATCAAAAATTATCAATAATTAAAAACAAGCAGCTATGTATACTATGGCTGGTAAATGACAGTAAATAAAATGAGGTAAAGTAAGAGGCAAAAGAATCAATCTCAGTGACACATCAATGTCTGCCGGTATCCCTCTGAGAGAACTAGTCCAGTCTTGAGTATTTTTGTTCTATGTAATCCACTATGGCATATGCTAATTGAGAGCTTGTAGTCTCTTGCAACACCGTGCTTGGTGACGAGGGCATGACCGATTCCACAAGTTGATTTCAAAAACTTGAATGCTTTCTGAATGCAGTCTCTGATACAACTCTTTAGTACCAAAATTCTAGATTAAACAGAACTGCACTAGCTTTGGCTAAGAGTGGTATAGGCTTGATTTCAAAGCTTTAATCGTAGAAAATACTTTAGAATAGATAGAGAAAAGGGTGAATAAGTGAGTTGAAATGGTAAACTTTTTTCTATATTTATAGTGTTTTTGCAGACTGAATTCAGACAGAGTTTGGACTGAGTTCGGATGCATGAATCTCACATTCGAACGTTGTAGACAGATATGGTGAAAGACCAAACAAATTTGAAATTTCCCTTGACCAAAATCGGGCCGAGTTCGACATGAGTTCTGTCAAGGGCAGAACATAATTGTTTGGGCAAATTTTGTATTGGGTTTTTGGGTTTTTGGCTTTTTGGATAGTGGACTTGAAAGTATGGATAGGTTTTTTAGATAGTGGACTGATAAAAACCTAAGCAAATACCAATCATGATCAACCTCACATAAATTTTCTAGACTCAACAAACATAAAAATACAGAAGAAAATATAAAAGGCTTAATCTTGATTCCAGCGATTGGTTCTTGATGACGATGCGATGTGTATAGTAGCAGTAGAATGTAAGTGTAGTAAGATGTAGATGTAGACGTTCTTCTCATCTGAAACCTGTAATCCTGTAGCAGTATGTATATTTTGTGTATCGCTCAAAGTTGACGTCGATTATCAAAATAAGATGTGATCATTAACTAATGGGCTAACAATCTTTCCCATTTTGATAAATGACAAACTTTGTGTCTATAACAAAATATAAAGAAAAATGTGTAACTTTGAATTTTTTTATACATGACTTGTTCTGACTGACGAATTTTTTGTATATACTTTTTCTCCCCTTTGTCATGTACTCAAAAATGTGGTTCCCCCTAATTTATGAGTTCAACAATAATAAAGAAAAAAAAGTAATATCCAAGGATAGTGATAAGAACTAACAAGCCAGCATCTCAAGTATGATAACGCCAGCATTAGCAGTAACAAAATAAGTAATATAAGAAACTAACTAAGATATATATGATATAAAACTAACTACAATTGAAGTTCAGAAAGTGCAAAAGTAACTACAACTGAGATAGAATAAATCCAAAGTGCATAAATAGTGCTAAAAAAAGTACTCCAAAAAGGAAAGTGTCACTACTGGATCATCATCTACGTACCAGAATATGTCCACAAAGGGGCTGGAGGACCAGCTGGAGAACCCAGAGGGGCTGGAGGACCACCTGCACCACCCAAAGGACCATCTGCACCACCACTGAGGGGACCAGCTCTGCCCACTCAACAACAACATTTTGCACAATACCAGCAGCAGAGGGGAGCACCACAGCAGGGACGGGCCTATGTTATGGCCGCAGTTTAGGAGGACGAGCTTGCACCAGATGTGATCACAGGTTCTATCCTACTTCATTTATTTTCTGTTGCTGCACTATTTGATTCTAGAGCTACACACAGTTTTGTATCATATAAGTTCTTGCATAGACCCGACTTCACACCAGTACCTACTAGGAGGAACTGTCGGATTATGACAGGAGGTGGAGTAGTACCAGTTAGCGAGATGTATGATTGCCCTATTAGCATAGCTGGAAGGAAACTTAGGTCCCAGCTCCTCGTAATGCTACTCCTGAGATTTGATGTAGTTTTTGGGATCGATTGGTTGAGTCAGCAGTATGCTGTGATTGATTTCCATGAGGGGAAGGTTATCTTTAGTCCGCCAGGGGTTCCACCAATTGAAGTTAGAAGACAGATTACAGAGAAGTCAGAAGGAGTCTACTTCGGAGCTGTGGCAGAAGACAAGGAGTTGTTGCATCCACTTATTGCAGAGTTTCTTGATGTCTTTCCCAAAGATTTGCCAGGACTGCCACCAGATCGAGATATGGAGTTCTCTATTGACTTAGTGCCATGATCAGTCCTGATATCTCGACATTGCTATAAGATCAACCCGAAGAAGACAATAGAGTTGAAGGCTCGGATTGATGAGTTAGAGAGGAAGGGTTTTATTCGGTCGACTGCTTCACCCTGGGGAGCACCAGTCCTTTTTTTTGCCAAAGAAGGATGGGATCGTTAGGATGTGCATCGACTATTGGGCCCTTAACAATATTACCATCAAGAATAAGTACCCTTTATCCCGGATTGATGACTTGTTTGATCAGCTGAGTGGAGCGAAAGTCTTCTCAAAGATTGATCTACGGTCTGGGTACCATTAGATGAAAGTCTGGGACCAAGACATTCCTAAGACTGCCTTCAATACTCGGTACGGCTAGTACGAATTTCTGGTGCTGTCTTTCGGACTCACCAATGCTCTAGTAGTGTTTATGAACCTTATGAATAAGGTCTTCCACCAGTATCTGGACAAGTTTGTCATAGTCTTCGTTGACGACATCTTGATCTACTCAAGGACACCAGAGGAACATGAAGAGAACCTGAGAATCGTCTTAGACTCTGAGGAAGGAGAAGTTATACGAAAAACTCTCGAAATGCTAGTTTTTCCTAGACATAGTCGAGTTTTGGGCTATGTAGTGACTGGAGATGGGATTGCAGTAGATACCAAGAAGATTGAAGCTGTGAAGTTGTGGGCTGCACCTAAGTCAGTATCTGAGATTCATAGTTTCCTATAGGGCTAGCAGGTTACTACAGAAAGTGTGTGAAAGACTTTGCCAAGATAGTTGAGCCAATGACCAAGCTTACTCGGAAGGATGATGAGTACATATGAACCGACGCATGCCAGTCAGCATTTGATGAATTAAAGAGAAGACTTACTACAGCACTTGTTCTCGCTTTGCCGTCAGGATCTAGAAGGTTCACCATCTACAGTGATGCATGAAAGTAATTTCTTAAAAGATTTTTTATTTGAAAATAACAAGTCAAATTAAAGAAATATACTCATGAGGAAGAAGAAGAAAAATCCTGTCTATTATCTAGGAACATTCCCCGAGTAGAAAATTCGGAAAACTAGAGAGAAGGTAAACTTATCTCGAAGGGGGAGTTCGGGCTCGTGCTCCGGGAGTCACCAACGTAGGGGGAAGGTCGTTCTCGTGCTCGGGATGGCCCGGTGGAGGGGGGGTCACCGCGGGAATGGGAGGTCGACTTCGTGCTCGGGGAGATCGACGGTGTATGGGGGTTTACTGCTAGAGAAAATGGTGGCGGGGGAAGGGGGTGGTTGGATTTGTAACCGCAGGAAGAGTAGTTCACCAAGTGGGGGCGACGGAGGGGGAGGAATTTAGGATTTTTGGGTCTGAAGTGCGTGCTCTGAAAATTTTAGGGAGAGCGAAAATTAGGGATGCAAATGTTGCGGGTTATAAAAACTTAGCGATGCAGTAAGCGTCGCTAATGACATCATAAAATATGTTACACCAGCCAATGACCCTGCAGTATCTACAGCGTAGGACCTTTTTCGTTGTCAAATGCGTCGCTAATGTGTCGCTATAGCATCGCTGATACATATTATACTAGCAGTCGCAATTAGTTGCAATTTGCGGCATCTCTACCTGGACTCGCTAAATTTGACGCAATTAGCGACATCATCTTTTGGAGTCGCTAATGACGTCGCTAATACATCTTGTTTTAGTAGTGGTATGACTTCTGTTCAACGAAGTTTTCTAAACTTTTGAATGAAATGTTGGATTGCAGTAGATATGACAAGTCATCGTAGAGTAATAAAACAAATATTCCAAGGATCAGAAAAGATCCAGGAGTTAGATATTAACCCAAACCTAATGGCTTTATAACTTTTAACAACACTCCGCACCATATTTCATTTAATTGATGGTGGTGCATTGGGACTCAACAAGTCATCTGCAAGGGAATAATCATGTGGTGTGGATCTTTTGGCCTAAAGGGCTTCTAAAGTTGAATTGTCGCAACAACTTCTATTCACAATTCATTAGCAGCAGGTATTGATTTCTACCTTCAGATGCATAAAATCAGTTTCTGTATCCTTACTGAAGCTCTTTGTACATTCCTTGGGCTTATACCATGCTAATGCTAGTAATAATTTGTGTATGAACATGTTATTGTGCAATATGTCTGGTGTTCTGCTGACCATGGCATCCATGTTTCCATAATTTTCTTCTTCTTTTGAGATAAATGGATTTTCTACATTACTCCATGAATTGCAGATCCAGATAAAATCTGGTGGTGAGAAGCCAATATCAAAGTTCTTCTCGAAGAAGAAAGAAGATAAAAGTCAGCCGGAACCAGAACCAGAACCCACGAAATCATGCAAAGAAATTAAGCGGGAGGAGGATGTCAGTACTCCGGAAGAGGAACCTGATGGTGCAGGAGATTATCAAGAAGAAGTAAGCAAAGAGGAAAAGAAGGAAGCTGCGGAACCAGAAACCCGTGGTGGCATCAAACGGGAGCACGAGGAAATGGCTACAGACTCGAGATCGACGAACAAGACTTCTGATAACAAGCCCTCCAAGTCCAGGCCAATGAAGAAGAAAGAAAAGAGTGTCAAAATTCCAGGGGATAAACAAGCATCATTGTTTTCCTACTTCGGACGAGAGTAGAGCTGCCTGATGTGTTGTGTATTATGTGGATCGAGTCAGTCTAACCTTAACAATGTCAGTGGAATTTTTGTATCAAAAGCACACTTTTCTGCGTATGCTTTGTGTTATGTCAGGAAAAGAACACTCAACTCTTTCTGGAGTCTTTGACTATTTAGTATATTACTCCTTTATGTCAATTAAGCTGAAAGTTTCATCCTCCAATCGAAAGAATTCCTGTTAGTGTTAAGGACATGAGCTCTTGAAACTCTTTATTCTGCAATAAAAAATATGGATATATATGAACTCCTTAGCAAACACTTGTTGTATAAATTATTAAAAAAATCATAATGAAAAGAAACACTTTTATTCATGATTAATTATTTAATAAATAATTTTTTCACTTAGTCATGACTCATGCCCATTGGACTTTTTCACTTTTAGTCATGACTCAAGTGACTATTGATTTATTTAAGTGGAAATAAGAGGACATATCTTTAGTTTTATAATTCAAAAATAAAATTCCATTGTTATTGTCCCACACTCTATTAAATTTATAGTGAGTTTATAGTTTCTAATCAGCTGAAACAACCATCCTAAAATTTGGTATGTTCCGATCAATAACAGTATTCGGGGTGTCCATAGAATTACACAATTTGAGATGCACCTCATTATTGTTCTCTTAGGATCTGCAGAATACCGGTTATAAACTGTTACGAGGGAGTCGATTTTGGACAATTTTAAGTAGCGGCTTTTAAACCAATCTAACACATATTTGATAATTTTTTAATGAACAGTTCTGAAAGTTTTTAAGACAATAAAATTACTTATATGTTCATATAAGCCTTATTATATCATTGTCCTCCAAAATAATAGCATATACAATCATGTAATTTGCAAGCATAAAATGCGTTGACAAGTAGTAAATCATAAACGATATTTACTACCACATCAAATGGAGCGCAAAATTTTATGACAATCATTCACTACAACATAAACTGCACCACAAAATTTTAAAAACCCACATTTTGGAGTAAGTAGTCGTTAGATGAGACCTCAGGAAAAACAAAGATGAGAAAGAAGAAATATGATAGGATATTAGTAGTTGTTGTTATATTTTTTGATAAGGGTATAAATGGAAGAAAAAAAAATAGAAACTCTCGAAATATTCCAATTTGAGGTGTTTATAAAGGCACACAAAATTACAATCCACTGGTTTTAGTGAGTTTTTGAGCCGACAAAAACTAGTTATTCAAAAAATAATTATCAAGCAATTTTTTTAAATACTTTATAAACGATCGGCTCAAAATTCTCTCAAAATTAATGTAAAAAAAATACTATTACCAAGCATGGCCTTAATGTCAAACAATTGAAAGAATGGCTAACATGTAACTATCTAGAAGATACTCAAAAATTCTCTTTCATTGTGCACAAAACATGAAGATATAAAGCTCTTTTTAGCCCACAAAAGACTTCCAAATGAGAATTAGTTAAGTAGGTTCATGCACCTGTCAACTTAAAGACAAAATAATCAAACTTGAGTGGCTCTTGTACCGAAGAGAGGTATAAAATTTTGGCTGGATGGCGGAAGACCAATGGATCGTGCCACGGGGACATATTATTTCTTCCATTTATTTGGTGGAAGTTGGAACAGTGGGCCCAACAGACATGCAATGCATCATACATTAAGTCCCGTATGTATTGTCGGGCGTCTCGAAAAAAAAAAAAAACCTAAACGACAAAATGAGATCATGCCTCATGCATATCATCACCCTCGGCAAAAAGACATTCGTACACCTAAAGAGTAGGGGTGAACATTATTCGGTTTTTGACCCAAAATCCAACCGAACAGAATCTAATAAGAGTTCGATTCGGTTTGAAAAAAAATCGGTCCGAATTGATTCTGTTTCGGTTTTGAAATTACTAAAATTGCTTATTCGATTTCGATTTCGATTTTGGGTTTCGATTTCGGTCAATTACCAAAAACCGAATAAGACTTGTGTAATTATTTAAATACTCTTAATTATATGTAATTATTTAAATACTTTTAATTCTTTGCATATGTTGTATTAAATTGTGTATTTTGAAAGCAACAATTCTATTTATGTGTTTTGAAACCAAACTTTGGTAGTTTAACAACTAGTCTAACTTTGGACAAATACAACAAATGTGTGTATAAAAATTATAATTTTAATATTATTTAACCATAATTTTAACTTTGGACCCTACCCATTATACAATAGAAATAGTCTAACTTAATAAACAGAATAAACCGAATTGTTATTCGATTTGCTTTCGATTTTTACTAATTTTGGTTTGAATTTGACTTTAGATTTTTAAATTTTCGATTTATTCCGGTTGGTTGAAACCGAATAAACCGAACGCTCAACCCTACTCACTTATGGGCAAAAATACATTGGTACCCTCGGCAAAAAGACATTAATACACTTAAATTAATAACCTTTTGGAGTCCATCGAAAGCTTAAATCTAGCGGGCTATTTAGTATTTAGAGTCTAAATTTTATATCACCTTCGAGTTTACGTCTTAACATATTCAATTGAATTTAATTTCTGACATGTTAATTATTTTTTTTTACCATTGTTTTTTTTTTCATTATATCCTGAACATTAATATAATGACAACAACCAACACACAAGCTAGAAATCCAAGCATAATAGAAAAAAATTAAAAAACTTAGGACTCAAACTTTTTAATTGGACATGTTTGGCTTGGACTCTATGCTTATATAAAAAATCCAGAGTCTAAACATATACTAAGTAGCCCAACTCTAGCCTCAATATTCACTTTGGTCCATATGTTTAAAAAAAAATCACTTTTGTACATATGTGAACATTAAGAACTACTTCTATAGGCGGATGATAAACATTACTAATTGAAGTTTTTTTTTGGTATGTCTTGTGTCCAACTACAAAGTGCTATTGATGCATCTAATGATCGAAGAAGTCCTGGAAGAGTCGAAGCAAGCATATCAAGGGCTGAAAATTAATAATCAAGGGTATCCGAACGACATATCATCGATATACCAAAGAGTGCAAAAACGTTTCCATGAATTTGGGTATATTATTTGTGTAAATATACCAACAACATACCGTCAATATGTCGTTGAATTGGAGTTAGCTGTGTATAGAAAATTGTTCAGATCTAATGAGCTTGCTTCTGACGGCCAATATTTCTCTTGAGTATAGAAAACATTGGGTATCCTATTTAAGTGTAGACAATTATTGAAAGAGATTTTGTTTCGATGAGACTTATTCCGATATGCTTTGGGACGATTTGGTTCGAGATATAACTTACAGGAAGTGTAAAAGTAACTTATTGTCTAGAAAATGTAAAATGCGTATGATTATGATTTTTTGTTCGGTGAAAGTGACTTCTTGCCTACTGGAACTACTTTAAATGTTTGCATAGATGATATTTTGTAAATTGTAAGTGAGTAAATTTACACTCCTGTGTTTGAGTGTCTATGAAAGAGGGAGAAAAATAAGTGCATACCAATAACAATACTAATTAGGTCGTGCCTACGAAAGAGGGAGAAAAATAAGTGCATACCAATGACAATACTAATTAGGTCATGTTTGGTATTAGTTTCTTTTCTCTGTTTTTTTTGTTTAATTTTGTATATTTTTTATAAGAAAATAAACATATTTGACATATCTAAAGTGTTACTTGTTTAAAAAAATAAAAATATATTTGATAAGCAACAAAAGTATAAATTTATTATGTGTTTTCCGTAAGCAAATATACCATACTATCTGCATCACAAATTCATTTATTGTCATTTCCTGCTTTTTGTTTATTAAAATGTGGTAAACAATTTTTTGTTGTTTTCACTTTTGTTTTCTTTAAAAAAAAAAATAGATTCCAAAAACAGAAAACACATAAATACACTTACCAAATTTTTTTATGAAATAGATTGTTTCTGTTTTTTTTTTTAAAAAGAAAAAAAGAAAAATGATAACAAACATACTTTTTAATTATCTAACTAAATTGATAATTATTTATTAATAAAAATTATTTTTAATTCAATTCTATCACGAATTATTATCTAATTATTTAACGCATATGCACGACACAATAAAGATACGGAAACCCAAACACGTAAATATTATTCTAGTTTAAAAAAATCCTAAAATTAGTTTTAATAAAATAAATTTATTAATTAGATACCAATCAAATATGAACAAATTAGCTAAATTATTTATGTGAAAAAATTATAGAAGAATATAGAAAAAAAAAAGTTGAAATAAGTTTTCTCCTCCACAAGATGCTCAGGATATTTGAGAATTGGAAGGAGAATCAAGACTGCTACTATACTCGTCCATTAAGTGGAAGAAAATCAAGACTCACATACGGTTCACTCAATAACAATATTTTAAAAATCGGACCGATGATCGAACCAAATTTTTTTGGTATAAGTCAGATCGGGGTTCAACCGGAGTTCATCGGAGTTCAAATAGACTTGATTTGTTTTGGTTCAAATAGGTAAGGTATCCATATTTACTTCTTGGTTTAGTTTTTTTTATCATAAGTATGTTGGTTTAGTTTAATTTTACAACTATAAGGTCGATCAAAATAAAAGCAAGAATCAAATGGTTATAATTTCACATGATAATTTTTTTGAATTTAAAAGAAAAATCAAAATTGGTCGGTTCGATTGTGAACCGGTTCGGCCGATTCACCGGTCGAAACCAATTTTGACAAAAACCGATGGTTCTTTAAAAGTTTCGGTTTTAATCAAACTTAACCTTTTTTGGCATAAACTGATTGGATCCGGTCTAACTGTCGGTCCGGTCTGATTTTTACAACATCGTTCAATAATGTCGGTTCGGTCTGGTTTTTACAACATAGCTCAATAATATCTCGTCGTGTTACTCAGGTTAGGTTAGTAAAGAGGAAGGAGGTTGCAGCCGACAAAATGTGGTGAGTAATTATTATCGAATAGAGTTTTACATAAAAATAATATATTCCATGATGCTCGAGTCAAGGTGTTTTCGGTCCGGTCCGGGCCGGCCCACGGTCCAGGGGCGGCGGGCCTGACCGGGTTCGGGCCGGTCCAGGACCGGCCCACGCTAAAATTCGGTCCGGGCTAAGCCCGGCCCGATTTTCATCTTTTGGTCCCAGCCCGGCCCATTGAACCGGGCACTAGTGGGGTCGGTCCGGGCTGAACCGGACCACGGGCCGGTCCGGGCCTAGGGCGGTTCGGGCCGGTTCAGGCCGGGTTAACCGGACCGGCCCGATTTGTTGGTTATTATTTTTTTTTTTAACAGTTTTTTGTTTAATTTAGTTTTTTAATCATTTTTTTTTTGTATTTTAATTTTAAAATTTTTTAACTTAAATGTTTATAAAAAAATATTTATAAAATGTTTATACAAAATATGTTTAAAAAATATTTATAAAATGTTTATAATTTTATGTTTATACAAATGTTTATAAAATGTTTATAGAAAATATGTTTATAAAATTTTTATAAAATGTTTTCTTTTTAACACAAATGTTTATAAAATGTTTTTACAAAATATGTATTTTCTTTTTAAAACCATTTTAAAAACCATGTAAAAGTAATCATTTTCTTTTGTATTTTAATTTTAAAAATTTGTAACTTAAATGTTTATAAAATGTTTATACAAAATATTTATAAAAGTAATGTTTATACAAATATATACAAATATTACAAATGTTTATAAAAATTTATAAAAATTTTAAAAAAACATTTCTCCCTCTTCCTTTATCCGGGCTTGGGACCGACAAATGCTTGTTTGGCATAGGCGGAGTTAAAAAATATTTTTTTTTAAAGTAAAAAATAGTTTTTGAAAGTATAAGTTAAAAAATTTGAATAGTATAAGTTAAAATTAAAAATTTGAATAGTATAAGTAAAAAAAAAATAGTTTTTGAAAGTATAAGTTAAATTTTAAAATTGAAATGTATAAGTTTAAACGTACATACCTGATACCCCTCACCGTAGCCTCATTGTTGTTCGCCTTCATGCAATGAAAGCGATTCCAAATCCAGCTCGTGGATGTCATGATCTTCTTCATCTTTCTGGTTTTGTGTTCTTTTATCGGCAGCCATCCAATCTTGTACGCACACGATTGCTTCCAAAATATCGGGCTTCAAGCGGCTCCTCCTATCGCTCAACATCCTCGAACTTGCACTAAAACAGGACTCCGATGCTACCGTCGACACCGGAACCATCAGTAGATCACGTGCTATGTTAGAAAGCACAGGAAATCTCTTGTCGTGTCTCTTCCACCATTCTAAAACGGCGAAGTGATCTGGAGTCTCATCTTCGTCTTGATAAGAGTTAAGGTAAGCAGACAACTCTTGAGTAGGTTGGGAAGATTGCTTTTGTTTCTTCCTTTGTAGTATGCGACCGGCTGCTGATAGCTTAGACGCCAAGCCGGAGCTACTACTAGCCCCCCCTGAGTTGGTCGGGTCGACGTTGCTCCTTCTTCGTACAGTATAACTAACCTGTCCAAAGCCACTTTAACTTCTGCCTTCATGTCAGAAACGTCTATACCCATATATTCTCCATATCCTTCTAATAAAACCTCTACGCCATCCAATTTGATTGTAGGATCAAATATGGAAGCCAAACAATATAAAAGAGGTACTTCACCCCAATATTTCCTGAATTTGGCTTCCATATTTCTCACCGCAATTTCAAAATTTGGATAATCTCTATATTTAGAAAATAAATAAGATATGTTACAAAGTTCACGTAAAGCTAAGCAAGATGTGGGATAATAAACACCAGAAAGTGTTAATGTAGCATTGTAAAAAACTTCTAAAAATTCACAAACACTTTCAGCTGCTACCCAATCATCATCAGTAACCTGATAGTCAAAGGTGGCATCCGAAGTACAATAATATGTAATAGCACTCTTAAAAGGAATTGCAGATTTCAACATCAAGTAGGTGGAGTTCCACCTAGTTGGTATATCCTTCACAAATCTTCTAAAAGTCATACCAAAATGTGCGCAAGTGCATGCAAAACTTTGTTGTCTACTTGGAGACGAGTTTAGGTGGAGCAAGCACTGTCGTAGAGTGTCTAAATGCGGTTCAAAAATTTTTAAACATTCTTTAACAACTAAGTTAATTATATGGCAAGCACACCTAACATGCATAAGTCTACCTTCTAAAATAGGCTTAAAAATTACTGACAAAGAAGACATAGCAGCATTGTTGTTTGATGCATTGTCCAAAGAGACAGAAAATTTTTTAGCGTGAATATCATATTCACGCACGTGTCTTGAAATCTCACTTGAAATTACAGCGCCCGTGTGTGGACATTCTATAAGTTTAAGACAGATGATGCATTTTTGCAACATCCATTGTGCATCTATATAGTGTGCAGTAATACAAATATAAGCATAACTCCATTTAGTAGTCCAAATATCAGAAGTAGTAGCTAACTTACTAATATTTTCAAAATCCACTTTCAAAGCGGCTTTCTGCTCGTTGAAGAGACGAATGGCCTCCTTTCGAGCTTGTTGCCTACTCACTTTAGTAAAGGAGGGGTTTAGAGAAAGTGATACATAATCTCGTAAAGATTCGCTTTCACCCGTCGTGAAAGGAAGTTCGTCACGAATAATATGTTTAGTTAATTCGGTTTTATGCCTAGCAGCTGAATAAGTAAAGTTACCAATTGAAGAACCGGTGGCGCCGAAGCTTATTTGGGTTTGGGACGCTTGAAGTGTGTCCTTCCCGTAGCAAGTGTCGTAGTGTCTGGATATAGTCCGGTGCCACCGCCCTTCTTCCATGCGTACTGGTTGCAACATTTCTTGCATTGCGTCTTGTACGGTTTCGGTTCCCCCTTGGCATCTAAAACAAACGAACCATCAGGATTAGTTTTAAAAATTATAGTAAAATAATCCCAATACTTAGACCTTTTTTTCTTTTCAGGACGTTGGGTGGTACTAGCTACTTCCGGAGAAGATGGTTGGCACCCCTCCAGAATCGGATGGGTGGCTACTTGCTCAGGTGGAATTTCATTACCGTCAAAAAAATTACTAAAATAATGGTAAGTCTGTCCAGCAAGATCAGGTGGGTTTGAACCTTCACCAGCCATATATAAAATAAAATAAAGTAAACTACGCTAGAAGAAAGTAAGGGGTTGAGAGGAAGATTGGGAAGCCGTAGAGCCGGAATGGAGTTGGGAGGGAGATCGGAAAGCCGTTGAGCACCGGGAAAGGAAAGTAGTAGAGCACCAGAGCACCGGGGAAGGAAAGCAGTAGAGCACCAGAGCACCGTAGAGAAATGTAGAGAATTTGTGAGGAATGAGTTGTGTTTGAAAAATGGAATTTTTGGCCTATTTATAGGAATTTTTTGGGGTTATTTTGGTAATTTTAGGCCAAAAATGACCAAAATACCCCTCCCAACGTTTTAATAACGGTTATATGGGAGGGGTATTTTGGTAAAAGAACCCCCCCCCAACGGTCAAATCTGGAAAAAAAAATTCAAAATCCCCCCCCCCCCCAACGGTCGGCTGGACAGGTCCCAGCGGGCCGGTCCAACCGGGCCTATAGCGGGCCGGGCCTCAATTATTTAAAAA
This sequence comes from Iris pallida, assembly GCA_029216955.1. Classification (NCBI taxonomy): domain Eukaryota; kingdom Viridiplantae; phylum Streptophyta; class Magnoliopsida; order Asparagales; family Iridaceae; genus Iris; species Iris pallida. The sequence goes on from JANAVB010005600.1 coordinate 14,287,431, forward strand.
AAAAAAAAATTATGGACCGGTCCGGGCCGGGCCGGGCTCGGGCTGGAGGGGGGGGGGGCCGACCCGAACCGTAGGGAAGTGGGGGGCCGGGCCGGTCCGGGCCTACAGCGGTCTGGTCCGGGCTACAAGGGGGCCGGGCCGGTCCGGTCCACGGGCGGGCCCGGGCTGGACCGGCCCAATGCACAACTTGATGCTCGAGTGAGGAAGCTACTGTTGGTATAAAAAGGACCTTGCGAGAAAAGCCTCGTCATAGCGAACATTCGTACGCCTGAGTGAACATTGGTTTGGAAAGGTATGTAGCGTGGGCAAAAAGACATTCCTACCCTTGGCGAAAAGACATTCGTACACTTAGGGTGTGTTTGATTGGAAGGTGGAAAATATGTGGAAAAAAAAAAATTAATTTCATGGAATTATTTTCCTAGGAAAAAAATTCTATGAAATTTTAAAAAAATTTCATGGAAAACTTAATTTGGGTGTTTGATTGTCATTATTTTCCACGGAAAATAGTTATTTACAATGGAAAATAATATTTTCCTATGTGTTGGACAAGTTTCATTTTCCACCATTTTAGAAGAAAATATGGAAAATGATAGTTTTTTGGAAAATAATTCCATGAAAAATATAAGCTATCAAACACTACAATTGGTGGAAAATTTGTGATAAAAATATTTTCCATGGAAAAAAAAAAACCCAATCAAACACAGCCTTAAATCAATAACCTTTTGGAGTCCATGGAAAGCTTAAATCTAGCAGACTACTTAGCATTTAGACTCTAAATTTTATATCACCTTTGAGTTTAAGTCTTTAGATATCCAATTGAATTTAAGTTATAACATGTTGAATTAAAAAAAATTTTGACTATAAATTTTATATTTTGTTTCTCTTTTCTTTTTCTTCATTATATTCTGAACATGAGAATAATGACAACAACCAACACAAGCTAGAAATAAGGGCATAATAGGAAAAAAAACTAAAAATAATAATTTAGGCTGTGTTTGATTGGACATTTTTTCCATGAAAAATATTTCCACCACAAATTTTCCACCAATTGTAGTGTTTGATAGCTTATATTTTCCATAGAATTATTTTCCAAAAAACTATCATTTTCCATATTTTCTTCTAAAATAGTGGAAAATGAAACTTGTCTAACCCATAGGAAAATATCATTTTCCATAAAAAATAACTATTTTTCGTGGAAAATAATGACAATCAAACGACCAAATTAAGTTTTCCATGAATTTTTTTTAAAATTCCATGGAATTTTTTTCCTAGGAAAATAATTCCATGGAATTATTTTCTTTTCCATGTATTTTCCACCTTGCAATCAAACACACCCAAACTTTTCAATTAGACATGTTAAACTAAAACTCTAGGCTTCTATAGAATTCAAAGTCTAAATATATACTAATCAGCCCAACTCTAGCCTCAATATTCACTTTGGTACATACGTGAACATTAACAACTACTTTTATAGGCGGATGATAAACAATTACTTATTTAGGTTTCTTTTTTTTTACCTGACTCGTGTCCAACTATTGAGTGCTACTTATGTATTATCAATATACAAAAGAGTGCGAAAAGTTCCAATGAATTTGGGTGCATTATTTGTGCTCATCAAGTATATCGGCAACGTCGATATGTCGTTTGATTGGGGTTGGCTGTGTATAGAAAATTGTTCAGATATAAGGAGCTTGTTTTTGACGGCTAATATTCCCGATTGTAGAAAATATTGGATATCCTATTTAAGGATATCCTCCAGGTAGTTTCTGCTTCTACACAATTAGTTTTAGACAATGATTGAGCGAGATCTTGTTTCGATGAGGCTTATTCCGATATGCTTTGGGATTATTTGGTTCGATATAACTGGCATGAAGTGTGAAAGTAACTTATTGTCTAGTGAAAGTAAAAAAGTGTATGATTTTGATTTCTTGTCCAGTGAAAGTGGCTTCTTGCCTGCTGGAACTACTTTCAATATTTGCATAGATGATATTTTGTAAATTGCAAGTGAGTAAATTCATACTTCCATGTTAGAGTGTCTATGAAAGAGGAGAGAGTGAAAAAGTGCATACCAATAACAATACTAATTAGGTCATGTTTGGTATCAGCTTTTTTTTATTTGTTTAACTTTTTTTAAATTTTGTATTCAATTTTATTATAAAGCAATAAACATATCTAAGTTGTACTTGTTTATAAAAACAAAAACATATTTGAAAAGCAAGTATAGATTTATTATTTCTTTTTTGGTAAGCAATTATACTATACCATCTGCATCCTAAATTCATTTATGGTCATTTCCTGTTTTATGTTTATGAAAATATGGTAATTAATTTAATGTTGTTTTCACTATATTTTTTTAGAAAATTTATTTTAGACTTCAAAAGAAAACATAAATGCACTTATTATAAGTATGTTGGTTTGGTTTAATTTTACAACTATAAGGTCGATCAAAACCAAAGCAAGAATCAAATGGTTATAATTTCACATGATATTTTTATTTTTGAATTTAAAAGAAAAACTAAAATTGGTCGGTTCGATTATGAACCGGTTCGGCCGGTTCACCAGATGAACCAAGTTTTGACAAAAACCGATAGTTTTTTAAAAGTTCTAATTTTAATCGAACCGAACCGGATTTTGGCTAAACTGAGTCCGGTATAATTTTTGCGACATTGCTCGTGGTGTTATCTGGGCCGGTCTAGCCCGGGCCCGCCCGTGGACCGGACCGGCCCGCCCCCCTAAAAGCCCGGACCGGCCCGCTGTTGGCCCGAACCGGCCCGGCCCCCCCTCCCATCCGGTTCGGGTCGGCCCCCCCCCCCCTCCAGCCCGAGCCCTGCCCGGCCCGGACCGTTCTTTTTTTTTTTTTTAAAAAAAAGTAGGCCCGGCCCGCTATAGGCCCGGTTGGACCGGCCCGGCCCGGCCCGCTGGGACCGGTCCAGCTCCAGCCGACCGTTGGAGCTCTATTTTTTTTTTTCACAGATTTGAGTCATTTGACCGTTGGGGGGGGTTTCTTTTACCAAAATATCCCTCCCATATAGCCGTTATTAAAACGTTGGGAGGGGTATTTTGGTCATTTTTGGCCTAAAATTACCACAATAACCCCAAAAAATTCCTATAAATAGCCCAAAAATTCCATTTTTCAAACACAACTCATTCCTCACAAATTCTCTACATCTCTCTAAGGTGCTCTGGTGCTCTACTGCTTTCCCTCCCCGGTGCTCTGGTGTTCTACGACTTTCCCTCCCCGGTGCTCTACGGCTTCCCGATCTCGCTCCCAACTCCATTCCGGCTCTACGGCTTTCCGATTTTCCTCTCAATCTCTTACTTTCTTCTAACGTAGTTTACTTTATTTTATTTTATATATGGCTGGTGAAGGTTCAAACCCACCTGATCTTGCTGGACAGACTTACCAATATTTTAGTAATTTTTTTGACGATAATGAAATTCCACGTGAGCAAGTAGCCACCAATCCGATTCCGGAGGGGTGCCAACCATCTCCTCCGGAAGTCGCTAGTACCAACCAACGTCCTGAAAAGAAAAAAAAGGTCTAAGTATTGGGATTATTTTACTTTGATTTTTGAAACTAATCCTGATTGTTCGTATGTTTTAGATGCCAAGGGTGAACCGAAACCGTACAAGGCGCAATGCAAGAAATGTTGCAACCAGTACGCATGGAAGAAGGGCGGTGGCACCGGGACCATATCCAGACACTACGACACTTGCTACGGGAAGGACACACTTCAAGCGTCCCAAACCCAAATAAGCTTCGGCGCCACCGGTTCTTCAATTGGTAACTTTACTTACTCAGCTGCTAGGCATAAAACCGAATTAACTAAACATATTATTCGTGACGAACTTCCTTTCACGACGGGTGAAAGCGAATCTTTACGAGATTATGTATCACTTTCTCTAAACCCCTCCTTTACTAAAGTGAGTAGGCAACAAGCTCGAAAGGAGGCCATTCGTCTCTTTAACGAGCAGAAAGCCGCTTTGAAAGCGGATTTTGAAAATATTAGTAAGTTAGCTATTACTTCTGATATTTGGACTACTAAATGGAGTTATGCTTATATTTGTATTACTGTACACTATATAGATGCACAATGGATGTTGCAAAAATGCATCATCTGTCTTAAACTTATAGAATGTCCACACACGGGCGCTGTAATTTCAAGTGAGATTTCAAGACACGTGCGTGAATATGATATTCACGCTAAAATTTTTTTTGTCTCTTTGGACAATGCATCAAACAACAATCTGCTATGTCTTCTTTGTCAGTAATTTTTAAGCCTATTTTAGAAGGTAGACTTATGTATGTTAGGTGTGCTTGCCATATAATTAACTTAGTTGTTAAAGAATGTTTAAAATTTTTTGAACCCCATTTAGACACTCTGCGACAATGCTTGCTCCACCTAAACTCGTCTCCAAGTAGACAACAAAGTTTTGCATGCACTTGCGCACATTTTGGTATGACTTTTAGAAGATTTGTGAAGGATATACCAACTAGGTGGAACTCCACCTACTTGATGTTGAAATCTGCAATTCCTTTTAAGAGTGCTATTACATATTATTGTACTTCGGATGCCACCTTTGACTATCAGGTTACTGATGATGATTGGGTAGCAGCTGAAAGTGTTTGTGAATTTTTAGAAGTTTTTTACAATGCTACATTAACTCTTTCTGGTGTTTATTATCCCACATCTTGGTTAGCTTTACGTGAACTTTGTAACATATCTTATTTATTTTCTAAATATAGAGATTATCTAAATTTTGAATTTGCGGTGAGAAATATGTAAGCCAAATTCAGGAAATATTGGGGTGAAGTACCTCTTTTATATTGTTTGGCTTCCATATTGATCCTACAATCAAATTGGATGGCGTAGAGGTTTTATTAGATGGATATGGAGAATATATGGGTATAGACGTTACTGACATGAAGGCAGAAGTTAAAGTGGCTTTGGACAGGTTAGTTATACTGTACGAAGAAGGAGCAACGTCGACCCGACCAACTCAGGGGGGGCTAGTAGTAGCTCCGGCTTGGCGTCTAAGCTATCAGCAGCCGGTCGCATACTACAAAGAAAGAAACAAAATCAATCTTCCCAACCTACTCAAGAGTTGTCTGCTTACCTTAACTCTTATCAAGACGAAGATGAGACTCCAGATCACTTCGCCGTTTTAGAATGGTGGAAGAGACACGACAAGAGATTTCATGTGCTTTCTAACATAGCACGTGATCTACTGATGGTTCCGGTGTCGACGGTAGCATCGGAGTCCTGTTTTAGTGCAAGTTCGAGGATGTTGAGCGATAGGAGGAGCCGCTTGAAGCCCGATATTTTGGAAGCAATCGTGTGCGTACAAGATTGGATGAATGCCGATAAAAGAACACAGAACCAGGAAGATGAAGAAGATCATGACATCCACGAGCTGGATTTGGAATCGCTTTCATTGCATGAAGGCGAACAACAATGAGGCTACGGTGCAAGGTATCAGGTATGTACATTTAAACTTATACATTTCAATTTTAAATTTTAACTTATACTTTCAAAAACTTTTTTTTTTTACTTATACTATTCAAATTTTTAATTTTAACTTATACTATTCAAATTTTTTAACTTATACTTTCAAAAACTATTTTTTACTTTAAAAAAAAACATTTTTTAACTCCGCCTATGCCAAACAAGCATTTGCCGGTCCCAAGCCCGGATAAAGGAAGAGGGAGAAATGTTTTTTTTAAATTTTTATAAATTTTTATAAATATTTGTAATATTTGTATAAACATTTTTGTATAAACATTTGTATATATTTGTATAAACATTTGTATTACAAACTATTACTAAATTAGAAACATTTTTGTATTACTAAATTATAAACATTTATATACATATTTTGTATAAACATTTTATAAACATTTGTATTAAAAAGAAAACATTTTATAAACATATTTTGTATAAACATTTTATAAACATTTTATAAACATTTGTATAAATATTTTGTATAAACATTTTATAAACATAAAATTATAAACATTTTATAAATATTTTGTATAAACATTTTATAAACATTTAAGTTACAAATTTTTAAAATTAAAATACAAAAGAAAATGATTAAAAAACCAAATTAAAAAAAAACTGTAAAAAAAAAAAAAAAAAAAATTCAAAAACCGGGCCGGTCCGGTTAACCCGGCCCGAACCGGCCCAAACCGCCCAAGCCCGGACCGGCCAGACCCTATTTCTGTCCGGTCCACTGGGCCGGGCTGGGCCCATCGCAGCAAAACCGGGCCCGGCTTAGCCCGGACCGCAAATCACACTGGGCCGGTCCTGGACCGGCCCGAACCCGGTCAGGCTCGCAGCCTTTGGACCGTGGGCCGGCCCGGACCGGCCCGAAAACACCACGAAACATTGCTCAATAATATCTCGTACGTGTTGCTCAGGTTAGTAAACAGGAAGGAGGTTGCAGCCGACAAGATGTGGTGATTAATTATTATCGAATAGAGTTTTACATAAGGGATATTTTGTAAAACCTCCCCTAAATAATGGGCTAATTTGTGAAATACCCCCTAAAGATCTCGAATTGGTAAAACCCCCTTTCCGTCAAGACGTTGTTTGATTTTGGGTGACGTGGCAATCCGTGTGTGTTATTAAGTAAAAAAATAAAAGTTAGACGAAAATACCCCTGCGTACGTGGCAGGCGTCCTCCAACGGTCTTCTCTCTCTCTCTCTCTAACGGTCATCTTCTTCCTTTGCTGAACCTATTTATACCGATCATCTTCTTCCTCTCTCCAACCTATTTATACCGATCATCCTCCTCCTCTTTCACTTGATCCTCTTCCAGCGTGCAACTTGTCTACCGAAGATCAGGTTCCTGCAAGCATGGGGGGTGCTCCTTCATCTATAGAGAAAGAGGTAATTTCTGCCATTAAAGGAGGAAACACAAATTATTATATTTACAGTAAGGAGGAAACACAAATTATTATATTTATAGTTAGGAGGAAACACTAATTTTTAATTTCTAAATTTGCAGAAATCGAGTGATGAAAGTGATGAGATTGATGAAAGTGATCAGATTAAATGCCAAATTTGTTGCCAGTCGACACATTCAGCAATAGGGTGCCCATTTATGTACTCAAAATGCCGAAGATATGACGGGATAAGAAGAGTTTGGGAAGGAAACACTCGAGCTAATCCGCACAGAAGATTTTTGAGATGTCAACACTTCAATTGTGCTGAATTCCAGTGGTTAGATGAAGCTGTGAAGTTGCCACCACCAAGACAACATTCAGCAAAGGGGTGTGCTAAGTGTGGTAGTCGTGTACATTGGGCCAAAGATTGTCCTGAAGAGATTGGTGAATTGTGTGGTCAGTTTCAAGGTTCACTGAAGTTAGACCAAATGAAAAGAAGATCAATGTAAAATAGACATTTGTTATATATAAACATGCTATCAACTATCAGCTGCAGTCTTCTCTTTCATGTCCACAGTTTCTAGACATACACTCTAGGTAATCAGCCGTCATCCATAAACTGTCGAAAAATACATGCACCAAACATAGTATCATTACAAAAGACAAACTGCAAGACTTCTCTTTCATGTCCATAGTATGTAAACATAGAATCCTTACAGAATACAAACTTTCCAGAGTATCTAAATGTCCACAACCCAAAAATATATGCTATCAGCTGCAGTTAAAAGACAAACTTTTACATGCTATCACTGCACAAAATACTTAAAGCAGAGAATAACCTCTGTACAAAATGTCCACAACAAAAAAAACCAAGTACAACTGCAGTTAAGGCCTCCATCTGATCACTTTCATCAATCTCATCACTTTCATCACTCGATTTCTGCAAATTTAGAAATTAAAAATTAGTGTTTCCTCCTAACTGTAAATATAATAATTTGTGTTTCCTCCTTACTGTAAATATAATAATTTGTGTTTCCTCCTTTAATGGCAGAAATTACTTCTTTCTCTATAGATGAAGGAGCACCCCCCATGCTTGTAGGAATCTGATCTTCGGTAGACAAGTTGCACGCTGGAAGAGGATCAAGTGAAAGAGGAGGAGGATGATCGGTATAAATAGGTTGGAGAGAGGAAGAAGATGATCGGTATAAATAGGTTCAGCAAAGGAAGAAGATGACCGTTAGAGAGAGAGAGAGAGAAGACCGTTGGAGGACCCCTGCTACGTACGCAGGGGTATTTTCGTCTAACTTTTATTTTCTTACTTAATAACACACACGGATTGCCACGTCACCCAAAATCAAACAGCGTCTTGACGGAAAGGAGGTTTTACCAATTCGAGATCTTTAGGGAGTATTTCGTAAATTAGTCCATTATTTAGGGGAGGTTTTGCAAAATATCCCTTTACATAAATATAATATATTCCATGATGCTCGAGTGAGGAAGCTACTATTGGTATAAAAAGGAGGGACGTTGCGAGAAAAGCCTTGTTATAGCAAGGTTTCATTTCATTTCATTTCATTTTGTATGATGGAGGAGAGCAGGGAGCAGAATAAGAAGCACATAGTCCTCGTGCACGGCTCCTGCCACGGAGCGTGGTGCTGGTACAAGGTGGCCACGCTGCTGGAGGCCGCGGGCTTCCGCGTCACGGCCCCCGACCTCGCCGCCTCGGGGATCGACTTGAGGAGGCTCTCCGAGGTGCCGACGTTGGCCGCCTACTCGCAGCCTCTGCTGGACGTCGTGGCCTCCCTCCCGGACCGGGAGAAGGCCGTGTTGGTCGGCCAGAGCTTCGGCAGTCTCAGCGTGGCTCTGGCGGCCGACAGGTTCCCGGAGAAGGTCGCCGCTGCGGTCTTCGTCACGGCGTTCATGCCGGACTGTACCTCTAGGCCGTCCTACCTTGTGGAAAAGGTATATATTAAACGAAAATTTTCGTTAAAAGCATTAAACTTTAGCACAATTTTATTAACAGCATCAAGTTTCCAAAAATGGCGGCCATAGGATGGACGTTCTCCTCAAGTTAAACTTTTTTTTTGCAATATGATCCGCTATAATGCATTATTTACATTATGGTCCTTTAACCATAGTAATTAGTAAAATTATTTTATTTATTATTATTTTTTTCATAATATTCACTCAAAAAAATAAAATAGATACTTAGACTTTGGATTTTGAATAAATTAGGATATTTGTATTTAGTTTAGTGTTTGGGTCTCCAATAAATAATTTTCAGAAATAAATTTGTCCGGTAATATCGGGACATAAAATATAAATATTTCAGACATATTTATTCTAGATAAAACATATTTTCATGTTTGGTTAAGGTTAAAAAAAATATATCTTCAAAAATTACTAATATCTTCATCCAAGTGATATTTAGACTTTTGATTTTGAATAAATTAAAATATTTGTGTTTGGGTCTCCATAATAGATATAACTACTAATTAGTGTGTTGGTTTCCAATAAGTTCGAATATTTATGTTTGGATCTCCATAATAGACACATTTAGTGCTTGAGTTTTGGACTAATAGTTGATTGTTAAAAACAAAGTAGAAAAATAATAAATAATAAAAAGAAAAACTAAAAAAACAACCGTAGAACGAGAAAAATGGGGAAACACGAAAAAGGAAAAAACGAGAAAAAATGATGGAAAAAAACGAAAAAGGATAAAAAAATAAAAATACTAAAAAATGGAAAAAAAAATCTAAAACCTGAAAAGCAATAAAAAATAATATATATTTTTTGTCCAAGCAAAAAAATCGACATATTCCTAAGGGATAAGATTTTCCGAAGATATTTTTTTAACATAAACCAAACATGAAAATATGTTTCTATAATAAATATGTCTGAAATATTTATATTTTAGGTCTCGATATTACCAGACAAATTTATTTCCGAAACTTACTTATTGGAGACCCAAACACTAAACTAAACACAAATATCCTAATTTATTCAAAATCCAAAGTCTAAATATCCCTCTCTTTTTTTGATTGAATATTATGAAAGAAATAATAGTAAATAAAATAATTTTACTAACTACTATGGTTAAAAGACCATAATGTAAATAATGTGTTATAGTGGATCACATTGCAAAAAAAAAAAAAAATATATATATATATATATATATATATATATATATATATATATATATATATATATATATATATATATATATATATATATATAACTAGAGGAGAACGTCCATCCCATGGGCGTTTTGTATTTTTTTTTAAAATTTTTTTGTAGAACGCTCTTCCTAAGGGTGTTTCAATGCTTTGGTTGCCATTATTTGAAACTTGATGCTCGTAATGAAATTGTGTTAAAGTTTAATGCTTTCAACGAAAATTTCCGTATATCAAAACTTTTTCTAGCTCTAGTAGTCTGCAGGTAGAGACATAATACATCTTCATTAATTTTTTTTTTTTACAATTCACACACACCTACACACATGATTGGGAGACTCAAATTCTGCCAACCTCCTCTGGTGTACGTGCAGCCTTTCTGTCACGCCCCAGAACCAGAATAGTGGAGAGCGGGGGCAGACATAGCCAGCTACGTATAATGAAATGGAATCCATCTCACCATACGGTCACGGCTGTCTAGATATGTGAGGGTTTATCTACAAGCCATCAGTCTCTTAAGGTCATAAATTATCCTATTGTCTCAATCTCAACCAACTAGTAATAATCATAAGATATCAGATCACCAAATATACAATTGTAAGGCGTCCCAAACATTACATATCCAGATGATCATGAAGCTAGTCGTACAAAATGTAAGGACTAGCAAGAGTTAAGTCATACATGATCAACCTCGAGTTGCCAATCATGATTACAGCCCGTAGACAGGCAGAAGTAAAGTGCATCGAGCTAACAAGTGCTCGTCGGCTAAACGCCTCAAAATGAAAATGTAGAGAGGGAGAGCCAAAATAACCCACTCGTTGCCAGGATTCCCTCTAGTGGTCACCATGTGGCTGGAAGGCAGGTAGATCCTTTGCTGCTGCTCCGGTATCTGGCCATACAAAACCAGCTGGGTCAGACCCCAGAAAGAGCAAGTGCCACAAAGGAGGCTTCACTTAAGAACTAAAACCAGCAATTAGCACAATAATATAATTACATAATAAGAGACAGTAATTTAAGAAAACGCATGATAGGTGAATATAAAAGACAATCTTGTATAGAATCGATAAAAGACAGAACATATGGAAGAGCATGACAGAATGATATACGATGAGATAACCATGGGACTATTCAGATAACCAGGTTACAACCCGTAAAACAAATAAGGACCAAGGTTGTAACCCTTCGTCTGAACAGAACTTGGTTTCTCCCACCATTTATCGGCAAGGTAAGAAATCTGGTCATGCAATTATTCATGATATAGAATTAAGATAAAGCACGAGTAATCATGTAATGCCAGAAATGGTACAGAATCAGGACGAGACAAAGCTGGACTAGACTCCATCCAATCAATCACGGCCAAGCAATAAATACGGCTTGCTACTTTAACTAACTAGGGTTATCACAGGCCTAGTTACTAGCAAGATGCAATGAGAATCCCAAGTCCGATTACCTGTTTGTTACTACCTGAGTGATCCCAGCAAGAAAGGAAAAAGATAGCAGGATATAGCAGACACACTGTAGTAAGATACATGTGTCCTAAGGTACCACACTCGACGGCGGGCTGGAAGTGCGCTCATCTCGACGGATAGCAACAAATCCCATGTATATATATATAAGGCCAGGACCCAAGGGGCAACAGGTAACTGGGAAATTCTCCATGAACTATTTGATCAATCTAGTCATTAACCTAGCCAGATTCAGTATGAATCCCTGACCGTGGTACTCAGGGATCATGTCCTAGATATGATGCAAGACACAATCGGACTAGTAGTTTATACAAGCACAATCATCCACGGTGTCCAGGCTAAGGAGTTGATTTGTCAAGAGTGCACCACGACGGGCCACTATCATTATCATAATTACTCACCAAGAGTGTGCCACGACGGGCCACTATCAAGCATTATCAGGGTACTTGTCAAGAGTGCACCACTACGGGTCACTGCCGTGTCATGGGTAGCAGGTCAAGTTATCAGGTCAAGTTATCAAGTCAAGAGTGCACCACGACGGGCCACTATCAAGCATTATCATGATCAATTATCATTCCAAACGTAATAAATAAATAAATTCAGAATTATCAAGTTCATGACAAAAGGCGTAAGGATATAAAATGGACGTTAAATATCTAATAAAATATCAATATACAGGGCTATAGGAGATCCAGGGTAAGTAGGATCAGGTCCAGTTGCGCCTAAGTCAGACTGCGCTCAGGTCAGGCTACGCTCAGGTCAACTTACGCTCAGGTCAGCCTACGCTCAGGTCAGGCTACGCTCAGGTCAGGCATACGCTCAGTCAGCGTACGCTCAGGCAGCGTATGCAAGACATACGCTTCCAAAAGGCAGCGTATGAGGTCCATACGACTCCTTGTCACCCAAGTCAGCGTATGCAAGACATACGCTTCCAAAAGGCAGCGTATGAGGTCCATACGACTCCTTGTCACCCAAGTCAGCGTATGCAAGACATACGCTTCCAAAAGGCAGCGTATGAGGTAGACTGCGCTGCGCTAAAGAGCGCGTGCAGCTCAGTGGCGCAAGCTAAAAAGCTCGTGCACTGCTCACTGTCTTCTCCAAAACAGCAAGAACTCCATGGTTTGAACCTAAAACATCAAAAGTCCATAACTTGGTCAAAACAAGTCCAAATCCAACTTTTCAAATGTCAAAATTGGGTAGAATAAAATTTTCTACAACATGGAACCATCAAAACTTGAAAACAAAGAAGTTTGATAGATCAAAACCACCAAAATCCGAAAATAATTAATTTCTAGATCTACAAAAATCAAAGCCTCAAAATGGAAAATGACAAGTTCTAATGTGTCTTAGAAACATGAGGAGAAGCTAATGGAACAATAAAAATGGGCTCTCTTGTGGAAGCAAGTTGCACTTGCCTAAGGGGTGTTGGTGTTGTGTAGAGGAAGGAAGAAGAAGATGGAGAAATAAATGAGAGAATAATGAAGAGAGAGAAGGTTGGTGGAGATATTATAAGGGTGGGTTGTGTTGGTTGAGGGTGGAGTATAGGTTAAAGTGTTCCATGCATATTAAACCAAACCAAACCAATTCTCCTCCACAAAATAAACCAAGCCAGGTAAAACCCAGTTACGAGAACCAAAATCTGCAAGTCAAGCCAATTACAAGTACATGCCAAAATCTGAGAAAATAAATACAGATCTGAAATACATGCAAACTTGACAAAATACATATTCAGAATATGGGTGTTACAACTCTACCCATCTTAAAAGAATTTCGTCCTCGAAATTTAATCAAGGAGTTAGTGATGTAAAAGCTAACTATACTATCCACAAGACTACACTAAACAAACAATCAAACAATCATACATGCAAGCAAGGGATGGAAAAGCATAAGGCATAAGGAAGACATTATACCTTACGAGTCAAACAGGTAGGGATAACGTGATCGGATGTCATCCTCACACTCCCATGTTTGACTCTCCCAAGGAGCGATGAACTCAAGCCACATGAACTAAATTGATAGTCTTGTGCTTGAGGTCTCTCTCTTTGGTCAAACAGGGACACGGGCCTCTCCTCACACGAAAAGGTTGGTACCAATAACCTTTTTCGAATGATCTAGGATATGGCTCGGGCCCGGGATATACCGTTGTAATTAGGACACATAAAACATGACACGTGTCCCGCATAACAACGGCAGAAAGCAAGACAACAGGACACAGATACCTCTCTATCGATTCTGGATCTGGGCCTGGGCGAACTGCTGAGGCCTCTGTTGCTGGAAGGCCTGGGCCTGAGACGGCAATGGACCCGGAAACGGAAGCTGCTGTGGTTGGTGAACTGGAGCTGGTTCTGGTGCTGGTGCTGGTGCTGGTCCTATAACCGAGGGACTAGTTACTGTCGACGATGATCTGTTTCTGAACGGACAAGATCCTATCATGTGGCCTGGCGAACCACAAACCAAGCACAATCCCTGTGCTCTACGACACTCAGTAACAACATGCCCGGGCTTCCCGCAATGAGAACAACCCGTTACGAAAGGCCGCTTCTGCTTCTGCTGCTGGGGATAGGTCGGGGCAGGATGCGGTAAGGAGGTAACCGAATCTGTCCTCGTAGCTCCAATGGTCAAGGCCCTAGCTGCTGGGGCCGGTGCTGAGGATTGGTTCATCTGGTCGTGAGACCGCTTCCGACCTCCGGTCCGGTCCGCTATCCTTCGGGAAGTGTACTCATGCCTCCTCGCTGCTCGCAAGACGGCATCAAAAGTTCTGTGCTCGAACTGCTCTACTGCCAATATGATCTCCAAGTGGAGCCCCTGCTGAAATTGCTGTGCTCTGTCTAGCTCGGTTGCCACCAAGGTAGGAGCAAACCGACTCAACCTTGAAAACTCGACCGCATATCCGTCGACCGTCCTGTTCATCTGCCTGAGATTACTAAACCTGGTCTGCAAGTCATATCTAGCCACTGCGTCGAAGTACTTGGTCTGAAACATATCACTGAATACCGCCCACATGACAGGCGTACCCAAACTCGCTGCTTGCATAGCCCACCAGCTGCGGGTTAGATCTAGTAACTGCAGGCGCACCACAGCCACCTTCTCTGCTTCAGGGGTCCTGGCTACCTCCAAGATAACTTCAATGTCCTGTAGCCAGGCATCTGCAGCAATAGCATCCTCGCTGCCGTCGAAGAAGGGAGGGTTCAGGCGTTTGAAATTGTTGACCGCACTGTTCCCTCGAGGACCACTTCGGCTCATAGCATCTTGTACTTCTTGCTATAAGGCATCACCTCGACGGTCCTGAGACGCAAGCAACTCACGGATGAGTCCTATCAAGACCCCATCCTCTGACCCTGCTGGCTGAACTGGCTGGACTGGGGGCACTGGTTCTCCAGAAGGCATGGCTCGGGAGGCGGCTGCTGAGGACTGATCTTGATCTTCTTATTGTTGCTGGTCTGCCGGCCGAACTCCTTCTGGCTGATCAACAGGAATGATGCCACTGAAGCAATGACATCGGGAATATTAAGGAAAGACCAGGATAGAACAATGATACAAGCATGTTATCAAGTCAGGGATCCAAGGAGATAAGAAGATACGAGTGGAGATCAAAGGCGAGTACAGATTGAGACATCTATCCGGTAAACCCTCACATTTTTTGATTGACAAGACCTGCATGGGCCACCACTTAAACCATGTCACGCCCCAGAACCAGAATACTGGAGAGCGGGGGCAGACATAGCCAGCTACGTATAATGAAATGGAATCCATCTCACCATACGGTCACGGCTGTCTAGATATGTGAGGGTTTATCTACAAGCCATTAGTCTCTTAAGGTCATAAATTATCCTATTGTCTCAATCTCAACCAACTAGTAATAATCATAAGATATCAGATCACCAAATATACAATTGTAAGGCGTCCCAAATATTACATATCCAGATGATCATGAAGCTAGTCGTACAAAATGTAAGGACTAGCAAGAGTTAAGTCATACATGATCAACCTCGAGTTGCCAATCATGATTACAGCCCGTAGGCAGGCAGAAGTAAAGTGCATCGAGCTAACAAGTGCTCGTCGGCTAAATGCCTCAAAATGAAAATGTACAATAGAGTGGGAGAGCCAAAATAACCCACTCGTTGCCAGGATTCCCTCTAGTGGTCACCATGTGGCTGGAAGACAGGTAGATCCTTTGCTGCTGCTTCCGGTATCTGGCCATACAAAACCAGCTGGGTCAGACCCCAGAAAGAGCAAGTGCCACAAAGGAGGCTTCACTTAAGAACTAAAACCAGCAATTAGCACAATAATATAATTACATAATAAGAGACAGTAATTTAAGAAAACGCATGATAGGTGAATATAAAAGACAATCTTGTACAGAATCGATAAAAGACAGAACATATGGAAGAGCATGACAGGATGATATACGATGAGATAACCATGGGACTATTCAGATAACCAGGTTACAACCCGTAAACCAAACAAGGACCGCGGTTGTAACCCTTCGTCTGAACAGAACTTGGTTTCTCCCACCATTTATCGGCAAGGTAAGAAATCTGGTCATGCAATTATTCATGATATAGAATTAAGATAAAGCACGAGTAATCATGTAATGCCAGAAATGGTACAGAATCAGGACGAGACAAAGCTGGACTAGACTCCATCCAATCAATCACGGCCAAGCAATAAATACGGCTTGCTACTTTAACTAACTAGGGTTATCACAGGCCTAGTTACTAGCAAGATGCAATAAGAATCCCAAGTCTGGTTACCTGTTTGTTACTACCTGAGTGATCCCAGCAAGAAAGGGAAAAGATAGCAGGATATAGCAGACACACTGTAGTAAGATACATGTGTCCTAAGGTACCACACTCGACGGCGGACTGGAAGTGCGCTCATCTCGACGGATAGCAACAAATCCCATGTATATATATATAAGGCCGGGATCCAAGGGGCAACAGGTAACTGGGAAATTCTCCATGAACTATTTGATCAATCTAGTCATTAACCTAGCCAGATTCAGTATGAATCCCTGACCGTGGTACTCAGGGATCATGCCCTAGACATGATGCAAGACACAACCGGACTAGTAGTTTATACAAGCACAATCATCCACGGTGTCCAGGCTAAGGAGTTGATTTGTCAAGAGTGCACCACGACGGGCCACTATCATTATCATAATTACTTACCAAGAGTGCGCCACGACGGACCACTATCAAGCATTATCAGGGTACTTGTCAAGAGTGCACCACTACGGGTCACTGCCGTGTCATGGGTAGCAGGTCAAGTTATCAGGTCAAGTTATCAAGTCAAGAGTGCACCACGGCGGACCACTATCAAGCATTATCATGATCAATTATCATTCCAAACGTAATAAATAAATAAATTCAGAATTATCAAGTTCATGACAAAAGGCGTAAGGATATAAAATGGACGTTAAATATCTAATAAAATATCAATATACAACGCTATAGGAGATCCAGGGTAAGTAGGGTCAGGTCCAGTTGCGCCTAAGTCAGACTGCGCTCAGGTCAGGCTGCGCTCAGGTCAGCTTACGCTCAGGTCAGGCTACGCTCAGGTCAGCCTACGCTCAGGTCAGGCTACGCTCAGGTCAGCCTACGCTCAGGTCAGGCATACGCTCAGTCAGCGTACGCTCAGGCAGCGTATGCAAGACATACGCTTCCAAAAGGCAGCGTATGAGGTCCATACGACTCCTTGTCACCCAAGTCAGCGTATGCAAGACATACGCTTCCAAAAGGCAGCGTATGAGGTAGACTGCGCTGCGCTAAAGAGCGCGCGCAGCTCAGTGGCGCAAGCTAAAAAGCTCGCGCATTGCTCACTGTCTTCTCCAAAACAGCAAGAACTCCATGGTTTGAACCTAAAACTTCAAAAGTCCATAACTTGGTCAAAATAAGTCCAAATCCAACTTTTCAAAGGTCAAAATTGGGTAGAATAAAATTCTCTACAACATGGAACCATCAAAACTTGAAAACAAAGAAGTTTGATAGATCAAAACCACCAAAATCCGAAAATAATTAATTTCTAGATCTACAAAAATCAAAGCCTCAAAATGGAAAATGACAAGTTCTAATGTGTCTTAGAAACATGAGGAGAAGCTAATGGAACAATAAAAATGGGCTCTCTTGTGGAAGCAAGTTGCACTTGCCTAAGGGGTGTTGGTGTTGTGTAGAGGAAGGAAGAAGAAGATGGAGAAATAAATGAGAGAATAATGAAGAGAGAGAAGGTTGGTGGAGATATTACAAAGGTGGGTTGTGTTGGTTGAGGGTGAAGTATAGGTTAAAGTGTTCCATGCATATTAAACCAAACCAAACCAAACCAAACCAATTCTCCTCCACAAAATAAACCAAGCCAGGTAAAACCCAGTTACGAGAACCAAAATCTGCAAGTCAAGCCAATTACAAGTACATGCCAAAATTCGAGAAAATAAATACAGAAATGAAATACATGCAAACTTGACAAAATACATATTCAGAATATGGGTGTTACATTTTCACTTGAGCTATAAGGGTTGGACGGACGAGAACTTAATTCATGCAGAAGATGTACCTTTTTTATTTATAAACTCTCTTAAATCATATAAGATTTACGTTTAATTGTAACTTGATTATTCTCAACTATTCCAAATTTAAAAACTTGATATCCTAAACTTTTTTTAACAACTTGATACCCTAAAAAAATCAGGATCAAAATATCCTTCTTTAAAACTTAAAACTACCTCTCCTCCCTCACAGCCCTACCCTCCTAACCCCCTGTCACCTCCAGCCACCCCTTACACCCCCCGGCCCCCTCCACCCCCATGCCCACCCCGATGCCCCCGCTCCCCCCATCCTCGGCTGCACCACCGCCTCTGCTCCTCTCTCTCGCCTGCACGCGTCCGAAGAGTGAGTGGAGGGATGGGGGTGGGGGAGCGGGATGGGGCAGCCGAGAGAGGAAGGGGGAAGAGGGTCGGCGAGGGGTGGATGGGCCGCCGGGGGTGGGGCCAGGCAGCCGAGAGAAGAGAGGGGAGGGAGGGTAAGGGTTGAGAAGATGGATAATTTTGTCTTTTTGAAAATTATGGATATCAACTTGAAAATATTTAATAGTTAATAGTATCAAATTGTCAAGTAAAAAAATTAGAATATCAAGTTAAAAATGGAATAGTCGAAGGTATTAAGTTGCAGTTACGCCTAACTTTTATGGATAATGCTGCTATTCATACCTCCAAATTGTCTCCCAATTCATTTTCCTTTTGTCACAGTTGGTATGACATGTTGATGTGGCAGCTGACATGATAAATTTAAAAACTGAAATTAACATTAATATTAGCAGTAATATTAATATTAAAAAAGTAGATAATTAATTTTTGGATCAAAATTTATAATGTTAGCTGTTATATTAGATGACACATAATATTATTAACATGCAACTAAGCTGCCACATAAGGACCAGTGATTTGGAGGGACGAGTAATTTTACTCAAAATTTATATATACCATGGTATCATGCTAAGATCTATGTAACTATACCAAAACTACAAAATGGTAGTGAAGACTGAGGGTTATATGTCATATTCTTAGGGGTGCAACACAGACGGGTTGGGTCGGGTTTGAGGTCAACCCGAGCCCAACCCGATAGATCATAAGCCTAGTCCAAGCCCAAGCCCGACCCGACTTCGGGTTCAACATATGAAGCCCAAGACCAAGCCCGGAGGATCAGGTTGGACTCGGGTTGGGTCGGGTCCATCGGGTTTATCGGACTCTAATATGATATTTGAAATAATTTTAAACAAGAGTAATATTAAATGCATAATCAAATAGCAATCAAGCCTCAATCATTACAAAATAAAACTGAAATAAGATTTAGGACAAGGAGTTGAAGAGTTCGGGTGAAAAAAATTATAGTTTAAACTTTTTATTTAAGTAGTATGAAACAATATATATATAAATTATATGTATGTTGGGTTTCGGGTTCTTCGGGTTACCCAACACATGAACCCAAGCCCAATCCGATTTTTGATCGGGTTCAAATATTTTAATCCGAGTCCAAGTCCGAACCTGAATATCTTCAACCCTAATCTAACCCATTAACGGGTTTATCCGATCGGGTTCGGGTTTAGCCCGTCCGAGTTGCACCCCTACATATTCTAACTAATATTGGCTAGACGGTGGTTGGACACTAGGGTAGTTCAAATGGTGCGAAGGAACAGGGTCTACAGGACCCACCGTTTCGGAAGTACTTTGCTATAAATTTTTTATAATGAATAATTAGACAAGACCAAGTGGATAGTTTAGCATTCGCTTCACATGTCACATGTACAGGGTTTGATCCCCTATATCTCCATTTTATTATAACAAATTTTTTTTTTATATGTAATATTTTTTATTTTGCCTTTGTGAAACATGGGACTAATATGCATTCTATCAAAAATAAAAATAAAAAAAGCTTTTGAAAAATAAAAAATTATTCAAACCAACAATGTTTTTGCATCAGAAAATTTCTTGCTAATATGAGTTTATGAAAATTTTACAAATTTGAGTAGTACTTTTTTAATATTTAAGCTTTATAGTCGTTCTATCAATACAATTCTAATTATACATGAAATTTAATCGGTATTTTATTATTTAATTTTACTTAACATATGTCAGCTGCCACATCATAAACATATGACAGCAAAAAAGCTGCTTCTTTTTTTCGTTTTATAATTTACTTAAAATATGATCTCATATTTAGTTTTTGAACACGGTCTTCTAAATTTCAGAACAAGTCCGACATGGCGTAGTATCATTTGATTTTTTGCTGAATTTTAGAGTGTAAGTATCATTTGGTCAAAATTGCCGCTCACAAATGGACAGAGAAGTGAAAATGACCAAATCCTGTGGCTCCCAGGGCACTCATCTTCTTTGAGATATGGTTAGTGGGAAGTACTTTTCCCGGAATATTTTTGTTTGAGGATGACTTAATATAAATAAATTTATTCCTTTTCACCAATTACATGTTTATTATTAAGTTCTAAGTTTGTAATGCATTTGGCAGATACTTGACATGGTACTACTTAGATATCATTAGAACAATCTATCAGAGAATGAGTAAGGCTGTGTTTGATTGGCCGGTTTTTCCATGGAAAATATTTCCACCACAAATTTTTCACCAATTATAGTGTTTGATAGCTTATATTTTTCATGGAATTATTTTCCAAAAAAACTATCATTTTCCCTATTTTCTTCTAAAATGGTGGAAAATAAAACTTGTCTAACCCATAGAAAAATATCATTTTCCATGGAAAATAACTATTTTTCGTGAAAAATAATGACAATCAAACAACCAAATTAAGTTTTCCATAAAAGTTTTTAAAATTCCATGGAATTTTTTTTCCTAGAAAAATAATTCCATGAAATTAATTTCTTTTCCATGTATTTTCCACCTTGCAATCAAACACACCCTAAGTTCATCTGTTCCAAAATTTTGAAACTTTGCCATTTAGAATGACAAACACAAATTGCTCGTCAAATCACCTTTGCCATTTAAAATGAAAATTGGAAGCAAGCTAACTCTATAAGTCTTGAATTCTTCGCCTAAACAAAGGCTATTTATAAGGACACATTCAAAATTGATCAGGGCTAGTCCAGATTGGAACTAGCTCAGGTTTGAGAGAAAATTACTCAGGACAATCCAATTTTATACTCTTTGGGTTATTCCAACCCAACTCCCCCACCCCCCAACACCCCCCCCCCCCCCCCCCCCCCCCCCAAAAAAAAAAAAAAAAATCCAAATTTTCAACTTCATTTCAACTTTGTACTCTCTCTTCCAAAACCCTAGTTTTTCTTTCATATTCTTCCTCTTCTCCATCATTTCCATCCTCACCATCTCCATCAAAATCTTAGTTTTTCTCTTCTTCTTCTTCTTCTTCTTCTTCTTCTTCACAATTTTCATCCTCACCATCTCCATCAAAACACTAGTTTTCTACTCATTCCCAATTTCGATGGCACCCAAAGGTCTCTCACAAACAATGTACAAACCCTAATACTTTTTCACAAGAATGCATGGAAATAAATTCTAAAATGTATATTTCACTCCATTTTCAAGATGGAAATAAACCCTAACATATGTTTTTTCATTCGACAATTTCGACTTTCGGACTGTCAGAAATTGTGGCAGTCCTGCAATAGACTTGTTGTACATAAGTCCATTTTTCTGACTGCCACAATTTCGGACAGTCCTCAATACTTCTAAGACTGTCAGAAATTGTGGTAGTCCTGATATGAACTTACTGTACAACAAGTTCATTTCAGAACATTGTGGTAGTCCTGATATGTACTCCCACAATTTTTGGGAGTCTTCAATACTTCTAGGACTGACATAAATTGTGGAAGGCTATATGGACTTACTGTACAACAAGTCCATTTCTTCTACAACTATGATTTCATCCATATTTCTTCTAATAATGAAGAAAATTGATTAATAGATTTGATAACCCAATTTCTTCGACAACTAGGATTTCATCTATAATTTTCACAAGTTGGTTTATTTTCTTTCTTCTTGTTCTTCTTTCTTCTTGTTCTCTTGTTATTCTTCCATGATGCCCAAACAAGAAGAAAGAAAATAAAATAGGGTTTGGAGAAAGAGATGTGAGGAAGGAGACGAACAAAAAAAAATGGCTTGTATACTTACATTTGGGCTAGTCCTGAGTAATTTTTTAAGTGACAAACTTGTAAATGAACAAAAATTAGATTTGGGTTAGTCCTGATCAACTTTGATGTGCCCTTATAATTAGCCAAAAAAAGGACCTTAGTTTAGTAATACATGGCATGCCAATAACCAGGGACGAAACTAGGTTGTGGGCTAGGATGGGCTCCAGTCTATTCTCATTTTCCATATAAGTCAGTCCACACTCCACACCCAGCCCATCCTAATTAATCTACCCCAATCTACTTTAGTTCGAATTTTTTGTTTCGTCTTTGCCAATAACATTACAATCCGACTCTTATAAATATATTTTTTCTTAACCATTGCAATCTAATTATTTAACTGATATCCATAATTATTTAATTTTTTTAAATAAAATATATATTTGTATTTTAAATAGATGATTTGTCATATTTATAAGAGAGAGACATGATCATGACCGATCCTGAACTCATGGAAATCCGAGACGAACTTACAAAATGGACTCCCATACATAATATAATAAAAAAAACCCTAAAATAAAAGTATAAATTAAAATAAATTATCATCACTAAGAATTGAAATAAGGACCTTATACATGCAACTCTAACATAACATCCACCACACCATAATTATTATGTTAATTAATGCTCATGAAACATATTAGGTCTATTTTAAATATATTTATATTTAAACTGATTTTTTTGGGCTCTTCGAATCCTTGGTTCCTGGACGGTTGTCCTGGTAGTCCTGGACATGATTGAGACACGAGCAGTTGCGACAGCAGATTTGCTCTCAAATTCCAAACCAAAAAGTAGTCTTCAACAACTAATCACAGTTGTGGACTTGTACATGTGTCCGAAGTATTTGGAGCAGAATCCACCAGTGGCATCTGTGTGGATGGACACTCGGTTCAACTTTGGCGAAGGCGCGACGGTTACTGGTTCCCTGCTGTTTGGTCCCAGGTTCATGGCATCCAGGCTCTACCAGCTCTGCCCACCTGAGGTTAAGTCCGCTTGCCCTCATAATTCGATTCGATACGACACATCTATGACACGATAACACGGATCCGACACCTATTCTAGTCTGTCCTAGTATATTTTGGAACGTCCATGCGTATTTGATACGCATATATGTCCAACACCGTAACATCAATTTTGGAGTGTCCGTGCTAGCAGGATATGATGCTGGGAACCACACTCGTGAGAGAAGCCTCGCACTTCGTAGAGGATTTGGGAAGCTTACCGGCCTTCTCCGAAGACTGATACGGGTCCGTCGCAACCGCCTACATCGTCTGCGGGCAGGACGCGGCGATCACCGAGGACTACCAGCGGTTCATGATCAGGGACCACCCTGTGAAAGAGGTGATAGAGATCGAAGGGGCGGACCACATGCCAATGCTCTCGACGCCACAGGAGCTGTGCCGGTCTCTCATCTCCATTGCTGACCATGCCTCCTATTCTACTGCATAGTTATAGTTACGTTCTTAATATGCAATGTTGTTCAATGATAGAACAAAAATTGTAAGCTTCTAAGCAACTCTTAAGTCCTTTGCTTTCAGTTATTATTGTTTGTTATTGGGAAAAAAAAATCTACCATCTCAATGTCATGATTTAGAACGATCTGAAATCCATTTTGAAATTCGTACATCGGATCACGAATTCGATATTACCTTTGAATTCGTGACGTTGTTTTAGCCTAAATTTATGTTGGTGTTTTTTGCCTTTGGACTAGAAAAGATAGTCCCACATCGACTACACCAAATGATGAGTATCTCAATATAATGCATTGCTTGTGTTGAGGTGTGCACATGAGGTGTAGTGGGGCACAAGTTTGTGCCATGTGGGAGTATTTTCCTAGAAGGAAAAAGGATTAAATCCAACAAGGATGCAAGTTGATTTTTGTTGTACGGACTCGGACTCGGACACGGACTCCAGGATGTTTCGTGCATGCACGGAAGTGTTCGGGGGTAGGCGTGGACTGGCACACTTCTATGCTGATTGTGGGATGATCTAAAATATCAAACTCTATATTTGAGTATTGGTATTTTAGTCCCACATCGGATAGGAGAAGAGGTGAAGTCTCAACTCCACTCTATAAATAGAGCCCCTTGGCCTCCTTTGAAAGATGCACCAAGAAGAGAGTTAAGGGAGTCTGTAAAGTCCAGGAAGCCCGTTCAAGTCTCAAATATTGACTTACGAGCGTTCCAGAAGTTCTTCGTGAACTTGCTGGTTCCTGGGAGCAGATCGTGTCGGGGCGAATCTTGCTTTGAGCAACGGTGATTTTAATCACCCCAGCAAGAACCTTTTCTCTTCTTCTTTCTTATTTCTTCTTTCTTCTCCTTCATCTGAGTTGTAACTCAGTTCTGTCCGTCTGCAACTGCGATTGCAAGGAAGAACGTGAGATTTATTTTCTGAACTCAGTTCTGTCCGTCAGCAACTGCGATTGCGAGGAAGAACGTGAGATTTTCTTTCTGATTATTGTTGCTTTTGTAATCAGACTTATATTGTAGTGTTCCTCCTGGATCTCGAGAATAATCAGAAGGTGAACGTTTGTTGAACCTCTGATCTGGACATCGAGTCTACCATCTTTGATCAAGCTCCGGACTAACAATCTCAAAGCAAGATCCTTGTAGATGGAGAACTCTCGTGCTTCTCTCATCGATACCAGCTTTAACGAGTTGGAGAAATTCGACGGAGAACATTTTCAAATCTGGAAGAGGAAGGTCACCCTTAATCTTCAACTCGTGGACGTAGACCATGTGTTGATTGAGGATGAACCGACAATTCCAGAAGGAGGAACTGCCGATGCTATTGATGCTGCACTCGTCAAGCAGAGCAAATGGAAGAGAGAAAACAGCATATGTAAACTGCTGATTCTCAATTCTATGGAAGACTCTCTGGCAGAGTCATATTCCAAGAAGGAGAATGCCAAAGAGATCTGGGATTCTTTGGGTAAGCTATTTGAAGATGATGAGAACAGGTCCAAAATCTTCATCGTCAAGAAGTACCATAAGTGGCTCTTCGAAGACGAAATGGCGATGCTACCTCAAGTAAAGGAATTCCTGAAGTTGCGCCAGAAGTTAGATGACGAGAAGATGTCCCTCGTCGACAAGTTTGTCGTTGGAGGGATAGTCTCGAAACTTCCTGCTGGTTGGAGCAACTTCTATGCTAGAATGCATCGGAAGAAGCTGGGCATTAGCTTGGAAGATCTTCTACAAGAGATCCACGTTGAGGACGAAATTCGATCTCAACAGAAGATGGACTCTCTGTCCAAACAACTGGCTAAGGCCAACTTGGTGCAGACAAGAGAGTTCAAGGGGAAGCAGGTGGCTTCTCATCACAAGAAGAAGGACTCCACTAATCTAAAAGTGAACGGTCCTTCGTTCAAGCAACAGAAGTCCAAGTTCCATGTGACTTGCTTCAACTGTGACAAGAATGGCCACTACATGAGTGAATGCCAATCCAAGTCCAAACCAAAATAGCAGGTATAGCTAAACTTGGTTATTTTGATTACTTAACTTGGTTGCTATTGTTGCACAGGTTGAGTTATCTAGCGTGGTAGCTAACTAGTGGTCTGACACTAGTGCATCTGACCACGTGTGCTCTCAAATAAGCTAGCTGTTCACCAAGGACGTGTCATGTTATGACGAAGGTCTCGATGGCGAACATATATCTAGCAGAAGTTCTGAAGATCGAGACAGTGGTTATTAACCACCGACAAGGACACTAGAATGCGTGTTGCACGTACCAGAGATTTTTCGGCGATCTGATCTCAGAAAGTCTGTTATCTGATACAGACTTGAAATATGGACATTCGTACTAGCCAGATGTAATTTTTTGGCGAGGAACATGCTTCGAAAAGATGTTCGGTGCTGAAGGAATGTTCGAACTTTTGCTGATGGCGATGAAGTTACTTCATTGAGTAGACTGAGAGTTGTTCTATGACAGAAGCAGACTCAAGCTGTCCTACCGGGACCTTATCTTCGGAATGTGGGGGTAAGGAGGTGGAGGAGTTTAAGGTCTGTGCAGATACAAGATTATTGGGAAGCTGCTCAGACGATTGAACTAAAGTACTGATCATCTGGAGTTAGTACACTCAGATATCTGTGACTTTTATCAATTCTCCACAGAGGCCGGTTCGAAATGTTTCTCGAAGTGCATGTTCGCATGACTTCTCAAGTAGAAGGATGCAGCATTCGAGTAGTTCAGAGACTTAAGGGCTGAAGCTGAACGTTAAACCGATCTACAACTACTCAGAAGTGATCGAGATGTAGAGTAGAGGTCTCATGAATTTGTATCGTTCTGCAAAGAACATGGAATCATCAATGAGACTACTGCTCCGTATTCTCCTCAATCTAACGGGATAGCGGAGAGGAAGAACAGAACGTTGACAGAAATGATGAACTCAATACTGCTAACTATGGGTCTTCCTAAATGCTAATGGAGAGAAGCTGCATGGACGACCACTTTTATTCTAAATAGAGTGCCGTATGCAACTTCGGACGTAACTCCTCATGAACACTGGTTCAAAGTCAGACCTAACTTGAATGTCATTCGAGTGTGGGGGTCTCTGGCTTATGTGAAGCTCCCAGATCTGAAGATTCAGAAGCTGGGGACTAGGACTACGAAGATGATCTTCTTGGGGTATGCCGAGAAGAGTGATGCTCGGAGATTTCTTGATATTGAGTCAAATCATATCATCGAATCTCATGAAGACAAAAACATTGTTCTTTCGAACATTCCGGAAAATGATGTAGGTGCAAATAAGACTGAAATCTCATATGGGCCAGTAGTCCAAGAAGAAGCTGTTGTTGAGGAAACAACTCTTGTACCAGAACTCGCAGAGCCGTCAGCTAAGCGAGCGAGGAGACCGAAAGATTTTGGAGATGACTTTGTCACCTATCATGTGGAAGCAGATCCGCTTACCTATGATGAGGCGATGAAGACCAGAGATGCTATCTTCTGGAAGGAGGCAGTGAATGACGAGTTTGACTCTATCACCTCCAATAACACATGGGTGTTGGTAGATCTACCTGAAGGAGAAAAGCCCATCGGATGTAAATGGATCTTCAAGAAGAAGATGAAGGCAGATGAAACTATTGACAAGTTCAAGGCCAGGCTGGTAGCCAAGGGATTTTCTCAGAAACAGGGGACAGACTACTTTGACACGTACGCTCCAGTAGCTTGGATGACCACCACCAGGATGTTGATCGCTCTAGCAGCTATACATAAGTTGGTGATACATCAGATGGATGTAAAGACCGCATTCCTGAATGGAGAGCTGATCGAAGAGATTTACATGCAACAGCCAGATGGATTTGTCGTCAAAGGTCTTGAAGACAAAGTCTGCAAGTTGGTAAAATCATTGTATGGTTTGAAGCAAGCTCCCAAGATGTGGCATGAGAAGTTTGACAATGTTATTAGGTCAAACGACTACAGAGTCAGCGAGACGGACAAATGTGTTTACACAAAGTTCACTGATGGAAGAGGAGTCATCGTTTGTCTGTACGTGGACGACATGCTAATCCTAGGTACGGATATAGGCTGTGTCACATAGAGAAAGATGTTCCTCTCAACCAAGTTCAGTATGAAGGACTTGGGGGATGCATATGTCATCTTGGAACTCAAGATCATCCGGACAGACACTGGACTAGCGCTGTCACAGTCTCATTATGTTGAGAAGATGATCATTCGTTACGGGTATCAAGATCTTCCAGGGATCGATACGCCGTACAAGTATGATCTGAAACTGAAGCCTAATTCAAGGAAAAGCGTCAGGCAGCTGGAGTATGCAAGCGTAATTGGAAGTTTGATGTATGCTACTACTGCCACAAGGCCTGACATAGCTTTTGCTGTGAGAATGCTGAGTCGTTGCACGAGAAACCCAGGCATTGAGCACTGGAAAGCTGTGAAACGGGTTATGAGATATCTCAAAAAGACTCAGACATATGCACTGTACTACAACGGGTATCCGACTGTAGTAGAAGGCTTCAGTGATGCTAGCTGGTGTTCAGAGATAGAAAGCGAGAGATCCACAGGTGGATGTCTTTTCCTTGGGTGGAGCTGCTATATCGTTGAAGTCGAAGAAGCAGACTATACTCTCTCGTTCCTCCATAGAATCTGAATTCTATGCACTTGAAGCTGCAGCAGATGAAGCAGAATGGCTTCGAAAGCTCATGTATGATCTTCCAGTGGTTGGGGCTTAGATACCGGCAATACCGATATACTGTGACAACCAGGCGACTGCGGCGGTGGCATCAAATGACCTCTTCAACGGGAAGAAGAGGACTGTGCGGTTGAAGCACAGGGCAGTACACGATCTTATCAAAAGAGGTGTAATTACAGTGATTGATATTCGGAGTCAGAAGAACCTGGCAGATCCGTTCACAAAGGGCCTCAAGCGCCAGTTGGTCGATGACACAGCTTGTAAAATAGGCTTGAAGGCATTCTGATAGTGTGTCTTTGTAATCCTACCATAAAGTTTTATGCTATTAGTTCAAAAAGAAATCTACTAGGCATCTAACTTTTGGTTCAAAGGAGGATCACTGACTGGGAAACTATCAGGTAATAGTGGGTACTTGTTCTCTGGAACATGGAAGGGATACGGACCCATAACCACTGTTGTCTACTATGTATTTTTCTGCAGAAAAAACAGATCCTGTGGAAGGTTGGCTTAAACGCCTTAATGAGTTCTCAGGCAGAGTGAATGCCTGGTGTGCTTTACAGGAAGCACGGTAGAACAGCACTACAAGGAGTGAAACTCCATGCTACAGTGGGATAACTCCACCATGTTTCCAGGTAGGGGTAATGCCTCGGCTTTGCAAGCCAAGTCATAGCGGCGTAGCACCGCAAATAGGCAGGTAGCCTAATGCTGTATGACGTAATTAAAGAGTTGTAGACAGCACTACAAAGGAGAGGATGGCCCCATGTTACAGTGGCACGACACCACGATGAGGTACCCAGGTTGGGGTAAAGCCTCGGCATTGCAAGCCATGTCGTTGCGGCGTAACACCGCAAGGAAGCCTTAGGCTTCATGCTGGGTAGTTTGGCACTACAAAGAGGCTTGTGACCTCATGCTATAATAGTATGACACTACGATGAGGTTCCCAGGTAGGGGTAATGCCTCGGCTTCAGGCCATGTCATAGCGGCGTAGCACCGCAAGGAAGCACAAGGCTTCATGCCATATCTCTTTAATAAAGAACTCACCTATAGTGTATGGAAAGAGATATCAGGTCGTCTCTTGAGGGTAAACTTGTAGACGCCCAAAATTATACACTGAAACCAGGCTGGCACAAGGCCTTCAATGTGCAACCAGAAGCACAGTTGATGTCATTATGTGAGTAGGAAGAATTGCAGTTATGGTGCAGAATTCAAGGCTTAGTCCATTCTTGTATCATTCTGTTATTTAACCTATGCGGGAAGATTCAAGTCGTAGCGACATCTCTCCTAATGCATGATGGGCAGTCACTGTGGGGAACGCTCAACCCATATATTGAGATATGTGGGGGATTGTTGGTATTTTTTGCCTTTGGACTAGAAAAGATAGTCCCACATCGGCTACACCAAATGGTATCTAAATATAATGCATTGCTTGTGTTGAGGTGTGCACATGAGGTGTAGTGGGGCACAAGTTTATGCCATGTGGGAGTATTTTCCTAGAAGAAAAAAGGATTAAATCCAACAAGGATGCAAGTTGATTTTTGTTGTGCGGACTCGGACTCGGACACGGACTCCAGGATGTCTCGTGCAAGCACGGAAGTGTTCGGGGGGTAGGCGTGGACTGGCACACTTCTATGCTGATTGTGGGATGATCTAAAATATCAAACTCTATTTTTGAGTATTGGTATTTTAGTCCCACATCGGATAGGAGAAGAGGTGAAGTCTCAACTCCACTCTATAAATAGAGCCCCTTGGCCTCCTTTGAAAGATGCACCAAGAAGAGAGTTAAGGGAGTCTGTAAAGTCTAGGAAGCCCGTTCAAGTCTCAAATATTGACTTACGAGCGTTCCAGAAGTTCTTCGTGAACTTGCTGGTTCCTGGAAGCAGATCGTGTTGGGGCGAATCTTGCTTTGAGCAACGGTGATTTTAATCACCCCAGCAAGAACCTTTCCTCTTCTTCTTTCTAATTTCTTCTTTCTTCTTTCTTCTCCTTCATCTGAGTTGTAACTCAGTTCTGTCCGTCTGCAACTGCGATTGCAAGGAAGAACGTGAGATTTATTTTCTGAACTCAGTTCTGTCCGTCAGCAATTGCGATTGCGAGGAAGAACGTGAGATTTTCTTTCTGATTATTGTTGTTTTTGTAATCAGACTTATATTGTAGTGTTCCTCCTAGATCTCGAGAATAATCAGAAGGTGAACGTTTGTTGAACCTCTGATCTCGACATCGAGTCTACCATCTTTGATCAAGCCCCGGGACTAACAATTTATATATAACTTGTCACTTTTTTTTACTCGAACTAATTTGGTTCAATTTTTTGGCTTTTGGGGGTCCGCTGTTAGACACACGAAAACACCTTCTAACACGAAAACGAAAATTTTCGGTCTTGACATATTTATAAACTTCTTTATATGAATCTTGGGTATTGGTATCATCTGGACTCATTTGTGATAGTTGTATATGCATTTGAGCTCATCTCAGTCTTTTTTCATATTTTCGGACTGTTTTTCTATCAATACGTTCGTGTATGACACATCGACTTCATATATTCTTCAGATAAGTACCCTACAAGGCTACATAGAGAGGTACCTTTATATTGTGGATGATATGTCTGTTACATGTTACACATAGATTCTAGGTTTCGTGTTGTGATCCGCTTATGGATCGTTAGTTCGTTTTCTATAGTGATTATGCATAGCTAGATATAGTCGGGAGGGAGAATACCTAATAGGCATATAGTTCACCTCATTATCGAACGAATCATGATTGTAAGTCGTTGCACATATGCGTTCCGACGCGTCTTATGTCCAAAAATCTTGACTGCTAATCGTCATATACTGGCATATCTTATCACCTGCCATAGACCTTACATGCCAAAATGGGTATTCTAAATTGTACGTATCACACATATATACAAATCACTTGTTATTGAGTTCAGTTGTTCTTGTTATAGTCTTATCATGCTTCTAGTCATTACATGCTATTTTTCAGTACATGTCTTTATGATTTTATTGATATATTCATCATATTGTTTAGTGTATCTCTGTTGTGCTCAGTATTTTACTTAATTCCGACTGGATAACGTTGACATTTATACGATGATGACATTATCCTACCTATTATGGTCCCCGGGAGGAAATATTGGACGATTTGACCGATGGTATCATGGTGTGCGGTCGTAGGCACAAAAAATAGAACATTTTCTCTTAAAATTATTTGTAGTAGTGAAAGTAAGGATCGATCCCACGGAGAGCAATTAGTGTACTTTTATGCAATGTGAACAAGGATGGGGGGAGAGATTTGAATTTAATAAAAGCAAATTTAAGAAGAGCTAAAAAATAATAAAAGTGAAATCAATCAAAGGAACACATATTGGACTCAGTTAACATTCACCATTGGAATATTAAAATTGATCATCGATGCATGCATAAATTAACTCATACTGTGAATATTCACCGTCAGAAGTATCTTCCTATCTCTCTTAGGCTTAGTTAATTAAAAACAAGTGATCTAATTAACTTTAACTACTAAATAATCCAAGACAAGCAACGAAGATTTAATCTAGCAATTTTTAAAAAAACCATGAGATCGATGAAGCAAAACAAAACAAGTACAAGCGGTTGCATTTAGTTTTGTCAAAAGTTTTACTCCTAAGATCTAATAAAACAAAGCAGTTTATTAAATCTTGGTTGCTTCATAAATTAGAAAAATCAAACAATTACCGATTTGATATATAATTAAGCAGTAGATCGAAATGAATAATAAGCTAGTAGGCCTCCTAATAATTAAACAAAATAATCATAAAGATGTGCATAGAAAAACATTCATTACTCAAAATATAAATCAAACAAATAAATATAATTTAGACCTTACAAGTTTTTTGATTCCAAGGCTTCCGTATCCTTCGACCAACAAGACTTCTCATGATTTCTATCCCTTTTATACACCATAAATTAGTTGTTTCAATCCCGCAATATCTTTCCACATATCCTCTAAATTTGACAACTTCTCAAACAAAAAAAACTAAGACGTAGAACAAGTAAAAAAATAGTTATTTTGGTTTCTATTTTTGTTCACAGCATCTTTGACTCAACTTCAAGCCTGATTTCGTTCATGATACAGCCTGAATCTCGAAAATCTCAAAATATGAAAGTTATAGGCAGTTGTCTTAGCTTTCCAACTCTTTTTGAATTACCTCAATTTCTTTTCAGATGAAAAAGTTACACGCATTTTGGTCACTACCAAAATAAGTCATATTAGCGACGTATTTAGCGACTCCAAGATAAAACGTCGCTAATATTTGGGGGTTTAGCGACGTTTATCTAAGACGTCGCTGTTTGTCGCTAACAGCGACTAATAGCGACGTCTAGCGGCTACAATTTGTTAAATGGGAATCTGCGTCGCAAGTTCGTCGGTACACGTCGTTGATATAGCGACGTGTAGCGACGCATTTTAAGCAGCGTCGCCGTTTATTAAATATCAGCGACGTTTAGCGACGGCCGAGAAGGACGTCGCAAAATGTTTCATATAGGCGGCGAGGGTTTCCTTTTCGATCATTCACAAATTCTTCCCCCCAATTTTTCGCGCGCTCCTCCTCCGCGACGATCCTCCGGTAATTTCCCTCCTCCAGCCTCCTCCTCCGCGGCGCTCCTCCGACGATCTCCCTTCTCCTTCTCCTCGTCCTCCTTCCTCAGGTAGATCCTCCTCAGGTAACTCTTCCTGTCCCCGCTTCCCAGTTTCTTGTTGAAGAAGCTGGGCACGCTGAGCAGCCCGTTATGCCTTGATGAGGACGATTCGGAAGACAATACTGATCAAGCATCTTCCTTCTCCTCTCCTCCACCATGGCTCTGGACCCATCTGCTCCTCCCTACTTCCCTTCTTCTTATTTGACTCTCTCAGCCACATATGATATCTACCTCAAGTGTAGAGTCGGAAGAGAAGAAGCGGGCAAGAAGCGGGCAGGAAGAGGAGGGGGAAGCAGCACAGCCGACGGCATGACCCGGGGAAAGTACAGATGTTTTCTTCAAATCCGTAGGAGAACTATAAGGATATATCTTTTCACAACATGTCACCTTGTCAAAGACCCTTAATGTGAATATCATGTTACCGCGGTGTCGGAAGACTAGCATGTCATAAATTTTTAAGCCGTGTGTTTTGACATAATCCTCCAAACTCTTTCCTCCTATGTAGTAATCTTGCATTACTACATAGTAGGAAAGAGTTTGGAGGATTAATGCAAAACACACGGCTTAGAAAATTATGACATGTTAGTCTTTCAACACCGCGGTAACATAATATTCACATTAAGGGTCTTTGACAAGGTGATATGTTGTGAAAAGATATATCCTTATAGTTCTCCTACGGATGTTGAAGAAAACCTCTGTACTTCATTCGGGTCATGCCGTCGGCTGTGCTGCTTCTCCCTCCTCTTCCTGCCCACTTCTTCTCCCCCGACTCTACACTTGAGGTGGATATCATATGTGGCTGAGAGAGTCAAATAAGAAGAAGGGAAGTAGGGAGGAGCAGATAGGTCCAGAGCCATGATGGAGGAGAGGAGAAGGAAGATGCTTGATCAGAACTTGAGGTGAAAAGTTGTGACGTTGATAGCGTGAGAGAGGGAGGGAAGTGGCTGCATGCCTTTGGCTCACTCGAGCGGTATTTGTCCTCCGACCCTCATCCCTCGACAATAATGATACGATAATCTATCACTATATCTTATATAGTAGTAGATGATGTCTTAGTATTACATTATGTGAGTTCATCTTGATTCTGTTACATTGTTCAGATACTTGAAACGATAAGAACATGTACTACACCATATGTACAGAACATAGATGATTCACATTAATGTATGTTAGAATAAATTTTGGGTTGTGTTCTGAGCCATTCTTTCCATACTTGGCAATTAAGTTGTGGACCATTATGTTTGACATTGTTGTTACAAATTTTCATATATCTGTGTTGATTGATGAGATTGTGTTTCAAACGTGTTCGTGATTGTGTGTATCTGTGTTGTTTGATACTGTGTTCGTGATACACACCGTCGTTGTTGTAACAAATGGTGTAGGGGATGCTGCAAATGCTGCAAATGCTGTAATTTTTTTATTTTTTTTTCAAGATTAGCGACGTTCAGCGACTCTCAGCGACGTCCAGCGACGACGGTAACGTCGCTAAGTAAGTATCACAGCATCGCTAACTGTGATGAATACCGTCGTTGATCGTCACTAAACGTCGCTACGTAAGATGTCGCTAAACGTCGCTATATGTCGGTACTATAGCGACGTACCAAAGTCGCAGAACGTCGCCATTTGGCTCTCAAGCCAGGTCAGCATCGATGCATGTCAAGTCGCTCAACGTCGCTAGGTTACGTCGGTAAATGATGACGTTTTACATCGCTGGTCGTCGCTGAATTAGCTACGTGTCAGCGTCGCTAAATGTCGTCGCAATAGCGACGTATTGCGACGTTTTGTGGTTTAGCGACTAGGTTAATCACGACTACGTGCAAACGTCGCTAATCGATATTAACGCCGTTTTTTTTCCCTATTTAGTGACGTCCTGAGGCGTCGCTGATTTGACAGATTTTAGTAGTGGGTAAAAGGTGTCAAAATTGTCCAAAAATTGTAATTTATCTCCATTTTGCACATAGTGTCTCCAACTGCATCTAAATCAAAATAGAAGAATAGTGAGTACCTTTACTCAAGAAATGAGCATAAAATGGTAAACATTAAGGGATAAAAATATAACATTTTATGTTCTTATCAAATATCCCCACACTTAACTTTTGTTCGTCCTCCGACAAAACTCTAATTTATTTATTTTTTCCAAAACAAAAATCAAGGTTGTAATGCTATAAATAAAGAATAAACAAGCTCTTCAAAACTCATAACATACCATGAAAATATATTCTTAAACAACTTCTAATTACTTAGTAGGTATTTTTACTTACATAGAGTTAACTAAATTGGTAGACACTCACAGAAATAAACACTCAACTCTCATCTGTTTGAAGGGTATGTGTTTCGCTCAAATTCATTCCAAAAGAAAAGATCTACCATAAGCAGCTTGCATATTTTCTCATTCTCCACCACTTGGATCACATGCATAACACAAATCATACGGACTTTTCATGGGTTGTAATGGGACTTAGGATCAATGTAGGATATATTTGGGAGTGTAGTTCAAAAATCATCAAAAGTAATGGAACAAAAATGATTTAACTAAAGTGCATAATGTATAAAACATGTAAAAATAATCACCCCATTCAGCAGCTTCTTCAATTTGACTTCAAAGCATTCAACATACCCCTTTACTGGAATTTTAGGAAGAATTGTGAATATGGTTATCAAAGTAATTTTCTCTATCACTTTTTTTTTGTTAACTACTTCTTTCTTTCTTTCTTTTTTATAATTTTTTTCAATTTTTATTTTTCATTTTCATTTTTATTTTCTTTTCCTCTTTTTTTTTATTTTTTTGAATCAAGATGGAACTCAAGAATTTGACAATAAAAATATGTAGCCAAACTATAAATTCAGATACCTCCACACTTATTCCTTATACACCTATACATATCACAATGCTCTACTAGCTTTACGGCTTGGGTAAAGATTTTTTTTTCGCAGGTTAAAGCTTGTAATGTGGGTTCAAAAAAATTAAAGAAATAAGGCTCAAAGAGGTTCAACCAAAAAAATAATTTCATGGTAGGCTATTTGGCTTAAGTAGCATATAACAAAGAGAGCCTTAACCATGTTCATGTATACATGTGTCGATGTGACCTCAAAGAGAACCAAAGCAAGTTCTAGAGAAACAAATCCATGGAAGAATATCTGTCATAAAAAATAATGAGACTGATGTGTCAGTCTAAAGGCTCAAAATCTCACCGGCTTTTGTCTACCAAATTTAGTCACTACCATCATTAAGAAAAATAGCTAGACTAATTAATTTTAAGTTAAAAAGAGTACTTATTCAATCATGTTATGAATTTTTTAAACTTAGTTGAATCTTGTTCATGACATACACAACCAAAAATTATTGAAAAGCACAAAACCAGTATTTTTTAATTTTTTTATATTTATTTATTTTGAAAAACCAGGCATTTTCCAAAAAAAAATTAAAACAAAACCTAAATCTCCTTCCATATAATTAAAACAGATATTGTCCCCAACGTAAGGCTAAATGCAAAAAAAAGATAAAAACAAAAATAACAAAAATGCAAGAATAAGAACATACTCCCCTTGGGTTGCCTCCCAAGTAGCACCTTTGTTTAATACGTCGTTGGCCCGACTCTATGCACACGTGACGTAACTATGCAAGGATTTCTCATCTTGGCTAGAAGCCTACAAAACAGATGGTAAATACCGCTTGTCAAAAATTGATAATAAAATATAAGAAAGATTACCTGACTCTTGTCTTTTTATAAAATTATTGAACCCTGCAACAGTTTCATGTAAATTATTTGTCACATCCCAGTACTGAAATACGGAGACGGATTAGGCCAGCTACCCCACGTGAGGTACGAAGACGTCACACGACGATTGTGACTGTCAAGAGACTAGGGGGTGCATACTACAATCAAGTCTCCTATGGTCTCACAGAGCATCTATGTCTCAATCAATCAAAATAAGAAGCAGTAAATAATGATCATATATGACAAAACAGTAAGGTATTTCCGACGGTTCATCAAAATAATTCATAAGCCTAGCTATACAAAATGATAAGCTAGTACCAAGAGTCAATAGTACATAACTATAGTGAGCTGCAGTCTGACAGCTAAATATCCAGAACATCCGGCTAACAGGTGCCGTTGGATAAATGCCAAGTACAAAATGAAAGATATCAGAGCGATGAAGAAGAAATCCACTTATGGTCCCTAGCGCCCATACTCCTGGTGTGCACCATTGACGTTAGGGAGGAAAGTCGGATCATTTGGCTCTGCTACGTGATCTGGGCAAATAAAACCAGCGGGGTCAGTCCCGAATAGCAAGTACCACAAGGGAGCACAAAAGAGTGAGATAAAACCCAAGCATAGTAATAAATAATAATAAAAATATTTCGGTCGTAACCTCGGTCCATAGCCTGTCGTAGCACGATAGTCCAACCCAACAACCAAACAAGGACATGGGTTGGACCACACACCATGACAGTCTATGTCCCTCGGCTACTATCGGAAGGTATAAGCACTACTAAAATAAGGCAAATTAGCGACGTCATTATACGTCGCTAATAATGGAAACTATGTCGCTAATCTTAATTAGCGACGAATTTAGCGACGGAAAATGAACGTCGCTTTTAAGCTAGTCGCAGATGGCACATTCGTCGCCCTACGTCGCTATTTGCGACGTCAATGTCGTGTCGCTGGGTCGTCGCAAAGTTAGCGACGTAGAGCGACAAAAATGTTACGTCGCAAACTTAGCGACGTCGGGCGACAACTTAGCGACGTTTTGTTCTATTTACGTGATGACGTGGCAAGCCTGCCACGTCAGCAATGTGGCGACGTACAGCGATGTAACGCCGCTAATCCGCGACGTATAGCGACGTCCACTTTCCGTCGCTATCCGTCGCTATACGTCGCAGAATAATAAAAAAATATTTAAAAAAATAAAATATGTATTTTTGTTATGCTGTGTGTTTGTGTTTACAGTGTGTGTGAAGTGCAGTGTTCGAACCATCGACAGTTTCGCTTACTGTTCTATGTTTTATCTTGGATAAAAAGAGCAACAGTTCAGGGTGCACTTCTCAGAGCTTCCCCTTCACGTCCTTCACCTTCTCGGGATCCTGTACGACGTCCCGAGAGAGTGAAGGATGTGAGAATGAAGCTTTCAGAAGTACACCCTGAACAGTTGCTCTTTCTGTCCAAGATAAAACATACAACAGTAATCGAAACTATCGATAGTTCCGAACACTGCATTTCACATACACTGTAAACACAGACACACATCATCACAAAAATACATATTCTATTTTTTTAAAATTTAGGCAGCACCTCCTTTGTATATCAGATCATCACTTATAACCCAGCGTAGGAATATTTGTCATCCCCGTCGCAGATATCACAAAGTAAATATCACAAAGTAAATATCACAATGAAAATACCAACAAAGTAAATATCACAAAGTAAATATCCAACAAACTACACTTCACAGACACACATCATCACAAACATCCAATAGAGTCAAATAAAAATGGAAGATGATAAAAAGTCTCCCACCAAGTGTATAAACAAAAGTGTACCAATAAACAATTTGCCCATAGGGCCGATACATACAACTCATAAAAAAATCAATAAAATTACTGAGGACCCCTGCCGCGCATCTGGGATAGCATGTACTCATACTGCTCCTGTGTGAGCTGTACCGTAGGGACAGTAGGAGGCAGTGCAACGTCTGGAGTCGGCGCCGTCGATGGACCGGAAGGACGTATCTGCTCCAGCTCTCGCAGTTGGTCACCATGCGCAGCAAGGGTACTCTCCATCCTCTGAGTACTCTCCTCAAGAGAAGTATGTAGCTGGGTGAGTGAGGCAGCCACGGTCCTCTGCGATCCCTCCAGCTCGACCTGTCTACGCTCTGTGCGCTGCGTAGACTCGGTGAGCGTATGCAAGCTGGCAGCTGTAGCCTGCTGCAGACTCATCAACTCCTGTATACTACGTTCGGCCGCATCAATTCGTCCGGTGATCATCGGATCGTTGGATCGTCGCTCTGTCCCAGCTGCCTCAGAAATCTACTGCTGTAACTCGCGACGCAGCTCATGGAGCTGTCTGCACACATCCTGCGCTCGTGATAACGCTTACGAAGCTGGAGACTGTGCACTGACAGAGGGGGCCCGGGATGACTCTAAAGCCAAATAGGTGCCGTAAGATCCCGTACCGTAGTACGTACCCTTCTGAAGACCGCCAATGACGGTCATCCAGAGCTCGTCCGATGATAGAGCTGTAGGCGGCTGGGAGGAAGTACCAGCCCCTCCCTCTGCTGGCGCACTAGCAACAGCAGTCGCCTCCTCATGTAGCCGAACAAACTCGGCCTAGAATAATATTTGCTAACGTATAAGTGTTTGCTAGAGTCTATATTGATATCTATTTTCCTGTTTTCTAAATTATAGTAAATTAATATAAAGAATAGAACGTACATATGCCTGCGTCGCCCTCTCGTCAATGAACTCCCCAGCCCTCCAATGGGTGACCAGGAAGACGGTCACCATGTTGGGGTCCTCACCCTTTTTTACCTGTTAAAATATATTATCTATTATTAGTATTAAACATTCTATCCAACTATATATAAAATAATGTCCGTCATAGAAAATGTACCAGACGACGAAAATGCTCCATCATCGGAATGGAGCCACCACACCACTTACCGGCGCTCGACCACGCCACCTTGGCCTTGTCAGACCGCTCATGGTACCTGGGCTCGCCGAATCTAGCCTTCATCGCAGTCCATTGCTCTGGCGTGATCCAACCATGGATTGGCTTTTCGGAGCGATCACGAGACTTCTGGTCGTGGATCGCATCACGGATGAGCTTGCCTGCGACGGCAGAAAATTGGCCCTCGATCTTCGCCGCCCGGTGTGGTGGATAGAAATAGGTCCTCTACAAGAAGTAAAATAGAAAAGATGTATAATATACACAAATAATTATTAAAATTTAAAAATAAACAAATTTTTTACCTTGAAGTGGGCGAACCAAAAGGCCTTCCTATCTGCGGGAGCATCTGAGTAGTTAATCCAAGGCCCACCATAGTTCTGCCTCAGAAATACCCCCAGCTGTCTCTGTACTGCAGGAGGCCGATATCTATACAATAATAATTTTCATGAATATATATGTACATATAATCATTTGAGAAATATATATTAACCAATTAACTTACTTTGTAGGCCCGTCCGTCCAAATCTCCATACGCGTCTCGTCCGGGGGAGAGCATGGAGGGTCGCTCTCACCTCCTGTCTGGGCAGGATCAGTCTCATCGCCGTCCTCCATATGCTCGGCGTCGGCTCCCTCCATGGTGCCGTCGGGAGGAGGAATGCTGGACGCGGGATCAGGGATGCTGGACGCGGGATCAGGAATACTGGATGAGGGACCAGGAACGCTGGACGACGAGGGAGGAGTCGCCAACCTGCTGGAACTGCCCTGTCCCGATAATGGACCAGGAACAGAACGGTACAATAGCGTACTCAGAGATGAGGATGAGGGTACGGAATCTCCATCCCCAGCCCGAGGCATACGGGACTTTCTAATATAAAATCCTTCGCGTCGTCCAGATGGTCTAGTCATACCTGATAATAACATATGACAATAAAACAAAAATATATATTTATATGATAGACATCACAGATTTTTAAAAAATATCATAGTCGCAGATAAAAGTGTCACTAAAGTGTCACTAAAGTGTCAAATATGATGATAAAACAAACGTACAGAATTAATCCTCTTCTGAAAATTCATCTAGTTCGTTTAGCTCATCATCATCATCATCATCTTCTTCTTCTTCTTCTTCTTCCTCCTCTACATCTTCACTTTCATCTGCATCTTCCTCTTCAGATAATTCTACTTCTTCTACACAATTAGATGTGTAATGAGGAACTTCCGTCGTGTCCACTTCTATAATATTTGTTACAAGAGGTAGTTCATCCTCTTGATAAGCTATATCGTCAACCTCAAAGGTATTTCTAGCTTTGGTCTTGCATACTACCCACCAGTCTGACCTTGTTGTTCTCCGTTTAGGATAACTTGTAAAGTACACGAGCTGAGCCTGACTTGATAGGACAAATGGTTCATAGGCTTGATATCGACACCGATAGTTTATATCCACAAGACCGTGCTTGTCTACTTTCCAACCTTGACCTTCAATCGGATCGAACCAATCACACCTGAATAACACAATCTTAGCAGGCTCTATTCCATAACTATATGTCAGCTCCACGATCTCCCGTAGCACGCCATAGAAATCGTTGTCCGTATCAACATCTTTGTAGTTCGAAGATCTGATACACAAACAGCTGTTTTTTGTGGAGTCGAGATCCACAAAGTTGTCTCTGATCGGACAAGTTGTTGACTTGAACCTAAACCCATTAACACAGTAGCTTGGCCATATTTTTGCAGCATAAATTGGTCCTTTGGCTAGTGTTCTAATAGACTCATTCTCAAGTCTTGCGTATGGATGATCGACCTAAATACCACGAAAAAAGAAATTAAGCTTATTCTCAATCAAGTGCATATACAGAAAGGTAATTACAGAGTTCTCAAGTCTTACATATGCACTCAACCATGATGGAAAATAATGCCTCATTTCTTGTTCTAGTTCTTTTTCTGTTATGTGTGGCCTACCTGACCTCACATCATTATTTAATATGCTGAAAACAACATCGTTCAATTAATGTAATAGTATAATAATCAACACTATTAAAATAATGTTCACGTATTAATTACTTATCCCTTCAGTTTCTCTACTTCCTCCTCATCGCAGTTGAGTAATACATACACCTGAGCAGCCTTTAGCTCATCATCGTTTAGACATTTCTTCTTCATTTTACCCGATGGCTTTCCTGCAGCATTGAATACCTTCAGTATTGTGTCATTACATTCATGATCTCCGTCGTCGTTTCTGGAAGCTCTCGTTCTATTAGTTGCAACATGAGGCTTGAAATACATCGAACAAAAGTTTGTAATCTCCTCGAGAACATAGGCTTCACAAATAGAACCCTCGACCCGTGCCTTATTTTTTACCTTTCTTTTTAGGTGATTCAAATGTCGCTCGAACGGGTACATCCATCGATATTCGACGGGTCCACCAACACGTGCCTCATAGGATAGATGAATCGGCAAATGCTCCATCACTACCAAAATACAGTAAATTAGCGACGGAACATTAGCGACGGATATTGTCCGTCAGCGATAGCGACGGCTTTGTGGCAACTAGCCGACGGAGTACCGACGACAAGCCGTTATATTTTTTATTTTATTTTTAGGAAGAGAAAAGGTCGCTCATCCGTCGCTAGAGCGTCGGAGATATAGCGACGGATATTTATCCGTCGCTATGCAGTCGATTATTTGGCAGGAATTATGGGGAAAATTGGCGGGTCAGTTCTTCAACTACGTAGCGACGGATA
Organism: Iris pallida; assembly: GCA_029216955.1. Classification (NCBI taxonomy): domain Eukaryota; kingdom Viridiplantae; phylum Streptophyta; class Magnoliopsida; order Asparagales; family Iridaceae; genus Iris; species Iris pallida. Next base: position 14,329,855 of record JANAVB010005600.1, read on the forward strand.
TTCCATCGGTAAGCATCAAAAAGAGCGACTAACGATCGACGGATAAAAATCCGTCGCTAGTCCGTCGCTAAATATACGTTCCAGACTTAAATTGAAACGACGGGGGAAACTTTTCATATTCCCCCCAAATTTACTCTCTCTCCTCTCTCTCTCTTCCGCGGCTTCGGTAATCGACGTCGGCGTCCTCTCCTCTCTCTCTCGAAGGTAATCCCCTCTCTCTCTCTCTCTCGATCTCTCTCGCGGTGTCGTAGGGGCAGCGGGGGCGGTGGGCTTGGGGCGGGGGCGTCGGGGGCTGGGCGGCGGGGGGTGGCGGTGGGCGGGGGATTGTGGGTGGCGGGGCTATGGGGGGCGACGGGCTTGGGGCGGGGGCGTCGGGGGCTGGGCGGCGGGCTTGGGGCGGGGGCGTTGGGGGCTGGGCGACGGGCTTTGGTCCGGGGCTGGGCGGCGGGCTTGGGACGAGAGCGTCGGGGGCTGGGCGGCGGGCTTGGGGCGGCGGGGGGCTTTGCTTCTCAAATTCATCTGAGTTTATATATTGGCTAAATAATGTATTATCCATATTGGGTGTTATCCATTTGTTTGGTGGTGTTTGGATTAGTAAATATGAATATGGAGTTTGGGTTCATGGTGTATATGTTCACTGTGTCAAGGACAGTGCGAGTTCTTCATCTGCCTTCTTTGTTAAGAATATCCTTGGGACATTCGCTTCACCAAAGTCACTGAATAAGTGAAGTTTTTCCTGAAAAACCGACCCTTAGAGTGTATCAGTTGTGTGCTTCTATATAGATGTATATATTTATACATCTAACTGTGATATAAATATGTGTATGTGTGCTTTAGAGAGTGAGGAATGAAGACAGGCCTACCATGCTTATTAGCATGCAGGACGTCTTGGGGTGTAATGTGTGAGTGTAGACATGGTAGGAAATATAGGTAATGTTAGTGTAACTAGACTAAGGTAGTGCTTGCTAGATAGTAAGGACACTCTAGTATCCTAACCAAGTTAATTTTAGCCTAGATATTTAGGATATAGCTCCCATATCCTAGAAGTGGACTCTTGCAATTTAGAAATAGATAGATTGACTTAGTTTGATTAATTGACCTATAATGACTCTAAAACTTGATTTACTGCTGCAAGCATACAACACCACAAAAATATTTACTGACTCGTCAAGTTGAACCGTGTATAACATGCTCGACGCTTAAGAGGAATCATTTTGACTTAGTGGACTATCGAAGAATCGGTATCGGTATCGGTATCGAACTATCGGACTATCGGTATCGGTATCGAACTATCGGTATCGCTAGCGGATTATCAGACTATCGGACTATCGGTATCGGTATCGAACTATCGGTATCGCACTATCGGTATCGGTATCGCACTATCGGTATCGGACTATCAGTATCGGTATCGCACTATCGGTATCGGCATCGAACTATCCATATCGGTATCGAACTATTAGTAACAACCGTACTTAGATTTTTCTCTTCTCGAGCTAGAATACCAGCGGATCTACCAGTTACATGATTATATACTAATTCTGTTTAGCTTGTCTTACTATACAGATTTTCACATCCAATCTGTGATGGATCGTTATTTCGTTGATCATACATGGATGTACAAACGATAACACGAGAGCAGAATAGGTGTGAGTGACGATTTTCAGGCAGGCGTGGAAGTATTTTTTTTAAGTATGCCATGAGCAAAGCTCAGTTTATGGACGGTAACAAAATCAAGTGTCCATGTCGTAATTGTCGTAATAGACGTTACGAAGAAGTGGTGAGTGTAAGAGATCATTTGACCTGTAAAGGTTTCGTACGTGATTATGGCCTGTGGTTATCACAAGGTGAACTATATACGGAAAGACAGGTTACGAATGCTGCTACTTATGCTTTTGATGATAATGCTGCAGCATATTTTGTCGTTGATGACGACGAATGCTCTGTTGATTATGGAGACGTACAGAATCTTGTACGAGATATGGTGTACGATGCGACATGGCCTAATTTTGATCCGGAGGATCCTAATCCCGAGGCGAAGGAGTTCTATGATATGTTTCAGGATGCTGAAACTTCTTTATATCCTGGTTGTGAGCCACATTTCGTACTGTCAGTGATGATGCGGTTGTTGAACATAAAGTCCTATTTTAACTTGCCACAAACTTGCTATGATCGGATTACACAACTAATGAAGGAGGTATTACCGAAGGAATCAAAAGAGCTTCCAAAAAACTTCTATAAGTCGAAGATGATGGTCCGACAACTGGGACTGGGGTACGACAAGATAGATTGTTGTCACAACGGATGCATGTTGTACTATAAGGAGAACGAGGATATAGAAAGTTGCAGCTTCTGTAATGCGGATCGTTACAAGCCAGTCAGGGAAAAAGGAAAGTCAACTAGAAAACGACGTTCTTACAAGTATATGCATTACTTGTCGATCATGAAGCGCTTGCAAAGGATGTATATGTCTCAGAATACAGCAGAACACATGATGTGGCACAACGAAGAACACACAAAGGACGATGGAGAATTATCACATCCTTCGGATGAAGAGGCGTGGAAATATTTCAATTTTTGCCATCCAAATTTTGCTGCAGAGCCTAGAAATGTACGCATAGGGCTATGTTCTGATGGCTTCGCCCCTTTCGGGCAGTCGGGATCTCAATACTCCTGCTGGCCGGTCATTCTGACCCCTTACAATCTGCCACCATGGATGTGTATGAAGACTCCTTATATGTTCTTGACAGCTATCATACCGGGTCCCAAAAATCCGACGAAGAATATCGATATATATTTACAGTCGTTGGTGGATGAGCTGAAACAGCTGTGGGAGATCGGCATCACGACCTATGATATTTCCAGGAAACAGAACTTTCAGATGAGAGCTTCACTGATGTGGACAATTAATGATTTTCCCGCTTACGGTATACTGTTAGGATGGAGTACTCATGGCACCATGTCTTATCCGATATGCATGTAAAATAGTAAGGCGTTCTGCCTTAAGCATGGAGGAAAAACTTCTTTCTTTGATTGTCATCGTCAATTTCTGCCCGTGAGTCATCCTTGGAGAAAGAACAAGGACGCGTTTAGAGCTGAAAAACAATAATTTTCTCATCCGCCTGCCAGATTGTTGAAATACGATATTTGGGAAGATATAAAGGACTTGCCCACTGTAATGGAAGATCCATCGAATAATCGTATCGATGGGTTCGGACAAACCCATAACTGGACCAAACGGAGTATCTTCTGGGACTTGCCTTATTGGAAAGATAATCTTATAAGGCAATCTTGATGTTATGCATATCGAAAAAAATGTGTTCGATAATGTCTTCAATACCGTCATGGATATTAAAGGAAAGACGAAAGACAATCCAAAAGCAAGACAAGACATTGTCGAGATATGCAAGCGTCCTTATCTGAACTTAATACAAAGGGGAGCTGGTGGACAAATAACTAAGCCGATAGCACAATACACATTGAGCAAGGAAGATAGATTAATAATCTGCAAGTGGATATCTACTTTAAGATTTTCCGACGGCTATGTGTTGAATTTGTCTAGATGTGTTGATCTCAATGAACGCAAGCTAACGGAAATGAAGAGTCATGACTGCCACGTGTTTATGGAAAGATTACTGCCCATTGCTTTGAAAGAGTTGTTGCCTTCTGCTGTATGGGTTCCGTTGGCCGAACTATCAATATTCTTTAGGGATATTTGTTCAACTAAGTTGACTCTGCAACACATGGTTGAACTTGAGGAGAAGATTATCTTAATAATTTGCAAGTTGGAGAAAATATTTCTTCCTGGCTTCTTCGACAGCATGGAGCATCTACCGAGTCATCTAGCATACGAAGCCCGTGTCGGTGCATCTGTTCATTATCGATGGATGTACCCATTTGAAAGGTACATAAAAATTGATATAATTTAAGTTGAATTTCAGTGGGTTTTAAAATTCTTTCTTAATTCTCAAGATAATTTGTCTCTCTAGATACCTACACCATCTAAAGAAAAAAAGTTGGCAACAAGGCTCATATAGAGGCTTCGATATGCGAAGCATATCTTATCGAAGAGGTGTCAAACTTCTGCTCCATTTATTTTGATACTCATGTTAAGACAAATCGAAATAGACCTCAAAGGAATGACGAGGACATTGAGGATGGAGGAATATTCAATGTAAGGGGCAAGCCTGTTGGGGCTAGTAAAAAACGGTGGTTGACTGACGATGAGTATGATGTCGCTCACCGATATGTCTTGTTAAACTTTGACATACAAGAAGTGAGAGATTTGGACAAGTAAGTCAGTACACTTGCACTCATTATAATCTCGAATTTGATGAAGCAAGTGACTATACTTATATATTCTTATTTTCTCTAATAGTGTATTTAGAGATGAAGTCAAAATGAGGACACCCGATATTACCAATGAGGGACTTCAAAGAGAGGTTGATTGTACATTTCCGTCATGGTTTCGCAAATACGTAAGTAACTGAGATTATAATTGAGGTTGATTTTATATATTCTTATAAAATACGTAAGTAACTGAGATTAGAAATATATAATCTAAAACATTTAAATTATAAATATTTATTTACAGGTTTTATTGCCTGAAACAACACTCACTAATGAGAGTGTTCGTTATCTGGCATTGGGACCGAAGAGGCAAACAAAGACTTGGCCAGGCTATGTCGTTAATGGCTTCAGGTTTAAGGCAACTCAGAATGCTAAAAATGTCAAATTTATCAATGATGGCATCAGTACCAAGGATTCCGGTGTTTGCATAAGAGGCACCATCTATGACGACGAACCGGACTTTGACTATTATGGAGTGCTTCGGAATATTGTAGATTTACAATATACTGGCCCATATGATATGCATATTGTAATATTCAAATGTGAGTGGTTCGATACGACACCAAATATCGGTTGAAGAATCGATAAACAATTTGGATTTGTCGATATAAATCATCGCAGGAGGTATAGAGGGTCCGATACATTTACGATGGCAAATCGGGCTGTTCAAGTCTACTATACAAGCTACCCAAGGCGTCGTAGAGATCGATTTGACTGGTGGGCAGTATGCAAGTTTAAATCTAGAAATACATTCAACATTGGAGACCCAGCATACCAAGAGGACCAGATCGAAAAGTCCCAATACTTGGGACAACACTCGGATACAATAGATGTTGAAGATATTGTTGAGGAAAATAGAGAGGAGGAAGAGGTTGATACACAAGACTTAGCTGTCAACCAGGGAAGAAAGAGGCATCTTGTCCCAAATATTGGGGCAGAAGAAGAAGAAGAAGAAGAAGAAGAAGAAGAAGAAGAAGAAGAAGAAGAAGAAGAAGATGAGGAGGAGGAAGAAGAAGACGAATTTGATGGGGATGAGGATACAGATGAAATCGACGATGAAGATAAGGATGAGGAGGAGGATGATGATGAAGACGAGGCCGAGGATGAGAACGAAGACGATGATTAGGTTAAATATTATTGTATATTAAAAACACTTCCAAATACGTGAATTAATGTTTTTTCGTTCGATTATTAACTTATTGCAGTTGGCACTCCTAGTCTTTTTCGTCGCGGCGGCACTCGTCTCCCTACTGGTGGTATGTATATTTTAGTTTAAAATTTTATATTTATTTACACTTTTATATTGTTAATTATGTTTATGTGTTCTATTTACAGGTCATGATGGCTGGCCGTGGTCGTGGTGTTGGTGCTGGCGGTGGTGCTGGTCGTGGTCCTGGTCGTAATGGTGCTGGTGGTCGTGGTCGCATTCAATCTTCCCGGGATGTGACCCCATCCAGCGAGCCCAACCCGGAGAGTACCCCGGGCACAGACGCATCCCGCCGTCGATCGACTACTTCATCGAGGCATGAGTCTGGATCTGCTAGCGAATCCGTTCCGCTATCGGACCCACCAGCGGACCCACCAGCGGATCCACCAGTGGATCCCCCAGTTACTGCACAGTGGGCCCCGGAGTACCCCCATACTCGGTTCCATCCGATTACTGGGGAGTACATACGCGGACCCGCGGATCCTCCGACGGCATCAGAGAGGCCGAGAGACGAGTTCCGACGAGAGCTATGGCCCACGGGGACTTCGTAAGTAAATTTAAGATAATTTATTAAATTTCTTTCATTTATTCAAGTTAATAATCCAGTCGTTTCTTCTTTGTAGGTTTTTTCCGTTTAATGTTACCAGGGCTCTTGGAGAAATTATCAGGGCTAACTTCCATGGTGCCTACCTCAACTTTTCGTCGGTGCCCCCAAACTTGAAGTACGTCTGGCTCGACGAGTTGAGGGTATATATCTATATCTTTTGGTTAATTATTAGTTGCTCTTTAATCAACCATTTTTTAAATTACGTGATAATTGAATTTGTATGTTAGACGACGTACTGGTGGCCCCCCCATCGCAAGGACACGATCCGCAGGACCTACAGAAGCGCTGCCTCGAAGAAGATACGAGATATGATTCATGACCTGAAAATGGGGCATACGAGGCCGAATTGGATCCGGCAGGAGTATTATGAGGACCTTTTAGATATGATGAATACTCCTGCTTATAAGGAGAAATCGGAGAAGGCGAAGGCGAACCGACAGGCCGCGGGGCTTCATACTGGTGGATCAAGGCCCCACGCAGCGACGCTTGCAGATCTGGTGAGATACCGTAAATTCATTTCACTATCGAATTTGGTATTATTAATATACGGAGTTAATTATGTTCTACAGAAATTTTGTATGCAGGCCCAATGGGCGGTGAAGGAGGAAAGGGCGCCAGAATCGGTCACCATGCACGACGTGTTCCAGCATACGCACAAAAGACGGAAGGACGAGAGCTTCGTCGACAAGAGGGCCAAGGAGACTGATGTAAGTAATATTTATGAGATTTACGTTAGAATTAAAAGTATTCGGACTATAACTTAGGTAAACTTAGGATTCACACTTAACTTAGTGAAACATAGGATTTAGATTACAACTTAGGTAAATCTTATAATATAAACACATTCATTTGATAGGTTACGTATCGTGAGGCCATTAGTCGGGCTCAGTTAACTGACACCGAGGATGTCGGTAAAACGACGCCCGTCCGGACGCCCTCTTCTTTGGCCGCTCGCAACGACTTGTTCGTAGATACCGTCGGCGGCTTTAAGAAAGGGCTCCTGTACGGAGTCGGCTCCCTAAGGCCGTTGCATATGGCGACACAGAGATTTCCACCGACACCACCTCCTCCCGCGGCCCCGGCAGACGATGATGTTAGGTCGCAGCTTACGCAGCTGCACGAGGCGGTGTTGTCTTTGCGGGAGCAAATTGCCTCGTACTTTCCGCCTCCGTCTGCTGCTGGTGTCGGTCCGTCTTCTGCTGGTGCTGGTGTCGGTCCTACTTCCGTGGGTCATCTTTTTTTCAACCCTGCTGCCCCTCTGGTACCGACTCCGACTGTGACGGCACTCATTGATCTTATGTCGCCAGAACAGCTACGCCGACTTCCGAGCAGTGTCTACGACGACTTGCTGCCGTACCTACTGGAGCAGTATATTCGTCGGTCGCAGCAGGGATTACCACCACCGGGCAATCGAACTCCTCCTTCTTCTTAAAGTATTGTAATTAAGAAAATTTGGAATATTTGTAGGAATGTTGGAATATTTGTGGGAATATTGGAATATTTGTGGGAATTTCAGAATATTTGTGATAATTTTATATTGGTGTGTGTTATATATTTCATCTATATGATTGTTGGATAATTGGTGTGCATTTTTCTGATTGTTTGGTCTATGTGATTGTTTGGTTTATGCATATTTGTGTGAACAGGGAAAGCTCTGCATTTTTTTTAAAAAAATCTCAGTTAGCGACGGACTAGTGACCGCGTAGCGACGGATATTTCCAGTTTTGGACTACCTTTCGACGGAATATCCGTCGCTACCTGGAGATTTGAAAGTATTTCCAGTTAGCGACGGGTGATCGACGGGTTCGCGTCGGATAATCTGTCGCCAAGGTCCTGGAAATACATAGTTCGACGGAATAGCGGCGGCACATCCGTCGCCAAGGTTCTGGAAATGCATCACATTTCCAGAACCATGGCGACGGATTATCCGTCACTAGTCCGTCGCTTCGTCGACGGATGAGCGACGCAATGGCGATGACTCATCCGTCGCCATGGTTCTGGAAATGCCAAGCATTTCCAGAACATGGTCGACGGATAATCCGTCAGTATTTCGTCGCCTTTGTTAGCGACGGCGGTCGACTGAATAGCGACGGAACGATACACTCTGATACGCTATTACGACGGTTTACCGACGGGCCATTACGTCGCTAGTTTCTACACAGTTCAGTATTTAATACCTGAAATGGACGAAAGTCCGTCGGAATGTCGTCGCTAATACTTCGTATTGTGAAGTCGAAAAGCCGTCGCTATTCCGTCGCTTGACGACTACTTAGTGACAGATCATTATTAGCGATTAGCTGATTGCCGACGGATTATTTTGGCCAAGATCCGTTAGTGATCGATCGCTAATACAAATTCCCGACGGATGGGCGACGGATGTGGCCGTCGCTAAATGGACATATTTTGGTAGTGCATAGAGTCGAAGAATCCAGGAGGAAACACCCATTCTAGCTTGTGCAGGGTTACCGCAATGTCCTTCTCTTGCTTTTTTAGACGATCAACGAGCAATTTCTTAGAACAAAGATCCCTGAAGAATATGCTAAGCTCCGTCAATGGATCCTAAACTGCCTGCGGTAAGAATTCCTGAAATGCAATCAGAATTAACCTGTCCATGAATACGTGACAGTCATGGCTCTTCATACCCGTCAATTTGTTTTCCTTCGGATCGACACATCTTCTCAGATTTGATACATATCCGTCTGGAAATTTTAGGCCCTGGATCCACCGACAAAGTCTCACTTTATCCTCCTTATCCAGCGAAAAAATTGACTTCGGCAGGAACTGTTTTCCTTTCTGCTCTATCAAATACAACGCAGGGCGTTTGCATATTTCTTTTAAGTCCAACATGGCCTTGGGATTGTATTTCATTTTTCCCTTTACGTCCATCATAGTATTAATTATGTTATCAAACATATTCTTCTCAATATACATGACATCAAGATTATGTCTGATCAGATTGGTACACCAGTGTGGCAGATCCCAGAATATGCTCCTCTTTGTCCAGTTATGATCTCTACCAAATCCATCGCACTTGTACCCAGTTGTAGGATCTTCGATAGCACTTGGAAAATCTCTAGCCTCCTTCCATATCGTAGCTCCGTACTACCTTGGCGGTGGATCACCCTTCTCTACAACGCCGGCACGGAATGCATTCCTGTTCCTTCTGAACGGATGATCTTTTGGCAGAAATTGTCGATGACAATCAAAGAAGCATGGTTTTCCTCCGTGTTTCAAGCGGAAAGCCTTACTACGGTCCATGCAATACGGACATGAGAGACGGCCATGAGTGCTCCATCCAGATAACATTCCATAGGCCAAAAAGTCGTTGATGGTCCATATAAGGGTTGCCTTCATCTGAAAATTCTGTTTCCTGGAAACATCGTATATGTTAGCGCCTACTTCCCATAACTGATTCAACTTATCTATCAAAGGCTGTAAGTACACATCAATATTCCTCTTGGGATTGTTCGGACCAGGAATTATAACGGTTAGAAACATGTACTGAGTCTTCATGCATATCCAAGACGGTAGGTTATACGGAGTGAAAATTACAGGCCAGCACGAATACTGGGATCCCGAAAGACCAAAAGGAGTAAAACCGTCAGAAGATAGCCCCAACCTGACATTACGCAGATCTGAAGCAAAATCAGGATACACTCCATCAAAGTGCTTCCATGCTTCTCCATCGGATGGGTGATCCAACACTCCTTCAATCTGTTCTCGCATGTGCCAACTCATATTTTCGGCCGTCTCTTTCACCATAAATAATCTTTGCAATCGCGGCGTTAAAGACAAGTAGTGCATTGAATCGGTCGGTCTTCTTGCACCGGTAGACCTTCCTGTACTAGTTGTCTTATTGCGATCAGCACCACAAAATCTGTACACATCTGCGTCCTTGTCGTCTTTGTAGTACAAAATGCACCCATTGCGACAAGAATCGATTTTCTCGTATCCCATCCAGAGCGATCTCACCATCCTCTTAGACCGATAGAAGTCTTTAGGTAACTTAGCACCCGCCGGCAAGATCTCTATAATCAACTCCAACACTCGGTTGTAGCATTCTTGCAACATGTTAAAATCTGACTTAATGCTCAACAGTCTTGTAACCACCTCCAACGGTGAATGATCCTCACAACCAGGATACAATGGAGTCCTTGCATTCTCCAGCAACTCCATGAACTTTGCAGCATCGACATTCGGTGCCTCCTCAGCTGCATCATGAACGAAACTAGGCCCCACAGCGTCGAAAACCATGTTCACGCACCCGTCGTCGTATACATGATTATTGAACCAAAATTAGGTCCCGTATGCATATATGGCTCAACATAAGGCTCTGGCTCTGATGCTACAGACACAAGTTCTCTGTGTGCGGTCCACTGATAGTAATTAGGCGTGAAACTCCTCGAGTACAAATGATATGTCACTTCCAATTCTGGATAATATTTCACGTTATGAGATTTCACACACGGACACTTAATTTTGGTGCCGTCCACGTACTGAGGGAACGCCTTAGCAAACTGCAGAAACTGCTCTACTCCCGCTATGTAATCATCCCGCACACCACACATATCATCAGGACGACGATTGTACATCCATCAACGATTTTGCAAGTAGTAATTCATATCTATTTAGAAATAATTTTGCAAAGATGGACGCATATTATCCAATAGGCACAAATTCGTATATTATGTCTTATTATGGGACACACATTAGTAGCGGACAGTTACTAATAACCATGCTATATCGCACATAAGTTCTTGTGCATCCAACGTGTACACATACGTAATCGATTCTTACTGATGCCAATCTCATTTAGACACACTAGATTCGTTTTGATATCGCCAGGGTAAAGTTGAAAATTGTCTTAATTAACATCAATTTTCTTGTGCATCCTAACATCTATCTCTAACACATATATATAGGAACTAGCCGCTGCCGCTGCCTATTGTACTAACATACTGTTAGTATCCCTCTATGAATTGGAATATGTGATACATGTATTTGTCTTCAAGAATTAAACATATGCAATTACCTATCACATACATATTCCTTCATTTGTATATAGTGAGACACACATCTCTCCATGATTTGTGGCCAAGGTAAGCTACTGTCCTGCTGCCTTCATGGCTTCTGAACTCTACTACACTAATCTAACACTCACATGAACCTAGACTAACATTCTATTATCTGATACCATATTATCCTGATATGCATATCCCTTACTAACATCCTAACATACAAGGATACCAAACTTACTGATACTCAAGTGAGTATCTCAAAAACTCCCTATTCACCTATGGTTACAACCCATACCCTAAACTCTGATACAACTAACCAAGTGACCCCAAGCCTCTGATACATACTAGACACCCTATAGATTAGACCCTCTGATACATGATACTAAGGCTAACCCCCATGCCTATGGCCTAGTGTCACGAGTCAATGGCCACTTAGGCAATCACCAAAAAGGAGGGTGTTCCCTGCTACTGTCACTGCTCTGTGGCAGAGCCAAGGGCAATGCAGTAGCCAAAGCAAACTCTACTTTTCTTTGCCTCATGCCTATTGTCTGCAGTGCTTAGCCAAGGCCACTGCTCTGTGGCTACTAGCAAATACAAGGCAAATGCCTAAGCCAAAATCTGTCAAGACAAACCATGCCAACCCAAGCACTGCAGGCCACACATGCATATGGTTTCCTATAAACCAACCCATCTAAACACCTGCACTCGACCATGGGGCACTCTCCTGCGCATCCAATGCACAGGTCTAATGGCCCCTAAACCTGTCACATCCCATCCTGCTATTAAGTTGCTGCCTATTAACACAGGTAACTCTCCTATACATTCACACTTCTCACACTCTCTTCCTCTGTGATACATGTATTTGTTACATCTGTTACATCCGTTGCCGCTGCCGCTGCCTATTGCACTAACAGTATGTTAGTATCCCTCTACTAATCCTGTTAGGCATAAACCCATCCTAGCCACTCTCAGAATTTCTCTATGGGTGATATCAAACCCATCCTAACTTCCTAATGAGGACTCAAAAGAGCCTCAAAATCGAACCTATGGATTCAAAAAACACACAATAGCTGTGTGTGTGTGTGTCCGTATGTGTCTGGGTGTGTGTGTGTGTCCGTGTGTGTGTGTATGTGTGTCCGTGTATGTGTGTGTGTGTGTGTCTCTGTGTGTGTGTGGGGGGGAGAGAAGGAGGAGGAGGAGGAGTGTTAGGGTTTATCGGAGAGAAGGAGGAGGAGCTCGGATTAGGGGAGGAGGAGCTCGAGGAGGAGGAGCTCGGGGGGGAGGGGGGTGGGGGGAAGGAGTCGTCGAAGGAGGAGGGAGTCGCCGGGGGAGGGGGAGGGAGTCGCCGGAGGGGGGAGGGAGTCGCCAAGTGCTCCGCACGAAATATAAAATTTTTGAGTGAAGGGGAAAAAGGAAACAGTCCCGTGCCCTAAGTAAAAATATTAGCGACGTCAACAGTCGACGTCGCAAACTTTTAATATATGGCGACATATTTTGATAATATGTCGCTGAACGTCGCGGAATAGCGACGTCATTTATCTACTGTCGCTGAACATCACTATTCATCGACGGTTTGTGATGTCAATATAAGGACGTCGCTATATTACATATTTAGCGACGGTATTTTGTTCCGTCGCTAAACAACGTCGCTAATATAGCATGTTTTAGTAGTGAAGGCACAGTGAAGTCATTTTTCAAGCGGCCATTCATTCATGCGACTTTCTATAATTGGCGGGGTTATTACCGTAATTTGTTATATGAATCCTTAGCTCGTGTCATTTCAGCAGGGCTAGCAAATCCAAAATATATATATATACACGTAGCACTTTGATTATGCACCGGTCCCCCGTAAGGTAACTGCGCTAAGACATATAATACATTGCACATAGGAGTCGAATATGGTCATCCAATATAAGCGGATGAAACCATGTCCGTGGAGGCCAACCCGACATGTCAGGATAGGACCTGGGGTGGTTAGTATGGCACGATCACGAGATTCTTCCCGTCCAATGCATCTACTAAATTAGTTGCCTAGTTAACCCTAAGTTAATCTCGAGATTCACATATGGTGGTCACTTGCTCACCCTCCTAAATGTTGTACATAGTACGAGTACCCCAAGAAGGGATCCACACTTGCTCAAGGAGTCAGACATAAGGATCCCTCCTTAGTGTAATACAACACGCTACACAAACCACATAATAACTACCTACCATTCATTATGTAAGTGCTGGAGGCATTGAATGTACTCACATATATCGTGTAGGGACACTTCACACATGAGATAGCACATCGGGGCTCACGTAAATTGTACCTCAGTACATGCATAGGACCAACACACACAAAGATAGTCAGGTCAGAAATGAAGGATGAGCCACAAGATGAAAGAAAAACTAGAAGGTACTGCGAACTTAGGGTATGAAGCGTACGCAAGTCATGAAATGTCACAAACGGTGCACGGACAAAGGCACATGGCGCAAGGTGCAAGGTGCAAGGCACACGAGGTGCAAGGTGCACGAACCAAAAGGCACGTACGAGGTGCAAGGTGCACGAGCCAAAAGGCGCACTCGAGGTGCAAGGTGAGCGAGGTGCAAGGTGCCCGAGGTGTGCACAAGGTGCAAGGTGCGCAAGGTGTGCACGAGGTATAAGGTGCGCGAGCCAAAAGGCGCGTATGAGGTACAAGGTGCGTGAGGTGTCTTCCCTACCAGCAAGCTTTTGACCATGGAGTTTTAGAAACTTCCAATGTCCATAACTTGGGCTATAGGACTCAGAATTGGGCAAAATAAAGGTCTAAACTAAATGAAATTGAATTCTCTACAACATGGAACAAGTAGTTTTCGAAAATAAGCAAGTTTGATAGATCAAAACCACAAAAACCCATAAATTCATAGTTTTGGAAACTTAGATCTACTCAAAGATAGCCATTAAATCAAAAATACCAGGAACTAAACTTGTAGAGAATGAAGAGATGAACATTTCAGACTAAAAATATCAAAAAAAATAACAAGAAATGAAAAAAATGCAAGTGATCTTTCATTTGTGCAAGATGTACTTGCCTAAAAGTTGCTTTGATGAAGAAAATAAAAAGTGAATGAGGAGAGAGAGTGAGGAAAAGAATATATACAGTAGGATAGTGTGAGCCCTTGACCCAAAATCCCCATTTTATGTTATTATATCTTGCTGAATTTTGTTAACTAATGCCTAGATACATTTGAAAAACCCATGTATATATGTCATATATAAAATGTTAAGCCCTAGAAATAGAAAAAGGAAACAAAAGGGAGATTTTTACAAATATCTGAATTATAGGGGCTGGATTGCAAAATCCATAAATTGTAATCCTAAAGGATTTAAATGGCCACCAGAATTCAAATCCTTAGAGTAGCTGGATTCGGATCCTGCTCTCGATAGGGATTGGGGATTCAATCCTATCTCTTCGATCCACCTGTACCCTAGTATAAATACAATGGATCACCATGACCCCTGTTTTCCCGAACCCTAATCTCCTGCCATAAATTCTCCTGCTCTGCATTGAGAAACTACTCGAAGAGTTGAAGAAAATCAAACTATCGACATGTAATAATTTCCTACCATGGCCTTGATTCATTAGAACTAATTTACTTCTAGCCTTGCAAGCGCCTACTATTAACTAATATGGGATGGGATGGGTAGGTGTTCGACTTAATGTCGAATAAGGGAGTTATGGGGTGTACTCGTGTGTCGGGCACAAAGTATTAATGATGCTTCATATCCTGTTTTAGGTTGCCATGAGATTTCATACCATATGAACATTGATACCTTAATTTCATGCCAATAAGACACTGATAGGAATAGGGGGTATCAACAGGGACATCCTTGACCTCGATATATACTTGATATCATGTCCAACAACTGGTATCATACTAATACCTTAAATAATCAATGTAACATCCTTATGCCTGATGGATAACTAGTGCCATCTCGACCTTAGCATCAGAGCTGGGTCTGAGCCTAATTTCCTGACGACTACAGTCTAGGTGCAGTAGGGAACCCATGTTCCTGTGCAGGTCGTTATATGCATAGGTGAGGTGCATATGCACAACTACTACTCTGAGGTAGCAGGTAATAGGGCTGTTTACAAAACACAAGGACTTGAGTAATTATGGCTATATGGGAATATTATATATATAACATGTTCCTTATGTTCTTCATGTTGCCATATGCTATACCAATGTAGGTAGGAGAGCTAGAGAAAGTGGTAACTATCTTACCATACCTGCTATACGTATCCTATATAAGTGTCTGCACCATAGACTAGTATGTGCATATGTATCCTGTATATATTATATAGATAAGTGTAGGAGATTATTCAAATGGATGCTTAGTATCAGCTCTTAACTGATATAGTATCAGCTTCTTAACTAACATTGTAACAATTTACAAACTAATATTGTAAATCAGTCCACAACTATGTAGTTGGGATTTTGAGTTCATTGATTCAGGAAATGATATAGAAGGGGAGGGGGCTCGATCACAAGCTTAGGAGTTGGGTACCAGTCAAGCGACAGTTATGAGAGAGAGATGGTGTGGCACCTGGTGAGAGACTTTAGGAGAGTTTTTGGACTGGGATGTGAAAAGGGTGTCTTTCATTGCAGAGCAGGTTTTGGGCAGATATTGCTACAGTCCATAGGGATTGGATTTCGGTTCAGTCCAGAAACAAATATAGAAGATGGTGATAGGGAGATTTAGGACTCATATAAGAGGTCAAATGACCCCTGGTACACTGTTGATCCAATGTTCATATAGACCATATATTCAAGGTTGAGAAGGAAATTGAGTGTCAGTGCAGAGTATCAGGCCATAGGCCAAGCCAAGGATTGAGGGATTAGAACACGGGCCATTGTCTCTTAGAGTAGCAAGTGATCACCTGAACCCCAAATAGTTAACAACCTTAATGTTAGCCCCTAGCATCCTTTGTGTAATCCCTGGCATCAGTGAGGATAGCCATGGTATATCAACATGCTAATCTGATAAACTGCCCAGTATGTGTCAGGTTGTAGTTGGTGGCAATTAACCCCAAACTGAGAGTAGTACCGGGGAGTTAGTGAAGGAAATAGTTGTGTCTCATGTTATATACATACTTCATAGCATGCTCTACACAAATGTTCCACACAAATGTTCTGCAATACCTTCATTACATTCACCATTGGCCACTGCACTTTGAATGTCCTACACCAGGACATGTCCAATACTTCAATTAGCCACTGCAAGTTACCTGCCCTGCATTCACAAAGTGTACACTCACCACCGTGTATCAGAATTAGTGGGTAGCTTAATTGACCCTGCAAATTAAAGATTAGATATAACATACCTACCTCTGGTGCAATGCTTGTTTGATATATATTGTTCAAACCCCTACTTTGAGTAACAGGCAATATTCAGTTCATATATGTCTACTTTGCCCAATTTATTACGTTTTAACTATTGTCAGTCTTCCTTGATTATCTGTCATGCATTCACATGACCAGTCCATTTTATATCTCACTTTGTCAGGCTCGAGTTAGCCCCAAGATAATGCTCAACCTTAGGACATACCACACCTAGTATCAATCATATTTGAATTAGTTTTAGCCTATGGACTGAACTTGGATCAGTCAATAGGTTGAAGTTTGTACCAGTCCTTGTATGAACACTAGGATATCGATCCTAAATTTTGAAGTATATGACAGTTCCCATATTTCACTGTTGTACCAGTCAGTGAGGAGATTAGTCCATATACATTCTGAACTGTTGAGTATAAGTATCAGTCATAAGTTTCTGTGTATTAGCCTTAGGACCAGACCTATGAGTGTTTTGGTTCAACCATTACTTGCATCAGTCATGTGGACAGGGCTTTTCTTTGTATTATTGTCCATACGCTCGTATCCCTATTCATCAGGACAGTGATAAGGATTCAAGTATAGAGCCACAAAGAGTAGCAGTAGATATAATGCAAATTTGTGAAAGGGGCATAAATGTGTGTGTATCAGAGAATAGAGAGAAGTATGTGTGAGTATCATATAGTAGATGAACTGCAAATCTCTGTGTGAGTGCACCAGTTGGTTCCAAGTGTGAGCAATATGTGATGTGCAGAGGTAAGCAAAACCTGGGCAAGACCTAGGAAGTGTCTGGGAATAGACTGGACAAAGAATCAGTCAACACCCCATTGAAGTAAGCAGTTGTAGCACAAATGGAAGATCAGTATAGGCAGCTGGGTATGTGCCTGTGACCTAAATGAGAACCACATGGAATGAAGACAATATATCCAGAACAAGGGTAGTGACTCTCATGTATGAGGTACCAAATAGAAAGGGGTTAGTGGCCACTGATTTAGTTAAGGAGCTTGAAGGAATATAAGGACAGTCCCATCAGAACCCTAATAAAACCATGACTAACCAAATGCACAGACTCTCCATAAGACTCAAACTAGAAGACTACCAAATGTATATATATAGACTAGTATTACTTTGATTCATGTTGACAGTAGGTATATGACATAAAATAGGTTACTTGCACTCTGACTTAGCTCTCGATCAGTACTCACAGCTCGGGACGATAGGCAAGTGCATATCCTGATTGTTCCCGTTTCTGATAGTTTTCTTTACATGCTATACATATGTCTTGCTGCTTGTTGACACGATCGTCACACGGGATAGTATCATGGATTTATTTTACATCTAGACTGCCTTTTTCTTGCTTACCTCACTTGTGATTGATTCCATGAGTACTAGTTGGGCGGGAAAATATCTTAGTAGACGTGTGAACTACCCAATCTATCCCCAAAATGTCTATTCTTGCCTGATAGCAGCTGTACACGACACGTGCAAGGTGCCGAATTTACCCCTTAGCCGTTCATACGACGAACCGGATATTTCAACACACGTAGATAGTTTTATTCCAGTCATTCCATCTTACTTTGCCACTTGCTATATTACCATGATCTACTTATTTGTTTTCTAGTAGATAGTTCTTATTGATAGAGTTTACATGTCTTTTTTCGTTGTACCATGATGCTAGTTATTCCTTAGTTTCATTCTCATATGTTACATACATGTTTATGATTCTGTTGAGGCTCGGATAATGGTCATATGTGTACTTGTTCCATTCATGACTGGAAAACCAACATTTTAGGTGATGAGTTAGAGGAGTTCTGTACTACTTTTTATGAGCAGACTGAAGATCCCGATTTGAGCATGCAGGAGGACTTGGATGCGGGGCTACCCTCCGCATGAGACTTTTAGCTAGACATTATGCCATAGAGCATGAGTTGCTTACAGAAACTCTTTTCTTTATTGTACTTTATTTTATTTATGGATTATGAGAGTGGGTAGTGGACATCCTTTTTGGTACACTTTGGTTATCTAAAGATTATTTTATCTACCATATTTTGGGTCTGTTCACATTGTGATCTCTTTAGTTATTAGTTTGTTTCTTTCATCATGGTCATTGTATAAACAATTTATTGCTGTGGACTGATCTGCAAATTTGGTCTTTTGTGGAAATCTATAAACTGTGTGGTTGTATTTGATAAATTGTGGAGATGACTAGATAGCGTTCTACCGTCGATACTGCGGCGTAGGCTGGACGTACCCACAGCTCATGCCCAAACATTGGGTGCGGGTCATGATAGATAGGTTGGCTCAACTAAACCCTAACCCTAACATGACCTAACCATATGACTAATGAGATATAAAATGCTACATGATACAACTAAATAAATTAATTAAATAAATAAAATCCTAACCACAACACGGTACAGAAATCTTATCATCGAAGTAGTGAGGCACGTCTACAACCAGACAATGACAAGGGATGGTACACTAATTTACGATGAGATACTGTTCCATGTTATGGCCAGTTATAAATACATGATACATGCAATCAAGATACAAGTGCCAGATACCATATACAGAAAAAAGCAAAAATTTTACGTATTCCGAAAACGAGGAGTGACATTATTACTCAAGAAAAACTCCTCATTCTTTTTCTTAAGATGCTCACTAACGGCAATATCAAATCCATCTCTGCCATTAAGTTCAAAAAATTCTTGTGCATTTGGTATTACATTGTCATTAGGAATGTTCATGTCTGCAATGCTATTTTCTCTTCTCTTATTTTGACGATGTGGTGCTTTTTTTTACTAGAATGTCCACCTCTTTACCACTTCTCAAAACGATTGCACTTGCATTTTTTTGGATTTACTATCGTTTGATATGGTAATTTTTCTAAACTTTGCACCTCCAGCTTATTAATTGTTGTAGCCATTTGGCTCATTTAATTGTTCAGACTTGGGTGATGGCCCTCGTCTCCTGGTGAAATTGTAAGGTGTTAGTGGCAATAGACTTAACAATATCTTCTAAAGACATACCTGAATTAGAAGTTTGGTCCGGTTGTTGTTCATAGGGATATGGTTATTTGTGCTGTTGGTAACTTGGATAATTTTGAGTTACGAGATGATTTAACTGTGGATTCCCGTAGCTATAATTAGCATGATCTCTCCATCCTAAGTTGTACGTGTTTGAATATGGATTATATTTCATTTGTGATTGTCCAGGAAAACTATATTCCGCATTCACTTGTTCATTTGGCTCATCTTGAAGTGTTGGGCACATATCAGTTGTATGTCCTGGTACTAAACAAATCCCACAAGCTATTGTTGTTTGCATGTTAGCAAAAACCATTTCATGAACAAGAGAAGTTAAACTAGTAATTTTTTGTTCAAGAGAAGAAACATTTACCTCATTGACATGCCTAGATGGAAGATCTTGCCAAGTGGCAAATTGTTGAGAATTGGTCGCCATGTCCTATTCAAGATTTTTTTACTAACAAAAATAAATTATTTTATTACAAGAATAAAATAAAGATCACAAAAAGCACAAAGATTAACTAAAATTACTCTTCGACAACGGCGCCAAAATTTTGGTGTACGGTCGCAAGCACCCAAAAATAAAATCTTTTCTCTTAAAATTATTTGTAGTAGTGAGAGTAATGATCGATCCCACAGAGAACAATTAGTATACTTTTATGCAATGTGAGCAAGGATGGGAGGAGAGACTTGAATTTAATAAAAGCAAATTTAAGAAGAGCTAAAAAATAATTAAAGTATTAAAATCAATCAAAGGAACAAATATTGGTCTCAGTCAACATTCACAATTGAAATATTAAAATTGATCATCGATGCAAGCATAAATTAACTCATACTTTGAATATTAACCGTCGGAAGTATCTTCCTCTCTCTTAGGTTTAGCTAATTAAAAACAAGCGATCTAATTAAATTTAATTACTAAATAATCCAAGACAAGCGCTGAAGATTTAATCTAGCAATTTCTTAAAAAACTACGAGATCGATGAAGCAAAACAACACAAGCACAAGCGATTGCATTTAGTTTTGTCAAAAGTTTCTCTCCTAAGACCTAATAAAACAAAACAGTTTATTAAATCTTGGTTGCTTCACAAATTAGAAGAATCAAATAATTACGAATTTGATATCTAATTAATTAGTAGATCGAAATGAATAATAAACTAGTAGACTTCCTAGTAATTAAATAAAACAATCATAAAGATGTGCATAGAAAAATATTCAATACTCAAAGTATAAATCAAACAAATAAATACAATTTAGATCTCATAAGTTTATTGATTCCACGGATTCCGTATCCTTCGACCAACAAGACTTTTAGCCATACATGTCCATCAAAACTTTAAAAAAAAGTTGGAGAAGAAGAAGAAGAGTTGTGTGTTGTGTGTCCTCCTTCTCATAATTGCTACCCCTTTTATACACCATAAAGTAGTTGTTTCAATCCCGCAATATCTTTCCATATATCCTCTAAAATTGACAACTTATCAAATCAAAAAAACTAAGACATAGAACAAGTAGGAAAATAGTTATTTTGGTTCCTATTTTTGTTCACAACATCTTTGACTCAACTTCAAACCTGATTTCGTTGATGATACAGCCTGAATCTCAAACATCTCAAAATATGAAAGTTATAGGTCGTTGTCTTAGATTTCCAAATCTTTTTGAATCACCTCAATTGCTTTTCGGATGAGAAAGTTATGCTCATTTTGGTAAAAGGTGTCAAAATTGTCAAGAATTGCAATTTAGGTCCATTTTGCACATAGTGTCTCCAACTGCATCCTAAATCAAGATAGAAGAATAGTGAGTACCTTTACTCATGAAATGAGCATAAAATGGTAAACATTAAGGGATACAAATATAACATTTTATGTTCTTATCATATCATGTTGGGACATGACGAGCATATTGAAGAGGAGTAGTCATAGTTTCTGTTAGCTAGTATTTCTCTTAGTTATATTTGGCCAGATTTGCTTCTGAGATATTTTTATGGTATGTACTTATTTTTTTGGATGATTAATGTTATTTGTCTCTCCAAATTGTTCCTCCGAACCACCTCTCCTTATGTGACAGCTAATGTAGCATATTAAATAGCATTATGTGTCATATAGCATGACAGCTGATATGACAAATTTTAACCCTAATAATTAATTATCCATTTTTTAATTTTAATATTAATAATATTAGTACTATTATTATTAATATTATTTCTAATATTAATATCATTTTAATATTAATTTTTATTTTTATTTTAATATTAATGTTAATTTTAAAATTTGTTATGTCACCTGTTACATCAACCGTCATCTCAACTGCCATGTAAGGAGGGATGAATGAATAACATTATTCTTTCTAGATATGGAACGATCTTAGACTTGTTGGATTTTTTTGGATATAATGCATTTTGGATACGGGATGACATTTGTAGTTTTCTTTCAAATCTTGTCGCTATATTAGTTCTTTGAATGAGTTAGCTATTTCATTGTGGTATTCATATATGGATATTGGAATTGTTGTTTGATTGAGGTATATGCAATACATTATCGTCGATATCATGTCGTAGATTGGATGTATTCACGTATTCGTAACATAGTGGTAGAAAACACCAACAGCCTTAAAATTGTCCCATGACCTGTAAGTCATAGATATCCCCAAGAATAATTAAGTCGTTGGTCTGGAATTTTTGGGGTGATCAGCTAATACATTTACAATTTTTATCACTAGTATATTTTTCCATGATGCACCGGTAAGGATCACATTGTGTCCTTCGGAATGACACGACGATAGTGATATTTCAGGGAAACATATATGTGGCATGGGTGTGGCCGATTTTCCTTTTTTTTTTTAAATTAAGAAGATTTTATGATGAAAAATCTATTACCATATTTGGTTTGGATATAAAAATTATGTCTGGAAAAGCAATATTCTCATGAATCAGTTGTTCCTCTCAAAATAGGTGAGATCAGATTAGTTCAAATTGGGATCCGAGTTCGGTCGTGTGCTGGTTCACTCAGCTCGGGTGGATTCAATTCTGATTTGGATCCAATAGGGTCTGGGTCGATTTTGGATCAAATTTAGATCGAATTTGAGTTCGATTTAGATTTGCATTGTATTCGGATCTGGTTGGGGTCATGGCCTGATCGGTCGATTGGGTTGTATTCGGGTCAATTAGGGTCTATATCGGATCAGATTTGATTGGAGCCTGTAAACTTTAATTAATAAGTAAAAAAGAAAATGACAATTGAACCATGTTTTTGTGTTCTTCTTATTACTATTCTATTATCTTAACCAACTATACCATAAAACTTACAAAAAAGTATAATAAACATTTATTCATCATTTTTTTATTTTTTTTTTGTATGAAGTATATATTTTCAAAAATATTTATATATTCCCCAATATATATATATATATATATATATATATATATATATATATATATATATATATATATATATATATATATATATATATATATATATATAATATATAATATATATATTCAAATATATATATATATATATATATATATATATATATATATATATATATATATATATATATATATATATATATATATATATATATATGGATTAAAAAAAAAAATATATATATATATATATGGATTAGCAAATGACCTCAAGCCTAGTGGTTAAGGGAGATGCATGCGACCCAAGTGGTCGGGAGTTCGGCCCCAGTGGAGGCGAGTTCGCCACATGTACCCATTGCTTCAAAATAAATAAATTTTTGGATTAATTTCAACTTATACATTCAACTATTCTGGATTTTCAATATGACATCTTAAAAAAATCAACAACTTGATATCCTAAAAAAAGACGAAAAATTCTGGTCCACTTTCCTCTCTCTATCCATGCAACTGATGTAAGCACACTGGAAGTTGGGTAATCGTGTAATAAACGTAAAACACATGAATGATGAGTATAATTAGTTTAAAAGTAGGAATATCTCGTATTATAAATTCAAAAATTAGGAATAATTAGTATAAATAACCCTTAATTAAAAGGATATAAAAGATACGAGTTATATCATTATTAAATGATATATATAAGAAATTTTTTATAAAATTAAAAGGCGAGTATATCATGCACAAAGAAGAAAGGAAGACTGAGAAGCAAAAGATTTGGTGGCTTCAGCCGCTTCACACTATCTGATCAATCGCTGCGTACAGCCTCCCGAGGTGAGCAGTCGTGCAAGCGTCGCACATCGGTCTCCCGTGGCGGGTGCTCGGCCATGCAGTACGGGCAGCAGAAGACCGAGCAGCGCTTTTCCCCCGCAGCACCACTTGGTCCAAAGGCTCACGACGATGTAACACGCTAGTAATGCAGCCGCGCAGTGGACGATCATGATTGATGAGAAAGTCGTCCTTAATGATCCAAGCCATGGCAAAAGAGTTTAAAAGGTTTTGGAGATGTATGTATGTAGAGTAGAGTAGAGTAGAGTAGAGTAAAGGAGAGGAGAGGAGAGGAGGAGATTGTGTGTGTTATTATGATGTTTGATTGAGAATACCCGAAGTTGCTTAATGTTAGAGTATTATATAGGGAAAATTTAGGAAATGTCCAAAAATTGTAAAAGTTTTATGAAAAATCCACCGCAAAATTACATTTCATCGCGTGCCCAGAATTAGCGAAAAATATATAATTAAGGGGGTTCTGAATGACCTTTTTGCCCTTCTAATTTATTGAAAACACCCTCGAACCCTACTCTTCAAAAAAAAAAGACATTTCGATACTTCTTCCATACGCCGCTCAGTTTCGAATTTAGGTTTTTTCCTCCAAAAGCTTCAAACCTTACTTCAAAAACTCGTCAAAAAATTTCGGAAAGACGGACAAACGGTAAAACTGTTAAAACGGAGGTCCAAACATTATTTTTTTACGATTCTAAAATTTCAAAAGGCCGACTAACAGAGAAGCAGTTAATATTCGGGTCCTCAGAAATACCCTCCTTTTGCGACAAATCGGGTCTCATTTCGACCTTCCAGTCAAAAGTTATGGCACTTCAAAGTTTCAACTGGTCATAAAATACAGGAGAGTGATCATTCTCCGTGGTAATATCACGGAGAATGGCCATTCTCCTTGTTAAATTGACAAAGAATAGCCATTCTCCGTGTTAAAATGACAGAGTATGACCATTCTCCGTCAATTTAACAAGAAGAATGGTCATTCTCAGTCATTTTATCACGAAGCCATTCTTCGTCATTTTAACATGAAGAATGGTCATTCTCTGTGGTTTTAACATGGAGAATGACCATTCTCCTTCATTTTAACATGGAGAATAGCCATTCTTTGTCATTTTGACACGGGGAATGGCCATTCTCCATCATTTTGACATGGATAAGGCCATTCTCTGTGGTTTTAGCACGGAGAATGGTAATTCTCCATAATTTTAACATGGAGAATGGCCATTCTCCGTCATTTTAATACGGAGAATGGCCATTCTCCATGTTAAACCATTCTCCATGATTTTAACATAGAGAATGGCCATTCTCCGTCATTTTAATACGGAGAATGGCCATTCCGTCATTTTAACACGGAGAATGGTCATTCTCCGTGTTAAAATTATAAAGAATGATGGAGAACAGTCGACAGAAACCTAAAATCTATTTTTTTTTTTTGAGGAAAAAATTTGTCAGAAACAAAAATTCAAGAGTTTTTGTTCTTCTTTCAAAACGATGCTAACTCTTATGGAAAAGAACAAGAAGATCTTCTCTCCATAATTAACCTAATCATCGAAAAACTTCAAATCTCTCCAGATGATAATGATGATGATGATGATGATGATGATGATGAGCGATGATCGGAGTTCGACTGAAGAAAAGCATAGTGAACTACGAATGATCTTTGAGATCTCTGCTGAAGATGAGAGCAATTGAATTCAGATCTCTCGTGAAGAAGAAGACGAAAATCACAATCCAAATCTGAGTTTGTGCGAAGGTTTTTTATGGTATTATAAAGATGACAATTTTGTAAATACAGAGCATCTAAAGGGAATCTTGGAATATTTAACATGGAAATATATAATTCTGGGCATTTTATAAAATCCATCCTGCGGGTGAGTTTTCATACAAACCAATCCTGAAATTGGGTTTCTCAGCAATTTCAAGTATTATATATATAATACTGGAATACTTTTCGTCCTAATAGTAATAGGAATCCAACCTCTATTTGAAGTTACTTAATTTGGACAAGAAATTAATGCGAGAAAAATGCACATGCATAAATAGTTATTATTTTAAAATTTATTAAAACAATTATGCTATTTACTACCAAAATTCATCGCTTTAGCGACGACCTATTAGCGACGGATGAAGTCCGTCGCTACTCGCAACGGACTCCCGACTATATACTGACGGTTTACCGTCTAATCACATGCAATTTTTTTTTAAATTTTAAGGGTGAAAAGTTGTCGCACACCCTTCGGTAAGGCGTCGGCAAAATAGCGACGGACCATGTAGCCATCGCTAGGTAGTCACTCCTTAGTCAATATTTGCATGGGAAAATGTTAAAAAACTATGGAAAATTAGACGACTACGTAGCGACGGATCGTCCGTCGCCTGGCTGATGAGTTTTAGCGAAGAAAACTATAGCCGTCGCTACGTAGTCACTCAGCTGACGGGAAATATATAAAAATTCGTGAGAAATTTTACGACTACATAGCGACGGATATATCCATCGATAGTCCGTCGCTAAATAGCCAGCCCTAACTTAAATTGAACCGATGGAGGGGAATTTCATTCGAACCAAAATATTTCTCTCTTCTCTCTCTCACTTGGAGCTCTCTCTCAAAGGTACTCTCTCTCTCTCTCATTTGGTGGTTGTGGGCGACGGGGGGGGGGAGGTAGCCAGCGGTGGAGGGGGGGCGGAGGGGAGTCGTGGTGGGGGGTGGGTGGTCGGCTGTGGTGGGACCACGGGGGGGGATGGAGGTAGCAGGGGTGGGGGGCGAAGGTAGCCGGCGGTGGGGAGGGGGGCGGATGGGAGCCGACGTTGGAGGGGGCGGAGGGGAGCCATGGTGGGGGGGTGGTCGGCTGTGGTGGGAGGCCGCAGGGGGGCGGAGGGGGCCCGGTGGTAGGGAAGGACACGTGAGGGGGGGGGCGGAGGGGGGCCGGGGGTGTGGGGGTCGACGGTGGTGGGAGTGGGGCTCGCGGGGGTCGGGGCGGGGGGTAGTGCAGGGTATGGGGGCCGGGGCGGCGGGGAAGGCCGCGGGTGGGGGGTAGTGCATTGGATTGGGGCCGAGGGTGGGAATTGGGGTCGACGGTGGTGGGGGTCGGAACACACACACACACACACACACACACAGATATATATATATATATATATATATATATATATATAGTTTATATATATATATATATATATATATATATATATATATATATATATATATATATATATATATATATATATATATATATATATATAAACTTTGTGCCCTCTTGTATATGGCGGATCCAATGTGGGCATCTTCGAGAACTTGATCACAAGAATCAGGAAGAAACTTGAAGGGTGGCATAATGCCACTCTATCTCCTGGCGGCAAAATAATCCTCATCAATCACGTGCTCACCTCTATCCCCATCCATACTCTGGCTGCTTGCTCCCCTTCCAAGAAGGTTCTTTCTTCGATCGAACAGATCTTTTACAATTTCTTTTGGGGACATTGCAACGGCCTAGACAAGCATCACTAGGCTAGCAGGGAATTCATGGCTCATCCAACTAACGAAGGGGGGCTGGGATTTACCAAACTTACCAACATCATTAAAGCCTTCTCGATGAAATTGTGGTGGAAAGTTCGCACGAGCAACAACTTACGGACCAGGTTTTTGAAGGCTAGGTACTTCAAGCACATCCACCCTTCAATGGCCATTTCCAACAGCAGATCCTCAGCAGCTTGGCATCGTATCCTTATCGGGAGAGACCTAGCCGAGCCAGCCATAAGACTTTAATTGGGGACGGACGACTCGGATCCATTCCTAGATAGATGGGTTGGGGATAGCATGATCCCGAATATCATAGAGACCCCAAAAAATAGCAGGATTAGCGACTTGTGGAACCCCGCTATCGACGACTGGAACTGGAACAAAATTAGGGAATGGTCCGGTAACGAAACGGAGGAGAGCATCCGCTCGCTCGGATTAAGTATCATCGGAGAGGCCGATGCACTGATGTGGTCTCTCGAGGCTTCGGGGGAATTTTCGATGCGGTCGGCGAGATTCGCCGTCCAGGGAACCAGGCAACCATATCACGCCATCGCCCACTATTGGCAATCATGCATCCCTAAGAAGTGGTCATTCCTAATGTGGAGAGTCATTAGAAAGAAACTGCCTACTGACGATATCCTTAACACTATTGGCATCAGCCTGCTCGTGCTGCCTTGAGCCCCAGATGGAGACCATTGACCACATCTTCTGTCAGGGGAGCCTCGCTAGCAAAATCTGGAGATCCCTGACCAGCTCTACAGTATTGAGCAGGGGGCGGACGCTTCAACGATCTCGCGGCCTCCTGGGGGTTAGCCTCCCACGGCCACCAGATCGCCGCAGCGGCCGCCACGTGGGCAATATGGAAGAACCGCAACAAGGCGAGATACGAAGGTCACCAATACTCGGCCGACTAGCTCATTCGGGAAATCTTCCGCCAATGCCGTAAAATGAGCTCAGGCTGCTCCCACAGTCTGAGATCATTCTGGTCCTCGCTCAACCCCTAGCTTTTGGTGGTCGAGCTGTTTCTCCCCTCTTATCCCTTTTGGATGGTATACTTGTATAGGCTTCTTCTTTTGGTGCCTTGTATACGTATGTTGGCTTCGGCATTTTGAGCCTTCATTAATAAAGAGGAGGGGGTTCTTTATATATATATATAAACTTAGTATATATATATATATAGAGGAGTATATATAAACTTTGGACCGAAACCGAATAATAAAATTTAGTACATTCAAAACCAAAACCGAAACCGAATTTTTTTTAAAACCGAATCCGAACCGAATTTAGTATATTCAAAACCGAAACCAAAACCAAAACCAAATAATCAAAACCAAAACCAAAACCAAAACTGAATAATCAAAACCGAAACCAATACCAAAACCAATACCAAAACCAAAATCGAATAATCTAAACCAAAACCAAAACCGGAACCGAAACCAAAAGTAAAACCAAAACCAAAACAGAAACCAAAACCAAAACCCAAACCGAAACCAAAACCAAAACCAAAACCGAAACCAAAACCTAAATTTAGTTGGTGGAGCGAGCCAGAATCCTTTGATGGAGAAGCCTCCGTCAGCGGATTATGGCTCGTCCCACCACTAATCGGTATCGGTATCGGACTATTTCAATGAGTATCGGATCGGTATCGGTATCGGTATCGGTATCGAACTAATTATGTTTAGTTTGTCTTACGATACAGATTTTCACATCCAATTTGTAATAGATCGTTACTTCATTGATCATACATGGATGTACCAGCGGGTCAACCTCCCCGACCGTAGGTACTTATAAGTATCGACCGTATCGGTTGGTATTGGTCTTATTGAATTAGTATCATCCTATCTGATATGTATCGGCCGTATTGCTAGGATTCGTATTGGCCTTATCGATTTGGTATCGGCCATATCCGATAGGTATTGACGTACCGAATTAGTATCGACAGTATCAGATTAGTATGGTGGAAGGTTTAGTAACAACTGTAATTGGATTTCTCTCTTCTCGAGCTAGATTACCATTGCAAGAGTGTCATGAGAGCGTAAAAAATCTCCTAAATATTGATATTTACGGGAGTGATTGGCCAGTTACAGTAATATACATGCTTCCTTTTCCATCAGGAATGAGCGATTAAAAGCAATAACATATAGAGTTGTATTTTGGGAAAATTACAAGAGTTCTTCCTCCAAAATTCAACTCTATATGTTATTGCTTTCAATCTCTCTTTTTCTGATAGAAAATGAAGCATGTATGTTACTGTAACTGGCCAATCACTCTCGTAAACATTAATATTTATGAGATTTTTTACGCTCTCGTGACTTTCTTGCAATGGTATTCTAGCTCGAGAAGAGAGAAATCCAAGTACAGTTGTTAGTAAACCTTCCACAATACTAATCCGATACGGTCGATACTAATCCGACACGGCCGATACCTATCGGATATGGCCAATGCCGAATCGATAAGGCCAATATGAATCCTAGCTATACGGCCGAAACATATACATATCGGATAGGACGATACCAATTTTCTAAGGCTAATACCAATCTGATACGGCCTATACCAAATCGATAAACCGATACTAATCTGATATGATCGATACTAAGTACATCTGGCTTATACCAGCGCATCCACCAGTTACTGCACGGTGGGCCCCAGAGTACCCTCCGACCCAGTTACATCCGGTTATTAGGGAGTACATGATTATATAGTAATTTTGTTTGTCTTATAATACAGATTTTTACATCCAATCTGCGATGGATTGTTACTTCTTTGATTGTACATGGATGCACAAATGGCATCACAAGAGCAGAATAGGTATGAGTGACAATTTTCAGGCAGGCGTGAAAGTATTTCTTAAGTATGCCATGAGCAAAGCTCAGTACATGGACGATAACAAAATCAAGTGTCCATGTGGTAATTATCGTAATAGACATTACGAAGAAATGGTGACTGTGAGAGATCATTTGACCCGTAAAAATTTTGTACGTGATTACTGCATGTGGTCATTGTAAGGTGAACTATACACAGAAAGACATGTTGTGAATCCTGCTACTTATGCTTTTGATGAAAATGCTGCAACGGATTTTGTCATCGACGACAGATGCTCTGTTGATTATGGAGACCTGCAGAATCGTGCACGAGATATGGTGTATGATGCGGCAGGGCCTAATTTTGATCCCGAGGATCTTAATCCCGAGGTGAAGGAGTTCTATGACATATTTCAGGATGCAGATACTCCTCTACATCCTGATTGTGAGACTCATTCCGTACTGTTAGTGACGATGCAGTTGTTGAACATAAAGTCTGATTTTAACTTGCCACAAGTTTGCTATGATCGGATTACACAACTAGCGATGGAGATCTTACCGAAGGAATCAAAAGAGCTCTCAAAAAACATCTACAAGTCAAAGATGATGGTACGACAACTGGGACTGGGGTACGAGAAGATAGATTATTGTCGCAACGGATGCATATTGTACTACAAGAAAAAGGAGGACATAGAAAGTTGTAGCTTCTGTAATGCGGATCGTTACAAGCCAGTAAAGGAAAAAGAAAAGTCAACTAGAAAACGATGTCCTTATAAGTATATACTTTACTTGTCGATCACGAAGCGCTTGCAGAGGATGTATATGTCTCTGAATACAGCTGAATACATGACGTGGCACAACGAAAAACGCACAAAAGACGATGGAGAATTGTCACATCCTTCGGACGGAGAGACGTGAAAATATTTTGATTTGTGTCATCCAGATTTTGCTACAGAGCCTAGAAATATACGTCTGGTGCTATGTTCTGATGGCTTCGCCCCCCCTTTCGGGCAGTCGGGATCTCATGACTCCTACTGGCCGGTCATTCTTACCCCTTACAATCTGCCACCATGGATGTGTATGAAGACTCCTTATATGTTCTTGAAAGCTATCATACCGGGTCCCAAAAATTCGAAGAAAAATATCGATATATATTTACAGCCGTTGGTGGATGAGCTGAAACAACTGTGGGAGATCGGCGTCATGACCTATGATATTTTCATGAAACAGAACTTTCAGATGAGAGCTTTACTGATGTGGACAATAAATGATTTTCAAGCATACGGTATGCTGTCGGGATGGAGTACTCACGGCACCATGTCTTGTCCGATATGCATGGAAAAAAGTAAGGCGTTCTGCCTTAAGAATGGAGGAAAAACTTCTTTTTTTGACTGTCACCGTCAATTTCTGCCCGCGAGTCATCATTGGAGAAAGAATAAGGACGCGTTCAGAGTTGGAAAACATGAATTTTCTCATCCGCCATCCAGATTGTCGTAATATGATATTTGGAAAGATATAAAGGTCTTGCCCTCCGTAATTGAAGATCCATCGAACAATCGTATCGAGGGGTTCGAACAAAGCCATAACTGGACCAAACAGAGTATCTTCTGGAACTTGCCTTAATGGAAAAATAATCTTATAAGGCATAATCTTGATGTCATGCATATCGAAAAGAATGTGTTCGATAATGTCTTCAATACCGTCATAGATATTAAAGGAAAGACGAAGGACAATCCAAAAGCAAGACAAGATATTGTCGAGATATGCAAGTGTCCTTATTTGAACTTGATAGAAAGGGAGTTCGTGGACAATTAACTAAGCCGGTAGCGTAATACACATTGAGCAAGGAAGATAGATGTAACACCCAGTTTTCCAGATGAGGGTAATTTTGAAATTTTGTAATTATAATTATTATTTCATATTATGATTTTTGGTGATTTTTAATTATTTTTAAACTATTTAAAATTATGACTTGTGATTTTGATATTTTACTATTGTTTGGTTTTAATTTCGAGGAATTTGTCACCCCCAGTTTTCAGGAACAGGGGTATCTTTGTCATTTTGTATTTTTGAAATATTTTTGAAATTTATTTTATTATTTATGATATTGTTTTGGGATTATTTGAGTCGGGTTCGAATTTCAGCTCAATCCGACTTGAAACGGGGACCCGGGAGTAGTGTTGACTTTAGTGGATCCACACATTAGTTAGCCATGGCCCATATGATAGAAATATTTTAGTTAGAGATTAGACTAATTATTATGGATAAGGTTAGTGTGATTAGAGACTTTAGAATGACTAATTTAGCCCCAACCAATTAGCCCTTTCCTAATACTAATAGAATAGGTTAGTGGGGGCATTTTGGACCTTACCATAATAGGACAAATAGCCCCATATGGCCAGCCACTTTGGGAGAGGATAGGCTCAAGTTCATTTCATTATTCTCATCCACACTCTCTCTCTTGTTCTTTCCCAAATTTCTAGAGAGCAATCCCTAGCAATTTTTCCACCAAATCCTTCCATTTTGCCACCAAATCTTCTTCTTTCCTTCTCCATTCTAGCCAAGGAGTAAGCTACCCAAGTTTGGGAGGATTCGGAGCTCGTTTGTGTCCTTTTGGAATCTCTACGTGTCGGTGTCGCTCCGGGAAGGCTTTTCTTCGATTCGATCTATCGGGAGGTATAAATCCTTTCTCGTTTTCATTTCCTCTTGCATATAGGTCTATTTTGAACCCATAGGAATGACCCCCATGGTTGTATCTCCATTTCGTGTCCATTTGGAGGTCATAGGAGTGTCCTTTGTGTTGTGATTGTGTCCTAGTGGAAAAAAAAACCCCTATTTTGGACACTTGTGTGCATATATATATATATATATATATATATATATATATATATATATATATATATATATATATATATATATATATATTTATTTGTGTGTGTGGTTAGATGGTTAGAGAGTGGATTGATCTTAATTAGGATGGTTAGAATGAGTTTCATTTGGATACCTATGTTTGTATCCAAGTATCTTGGCCTATATGTGTTCTTTTGTCAAATCCGTCATAATTTTTATCCACGTTTTTATTAACCAAAGCAAATTAGAAATGTCATAACTTTTAGCTTAGAACTTCGATTTATCTCCTATTTTTTTTGAAAGAACCGTATCGAAGTTAGCTTTTCAAATATATATATTTTAATAAGCCAAACTCTTTCTGTAACTTTCTGTAGAATTATTTGAGTGTCAGCTGTACGAAAGATGAATATGTTTCGGTATTTTCGCGATTTTGGGAGCTTCCGGACACGAAAATGCGATCCATTTAAAGTTTCGGAAAACTAACACGAAGAGCTACAACATACTTTAATCCTAGAATTTAATAAATGCCCAATTGGTACAGTATTGGTTTTAAGTAGAAGAGTGACTATACGATATATGCATTTTGTGTAACCTATGAGCCTATGTAGTATGGATATTAAATGAATATAGAGTATGTAATGCATGATATATTAGATGAATAAAATGATATATATATGATATATATTCTCTTTACATTAATTTATATATATGGTTGAATGCAAGCATGTAGGAATGCTATTAATATAATGCATATAAGTAATGCATGAATGAAAGAATGATATACAATGTGTGCATGAAAGTACATAATAAATGCTAGCTATGAATGCAAGATATATATGTAATGATAGATATGAATGCATAATGTATAAATATTGTAATATAATATATAATGATAACATGTATGGTAATGTAGAGTATATGATGCAAGCATGAATGAATGGAGGAAATACATGTATATAGGTAATATAGAATGTAATATATGAAAGGAATGAATGATAATATATAACATGATATGTAAGGTAATGCAAGGTATGAAATATATGATGTGTGTATGTTTGTATGTCTCTATGTTAATGTATGAAATGATATGAATATACAATGTATGCATATGTATAAAACATGTAGGTAATGCATAGATGCATGAATGAAATAAATGTTTACAATATGTTAATATAAATACAAGTATCTAATATGCATGAATGTAAGTATAATATAATACGAGTATACATGTATGTATCATGTAAATGTAATATACATGATATGTATGTATGTATGTATACAAGGTAAGTATGTATGTATGTATTTCTATAAACTGAGTTAACCTATAACCTTTTACACACATGCATTCATACACCCTTTGACATCATGTATCCCATGTCACATACACCTACCTATCAGTAAATTTTAGAACATTAACACATATCCTTTCACACACATGCCAAACACACACATACTCACTTACTCTTTTACCTCTCTTTCTCTCTCTCTATATATATATATATATATATATATATATATATATATATATATATATATATATATATATATATATATATATATATGTGTGTGTGCCTATATATATAGCTTTCCTATATATATCTATGTATATGAATATGTGAATGTGAATAATATATATACATTATATGACTAAGTTTGTGTGCCTTGTTAGCTTATGGTTTAGTTTTGTACTTGGTTTAGCAAGTGACTTAGGCTATGAGTTAGTAGCTATCTCGGATACTTGATTTGCATATACTTAGTTTGTTTAGACCTAGAATAACTTGTTTGACCTAATTTAGACTTGTTAGACCTAGTTTGACCATAGTTGACCTAGGTTTGACTTTCAGGGTTGACCAAGTTGACCAAGAGTTGACTTTGGTCTAGATTGACCTAGAATCATGTAGAATGCATAGTAGAACTTTATATTGTCATTTTGGACTTGTTGTGACTTGTGCTATTCTGATTAGGAACCAGACACCTCTCATCGGACAGTATATTTACTTTGGACATTCAGACATCAGGCGAGTACATTCTCTGATAGTTCTTTCATTTACTTGTCAATTACTGTACTTCAGTTCTAGTTAGTTTTATGTAATTCTTATAACACGTATGGATATTTCTGGATTCATGTATGCGACACACATGCCATATTATTTGGCCTCTATTTCTGGAATCACTAGTGGCATCACCCTCTGGAATCACTACTGGAACCACCTACTGGAATCACTCTGGAATCTTTTGCTGGTATCATTATGTTTGGCTGGACTCATCTCGATTCTCGTGTCGTTTTCTGGATTCACTTGTACTTGTGGGCGGGGAAATATTGGAGTAGACATATAAACATTCCCAAATACTGGAACCACTCCCTTGGAATTATACTGGAACGATAGCCATCCCACACTTGGTCGAGTGTGCGGTGTGCCGTATTACCTACAGCCGTTCACATGTCGATCCCGATATTTTAAAATACACTGTTAGAGTATAGGCTGGACTCACCCTGGAACCTTTGATCACCAACTGGACTCACCTTATATCGGACTCATCTTGTACTGGAACCACCTGGTATCAGATTCATGTTGTTTGGATTTACTTGGGTTTTGCACTTGTTTACATTTATATTCTGGACTTATTATGTTACTTTAGTTCAGCTAGATTTATTTCACAGTCTTCATTGCCATCATTCTTCTCTTGTTTTAGTTCTTACTTTCCTTGTATCTTATCTGTTCTCCATACCATCACCTGTATATAAACTGCCATATTCATCAATAAAACTGTCTATAACTGCTTTATAGTTCTCTGTCATTTACTTAGGATTTCTTGATTAGTTGTACTCGTTCCTGTCCTGACTGGACCTGTTGAAAATTTTACAGAGGATGATGAGGAACCCTGCACCCCCTTACTTGGAGCTTGCTTAGTTGACACTCGCGACCTGGACCCCTGGGGAGGTTCAGGCAGCTGCTCAGGATGATACCTTCTATAGTGTAGATAGCTTAGACTGTTCTTCTTTTCATGTTTAGCTGTTGCCTTTATTTTCTAGAGTTGTATATTTTAGTGATGTTGGGACCTTGTTATTTTATTCTGCTGTACCTCAGTTGAGGATTCTCTTATCTATTTTATCGTGCCATATTCTATCTCTAGATTATGATTGAGTTGTACCTCTGTGTTGGCCTCCTTATGGAGAGTATTCATATTATGTTAGTTATAGTTCATGACCTAGAACAGCGTTCTACCGCCGACACTGCGGCATAGGCTGGGCGTTGTTACGCTCTCGTGCCCTTACTCTAGGGTGCGGGTCGTGACAATAGATTAATAATCTACAAGTGGATATCTACTTTAAGATTTTCCGATGGCTATGTGTTGAATTTGTCTAGATACGTTGATCTCAATGAATGCAAGCTAACAGGAATGAAGGATAACGACTGCCACGTATTTATGGAAAGATTACTGTCCATTGCTTTAAGAGAGTTGTTGCCTTCTTCTGTATGGGTTCCGTTGGCCGAGCTATCTACATTCTTCAAGATATTTGTTTAACTAAGTTGACGGTGCAACACATGGTTGAACTTGAAGAGAAGATTGTCTTAACAATTTGCAAGTTAAAGAAAATATTTCCTCCGGACTTCTTCGACAGCATGGAGCGTCTACCGATTCATCTAGTATACGAAGCCCGTGTCGGTGCATATGTTCATTATCGATGGATGTATCCATTGAAAGGTACATAAAAATCAATATAATTTAAGTTGTATTTCATTGTTAATTCTCAAGATAATTTGTCTTTCTAGATACCTACACCATCTAAAGAAAAAAGTTGGCAACAAGGCTCATATAGAGGCTTCGATATGCGAAGCATATCTTATCGAAGAGGTATCAAACTTCTGCTCCATTTATTTTGATACTCATGTTAAGACAAATCGAAATAGACCTCAAAGGAATGACGAGGACATTGAGGATGGAGGTATATTCAATGTAAGGGGTAAGCCTATTGGGGCTAGTAAGAAACGGTGGTTGACTTACGACGAATATGATGCCGCTCACCGATATGTCTTGTTAAATTATGACATACAAGAAGTGAGATTTAGAGAAGTAAGTGACTACACTTACACCGATATGTCTTATTCTCTCTAACAGTATATTTACAGATGAAATCAAAATGAGGACACCCGATATTACCGATGAAGGATTTCAAAGAGAGATTGATTGTACCTTTCCGTCCTGGTTTTACAAATACATAAGTAACTGTGATAATAATTTATGTGGCTACCATTAAAATATATGTATCGAAAATATTTAAATTATCAATATTTGTTTACAGGTTTTATTGCCTGAAACAACACTCACAAATGAGAGTATTCGTTATTTGGCATTGGGACCGAAGAAGCATATAAAGACTTGGCCAGGCTATGTCGTTAATGGCTTCAATTTTAAGGCAACTCAAAATACTATAAATGCCGAATATGTCAATGACGGCTTTAGTACCAAGAATTCTGGTGTTTGCATAAGAGGCACCATCTATGACGACGAGTCGAACTTTGACTATTATGGAGTGCTTTCGGATATTGTAGATTTATAATATAGTGTCCCATATGATATGCATATTGTGATATTCAAATGTGAGTGGTTCGATATGATACCAAATATCGGTTGAAGAATCGATAAACAATTTGGATTCATCGATATAAATTATCGCAGGACGTATAGAGGTTCCGACACGTTTGTGATAGCAAGTCAGGCTGTTCAAGTCTACTATACAAGCTATCCAAGGTGTCGTAGAGATCGATTTGACTGGTGTGCAGTATGCAAGACTAAATCTAGAAATACATTCAACGTTGGAGACCCAGCATACCAAGAGGACTAGATCGAAAAGTTCTAATACTTGGTACAAAAGTCGGATACCGTAGATGATACAAATATTGTTGAGGAAAATAGAGTGGAGGAAGAGGTTGATACACAAGACTTAGCTGTCAACCAGGAAAAAAAGAGGCATCTTGTAACTCTACTTCTTATAGATAATAAATTTGAGTATTTTTCTATGATCTTATTAGAATTAATTTAAGAATTTATTTTGATTCTCTTAACTAATTATTAAATATTATTAATGATTGTTGGTATTTTCTAAAATCCTTATAATTAAGGTATTTTACAATAATTGGATTGACTTGATGATCTATCTAATAAATATTATTAAGGTATTAAATGAATATTTATTATAGATTTTCCTAACTTTTTCTATTACTTCTAACTCTTGGGCCCTAAGCCCAGCAACTTTGAGTTCGGGCTGAGCCCAGCAACCCATCTCATTGAGCGCGGATCCACAATTGGATCCGAACCCGTTAACCTACAACCCATTAACGTCACCCATTAAATTCCCAACCGTTGGTTTTAAAACCATTCACTCTTCATTCAATCGTTTCATGCATTTCCCTCCCCTGCTGACTGACGACGACGACGTCGACGACGAGGCCTGCAGCGCCGGCGTCGAGAAGGACCCAGCCTCTCCAGAAGCTTCTTCCCCAACGGCCTAACCGCTCTCTAACCATTTTCCTAACCGCCTCCACCACCTCGTCTAACCGCCTGCCCGCCAAACTGCTCCGCCGCTGCCCGACCTGACCGCACAATCGCCTGCCCGCTCGACCACCGCCTATAAATTGACCCCGAGACCCCTCCTTCTTCATCACCCACCATTGCGGCGAAGCCCTGCTGGAATCCACACTCTACTTTTCTTTCTCTGCACCGAGCAGCCGGTCATGGCGACCACGACGACGACGAGGACATAGACACGACCGGCGAACTTCTCGGCGATGACGTGCTCCCTCGACGAGATCGATGGCGATCTAAACAATCGAAGTGGTGAGTTCTTCCCTGTTCTTCTTTGTTTGGATCGATCGGTTCTTGATCGATCAAATGGGATTGATCAACCGATCGATTGGATCAGAAATCATTTGATCCTTCGAATGTTTGATTTATTTTCTCTGAGGATTGATTGGGAGTTATTGGTGAGTGCTTGGATCGTTTCTTGAGAATTTTCCCCAAATTTGGAGTCGAACCAATTCAAATCGAACTCATATTACTGTTTTCTTTTCGTACACATTTCCTGCTCGATGAAATGCCTGAGTGGACCTTGCGGTCAGCTATGGGACTCGTAGGAGTCATATCGGACTCGTGGAGGGATAACTACATTACAATTGTCGCCAGGTATAGTTCTACACTTGATTTGATCGATTGCCTGCTCTTTAACATTTTAAAAAGTTCGTATCGGACACTAGTACGGTTGGCTCAGGTGGATTCTTTCTCTGTTCTACTCTAATAGATTGGTTAGTAGCAACTAGAGTGGTGTTGTCAAGGTAGAATGGTGTCTCATTATTGGTGGATACAAGGATGATCGGACGTGTATCATGTCTTAGGACACGACTGTTGGGAGATGTCGGACACAAAGGACAGTTCAAATGGATTTGACCGTTGGACTCAAGGGTAAGATTAGTTTGGATTTTAGTGTTCATTAGTCCAATATTCGATTGCCATAGTTTGGGCCCAAATCTGTGGGTCAGTATAGCTAGGCCAATGTATTAAATTATTAGTAAGTTAATTGTTAGCAATGGTTATTAGTTAGGGATGATCAGAGTTTTGGAGTTGAAATTAGTTTAGACTCAACATGCATGAGCAGTAGAGAGTTTTTAGAATGTTAGTTAGACTAAGTTGTTGGTAATGTTGAACTTAGTTAGTTATGGTTAAATGTTTAGGAAGTTGGTTCGGATTAAGGAACAAATAGAAAGTCTCTAATTATATTATTTTTTATTTATAGGTGATTAAAGGACAAGTACCAAAACCCTGGAAAACAGGCAAGTACATGTACTCAGTATTACCATCATTGCATGCATTGCACTTACAATTGTTATCGTGTCATTTATTTCACTTGTTCTCGATCGATTGATTACTTGCTTGCATTATTTCTCGTGTCGGGTGGGGGACGTTCTAGAGACATGTGATTGACTAATAGTGGACAAATCTTGCCTGATAGCATACTTTGTATGCCTGAGTCCATTTCGTGCGTGGCTGATAGCATTGTCGTCAGACATGCCTGATTATTGCGTGACTGATAGCATTGTCATTAGACATGCCTGATTATTCGTGACTGATAGCATATTTTATATGCCTGATTATATATTAGTTCCCACATGTTGATAACGTCCAATTGCACATATACACGTAGCTAGTGCATGTTTATTGTTTATCTTGTTCTCTGTCTTTCAGTTATATTAGCTATACTGTTCCATTGATCTCCATGGTGAGTTTTATTGAGTTACATTGTACTTTGCTCCTTTCCTGACTGGATCGTTGATTACAGGTGAGATGGATATTAGATTGTCATGGCTGGCATTGGAGCTTACTTGATATCGAGACATTAGTTTCATGTATAGGAGATTGATTGAGTATATTTGTTTACATGTTGTTGTTGTATCATTTATCTTTTACCGGCTTTGTATCCGGACATTCATGTATAAGTTGTAATAAATATATAGTGGATTGCTGTGATGGTTAGTATAGATTTCGTGATTAGATGCTGTGATGAGATTATACTTGGTATTGATGACTAGACGGCTCACTACCGCTGTCAACGACAGTATAGGCCGGGCATGACATCGACCCGTACCCGATTATTCGGGAGCGGGGCGTGACATATTTTTGTGGTGGCCCATGCAGGTCTCAATCTAATGGTGCTTAGGACTAGAGTACCATTAGGAGCCTGCGAAATAGGAAACTCATCACAACATAGGCCGATTGAGTGATAGTGTGTATTTTGCTATCTATAGTAAATTCTGATTATTTTTCCTCTTTCTGCTTCATAATATTTTCCTACAAAAGTCGTGATTACAATTCTATAACTTTTGGGGATCATCTTCTCCCGCAACATTATCGGATTCTAACGTCCTTTAGAATCTGGACTTCCTTGCTACTTAAAGATTAAGTCCGATTTCCAAACTCCTCATTTAGCCAGGCATTTTAAAATTCTCCATTGGATTTTAAAGTCTATTTGATTTTCTCTAACCATTCCAAGCCCAACTATTTCGTTTAGAGCCATAGAGCTCATATATTAGTTATTCCATCATTTTGCAAAACCATTTCTCTATCCATTCCCCATTTAGAGTTTCATCTCATCTTTAGCCGTATTAAGTACTTATTCCATTGACATTCCCATAACTAGTGTATCAACTCTATAATCAATCTCTTGATTCTCAAGAACAGATATTTATACTACATGTCCTTCCTAGTGTCATTGAATCTCTTTAGTAAAATTGGAAGCTTGTTGAATTGAATTATCTAGGTACTCCTTTGGAATTCCAATAGATAACCATTGAGAGAATATTTGATATCCTACTATGGCGTGGCAGCCGCGTACTGCAACCATTTATCTGGATCATGAAAACTGCGGGTCCACTGCAGCCATCAGCGCACTGGCGAGGTAGGGGCTCTAAGTCGAAGTGATCTCAGGTATATATAGGTTTCGAATATTCTTGAGATTCTGTTTCTATTCCTTGAAATTATTTTGTCCATGAGTAAAGTTTAGAAATTATTCGGTACCTGTCATTCTTGAGTCACGGAGCCAAGAGTTCACTGCAGCCAGGTGTACACTGGCGGGGCATGAATTTTAGGTAAAGTGATTCCAGATATGCATGAGTTCCGAATATTTTTAGACTAAATTCATGATTAGCCTCCTATCACTATTGACAACTTTACCAGAATTTATCTTGATTTTCAACCATGACTCGAATTTAATCGTGCCTAGACGATTTCAGTAGTTATGAGCAGATCGTGCCTAAATGAGTTATATTTCTTAATCGTGCTATACTCTAATCATGCATGTGCTTGACTATGACTATGTCAATTGATTCGGATCGTGCCAAACTAAATCCTTCTAATCTTCTATTAAAGATCGTGCCTAAATATTGATTATATCGTAATCGTGCCTTGATGATTTTCTACTAATCGTGACTATTCATTCCAATTAACCTTGATCGTAATCCTCGTTATCTTTAGTCGTAATTAAAATTTAATCACGACTATACTAATTCTAATCGTGCGTTGATCATTATCGCTGCTTTTGAAATTCTCTGACTATTTTAAAATCATGGCTAAATCCTACTAAATAGACTCTTCTATTCAAATCGTGCCAATTTATATTCTTTAATCATGCCTTAACAGGTTTGATCATTATTGTACTATCCTCGAATTTTCTTAATTATTCTCGTGCCTAATCATGTCAGATAAATTCCTATTTCATAATCGTGCCTGACTGATCTTCGTGTCATTTAATTCTAGTCGATCCCTTTGAAATTTCGAGGATGAAATTTTTCGAGGGGGGAAGATTTGTAACTCTACTTCTTATAGATAATAAATTGAGTATTTTTCTATGATCTTATTAGAATTAATTTTGATTCTCTTAACTAATTATTAAATATTATTAATGATTGTTGGTATTTTCTAAAATCCTTATAATTAAGGTATTTTACAATAATTGGATTGACTTGATGATCTTTCTAATAAATATTATTAAGGTATTAAATGAAGATTTATTATAGATTTTTCTAACTTTTTCTATTATTTCTAACTCTTGGGCCCTAGGCCCAGCAACTTTGAGTTCGGGCTGAGCCCAGCAACCCATCTCATTGAGCGCGGATCCACAATTGGATCCGAACCCGTTAACCTACAACCCATTAACCCGACCCATTAAATTCCCAACCGTTGGTTTTAAAACCATTCACTCTTCATTTAATCGTTTCATGCATTTCCCTCCCATGCTGACTGACGACGACGACGAGGCCTGCAGCGCCGGCGTCGAGAAAGACCCAGCCTCTCCAGAAGCTTCTCCCCCAACGGCCTAACCGCTCTCTAACCATTTTCCTAACCGCCTCCACCACCTCGTCTAACCGCCTGCCCGCCCAACCGCTCCGCCGCTGCCTGACCTGACCGCGCAACCGCCTGCCCGCTCGACCACCGCCTATAAATTGTTCCCGAGACCCCTCATTTTTCATCACCCACCATTGCGGCAAAGCCCTGCTGGAATCCACACTCTCCTTTTCTTTCTCTGCATCGAGCTGCCGGCCATGGTGACCACGACGACGACGAGGACAGAGACAAGACCGACGAACTTCTCGGCGATGACGTGCTCCCTCGGCGAGATCGATGGCGAACTAAACAATCGAACTGGTGAGTTCTTCTCTGTTCTTCTTTGTTTGGATCGATCGGTTCTTGATCGATCAAATGGGATTGATCAACCGATCGATTGGATCAGAAATTATTTGATCCTTCGAATGTTTGATTTATTTTCTCTGAGGATTGATTGGGAGTTATTGGTGAGTGCTTGGATCGTTTCTTGAGAATTTTCTCCAAATTTGGAGTCGAACCAATTCAAATCGAACTCATATTACTGCTTTCTTTTCGTGCAGATTTCCTGCTCG
Source organism: Iris pallida (assembly GCA_029216955.1). Taxonomy (NCBI): domain Eukaryota; kingdom Viridiplantae; phylum Streptophyta; class Magnoliopsida; order Asparagales; family Iridaceae; genus Iris; species Iris pallida. The sequence goes on from JANAVB010005600.1 coordinate 14,373,218, forward strand.
ATGAAATGCCTGAGTGGACCTTGCGGTCAGCTATGGGACTCGTAGGAGTCGTATCGGACTCGTGGAGGGATAACTACATTACAATTGTCGCCAGGTATAGTTCCACACTTGATTTGATCGATTGCCTGCTCTTTAACATTTTAAAAAGTTCGTATCGGACACTAGTGCGGTTGGCTCAGGTGGATTCTTTCTCTGTTCTACTCTAATAGTGTAAACCCCCTAAATTTCTACTACGATTTTTTTTAAATATTTTTCGTATCAATTTTGTACTTCGTACGTCGCATACAAGTTTGCATTTTTTTGCGTGGCGAGCGAGATTTGCATTTCGTATTTGCTCGACGAGTGCGAATATGCGTCGAGGTACATATTTAGAAAAAAACATTTTTTATAAATTTTATTTTATAGGAGAAGTACATATGATAAATATTTTAATTTCAAAAAGAGTTATTTTATTCGTCATTTAAAAATAAATATTGATTTGGAAATTTTGTTTATATAAGAGATATTCTAGATACTTGCAAAATTTGAAATTAGTTATTAATCTATTTTGTCATTTACAAAAGCTATTTTATAATTTAATATTTAAGTAATATCCTTAATTTTCAAAATTAATTATTTTTATATTTATTTAAATATGGAAATGATACTTGAGATTTTATTGATTTTAATATTTGGATAAATATGCTAATTTAAATTAGAAAAGATTTCATTGGAATTTGAATTAAATCAGTGGAGGTTTGTATTGGATTTGGATTTGAACGATTTAAGTTTAAAGCGACTTATATTATGATATTTTCTATTGGGATTTAAATCCTCCCAATCCCTATCCAACTGGGAATTCCCACCTCCTATAAAAGGAGAGGTACTCCTCCAGCATTTTTTCATCCACAACCAAACCGTGCATCGTGTCGGTGTCTCATCCACTATATTTCCATTACAATTACTGTTGTTTCCTCCATGTCCGATAACCCCGGACACCGACCCCCGTGCCTCACAGGACACGAATACTATCCGTGTCGGGCATCCCCGACACAACACAACTTCTAAACCTAACCCTAGTTTATCCCGTCCCACTGGCATCGTTCCACCATCACGAACCTGCCACCATCACCCCACGACCACTGCCAGCATCCCGACTCCGTCGAAAATCCTCCCATCTCCGTCATCACTACCGTCGCTGCCGACACCCCTACTTATCGACCGTGAACCCAGCCATCACCCCATCGCCGTCACCATTACCGCAGAAAACCCCGCCACCACCAGCACGACAACTTCCTCTGCCCACCGCCACCGTCAACACCACCACCAACATCCAGAAGAAGGAGAGGAGGAACCCTAACCTGAGTCCGACGCCGCCGCGTGCGCTAACCTCCACGCCACCGCGCCAGGCGCTCGACACCACCGTCGAACTCCGGCTTTCCCCATCCTGCTCCGCCGCCATCTTCCCAGGTGGACCGCGCCAGCTCCGGCCACCACACAACTGCTCCGTCGCCTCCGATTTCCCGGCCGCCGTGCCCTCACGGTTGCCGTCTCCGCACAGGCGCGCCTGTGTCCGCCGCCTCCAGGTCGACGGTTCCGCCGTGCCACTCCTCTTCGCCGTCCGACGAACACCCCCCTCCGCCGAGTCCACAACGCCGTCTAATCCCCACCGCCGGCCACCCGGCCGAGCCCCGACTGGTAAACCCTCTCCTTCCCGCTTTCTTTCCTCTGATTCACTTCTTCTCATCTCTCTCTCTCTCAGAACAATTGGGGGGAGTAGCTGTACTTAGTTTAAGTTTTGTTATTATTATATTTATTATATTTATTATTATATTTTGGGAAGGGGAACTCAGCTAGCTTGCTGTGTTCACATGTGCGATTTGTTATGGATATACTTTGGCTTCTTTTTTTTATTAAAAATTTATTATTATATTATTATTATTAAAAGTTATTATTATTATTATTATTATTAAAGGTTATTATTATTATATACATTTTTGTTAAAAGAATAGTAAGTATCATTTATGGTTTTATTACTATTGTTAATATTATTAGTTTTATTATTAATACTGTTGATTATTATTATTGTTAGTATTATTTTAATATTTTTATGATTATGATTTTTATTAGTGTATTATTCTGTTTATTAAATTCGATAATTAAAATTTTCCAAAATACATTTTGACAAAAATTAGGGTTTAACCATAAACTGTTTTATTTATTTTCAAAGTACTTATTCAAAATATTATAACAACTTAGAATTTTGCCTAAAAAGATTTATTATTTAACCATTTTTCTGGACTAATAAAAATGTATTTTTATAATTTACATATATAAAATATTTTCAAGTATTTACGTAGAATTATTTTTTTATATATTATATTTTCTAAAAATAGGACACGCGTCTCTTCGCTCAAACTCTCTTCGAATTATTCCCTTTACTCATAGCTAATTGTGCTTCTCTATTCCTTGCAACTTCGGACCGTGACACATTGAACATGGCTATTTGACAATCAAGACTTGTCGGAACATCGCACCACCAGGCGACGCACCAGGCAAGATACCTTGCCATTATACTGTTTTTTTTAGTTGCATTTTATTACATATCACTGTTCATTTATTTCTAGTTCTTGATTACTGCCTGCTCAGTGATATTAGCTGTACCTTGTTATTTATCCTTTGATTGTATATGGACTTAGAGTTAAGGGACTACCAATAGCTTAGTGTATTGCATAGACTTTGACACTGTTGTGCCACGAGATGTGTGAGTTATGAGTAGCATATAGTCTACGGACTTGCGTGTTGGCTGATCACTGATGCGTGCAGGACGTACGTTAGGTCTAACTGTCAATAGTTGTATGTTAGCAGACTTGACAGTTAGTAGTGTTAAATGGTCGTAGATGCGACATGATAGGTACATTGGGTGGGGAGAACATTACCTGACGTATGGGCTTCTTTGCACTTCCCTACTTACCTGTGCGCTCCGCCGGAGACGCAGGCGCCAGGTGCCCTCTGACATTTTCCAGAGCGTTATGGACGTAGCCCCTTGCACATGATGCCCTCTGACGATCTTCGGACGTTACGGACGTAGGCCCCTGGTGCCCTATATGAGGACTATGTCGATCCCATTTACAGCCAAGGCTCATGCGTCGAAGGATTGTTTCTCAAACTGCATGTTCACTTTAGTATGGTTAGATTACCTTTTTGTGTCTTGTCACTTTCTTTGATTGTGACATATTTTATATTCAGTATTTATATGGCATGTTCTTCCTGTATCTTGTTACGTCCCTCTGAGGACCTGGTGATTTCTCCAGGTGTGCGTTCATGATTTCTTGCAGGTGCTCTAGCTAAGGCCATGTCTTTCTTCCTCCGAGATGATTGCTCTTGGACTCGTCACTTGCTCTCGCTCGCTTGATACTTTTCTTGTATATTTTTCCATATTTAATTTAGTTGGTAGTGGATTTGTCTCCGCCCAGCGATTGTATACATGACAAATTCAAAAGTTGCTTTTATATTATTATTTATTTTGTGGATGAGATTTAGTACCTTGGTAACTGCATTTTATAGCTTATGTATATATACGAGGGTCTATATACTTCGTATGTATACAGCTGGCATGATTACGTTTTGGTCCTACGTATTTTGGGACTGGGGCGTTACAAATAGATTGGTTAGTAGAACCTAGAGTGGTGTTGTCAAGGTAGAATGGTGTCTCATTATTGGTGGATACAAGGATGATCGGACGTGTATCATGTCTTAGGACACGACTGTTGGGAGATGTCGGACACAAAGGACAGTTTAAATGGATTTGACCGTTGGACTCAAGTGTAAGATTAGTTTGGATTTTAGTGTTCATTAGTCCAATATTCGATTGACCATGGTTTGGGCCCAAATCTGTGGGTCAGTATAGCTAGGCCAATGTATTAAATTATTAGTAAGTTAATTGTTAGCAATGGTTATTAGTTAGGGATGATCAGAGTTTTGGAGTTGAAGTTAGTTTAGACTCAACATGCATGAGCAGTAGAGAGTTTTAGAATGTTAGTTAGACTAAGTTGTTGGTAATGTTGAACTTAGTTAGTTATGGTTAAATGTTTAGGAAGTTGGTTCGGATTAAGGAACAAATCGAAAGTCTCTAATTATATTATTTTCTATTTATAGGTGATTAAAGGATAAGTACCAAAACCCCGAAAATAGGCAAGTACATGTACTCAGTATTACCATCATTGCATGCATTGCACTTACACTTGTTATCGTGTCATTTATTTCACTTGTTCTCGATCGATTGATTGCTTGCTTGCATTGTTTCTCGTGTCGGGTGGGGGACGTTCTAGAGACATGTGATTGACTAATATTGGACAAATCTTGTCTGATAGCATACTCTGTATGTCTGAGTCCATTTCGTGCGTGACTGATAGCATTGTCGTCAGACATGCCTGATTATTGCGTGACTGATAGCATTGTCATTAGACATGCCTGATTATTCGTGACTGATAGCATATTTTATATGCCTGATTATATATTAGTTGCCACATGTTGATAACGTCCAATTGCACATATACACGTAGCTGGTGCATCTTTATTGTTCATCTTGATCTCTGTTTTTCAGTTATATTAGCTATACTGTTCCATTGATCTCCATGGTGAGTTTTATTGAGTTATATTGTACTTTGCTCCTTTCCTGACTGGATCGTTGATTACAGGTGAGATGGATATTAGATTGTCATGGCTGGCATTGGAGCTTACTTGATATCGAGACATTAGTTTCATGTATAGGTGATTGATTGAGTGTATTTGTTTACATATTGTTGTTGTATCATTTATCTTTTACCGGCTTTGTACCCGGACATTCATGTATAAGTTGTAATAAATATATAGTAGATTACAGTGATGGTTAGTATAGATTCCATGATTAGATGCTGTGATGAGATTATACTTGGTATTAATGACTAGACGGCTCACTACCGCTGCCAACGACAGTGTAGGTCGGGAATGACATCGACCCGTACCCGATTATTCGGGAGCGGGGCGTGACACATCTTGTCCCAAATATTGAGGATGAAGAAGAAGAAGAAGAAGAAGAAGAAGAAGAAGAAGAAGAAGAACTTGATGAGGATGAGGATACAGATGAAGTCGACGAAGAGGATAAGGATGAGGATGAGGATGAGGATGAGGATGAGGAAGAGGATGATGATGAGAAAGAGGCTGAGGACGAGGACAAAGACGATGACGATGATTAGATTAAATATCAGTATATATTAAAAACACTTTCAATTACGTGATTTTAGTTTGACCTCATGAAAGCACTTATAACTTAGTGAATTCAGTTTAAACTTCTACACATTCTTGTTTCAGATGGCACTCCTAGTTCTTTTCTTCGCGGCGTCACTCGTCGCCCTGCTGATGGCTAGCACTCGTCGTCGTGGTGCTGGTCGTGGTGGTGGTCGTGGTCGCCTTCAGTCTCCCCAGGAGGCGACCCCATCTAGCGATCCCGACCCGGAGAGTACCCCGGGCACAAACTCATCACGCCGTCGATCTACCACGGGGCTATCGACACCTTCGTCGAGGGCATCTCCATCCGCTAGTGGATCCGTTCTGCCAGCGATTCCACCAGCGGTACCACCAGTTACTGCACAGTGGGCCCTGGAGTACCCCCGGATTCAGTTACATCCGGTTACTGGCGAGTACATGCGCGTAGCCGCGAATCCTCTGACGCCAACAGAGAGGCTGATGGGCGAGTTCGACGAGAGCTATGGCCCGCGGGTGAAGCGTAAGTAAATTTAAGTTAATTTAATAAATTTGTTTCATTTATTCAAGTTAATAATCCAGTCGTTGCTTCTTTGTAGGTCTTTTCCGTGGGATGCTACCAGGCTTCTAGGGCAGATTATCCGGGCTAACTACCTTAGCCCCTACCTCAATTTTTTTGAGGTACCCCTAGACTTGTAGTACCGCTGGCTCGACGAGATGAGGGTATATATATATATATATATATATATATATATATATATATATATATATATATATTGTGATTAATTATTAATTACTCTTTAATTAACAATTTTTTAATATCGTGATAATTGAATTTGTATGACAGAGGACCTTCTGGTGGCCCCCTCCATCGTGAGGAGGCGATCCGCAGGACCTATAGAAGCGCCGCCGGGAAGAAGATCTGGGAAGCAGTTTATGACCTTCGAATGGCGCATTCGAAGAAGGAATGGATTCGACATGACTACTATGAGCGGCTCTTTGAGAAGATGGATGCTCCTGCCTTCAAGTAGAAATCAGAAAAAGCGCAAGCGAACTGACGGGCCGTAGGGCTACATATGGGGGGATCAAAGCCCCACGCAGCGACGCTTGTAGAATTGGTGAGATACCACAAATTTATTCCACTATCTAATTTGGTACTATTAATATACTTAATTACTTAAATTCTACGAATATTTCGTATGCAGACCCAACGGACGTTAAAGGAGGAAAAAGATGCTGACTCGGTCATGTAGAAGCATGAAAAATATGGGGTTCATGCGGATTACAAATTGCCGTATAGCAAAACAGGTCCGCATGAAGGAAAGCCGCATGACTATTCAAAGACATATGCGGCCTATCGAAAAACAGCTTGTAGAAAGAAGATATGGGGCCAAGAGGAGCAGTTCGACTGATAAAGTTGACAAGTCCTGGCAAAATATGACAGTTCTGACACTTCGATAAAAAAAGATAGGACGTGAGACGTCACCCAAAAGCAGGGTTCGAACGCCTCCATAGCGGCCAAAAGAGTGTCATCTAAGCCGCATGAACCTTATGCGGCTCAGACTTATGCGGCCCTAAAGTTTCTAAATCTCATACAACCAAGAGTAACTGTGATCCCAGCCGCATGAGTCTCATGCGACCCCACGTGATCGAAGACTGAGAAAACTATACGTAACAGGACACGTGGCAATCTGACCAAGTCCTTAACTACCCAGATTTGCTGCAACAAAATCCTAATAAATCGACAGATGGCAGCCAAAGAGCGGGTCTTCGCGTGGTAATCAGCCACGTGGCCGCAAGCCATCTATGCGACTCAACATACATTCTATTATAAATAGCAGGGTGCCACACCCTTGCAAAAGGCTGGCAACCTTCAAGAGAAAAGCAATTTCTTCATGAGCTAGAGACTGCATCAGATAGTCCACGGAGTAAGGCAGACTTGATAGTACTTTCCCGAGCCTCCATCGTCACCCTCCAGAATCAAAACTAAATAATTGTACTTAGATTGTTTCCTAGGATTTCTTTCCAGGCTTTCTTTTATACAAGCAAGTTTGCAATCAATTTCAGTATTCTGTAATACCTATCTTTGATTTTTATGGCAAACATGATGGCGACTCTGCTGGGGACATTATTCTCTTCCGATGAGAAGATGGTGATGCAATCTGACGCGTCCAAGCTCGGCTATACACAGCAGATGCTCGTGGTTCGTTTTGACCAACAAGCCTTCGAAGAATTGCTCTATGAAGGGAGTGCCAGCCCGCCTCAGAAGCGAGCCAAACTAAAGAGGACTCGCAAGGCGTCGGTGCGCAAAACTGTTGCCCCCGACCAAGTTCTCGAAGAAGCTCCTTCTGCAGCCCAAGACGGTAACCAGAACTCTCCTGCGGCTTTGTTTCCGACCGCGGAGGACCCCACTGTCCCCAAATATAGCAGAGGAAAATACTATAATGCTGAGTTTTTGGGGACACAAAGGAAATCCATACGGATAAAGAAGAAGCCGCATAGAGGAGATCGACAGTCTGTCCATGCGGCAGCAAACTCTGGCCGCAGACAGCCAACTCATACGGCAGCCAACTCTGGCCGCAGAAAGATGATCTATGCGACAGCCAGTTCTAGCCGCAAGAAGATGATCCATGTGACGACCAATCCTGGACTCAAATAAGACGTCTCATACGGCCTTGTCAGAAGCTCTGTGTTTGACCGCCTCTCATACGGGCCCGGCGCCATACGGCTCACTGAGGATGCGGGATGTATCAATCTGGACTCCTTTTACTATGCACCTTTGGATGCTAAGTCAAAAAAGTCTAGGGTAGTGCGGGCCCAACCAGCCCAGTCAACTGTCCGAGTTGCTGACTGTCAGCGTGCCTCGTTGACTGTTACTCGGGCTCCTGACAGAAAGTTGTACAGAACCACCCACGTCCAGTTCTCCAGGGCTAACGGACAGGGTGGATCTTTAAAGTCTCTCTTTAAAGATCTAGAGCAAGTAATTTTAATAGCCACGGATCAGGGAGCAAACATGATGCCTAAGCACCCGTGCGCTCGGGACTCCCGAGTTCACAAGTTTGGTGCAAAGGTAGACCAGCTTCATACCGACTTACGTGACGTGATTACTCACAAATGTAAGACGGCAGCGTCAGCGTGCAATATGTCCCTCTTGGGACGTCGTTGCATCCAAGTCATCATCAACTACTGCTGCAACAAATCAGCAGCACCTGAAGATCGACAGTCGATTTTCCAGCGACTACAGCAGCCAGCACCTGTCCGATAACAACTCAAGAAACAGGTGCAAATTCTAGGGGACGAGGAGTTTTCTTTCGCCTCCTGTAATTCAACTCAGAAAAGTTCCTCCTGGCAAGGGAGGAAAGAAGACAGGCTCTTCCAGCCCTGCCATCTCGGCCAGTATTGCAAGGAGACCCTCATCTGGGGGGTTCCCATCAACCACAGGGGGTGTCTATTTAGGCACTCGATCCAAAAAGAAGCTTTCGGCACCTAGGGGTGCACCTTCGGCCTCCTTGAGAGTAGATGAAGCTAGGGGTAGTAGTCCTCTCAATGTATGCGACAATCTGGTGTACCAAGAGCACATACAGGGGGTAGAAATCCCCTATAACTGTGCAACAGACCTAGATTTCTCTGAGGGCCACCACCCTCACCAGGACGATGCGGCTTTATGCACAGGGGGTAGCACCCCTTCCGAGTCCAAGGAAGATGATATTCCGATATTTCCTGATGACTTCTCTATATAAGGGTACGGCACCGAGAGTACCTCGGCCACAATCCCTTCCACCTCTACCCACGTGAAGAAATTATTTATGGCTGACGAGGATCATGAAGCGCCTTCTGACCGACAACGGCTAGAAGTAAAAGAAGCTATGCTCCTGTCCCTGGTTAAATCCGTGGACGAGATCAAAGCCGCCCTGCCAACTCAACCAGCGAGGACGCCCGGACAAACACGCTTGGGACCCGCAGTCAACGCGGACTCCAACACGACCGCCCCTCCTTTGGGTGATGATCCCGTAGGAGCATCCGTTCCTTCAGTTGCAGATGAAGCTAAGGAGGCAAGGAGGAAAGTCCAGGAGCTTCGAGCAATGTTCAATGCTCGAGATTCTTCTCGGGATCTCAGAATACGACAACCATATCCTGTTGCATGGAGAGACGTACCTTTTCCACCATGGTACAAACTATTCCATATCGATTCCTATGATGGAAAGACCTCTGCTAGTCGGTACATGACTTACTTTGAGGTCACAACCGACCACTTGTCGCACAGTGACGCCATCCTCACGCGACTATTTATCGGAGCATTGGAGGGGATCATATTCGACTGGTACCGCAACCTTCCCGACAACTGCATTCACTCTTTTGACGGCTTCAAACACATGTTCCTGGAAAGATTTTACGAAGTGGGGCATGACGTAATGATGTCGTCTTTCATGGACGTCGTTCGGGGAGAGAGGGAGTTAACGAGGAACTACGTCGAGTAGTTTTGCCAAACCGTAATGAGATTGTCCCAAGGCAATCCCGAGAGCTCTTTGATCAAAATCTGTCCGAAGAAACTGCTCCCTGCAATTAGCTTCTGGATGGGCGACGATCAGTTCAGGGATTGGACAACCTTCATCATAAGCGCTACCAATGCAGAGGTAAAATTGAAGAAAGCTCGCCAGTTGGGATTACACATCCCAGATAGAGAAGATAAGGCAGACGTCCTGGTTCCACCTCAACAACAACAACAGTGGCGCCACCGCCAACCGGAACAACAAGGGCAAACAGGCCATGGTCACTGATGCGACTCAGAAGCCCGAACAAAAACAGTCGGAAGGTCCGTGGCCCAAGATCAATTACTCATTTGAAGATAGTCATGTCAAACCTATCTTCGATATGCTTTTGTAAGGGGGTAGGATCCAACTCCCTCCACCAAGACGCGAGCCCCGAGCAGTAGAAATGGAGGACCCAAAGTATTGTCACTTTCACTGCTATGTTCATCATGCCACTCATGATTGTTTCCAATTGAAGCGATACATTCAGAGTCTCATCGACTCCAAAGCTCTGTCGATATATTTGAAGAGGTTACCATAGCGGCAAACATGGTGTCTATTCAGTTCGGCGACTTCCTTCCGACAAGCACTCCAAACGGGGTCATATCTGTCCCTCGGACAACGATAGAGGTTACTAATCTTCCATCCGTCCGGAGCCAAACATCTGGATTGGTACCTCTCACCACCGCACAAGGAGAAATCATGTGGGTGCATCCGAACTTAGTGCCCGAAGTTATCCAGGGGGTGTCATCTCCTACCAGCAAGAAAAAGGGCATAAAGTCTAGAGCCTGCCACACAATTTCAGCCGAAGCTAAAGAATCTACAGATGTTGTTACCCGGTCTGGAGCACAAGTCCATCCTACGCGGGATGGTTCAGCCGAAGATCCTCAGCCAGCAACATTGCCTCTCTCTGATATTCCAAGGCCATCTCAGCCTCCACTGGCGGACAAATCCAAGACAAAGGAAATCTGCTTCGACAGGCCACTCCGCAATGATGCACCTCAGGGACTGGAGAGACCTTACAAGTTCGATATATTAGCACAATTGACTAATACGCCAGCAAAGTTGTCGCTATATAAGCTCCTAAGGCTCTCCAAGGATCTTCGTGTTGCATTAAGCGAAGCACTCCAGAATGCTGATGCCTACTTAGCTCAGGTCAAGCCTCCAGGAGAAAACCCGCAAGCAGATCTACAGGGCCGCGATAACACAGATGCAATGCCCAACATCATAATTACTCCGCAGAATATGTTGATTAAGTCCAATTTGCATGATAGTCCCTTGTACTACACTGGATACATAGGCGACATCAAGGTGTATCGGATGCATATCGACCCTGGCTCGTCAATAAGCATCATCCCGAAAAGCCTGCTCCAACTTCTGGGCATCCTTATGCATCGGCTAGCGGCGACCAACACTGCCATTAGTGGGTTAAACTCGGGAAGAAGCTATCATCTAGGGAAGATCCGGTTGAAGTGCCAGATTGGTGACTTGAAGACGAAAGTTACCTCCTACGTCATAGATGCAAAAACCTCCTACAACATCCTCCTGGGACGTCCGTGGATACATGACTATATGATCGTGCCATCCACCCTTCACCAGTGCTTCAAGTATGTCAATAGATACGGCTTCGTGGGGACCGAAATCACCGACATCGATCCCTTCAAAGGGGTTGGGTCTTATTATTCTTCGGAGGCTTATTTATATGAAGAATCCAAGAAGTACATCATTAACAAACTGGGGACCATCACAGGGCTAGAAGAACCCTTGATAATTTACCTCCAGACTTATAAACCCGGCAAAGCCGCACCCCTTGTCGCAACCTTGCATAAAGAGGTGCCTGGTTCTCTAATTCAAGCTGGGCAGTGGGAACCAGTGGAGATCCGACTCCCAAAGTCAAGAGATAAAGCCCATCATAGGGCCAATGGTGATCCGATTGCCAAAATCCATCTGAAGACGGTTGGAAGACACAAAAACCCTTGTCGAGCCAATTGTCACCTATATTCCCAAGACGAGCCGGCAACTAAATGTCGATCCGACATACTCAAGCAAGCCAATATTTCAAGTTTGACCCTTTGTGGTCGAGTTGTCCAAGATGACATCCCAACCTTTGGGATAGCAGGGAGTAGCCGAAGAGGACGTAGAACTCGCCGAATACCTGGTGGCACATACGGAGGGTACCTCTCCTGAAGATGTAATCCCCATGGATAGAGTTCCTTATCTCATCAATAAGTGGCTGCCGATATATATATATATATATATATATATATATATATATATATATATATATATATATATATATATATATATACTACCTAGAGTGTCGAGTTATGTACATCAGGTACCCCTGAACTTACACTCTGTTCCTTCTTTCCCCCCCCCCCGAGGGGACTCGCATTGCATCTCTACGAGTAATAAGTCATGTATATTGATACCTCTGAACTTTCGCTTTGATGTTTCGACTACCATATATCACACCCATATCACCCCTGTTGGGTTCTGTTTCAAAATCTATTACCTGCACCACCAGTGTGCAGAAGGGTAATAGGTCCATAAAACTTATCCTAATCTATTACCCGTACTGTCAGTGCACAAAAGGGATAATAGGTCCACAATATTTCCCCGACGAGAAAAACAATCACGTCCATATTACCTCTGAGTTGTTTTCCCATCCATCACTGACAAATCACCTAGTACATAGAACTTCCACGTTGATAACACCTCTGAGTTGTTCTGTGTATCCGTATTTTGCCAACTCCTACCACGTTCTTATTACCTCTGAGTAGGGAGGTTCTACTTCAGACCCATATTTACCATTTCCTCATTACCTCTGAGTAAATATGTCGGTCTCCTCTCCACTTGTTACCAGTACTCGCATCGCCAGTACACAAAAGTGGTAATAAGTCCACAAAAATTATCCTAATCTATTACTCGCACCATCGGGGTATCAAAGAGTAGTAGGTCCACAAAATATCTTTTAAATCTATTTGCTCCCATTTTCAAAATGCACAAAGGGGCAATAGGTCCACAAAAAGTTCCCTCATGGGATATTCCTCATCAAAATGCTAGTACAAGCTCCTCAGAGCGGAGTGAATGTATTCTGCTCCATTACTAAAAAAAAGGGAGAAAGAGATGGGAGGAAAAACAAAATCTGCTATTCATCAACAGCACACAACTTGATAAGAATACCCTCCAGCTGCGTAGTTGAGCGCTCAATTCTCAGTTTGACTCGACGTTTAACTTCCTGGGATAACCTTTCGGCGTCATCGAGATGCGCATGAGCCTGCCAATTTTCTTCTAATTTCTTCAGTGCTCCCTCTAGAGCAGCAGAGGCTCGCGTGACTTCATCAGTCTCCTTCCAGATCTTCTCACTCTCTTGACGAGTGGCTTGGAGCTCAGTACCCAGAGATGCTAGCCTAGCCTGGAGCTGGAGGAGCTGCTTGTTAGTTTCGGCCATGGCACGAGTGATAGTCTCCTTGCGATTCAACTAAATCTCTCCCTCTCGGCTCAGCTTGTCATATCTAAGGGACAGCTTCTGGAGGTCCTTCTCCAAGATGGGTTTGGTTGTCTCTTGAACAGCCTTCACCTTTTCCATGACTGATATAAGGAAAGCACACTTCTGCTCCACCACGACAAACATGTAAACTTGTCGCTGTTTTTACAACTGGATCAGGCACCGATTAGCCTCTGCCAGCTTATGCTCCAGAGGGATGGCCACCCCTTCTCCACCCGGAAGTGACTTCAGCAGGAAAATTTGGCCTTGGGTGCAGTGGTAGGCCACGGCAAATGAAGTCCCTCTCCTCAAAGCAGCCTCAGTCCCTCGTTTCAAATGGCGATAAAAGCTCTTGACTGTCCCTTGACGACTCGTCCAAATTCTCCAGAGAGGACGGCGTCGAAGGGATAGCGCCTAAGGAAGTTGAAGGCATCTGGGAATGAGGCACACTTGAGCTTGACGATCATGTCAGAAAGGAAACAAACTCCGAGCGACGAGACTCCCACACTGCAGTAATCTCCTCTTCCGCAGTACGAAGGAGCTGAAAACTGGAGAGGGCAGAAAGTTCAACTTCCAGGGAGGAGGCAGTCCCAATCGATCCCGTATACCCCAAAGACGTTGAAGGAGCCGGGATGTCTGTGATCAATACAGTAGAAGGCCCCTCGACTCGAGCCGGTAGGGAAGAAGGAATGCTCCTTGCTTATACTAGGTCAGCCCCTGGGTCCTTTGTTATCCCCTCCTCAGCGGTCACATCCACTATCGTTAGTGGAGAGGCAGGGCCTGTAGGTCCAAACCAACCAAAAATTAGCTTGACTCGAAGGATATGAAGAAAGAGCGAGTGAACCTCCTCATTGGTAAGAATATGACATAACTCACCAAGGGAGGGCGGTGAAGACCGTGACTCGCTCTGGACAGTCATGATTCCCCTCACTGTCGCTATATTTTCCTCTGCAGCAATATTCGAATCATCTACATCGGTCACTCCAGCCCCGGTTAATCCAGAAGGAGGTAGATCTGGGTCGGTTACGACCAATTGTGATCTTGCAGCCTCAATATTTTCTGTAAAAATGGCGCCTTCTTTAACCAGGGTGCTAGTAACTGGAGAAGTCTCGAAAGCGACACCGGTCCCCGGAGGGTTTGTATCTTCAAGAGCCTGCACGAAAGAAAGAGAGAGAAATAATAAGATATAATACTAGAAGTAACATGGTGGTCGACCGGAATGAAACATACCTCCGGGAGGGTTTCGGCATCACTGTCCTCTTCTGCGAGGTCTGAACCTCGGATCTTAAACGCGACCCATTTTTGAGAACGAGGCCAATTAGCAACAGAAGGTCCATACTTACTTCGCTTGGGCGAAGGACTCGGCATAGGGGAAGGCAAGCGTGCCACCAGGGTGCTTACGGGAGGCGACAGATCGTTATACTCATCCTCCTCCTCTGTATCAGTAAAATCGGAGTCAGAAATTTCAACGGCCTTCGTCTTCCCCGCCCTTTTTCTCTTTTTGGACCCCTCACGCTTCTCCGCCAACTTAATCCCGGTTATAAAGCTTATATTCGCATCAAAATTGTAGGGAGGCCCATTCGCGGAGACGTGGTAGAGGGCTGCCATGTATGAGATGCGTACCAAGCCCCTGGTATCAGGAAGAGAAAAGATGGTCTGAGTACGGACGATACTGTAAAATGCCAGGCCCGAATACCATCTAGGACGCTGCCTTCATAACCCAAACAGGGACTCGAGTTGTCTAAAAACAACTGGCAATACCCGAACTGTCTAGAGTACCGGCTGGGCAAGTAAGGTTCCAAAAACGCAATGTTACGATTACGGTACACCAGATACGTAGGACGGATATTCTACAACTAGCGGAACATCTTCTCAGATAGAATATGGGGTGCGATACTGCCATCAAGATGAAGATGCCCCATTTCCTTATCAGTGTAAGACGGGACCGACACAAAGAATGAGTAGCTGTCCACCCATGTAAGCATAATACGACATTCGAACATGGTCAAACAGGTCCAAGGCATATCATGATATTGATAAATGAATGTATCGTGAATCGTCGTGTTCCCCTCAGGGCCAGGTCACATCAGAGAAGGGAAGTACATAAACAGCCACCCCATCAGATAATGATAGGGTAGCTCAATTCGGTAGAAATTCTTCGTAACATCACGAGCTATGGTTCTGGCCGTAAAGATACGAAGATCCCGATGGATGCTGCACACCATGGCTGGGAGTAGAGCCAGCTGCCTCCGAAAACTAACTTAACAGCAGGGAGGATCAAGTTGCGGCTGATTCTCTCAATCGAACCAGCACCCCCCGAGACCACACAAATCTTCAGCCATATCATCAGAAATCCAGCCAAGATGGCTTTATTAGACAAGGGCTGGGTATCTTGATAGAAGTAGCTGAATGTCTTGGACTGGCTTCCAAATCTGTCACCAGAAGCTTTGGTTCTCTTGGCGCTTTGTACCTGAGAGTCCACTCCAGCATGAGTCTGGGGGCTCCGAGGGACAACCCGGCCCGAGGCACCAAGGTCAAACAAGTAACTGACCCAGGCCTTAGTGTGAGGAAGGGTCCCTTCAGAACTTTCATCCTTCTTTTTTAACATTTGTTGACAAGTGCTATGATGACATAACACCTTCCGGTAAACGACAAGGAACCCGGAAAACCACCGCTCTAATTCCTCAAACTCCTCATTCGTGGGAGTATACTCTTCATAAACTTCATCCCCCAGGGCAACTTGGAGACGTCATGCATCTCGTGAAGGGCGAGCCCCATCTCCTCAGCAGGTGTATAAAAGGTCCCCATACGACAATTGTACATCTCGAGGAGCGCTATGAACAGCTTTGTGTTTATAGGGAGGCCATAGCAAGTGCCCCTTATGGCATAGTAGAGACCGAGCCGCTATAAAATATCCCCATAAGTCGACAGGATCCAGAGCATCAAGTTGACCCATGGAGGGGAACGATACATCCAATTCTGCAGCGAAAGTCTACCTGTGGGATATGATCCTTTACGGGCAATTTGGTTCAGGAAAGTGTCGGCCTCAGAGAGTCGATTATTGGGCCTCAGGTCGTTTATAAAACTACCAGGGGCTAGCCCGACGACAGAACAACTGACCGATCTCCTGGTCGCGACCGCTGACCGCACTCGTCTATTATAATGGATGTTGCCTACGAAGATGGCTTGCCGGTCCTGAGTAATGGGGTTCGCCATTCGCCTTTCGATAGGCACCATATTGAAAGTTGATAGAGAGAAGTGGCATTCCATCTGAGGAAGATGAATCAGTAATTCATTGGAAAGAAAATCCCAGTTCTCAAAAAGCTCCAGGGCACGAGAATTTGAGACAACTATAGCATCTCCGAACAAGAATGAAGGCTTCAGATGAATGCCCCTAGCTTCCCGGAATTCATCATACTGAGTAAGTAAAAAAATGATTATTTCCTGATCTCTCTTAACCTGTCTTCAGGCTAATTTCGGGTAATCTGAGTCGACATATGTTCGACTATTTGGTCAAATCTCACAACCAACGCAGATTGAGCATATCCTATCAAGAGTTCCCCCCAGGGAGCTAAAGGAAAGTTCACTGCAAAAGACAGAGAAGAAGTAAAAGTTAGAAGTTTATCCTTTCAATCCAGCCAAAAAAAGACCTATGCGGCATGAGACGCATGCGGTTAGGTCATATGCTCATGCGACGCAGTCGGGGGACCCTTAGGCCGCTCAAATCAAAAAAGGTGCTCATGCGGCTCAGTCATGAGACACTTATGAGGCTGAGTCACAAAGTGTTCATGCGATTCAGTAATGAGGTACTTATGCGGCTTGGACTCGAAGTACTACTGCGTCTCGAGATATGAAACACCCATACGGCCCAATCGGGAGACACTTATGTGGCACAACTATGCAGATCAGTCCTGGGTCATTTATGCAGCACTTATGCGACTCAGCTTATACGGCCCTATCTTACATAACACATGTGGTGCAGCTGAGATAGGGCACGCATCGACCAAGCTTAATACACAAAAGTGATATAGCACGGGCCTGCACATAAAAACATATGAACTAGCCATCGTCTTCCTACCGTCCTTAGCTTTGATAGGAGGGTGCGCGTCGGAGTGAGTGAAAGAAGAGTCCGCCGCTCTTGACGGAGAAGCAACCCCCTTTCCTTTGGCCGCAGTTGACTTGGGAGCTTTGGGAGCCATTGAAGACAGGAAGACGAAGATGTAGAGAAGAAGATAAAAGAGAAAATTTTCTCTTCAAAATTACTCTATTCATATAGTTTCCAGAAAGGGTAATGCTTTGATTCCTGAGATCATTAAAGATAATGATGACGTTTAGGAATTTTATCCCTAGTAACCGTTAACTTTATCTCAAAAAAAGAACCCAAATCCGAAATCGAATCAAGAAAATTAAATGCCACAATAACAGCTGGCAGACTGATGGGATCTTCCTATGGCTCAATATTGCCCTGCGGCTTAAGATCTCTCTGCGGATTGAGACTTCCCTGCGACTCAAGATCTCTCTGAAGTTCGAAAAGTTTCCTGCGAATTAAAGACTCCCTATGGCTTAACATATTTTCATGCTTCTTATTCAAAGTATTCCAAATTTATAATTTAAAAATTTTGAAGGGGGTCTTGTAGAAGCATGAAAAATATGGGGTTCATACGGATTACAAATTGCCGCATAGCCAAACAGGTCCGCATGAAGGAAAGCCGCATGACTGTTCAAAGACATATGCAGCCCGTCGACAAACAGCTGTTGAAAGAAGATATGCGGCCAAGAGGAGCCGTTCGACTGATAAAGCTGACAAGTCCTCGCAAAACATGACAGTTCTGACACTTCGACAAAAAAAGTTAGGACGTGAGGCGTCACCCAAAAGCCTCCATACGGCCAAAAGAGTATCATCTAAGCCGCATGAACCTTATGTGGCTCAGACTTATACGGTCCCAAAGTTTCTAAACCTCATACAGCCAAGAGTAACTGTGATCCAAGTCGCATGAGTCTCATATGACCCCACGTGATTGAAGACTGAGAAAACTATACGCAACAGGACACGTGGCAATCTGACCAAGTCCTTAACTACCCAGATTTGCTGTAACAAAATCCCAACAAACCAACATATGGCAGCCAAAGAGCGGGTCTTTGCTTGGTAATCAGCTACGTGGCCGCAAGCCATCTATGCGGCTTAATATATATTCTATTATAAATAGCAGGGTGCCACACCCCTGCAAAAGGCTGGCAACCTTCAAAAGAAAAGCAATTTTTTTACGAGCTAGAGACTGCATCAGATAGTCCATGGAGTAAGGCAGAGTTGATAGCACTTTTCCGAGCCTCCACCGTCACCCCCCAGAATCAAAACTAAATAATTGTACTTAGATTGTTTCCTAGGATTTCTTTTCTGGATTTCTTTTGTACAAGCGAGTTTGCAATCAATTTTAGTGTTCTGTAATACCTTTCTTTGATTTTTTTATGACAAACATGTCACCATGCACGATGTATTCCAGCATACCCATAAAAGGTGGAAGGACGGGAGCTTCGTCGACGAGAGGGCCAAGGAGACGGATGTAAGTACTTACGTTTATGAGACATATATTAGAATTATAAGTATTCAGACTATAACTTAGGTAAACTTAGGATTCAGACTATAACTTAGGGAAACATAGGAATTCAGAATATAAGTTAGATAAACTTATAGTATAAACACATTCATTTGATAGGCTGCGTATCGTGAGGCCCTTAGTCGGGCTCAGCCATCTGCTATCAAGTATGTCGACGAAACGATGCCCGTCGGAACACCCTCTTCTATGGTCACTCGCTACGATGACATGTTCGTAGATACCGTCGGCGGCTTTAAGAAAGGGTGCCTGTACGGAGTCGGCTCCCTGGCGCCGTTGCACGTGATGATTCTGAGATTTCTACCTCCCCCGCCTCCTCCCGTAGCCTCGACAGACGATGATGTGAGGTCCCAGCTTGCGCATCTGAATGAGGCGGTATCGGACTTGCGGGCGCAGTTATCCATGTACTTTCCGCATCCTTCTATACTTCCGGTCCGTCTGCTCCGGTCCGTCTACTGGTGCTGCCGGTCCTTCTTCCGTCGGGCGTCTCTCTTTTGACCCTGCTGCCCATATCGTACCGCCTCCTGCTATGATGGCCCTTTTCGACCTGATGTTGCCAGAGCAGCTACGCCAACTTCCAGACCATGTCTTAGAGGAATTGCTGCCATACCTGGTGGAAGTGTACATGCGTCGGACGCAGCAGGGAGTACCAGCACCATCGGATGATCCAACTCCTCCTCCTTGATGTTTGTATTCAAATATTTTGAAAACTGTTTAAATATTGAATATTTATGTATTTTGTGTGGACAATTTGAAATATTGGATAATGTTGACTGTTTTAAATGATTGGTGTATTATTTTTGTTGGTTTGTGTTGGTGGATGTTTGGGAATGATCTGTTTTATTTATGTTGGTGGATGTTTGGGATTGTATATTGAATAATGTTGAATATTTGGATAATTTGTGTTATTTATGTTGGTGGATGTTGTGTGAACAGGGAATGCTCTGTTTTATGCAAAAAAAATTCAAAAAATTCCCAGTTAGCGACGAGTCGTGACTACCAGCCGGTGGAATATCCGTCGCTAACTGGAACTATTCCAAGTTAGCGACGGATGGCGACTACTCACCGACGGAAGATCCATCGGCAAGGTTATGGAAATATAAAAAAATCATAGAAATGGATCGACGGATATTTCGTCGGTAGACCGTCGCTAGTAGTCGGTAAAATTTTGGCGACGGATAATCCGTCACAAAATTCGTGACTGGTCGACAACAGATTAGCAACTAAACCCGACAGAGGAGCGGGGAAATATCCGTCGCCACGGTTCTGGAAATATGAAAGATTCACAGAACCGGGTCGACGGATGTACCGCCGCTATTCCGTCGCTAGGTCGTCGAACAGTAGCGACTATAAGCGACGGATTAGCGACGAATATTTCGTATCAGTTACTCTCTGATACATAATTACCGACCATTTAGCGACGGATACGGCCGTCGCCAAGGCGATGCATCATTAACTTTCTGATACGTGCTTTGACGAAAATTCGTCGGCCATTCGTCGCGAGATGTACGAGTATGGTTGACGAAAATCCGTCGTAAAATCATCGCTGGGCGACAACTTGGCGACGGATTATTTTTAGCGACGAGACTTTTCCCGATGGATGTTTTTGACCAAAATCCGTCGGCCATCCGTCGGTATTACCATTTACAGACAGCTGGGCGACGGATCCGGCCGTCGCTAAAGCGATGAATTTTGGTAGTGATTTTTTCTTCCTTAAATGTTTATTAAAATTATTATGCTATTTTTCTTCCAAAATTTTTGAGTAATGTCAAGACTATTATGGTATTTCTCTCCCAAAAAATTTAGATAATGCCATCTCCTATTATGACATCTGACATGGCAACTGACATAACAATTTTAAAGAAAAATTATTCAATTATTCAATATTAATGTTAATGTTATTATTAACTTTAAATTAATGATAATTTTATATTAATATCAATTTTACTTTAAGTTTTAATGTAATTTTAATGTTTAATATTAATTATAATTTTATTGTTAAATTTTGTCATCTCAGCTGTCATGTCAGCGTCTACGTATATGTCACATAATGGGAGATGACATCATCCAAAATATTTTGGAGACATTTATTATTAAGACTACTTAAGAAAACTAAAAATTAGGCTTACATGCTTTGTATGTATAGGACCGTTGAGCATCTCTAAAGGGGAGTGAATAGAGTGTGTGCGTGTACATCAAAAATTATCAATAATTAAAAACAAGCAGCTATGTATACTTTGGCTGGTAAATGACAGTAAATAAAATGAGGTAAATTAAGAGGCAAAAGAATCAAACTCAGTGACACATCAATGTCTGCCGGTATCCCTTTGAGAGAACTAGTCCAGTCTCGAGTATTTTTGTTCTATGTAATCCACTATGGCACATGCTAATTGAGAGCTTGTAGTCCCTTGCAACACCGTGCTTGGTGACGAGGGCATGACCGATTCCACAAGTTGATTTCGAAAACTTGAATGCCTTCTGAATGCAGTCTCTGATACAACTCTTTAGTACCAAAACTCTAGATTAAACAGAACTGCACTAGCTTTGGCTAAGAGTGGTATAGGCTTGATTTCAAAGCTTTAATCGTAGAAAATAATTTAGAATAGATAGAGAAAAGAGTGAATGAGTGAGTTGAAATGGTAAACTTTTTTCTATATTTATAGTGTTTTTGCAGACTGAATTCGGACAGAGTTTGGACTGAGTTCGGATGCATGAATCTTGCATTCGAACGTTGTAGACAGATATGGTGGAAGACCAAACAAATTTGAAATTTTCCTTGACCGAAATCGGCCAAAATCGGGCCGAGTTCTGGCCGAGTTCGACACGAGTTCTGTCAGGGGCAGAACATAATTGTTTGGGCAAATTTTGTATTGGGTTTTTGGCTTTTTGGATAGTGGACTTGAAAGTATGGATAGGTTTTTTAGATAGTGGACTGATAAAAACCTAAGCAAATACCAATCCTGATCAACCTCACATAAATTTTCTAGACTCAACAAACATAAAAATACAAAAGAAAATATAAAAGGCTTGATCTTGATTCCAGCGATTGGTTCTTGATGACGATGCGATGTGTATTGTAGCAGTAGAATGTAAGTGTAGTAAGATGTAGATGCAGACGTTCTTCTCATCTGAAACCTGTAATCCTGTAGTAGTATGTATATTTTGTATATCGTTCAAAGTTGACGTCGATTATCAAAATAAGGTGTGATCATTAACTAATGGGCTAACAATCTCTTCCATTTTGATAAATGACAAACTTTGAGTCTATAACAAAATATAACGAAAAATGTGTAACTTTGATTTTTTTTTATACATGACTTGTTCTGATTGACAATTTTCTTGTATATACTTTTTCTCCCCTTTGTCATGTACTCAAAAATGTGGCTCCCCCCAATTTATGAGTTCAACAATAACAAAGAAAAAGAAAAGTAATATCCAAGGATAGTGATAAGAACTAACAAGCCAGCATCTCAAGTATGATAACGCCAGCAGTAGCAGTAACAAAATAAGTAATATAAGAAACTAACTAAGATATATATGATATAAAACTAACTACAATTGAAGTTCAGAAAGTGCAAAAGTAACTACAACTGAGACAGAATAAATCCAAAGTGCATAAATAGTGCCAAAAAAAGTACTCCAAAAAGGAAAGTCACTACTGGATCATCATCTACGTACCAGAATATGTCCACAAAGGGGCTGGAGGACCAGCTGGAGAACCCAGAGGGGCTGGAGGACCACCTGCACCACCCAAAGGACCATCTGCACCACCACTGAGGGGACCAGCTCTGCCCACTCAACAACAACATTTTGCACAACACCAGCAGCAGAGGGGAGCACCAGAGCAGGGACGGGCCTATGCTATGGCCGCAGTTTAGGAGGACGAGGTTGCACCAGATGTGATCACAGGTTCTATCCTACTTCATTTATTTTCTGTTGCTGCACTATTTGATTCTAGAGCTACACACAGTTTTGTATCATATAAGTTCTTGCATAGACCCGGCTTCACACCAGTACCTACTAGGAGGAACTGTCGAATTATGACAGGAGGTGGAGAAGTACCAGTTAGCGAGATGTATGATTGCCCTATTAGCATAGCTGGAAGGAAACTTAGGGCCCAGCTCCTCGTAATGTTACTCCCGAGATTTGATGTAGTTTTTGGGATCGATTGGTTGAGTCAGCATTATGCTGTGATTGATTTCCATGAGGGGAAGGTTTTCTTCAGTCCGCCAGGGGTTCCACCATTTGAAGTTAGAAGACAGATTACAGAGAAGTCAGAAGGAGTCTACTTCAGAGCTGTTGCAGAAGGCAAGGAGTTGTTGCATCCACTTATTGCAGAGTTTCTTGATGTCTTTTTCGATGATTTTCCAGGACTGCCACCAGATCGAGATATGGAGTTCTCCATTGACTTAGTGCCAGGATCAGTTCCGATATCTCGACATTGCTATAAGATCAACCCGAAGAAGGCAATAGAGTTGAAGGCTCGAATTGATGAGTTAGAGAGGAAGGGTTTTATTCGGTCGACTGCTTCACCCTGGGGAGCACCAGTCCTTTTTTTTGCCAAAGAAGGATGGGACCGTTAGGATGTGCATCGACTATTGGGCCCTTGACAATATTACCATCAAGAATAAGTACCCTTTATCCCGGATTAATGACTTGTTTGATCAGCTGAGTGGAGCGAAAGTCTTCTCAAAGATTGATTTGCGGTCCGGATACTATTAGATGAAAGTCTGGGACCAAGACATTCCTAAGACTGCCTTCAATACTCGGTACGGCTAGTACGAATTTATGGTGCTGCCTTTCGGACTCACCAATGCTCTAGTAGTGTTTATGAACCTTATGAATAAGGTCTTCCACCAGTATCCGTTGTCATAGTCTTCGTTGACGACATCTTGATCTACTCAAGGACACCAGAGGAACATTAAGAGAACCTGAGAATCGTCTTAGAGACTCTGAGGAAGGAGAAGTAATACGAAAAACTCTCGAAATGCGAGTTTTTCCTAGACAGGGTCGAGTTTTTGGGCTATGTAGTGACTGGAGATGGGATTGCAGTGGATACCAAGAAGATTGAAGCTGTGAAGTTGTGGGCTGCACCTAAGTCAGTATCTGAGATTCATAGTTTCCTATAGGGCTACCAGGTTACTACAGAAAGTGTGTGAAAGACTTTGCCAAGATAGTTGAGCCAATGACCAAGCTTACTCGGAAGGACGAAGAGTACATATGAACCGACGCATGCCAGTCAGCATTTGATGAATTAAAGAGAAGACTTACTACAGCACCTGTTCTCGCTTTGCCGTCAGGATCTAGAAGGTTCACCATCTACAGTGATGCATGAAAGTAATTTCTTAAAAGATTTTTTATTTGAAAATCACAAGTCAGATTAAAGAAATATACTCATGAGGAAGAAGAAGAAAAATCCTGTCTAGTATCTAGGAACATTGCCCGAGTAGAAAATTCGGACAACTAGAGAGAAGGTAAACTTATCTCGAAGGGGGAGTTCGGGCTCGTGCTTCGGGAGTCACCAACGGAGGGGGAAGGTCGTTCTCGTGCTCGGGATGGCCCGGTGGAGGGGGGTCACTGCGGGAATGGGAGGTCGACCTCGTGCTCGGGGGGATCGACGGTGTATGGGGGTTTACTGCCAGAGAAATTGGGGGAGGGGGGGGGGGGGGGGGGGGGTGGTTGGATTTGTTACCGCAGGAAGAGTAGTTCACCAAGTAGGGGCGACGGAGGGGGAGGAATTTAGGATTTTTGGGTCTGGAGTGCGTGCTCTGAAAATTTTAGGGAGAGCAAAAATTAGGGATGCAAATGTTGGGGGGGTTATAAAAACTTAGCGATGCAGTAAGCGTCGCTAATGACATCACAAAATATGTTACACCAAAGGTGTCGCCAATGACCCTGCAGTATCTACAGACGTTGGACATTTTTCGTTGTCAAATGCGTTGCTAATGTGTCGCTATAGCATCGTTGATACATATTATATTAGCAGTCGCAATTAGTTGCAATTTGTGGCATTTCTACCTGGACTCGCTCAATTTGATGCAATTAGCGGCATCATCTTTTGGAGTCACTAATACATCTTGTTTTAGTAGTGGTATGACGTCTGTTCAACGAAGTTTTCTTTAACTTTTGAATGAAATGTTAGATTGCAGTAGATATGACAAGTCATCGTAGAGTAATAAAACAAATACATCAGAAAAGATCCAGGAGTTAGATATTAATCCAAACCTAATGGCTTTATAACTTTTAACTACACTCCGCACTATATAATTGATGGTGGTGCATTGAGACTCAAAAAGTCATCTGCAAGGGAATATGCATGTGGTGTGGATCTTTTGGCCTAAAGGGCTTCTAAAGTTGAATTGTTGCAACAACTTCTATTCACAATTCATTAGCAGCAGGTATTGATTTCTACCTTCAGATGCATAAAATCAGTTTCTGTATCCATACTGAAGCTCTTTGTACATTCCTTGGGCTTGTACCATGCTAATGCTAGTAATAATTTGTGTATGAACATGTTATTGTGCAATATGTATGGTGTTCTGCTGACCATGGCATCCATGTTTCCATAATTTTCTTCTTCTTTTGAGATAAATGGATTTTCTACATTACTTCATGAATTGCAGATCCAGATAAAATCTGGTGGTGAGAAGCCAATATCAAAGTTCTTCTCGAAGAAGAAAGAAGATAAAAGTCTGCCGGAACCAGAACCAGAATCAGAACCAGAGGGTTGGGTTTGCCTAGTCGGAGCTAGATTTAGTTGTCCCTTGTCATTGCCTCCAAGGGAAGATATCAAAAAAAAAATGATGGCGAGTGCGACGTCGAAATTTGTTCTGACTTCGGATTCCGAGTTCATTTTCTTGAGCTACTCGAGACATTCTCAGTAGAAAGTCAAAATATGGGCTTGATGGATTGCTAATTCAACTAACAGAGAGGAGTTGAGTTGGACCGCGGAGGCTCTATTAGCGAAGAGGTGGTGACTTAGGGGTGGGGTGCCCAAGCCCGATGGCTTGTCCGGCTTACCCTAGGGCTGGCCCTGATACCGGTACAAGTTGTGTTCTCGAATAAATTGCATAGGCAAAAGATAAGTTTGCCTATTTTCCAACATATAATTACATATAGTTTCTATGGCATGATTCTTTCACGCTTATAGCAATTTTATTTAGAAATATAGTAACAACAGATATGATTTTCCCGCTTAAGTGGCTATTAATTTATTTAAGCGAGAAATAAGAGGACATATCTTTAGCTTTATAATTCAAAAATAAAAGTCCATTGTTATTGTTGCACATTCTATTGAACTTATAGTGAGTTTATAGTTTCTAATCAGCTGAAACAACCATCTAAATTTTGGTATGTTCCAACCAATAACAGTATTCGGGGTGTCCATAGAATTACACAATTGAGATGCACCTCATTATTGTTCTCTTAGGACCTGCAAAGTATCGGTTATGATCCGATTATGGACAGTTTTAAGTAGCGACTTTTAAATCAACCTAACACATGTTTGGTAATTTTTTAACAAACAGTTCTGAAAATTTTTAAGACACCAAAATTACTTATGTGCTCATATATAACCAAAAGCCTTATTATATCATTGTCCTCCCAAACAACAGCTTATACACTCATGTAACTTACAAGTATAAAATACTTTGACAAGTAGTAAATCATAAACGATATTTACTACCACATCAAATGGACCGCAAAATTTTATGACAATCATTAACTACCACATAAACTGCACCACAAAATTTAAAAAAGTCACATTTTGAAATAAGCAGTCGTTAGATGTGACCTCGAGAGAAACAAATATGAGAAAGAAGAAATATGATAGGGTATTAGCGGTTGTAGTTATATTTTTTGATAAGAGTATAAATGGAAGAAGAAAAAAAAATAGAAACTCTCAAAATACTCCAATTTGAGGTGTTTATAAAGGCACTCAAAATTATACGCCACTGGTTTTAATGAGTTTTTGAGCCGACAAAAATCAGTTATTCAAAAAAATTACCAACTAATTTTTTTAAATACTTCATAAACAGCCGACCCAAAATACTCTCAAAATTAATAAAAATACTATTGTCAAGCATGGCCTTAGTGTCAAACAATTGAAAGAATGGACTAATATGTAACTATGTAGAAGATACTCAAAATTTCTCTTTCATTGTGCACAAAACATGAAAAAAAACATGAAGATATAAAGCTCTTTTTAGCCCACAGAAGACTTCCAAATGAGAAATAGTTAAGCAGGTTCATGCACCTGTCAACTAAAAGACAAAATGAGATCATGTCTCATGCATCATCACCGTCGGCAAAAAGAGATTAGTACGCCTAAAGAGTTGGTGTGAATATTTTTCATAAAAAGGAACGTTGAAATTACTATAGAGTTTTACATAATATAATATATGCTGTGATGTTTGACTGTTTGAGTGAGAAAGCTTACTATTGGCATAAAAAGGAACGTTGCGAGAAAGCAGCTTACTATTTGAGTGAGAAAGCTTACATAATATAATATATTCCATGATGCTCGAGTGAGGAAGCTACTATTGGCATAAAAAGGACGTTGCGAGAAAGCCTTGTTATAGCCTTGTTATAGCAAGGTTTGGTTTCATTTCATTTTGTACGATGGAGGAGAGCAGGGAGCAGAATAAGAAGCACATAGTCCTCGTGCACGGCTCCTGCCACGGAGCGTGGTGCTGGTACAAGGTGGCCACGCTGCTGGAGGCCGCGGGCTTCCGCGTCACGGCCCCCGACCTCGCCGCCTCGGGGATCGACTTGAGGACGCTCTCCGAGGTGGCGACGCTGGCCGCCTACTCGCAGCCCCTGCTGGACGTCGTGGCCTCCCTCCCGGACCGGGAGAAGGCCGTGCTGGTCGGCCACAGCTTCGGCGGCCTCAGCGTAGCTCTGGCGGCCGACAGGTTCCCGGAGAAGGTCGCCGCCGCAGTCTTCGTCACGGCGTTCATGCCGGACTGTACCTCTAGGCCGTCCTACGTTTTCGAAAAGGTACATATCAAAACTTTTTCTAGCTCTTGTGGTTAAGAGCTGGAGACATCATACAACTTTTCTAATTTTTTTTATTTATTGGAATATTTAGACTTTGGGTCTCAAATAACTTCTAAAATTTGTATTTGGATCTCCATATTAGGAGTACATAATTAGTACTCGTCTCATAAGTGTCACAAAAAATAACTAGTGACATTTTTGTTTACATTAGTGACACTTTTGAGACCCAAACACTAATTATGTATAATATGGAGATCCAAACACAAATTTTGAAACTTATTTGAGATCAAAAGTCTAAATATTCTTCTTCTTTTTTAACAACCCACACACACCTACACATCCTTATGATTGAGAAACTCAAATATCCTTATGATTGAAAAATTAGGACCAAAATATTCTGTTTAAAACTTAAAACTACCCCTCCTCCCTCACAGTCCTGCCACCCTACCCTCTCCCCACTCCCACGCCAGCTCCACCCCATGCCCACCCTAGGCTGCCCCCACCCACCATGACGCCCCCGCTTTTCCAATCTCGACTGCACCACCGCCTCCCTTCCTCTCTCTTCGCGGTGCCGCTGTCGGCTGCGCGCGTCTGAAGAGAGAGAGAAGGGGGGGGGGGGACGCGGGTGGTGCAACCGGGGGGAGGGGGTAGGAGGAGCGGGATGGGGCACACTACAAAAACAACCCATTTTAGCGACGTCAAAATACGTCGCTAAATAAGGAAAATCCGTCGCTAAAATAATTTTGCGACGTATTTAGCGACGAAAATAGGGTGTCGCGTATAGGCATGTCGCAGATGGCAATTTCGTCGCAGAACGTCGCTGTTTGCGACGACGTGATCATTGTCGCAAGACGTCGCAAAATTAGCGACAGATAGCAACGTAAGGTTACGTCGCCAACATAGCGACGTAGAGCGACAACGTTGCGACGCCATAAACTTTATGTACGCTGACATGGCATGGCAGCCACGTGTGCACGTTAGCGACGCCTAGCGACAAATGTAGCGACGTCCGCTGACAGGTTGTCATTTCCCACGTCAGCATCCTAGCGACGTCTAGCGACGTTACGTCACTAGTTAGCGACATATAGCGACGTGTTCTTCCCGTCGCTGTCCGTCGGGGAACGTCGCTATACGTCGCAGATATTATAAAAAAAATTTAAAAAAATATAATTGGTATTTTTGTTATGCTGTGTGTCTATGTTTACAGTGTGTGTGAAGTGCAGTGTTCGAACCATCGACAGTAATCGAAACTGTCGATGGTTCCGAACACTGTATTTCACATTCAATGTAAACACAGACACACATCATCACAAAAATACACATTATATTTTTTTAAAATTTCGGCAGCACCTCCTTTGTATATCAGATCATCGCTTATAATCCAGCGTAGGTATATTTGTCATCCCCGTCGCAGATATCACAAAGTAAATATCACAATAAAAATAGGAGGCTGTGCAAAGTAAATATCACAGACACACATCTCACAAACATCAAATAGAGTCAAATAAAAATGGAAGATAAAAAGTTTCCCACCAAGTGTATAAACGAAAATGTACCAATAAACAATTTGTCCATAGGGCCAATACATGTACAAGTCATAAAAAAATCAATGAAATCACTGCGGACCCCTGCCGCGCAACTAGGATAGAATGTAGTCATACTGCTCCTGGGTGAGCTGCACCGTAGGGGCAGTAGGAGGCAGTGCAATGTCTGGAGTCGGCGCCGACGATGGACCGGAAGGACGTATCTGCTCCAGCTCTCGCAGTCGCTCACCATAAACAGCAAAGGTACTCACCACCCTCTCAGTACTTGCCTCAAGCGAAGCCGAAACCTGAGTGAGTGAGGCAGACATGCTCCTCTGCGATCCCTCCAGCTCGACCTGTCTACGCTCTGTGCGCTGCGTAGACTCGATGAGCGTGTGCAAGCTGGCAGCTGTAGCCTGATGCAGACACATCAGCTCCTGTATACTGCGCTCGACCGCATCAAATCGTCCGGTGACGATCGGAGGGTCGGATCGTCGCTCGACCGCATCAGAAATCTACTGCTGCAACTCGCGACGCAGTTCCTCGATCAGATGACGAACATCCTCAGCTCGTGACGACGCCTGCGAAGCCGGAGACTGCGCACTGACAGAGGGGGCCCGAGATGACTCCGAAGCCAAATACGCGCCGTAGGATCCCGTACCGTAATACGTACCCTTCTGAAGACCGCCAACGACGGTCATCCAGAGCTCGTCCGGCGATGGAGCTGTAGGCGACTGGGAGGAAGTACCAGCCCCTCCCTCTGCTTGCGCACTAGCAGCAGCAGCAGCAGCCGCCTCCTCCTGTAGCCGAACAAACTCGGCCTAGAATATGTTTGCTAACGTGTAAGTGTTTGCTAAAGTCTATATTGATATCTATTTTCCTGTTTTCTAAATTATAGTAAATTAATATAAAGAATAGAACGTACATATGCCTGCGTCGCCCTCTCGTCAATGAACTCCCCAGCCCTCCGATGGGTGACCAGGAAGACGGTCACCATGTTCGGGTCCTCACCCTTTTTTATCTGTTAAAATATATTATCTATTATTAGTATTAAACATTCTATCGAACTATATATAAATTAATGTCCGTCATAGGAAACGTACCAGACGACAAAAATGCTCCGTCATCGGAATGGAGCCACCACACCACTTACCGGCGCTCGACCGCGCCACCTTGGCCTTGTCAGACCGCTCCTGGTACTTGGGCTCGCTGAATCTAGCCTTCATCGCAGCCCACTGCTCTGGCGTGATCCAACCATGGATCGACTGTCCGGAGCGATCACGACACTTCTGGTCGTGGATCGCATCACGAATGAGCTTGGCTGCGACGGCAGAAAATTGGCCCTCGATCCTCGCCGCCCGGTGTGGTGGATGGAAATAAGTCCTCTACAAGAAGCAAAATACAAAAGTTGTATAATATACACAAATGATTATTAAAATTTAAAAATAAACAAATTTTTTACCTTGAAGTGGGCGAACCAAAAGGCCTTCCTATCTGCGGAAGCATCTGAGTAGTTAATCCAAGGTCTACCATAGTTCTGCCTCAGAAATACCCCCAGTTGTCTTTGTACTGCAGAAGGCCGATATCTGTACAATAATAATTTTTCATGAATATATATGTACATATAATCATTTGAGAAATATATATTAATTAATTAACTTACTTCAAAGGCCCGTCCGTCCAAATCTCCATACGCGTCTCGCCCGGGGGAGCGCATGGAGGGTCGCTCTCACCTCCTGCCTGGGCAGGATCAGTCTGATCGTCGTCCTCCATATGCTCGGCGTGGGCTCCCTCCATAGAGCCGTCGACAGGAGGAATGCTGGACGGGGGATCAGGGATGCTGGACGCGGGATCAGGAAGGCTGGACGACGAGGGAGGAGTCGCCAACCTGCTGGAACTGCCTTGTCCCGGTAATGGATCGGGAACAGAACGGTACACTGGCGTACTCGGAGATGAGGATGAGGGTACGGAACTAGAAAATATGGTTTCTGTGACACGTAAAATTGTCACAGAAGTTATGAAACTCGTCACAACACATCTTCTGTGACGAGTACAGTGACAACATACTTTCGTAGCATATACCTCCATAGCTAAAAGAATAAGTGACGACTAAAAGGCGTTGTCACAGAAAGTTATCTACTGTGACAAGAATACGTTGTCACTGATAGTATACTTTCTGTGACAACCAATGTGTCGCTAAAAATGTTATAAGTAACGTACAGTATTGTCACAAATAGCATTTTATTGTAATTAAAAATAAATATATATTTTTGAAAATAAAAATAAAAATTATTTATGTGACGACGTTTGATATCACAAAAAAAAAATTAGTAACACATTTATTGTTGTCACAATAAACATATGTGTTTAGTGAGAAGTACATGTCATCATTGTAAATACTTGCAGTAACACTTTTATTGTTGTCACTGTATACTTATATGTTTAGTAAAGGTAAATGTTGTCACCGTAGTGTACACTTTATATGTTTGGTGGCAAATCAATTTTGTCATGAGATTTTTTTTTTGTCATTATCATTATACATTGCAACACAATACACAATACAATATCACACAATTCTTGTAGAAGAGGGTATGCATGATTGTGCTCATCTTCTAAGAACACCCCTATCGACTTTTCAATGTAAACCATAACTAACCTTCACAAATTCTAAAATACCTTTATATAGGCGACTAACTCTAAAGTAATTATAGACAACAACAACATGAAAAATAATTATATCAATCCTAAAAAAGTAATTATATTGCTCGTCAAAATTCAGTACATATAACATGAAGAGAAGTAATATTTAGTACTTATAAAATAAAGAGTATCCAAACTAGCTGGTACATAAAACCTAGAGTAATCTATAAATATAAATTGATGATCAATTGTATATGAAATCTATTTAAACCTGTTTATCCTCTATATAAAATCGAGATACATCTAAAAATACAATTTCATATAAACATCAACAATTATCAACAATTAATAAACTCAATCAAAATTGTATTAAGTAATAAATGTATCGAGTTTACATAGCAATATTCCATAAAAAAACAAAAAAGTAACCAATGTTGCTAGCTCATAACGGTTTCATTCTCATGACGAACAAAAAGAAGAGAATGTTATTGCTAGCTTATAATCTCAAGTGCAGTACAAAAAAAGGAGAATTTCAAAACCATTGTGACATCGAGATCATTCATTTTAAGAGTAACACCCAGTTCAAGGCCAATGTATCCTCCACCAACAATCACAACTTTTTTGTTCTTCTTTGCTTGTATAGCTGCAACAAGGTTATCAGCATCATCTGCAATCTCCTTCAGATAATTACTATATCCAATTGGAATATCAACCTCATGTATGTATCAGTGAAAACAAAACATGTATGTATTAGTGAGTGAAGCAATATATCAATTCATGAATGGACTATGTCAATCTCAATGAATGAAACAACATAGGCATTTAGTTTCTACAAATCCTAAACTAGACGAAAGATTTCTTCAAAGTTCAAATAGAACTACTTTTAGATCAAATCAAGATCTACTTTAGAATATATCAATTAAACTGCAAAATTCATCCCATTAATGCCCCCAGCTAGAAATGGGACACTACAGTTACAAGAGATGGTTACCAGTTTGGCATACAAGTTTTCATGGGAAACTATAACAGGGTCCCAATATTTGTAACTCAACAATCTAAATGATATTGAAAGGAAGCATAATTGCAGACTACAAATTTGTAATCAAGTATTTATAATCCAAGAATTTTAACAATACTTGGCACAACATTGCAGTCAAGTAGGATAAAGAACAAAAAAGATTTAACACTTAATTAACTGATCTCCAAGGATCTGTAGGTGAACGTTTTAACACTTTAATTAACTGATCAGACTCACACCAGTTATGATATAATAAGATCATAAATGGTGCCTTGAACTAAAATAAAGAAACACTGGGGGTAGGAGGTTTTCACCAGTAACAGAGGATAAATGGTGCCTTGAACTGATCAACACAGAAATCTAAAAGTACAATTCACAGTTGTCATGGCAATGTTGACAGAGAAGCACTTATTGTTAAAGAAGAGGAAGGTTGCAGCTCTAATATGATGTGCCAGGCAACAACCTTACCTACCTTGGTTGTTGGTGTTAAAAGGACATAGATGGCCTGAGAACTACATTTCAATGAGAAAAAAATACCCAAGCCCTGAAAGTGGATTTTTTGTGCCTCAAAATCAATATATGTTATATGATTGGTATTCGTAATGATCTTCCAAACAAAAGCTTGAAGGTAAGCTGAACTGATTCCTAGTTCAACATTGTTCACAGATTGTTCTTTAGATAACCTGGTTTATTGATTGTTGAGTCTAACCTTGGAGGTTTTAAAAGTCGAGTGAAGTATTTCATTGTGCTTGATCCATCAAGGACTTGTAATTATATTCAGAATTACATACTGGATTGAGGAGTTCTAGGGCCTCTATGTTTAAGGTAGACCTTCTTCCTGTAGGAATTAAAGACTGCCGACTTTGTTAATAAGTATCAGTTAAGCACATTCGTATCTTCTCATATGTTATCTAATAAAGCTAAAACAAATTGCCAAAATTCAAAAAAGAAAAGAAAAGAAAAAAGCGAACACCTTAATACAATGAGCTCCATCATGTTTGGGGAAAAATCCTATCGCTAGACACAGTGGTTGTCATGTTTGAACATTCATTCCACGCGTGCAATGTCTTCTATGTAATGGTTGTAAAACAATTTCATGTGTTATTACGTACCGTTCTAAAATTAGGATTTTGTTTCTTTTCCTTTTTATTAGGTTTCTAGGTTTTATGCTACCTACGTCAGTTGACCATAATATTGCTATCTATTATTGTCTCATGAGCTAGGTTGGACTCGTGCTCATGTTATGATTTTTAATGTTTTTCTTGAGATATTATGATTTTCTTACACACTGTTCTCAGTCCATCTGTTGCAATTCAGGTTATTTTCTTAAATGATTTCTGTCACGTATCTGTAGATAAAACTTCTCCAGCTTCAATGTGCTTTATGATATCTAAAACGAAGTAATAATTTTCTATAAACTGTACTAAAATTTTGGACAATGCTAATATATATATATATATATATATATATATATATATATATATATATATATATATATATATATATATAGAGAGAGAGAGAGAGAGGATTAAGGTTTCTTGGTCCTCACCTTAGGGTTTCGGTGGAGATGTCGACTCGTCGGTCGTCGATCAGCTCCGCGTCGGCGCTGGCGAAGCGGCCGGTGGCGGCGGGGAACTTGCTGCCGGGGACGGGGAAGGGGAAGGTGCCGGCGCCGGAGGCTGCCAAGAAGAGGGCCGCTCTCGGGAACATCACCAACACTATCTGATGAATCTGTTTCTTTGGATGAAAGTATATCTACCTCTGATTCAATGAAAAGCCCCGACTTTGAGTATATAGACAATGGGGAGTCTTCAGTAGTGGCTTCTCTGGAGAGGAGAGCGATCAACAATCTCCACATCTCTGAGAACTCAGATGCAGCAGGATGCACATGGAAACAAGATTATCCTGTTGCTATGGAAATAACTGATGGCATTTTTTATGTTGATAACAATCACAAGGATCCACAATTGTGTGCAACACTTGCTTGTGACATTTACAACCACTTGCTTACAACTGAGACCAAGAAGAGGCCTTCTACTGACTTCATGGAGAGGGTTCAGAAGGACATAAATCCAAGCATGCGATCAATTCTGATAGACTGGCTTGTAGAAGTTGCGGAAGAATACAAACTTGTGCCTGATACACTATATCTAACTGTAAATTACATCGATCGTTATCTTTCTGGTAATGAGATGAACCGCCAAAGACTACAACTGCTGGGGGTTGCTTGTATGCTGATAGCTTCGAAATATGAAGAGATATGTGCTCCACAGGTTGAAGAGTTCTGTTACATAACAGACAACACATACTTCAAGGATGAGGTCTTGCAAATGGAAGCTGTCGTCTTGAAGTTCTTGAGGTTTGAAATAACTGCCCCAACAACCAAGTGTTTTTTGAGGAGATTTGTCCGTGTTGCTCAGGGATGTGATGCGGTTCCACAGTTACAACTTGAGTTCCTTGCAAGCTATCTTGCAGAGCTATCACTTCTCGAGTACACTATGCTCTGTTACTCCCCATCACTAGTAGCTGCTGCTGCTATTTTTCTCGCGAAGTTCATGCTTCAACCATCCAAGCATCCTTGGAATGCTACATTGGGTCATTACACGCTATATAAGCCCTCTGAGTTGCAAGACTGTGTGAAGGCTCTACTTCACCTTTTCGGTAATAGCCATGGCAATAACTTACCTGCGATCAGGGAAAAATACAGCCAGCACAAGTACAAATTTGTAGCCAAGCTATACTGCCCTCAAACAGTGCCTTCAGAATTCTTCCAGAATTTAAGCAGTTAACCCCCTTTTCTGGAGTCATCTTCAATTGTTTCTTGGAGGTTTGTTTGGTTGAGCAATCGGCCCTGTGAAGGCTGACACTCGATGTTGAATTTGGGAACTGCATCTGTCCTGTACCAAATGCATTGAAGAGTATAGGTCTGTTATCAACGAAATAGCGGTCACTACTTCCATAGATTTTTATCATACATATGTCTGTTGGTAATCTTATGTTGATGATGATGGTTTTGAGCAGAATGTGTTCTACATTGATGATGTATATGTGTGTGCTTGTGTGTGCTTATGCAAATTTCTGCAGCACCAAACTTTTTCATTGTGTTAAATCTAATAACCTCTGTTATATATATATATATATATATATATATATATATATATATATAGTCAAAAAAAATCAAAGTTAGGAACCTGCAGTTTAATATCAAGTGTAACATATTGACCCAAATCCAATTTCGTATCAGGTAGTAAATAGGTAGTATCAGTGATTATAGGTCAGCTAACCATCAAATTCATAGAATTCTTATATAGGTAGTATCAGTGAGTATCAGTCACTTAATGAGTATCAGCTAATTAATAGAAATTCTTAAATAGGTAGTATCTAATTGTACTTATGGAACCAACACATGGATGAAGTACCCCCACCCAGTTCACCATCTAAGTAGTTAGTTTGATTTGCTAGCTCAGAGAGCATTAGCTCTCTTCAACAACCATTCTTAACCAGATGACTTGACATCATCTTGTTTCCTTCCCCTTGTCAATATTCATTGATACAAAGAATCTAAATAATAAGTGCATGACTCATATAATACACAATGATATATATGCTAGTATCATCAATTTTTGGAGAACAAAGATAAACCAGGATACAAAGGGACTCCCTTCATGAGTTAGGTAATTTGGTGGTTAAACTGGACAATAATGCCCCTGAAATTCATTCATATTGGCAATCACATCCCTTGTGCTTGCTCTACAGATCTGATGATGATGGACCGGTTTAGGATGAAAGCAAACACCAAGACTATCCAGATCCGAATGGAAAAAAATAAGCCCAATAGAGAAAACAATAAAAATGCAAATAAGTAAGAGCTGCATAATATCATGATTGTATTGTAATATATTAAGAAAAACATTTCCAATTTCCACATTTTTACTTTTGATAGCTAGTGACACTGAAAGCATTCTTGTATACTAAGAAAGACATTCACAAATTTATACTTTTTTTTACATTTGAAACAGAAAGCTTTATCGTATTAAAAATTCATTCACAATTGACAATTTCTTTCTTTTTTTTAACATTTTGACATGGAACTTCAATGTATTGAGAAAAGCCATTCATGGTTCTGCACATGTTTACTCTTGACACACAAACTCCGTTGCGAAAATGCACACTGACTTGAGCTGTTTGGCTTCGATTTAAAACCCCTTATTGGGTTCTGTTTGAACTCCGATCCTTATATATATACATGAGGAAGAACATGAGTAGTCCTTTACTAATGTTCTTCCTTATGTATATATATAATCTGCAGCCAGGCAAATGAACTATGAGCTCCTGTACAATCACAATATCGATGCCCGGAATATATATATATACCGGGGCATCGATATGGCCGTTGACATGTGAAGGGATCCAACGAGTAGCACGAAATAATTAGGTTTTTACCGCAACCACTTCTTATGTCTAAATAATAAAAACACCTCCATCACGTACTGTACGGGTACAAAAATGAGCATGACAACAACAGAAGCCCAAACCCACACAATTCCCTAGTGAATATACATTTTGCTCATATCGTGCATCTGGATAAAAATATAATTCATTTGATTTGGGTAGGGAGTTGAGAGAAAGGAGACCTAATCCTAACATCTTATACAATTTTAATTATTCGTACTAGAAATTTAGGATGATCAAGCAATTAAAAGAGGTATAGAGAGAGATTGTCAATGTTACAAGCAGCATGTCTGCAGAAATTGACATGCAACAAAATCAAATAATGCTAAGGATGTAAACCTGCTGTAGCATAAACTTAGTAAAAACTAAATGAAATGTAAAAGAAATGGAAACAGAAGCATACAGGTTCAATTCGTTTGTGGGACTTGTCGATCCGAAGGCAAGTACAAATGCAGAGCAATTGCAACGATTTGATCACTGCATCAGACAATCACCGATATGGCATCCATTAAATTATAAATCCTAGGATGTCCACCTAAAAAAAAACAAATCAGGAAATGCATGCCCTAAAAAATGAACAGCTAAAAGAAGAAAGTAAATTTCGATTCAAAATTCCAAGCTTCGCCTAAATTGTTTCAAAAAACAACCTAGGGAGCTTGAAGATCAGATGTGACGTTGAAGGTCAGATGAACTATGCTATTAAGGTTCCAAACCCTAAATTTGATTCTAATTTCTCTAAAAAAAAAACACAATTTTGCATGGAAAACCCCCAAAATTAACCTTAGTTTGTCTCACAATCAAATCACAAGAACATACCAAATCAGAAAAATCCTATTAATCTCAAAAAATGATTTAATGAAGAATTAATTACTTACGATCCTATCAATATGAACGTCAAATTTTGCTAGGCAGTCGACCGGGACGGAACCCGAGAACCGCTTCCGCGTCAAGGAGACGACCCGAAGGTGCCGTAGCCCGCACAGGGTGGGGAGGCCCCCGGAGAGGGCATTGCTGCCCATGATATTTGGAGAGCCGGGGGGGAGCAGACCTGTAAGCCGGATCCCATGGGAAGGGAGAATTTTTTTTAAGAAGAAGGTTGAGAAGGATATGAGATTTTTAGAGAGGCTTTGAGAAAAGGGCAGCATGCGCGGGTTTTTATTAAAATTCGGGAGCCAAATTTTTTAGTAAATTTGGGAGCCAAAATTTTTATCAGAATTTTGATGTTAATTAACAATTTTAATCCGTTGAATCAAAAATTTATTGTTTGGTTACATGGATTTTGATGTTAAACAACAGTTTTTGTTACAAGAAATAAATATCTTCTTTGTGACTAATACTTTTGTGTGACAAACAATTATTTGGTAACTAAAAAAAACTTTTAAGTGACAAGAATAAAATTTTAATCTTGTGGCTAATACTTTTATGTGACAATAATGTTTTCTTGTAACTATAAAAAACCCTTTAAGTGACAAGTATTTTCACTTATCACACATAAGTTGTATTTGACATAAGTCTAAAATTTTAATTTTATTTCAGTGACAACATTAAGTGACGACCAATAAAAACATGGTCACTAAATAATTTAATTGTGTGACGGAAAAAAACAGTTGTCACAGAATCAAATTATGAGTGACAACAAAAATTATTTGTCACAAAAATATCCCTTTTAGTGACAAGTTTGACACTTGTCACAAATTACTTGTCACGGAAACCCACATTTCTTGTAGTGCCAGCTGTCTCTGTACTGCAGAAGGCCGATATCTGTACAATAATAATTTTTCATGAATATATATGTACATATAATCATTTGAAAAATATATATTAATTAATTAACTTACTTCAAAGGCCCGTCCGTCCAAATCTCCATACGCGTCTCGCCCGGGGGAGCGCATGGAGGGTCGCTCTCACCTCCTTCCTGGGCAGGATCAGTCTGATCGCCGTCCTCCATATGCTCGGCGTGGGCTCCCTCCATAGAGCCGTCGACAGGAGGAATGCTGGACGGGGGATCAGGGATGCTGGACGCGGGATCAGGAAGGCTGGACGACGAGGGAGGAGTCGCCAACCTGCTGGAACTGCCCTGTCCTGGTAATGGACCGGGAACAGAACGGTACACTGGCGTACTCGGAGATGAGGATGAGGGTACGGAACTGCCCTCTCCATCCCCAGGCCGAGGCTGACGGGACTGCCTAATGTAAAATCCTCCGTGTCATCCTCCTGGTCTAGTCATACCTGATAATAACATATGACAATAAAACAAAAATACATATTTATATGATAGACATCACAGATTTTTGAAAAATATCATAGTCACAGATAAAAGTGTCAATAAAGTGTCACTGAAGTCTCACAGATTTATATGATAGAAGTGTCACTAAAGTGTCAAATATGATGATAAAACAAACGTACAGATTTAATCCTCTTTTGAAAATTCATCTAGTTCGTTTAGCTCATCTACTTCTTCTTCTTCTTCTTCTTCTTCTTCTTCTTCTTCTTCTTCTTCCTCCTCTACATCTTCACTTTCATCTGCATCTTCCTCTTCAGATAATTCTACTTCTTCTACACAATTAGATGTGTAATGAGAAACTTCCGTCGTGTCCACTTCTATAATATTTGTTACAAGAGGTAGTTCATCCTGTTGATAAGCTATATCGTCAACCTCAAAGGTATTTCTAGCTTTGGTCTTGCATACTGCCCACCAGTCTGACCTTGTTGTTCCCCGTTTAGGATAACTTGTGAAGTACACGAGCTGAGCCTGACTTGAAAGGACAAATGGTTCATATGCTTGATATCGACGTCGATAGTTTATATCAACAAGACCGTACTTGTCTACTTTCCAACCTTGACCTTCAATCGGATCGAACCAATCACACCTGAATAACACAATCTTAGCAGGCTCTATTCCATAACTAATGTAGCTCCACGATCTCCCGTAGCATGCCATAGAAATCGTTGCCCGCATCAATATCTTTGTAGTTCGAAGATCTGATACACAAACAGCTGTTTTTGGTGGAGTCGAGATCCACAAAGTTGTCTCTGATCGAGCAAGTTGTGGACTTGAACCTAAACCCATTAACACAGTAGCTTGGCCATATTTTTGCAGCATAAATTGGTCCCTTGGCTAGCGTTCTAATAGACTCATTCTCAAGTCTTATGTATGGACGATCGACCTAAATACCACGAAAGAAGCATTTAAGCTCATTCTCAATCAAGTGCATATACAGAAAGGTAATTACAGAGTTCTGAAGTCTTACATATGCACTCAACCATGATGGAAAATAACGCCTCATTTCTTGTTCTAGTTCTTCTTCTGTTATGTGTGGCCTACCTGACCTCACATCATCATTAAATATGCTGAAAACAACATCATGCAATTAATGTAATAGTATAATAATCAACACTATTAAAATAATGTAGACGTATTATTTACTTACCCCTCCAGTTTCTCTACTTCCTCCTCGTCGCAGTTGAGTAATACATACACCTGAGCAGCCCTTAGCTCATCATCGTTCAGATATCTCTTCTTCATTTTATCCGATGGCTTTCCTGGAGCATTGAATACCTTCAGTATTGTATCATTACTTTCATGATCTCCGTCGTTCTATTAGTTGCAACATGAGGCTTAAAATACATTGAACAAAAGTTTGTAATCTCCTCGAGAACATAGGCTTCACAAATAGAACCCTCGACCCGTGCCTTATTTTTCACATTTCTTTTTAGGTGATTCAAATGTCGCTCGAACGGGTACATCCATCGATATTCGACGGGTCCACCAACACGTGCCTCATAGGATAGATGAATCGGCAAATGCTCCATAGAGTCGAAGAATCCAGGAGGAAACACCCTCTCTAGCTTGCATAGTATTACCGCAATGTCTTTCTCTTGCTTTTGTCACGACCCGCACCCTAGAGTTAGGGCACGAGAACGTAACAACGCCCAGCCTACGCCGCAGTGTCGGCGGTAGAACGCTGTCCTAGGTCTCAATGCATCTAACAGTATAAGACTAAACAGTTTATACTCCCCGAATGGGGGTGACATAGCATAATGTAAACTCAATCACATCTAAGGTAGAGCATAAAGGAAGATAGATAAAACATGAAATCGAAAAGAGATACAACAGATAGAAGTCTAAGTGTCTAAGATACAAACTCAGAATACATCTCAAAACCCAAATACAGTAATCCATAAATACAACTCAAGATGACTGAAAATAAACTATAAGCAAAAACCCTAGCTATCTATGCAACCTCTACTGTCTCCTCTAGGCTAGCAGGCAACCTCCAGGCTATCTGTAAAATTTATCAACAGGTCCAGTCAGGACTGGAGCGAGCACAAAACATCTCACGCAGTTCATAACGAGTTAGAAAATATAAAGCATGCAATAGAGTAAAGTACATGAAACGCTGAAAGAAGAAGATATATGAAAAATAGTAGAGGTTTGATAACAGGAAATATCTAAATATGATAAGTAAGACTGTAAGGAACATATGATTTTAGAGCACAATATGGTTATGTAAACGGGTTAGGTTATACAATAAAATGGGACTCCTTTGTACGTGGGTGTACAATGGACATATACAATTTCTTATACAATACGATTGATCACATAACCATTTTCTACTCCCCCTCCCCAATCAATACACAAGGATCCAATTCAGTTACGTTACCTTATACAATGACTTGTAGAATGACTTGTACAATGGCTTGTACAATGGCTCAATGTGATACTGAGAGTACAATATGCACAATGAGTGTACAATGATAAGGGTATTCAATAAATACAACATGTAAGTGAAACGCACATCACAATATGTACTTAGTGAATACAAGGAGATAACATCTCAGAAGAAGATCCATATAGTACCAATCCGTGATAAAGATCGTGTCAGCATCAAGTACAGTAATCTAGAGCAAGAATGTAAATCCATACAAGTATGAAACGGTCAGAAAATGTACTCGCCTGATAGCCTGAGTGTCTGAAGAGAATATACTGTCCGAGGAGTGGTGTCTGTCTCCTATAGAACAGTACAAGTCACTATGAGTCAAAAATGATAATAAGATGCATTACAATGCATTCTGAATGAATCTAGGTCAAACTAGGTCAAATCTAAGTCAAACCTAAGTCACACCAAGCTAAACTAGGTCATACTAGGTCATACTGGGTCATACTAGGACAACCAAGGTCAAACAAGGTCATAGGAAATCAATCCAAGTCAAACTAGGTCAATCGGGGTCAAAGGTTGACTTACAGTTGACTTTTGGTCAAAAATTCAACTCTGGTCAACTACACTAGTCAAACTAGGTCATGTCCTAACCCAGTAAGTCTTACTAGGCCTAACCAAGACTATCCTAGCAAGCACACATCAATACAAGGCTATACAAGCCAACATACACCCAACTCTATATAGCATGCAATTATTCAATACTCAAATAGGCAAGAATTCACATTGGATATACACTAGGTAATCTATTACTTTAAGCTATATATGTCTACACATATATACACATGCATATATTGGTATTCAACATTAGGTCTATAATTATGACATTTCAAATGGTTATATAAACTTATATATTACAACACAATATGCTAACATATATATAATATACATACATAGCTAAGTTAACTATATTCATAAATACTTATTTAAGAGGCTATGTGTGTGTATGTGAACATGGCAAAGGGTCAAGTGAGGGTTAAATGGGCATACATAGTGTATACATATCAAAGAGTGTCAAAGTGTAAGTGAACAATGTGTCAAGTGTGATAGTGTCGACATAGTGTAAGGGGAACATGAGGTAATATATGATTTGTGTTAACATAGAACATTACATCACATTAACTTGTATATTGCATACATTACATCTATTATTACATTACATTCATGCTTGCATTCATTCATCATTCATTTATTCTCTTGCACTACAATATGCACCATACATTACATACTATGGAACCTACATATTCATTACAAGCCATACTTATACATGCTTACATTAGATAGGATACTTACACCTCATACATCATTTATTTAACCATTTACTCATGCTTGCATTCTTTATTTAGTTACATAATGTATATACATTAACATGGGTTAAAATCAAATAGAACATTATATTACACACAAGGGTGCACAAAATGCATATGTCGAATAATAACTCCTACTAATAATCAATACTGTACCAACTCAGCATGAATTAAATTCTAGAATTAAAGTATGTTATAGATCTATGTGTTAGCTTTCCGAAACTTCAAACGGATCGCGTTTTCGTTTCCGGAAACTTCCGAAATCGCAAAAACACCGAGAACGCGTTTGTCTTTCGTACAGCTGACACTCAAATAATTCTCCAGAAAGTTACAAAAAGAATTAGGCTTATTAATACATGTTTTTGGAAAGCTAACTTCAATACGCTTCTTTTAAAAAAACGGAAGATTAAACCGAGCTTTGAGCTAGAAGTTATGACATTTCTAAGTTAGGGCTGAAATTAAAAACGTGGATAAAAATCATGACGGATTTAGATAGTTTGAGCCAAAAGAATACACAATATATATCCTAATTATCCACAACAATAATAGCAATAATAATATAAGGAACCACACTCATAAACTTGATTATATAATCATCATGAACTATTTATTACATATATAAATATAGATACACTCTCATTACAATATATATATATATATATATATATATATATATATATATAAATCTATATATGTAACATGAACACATCCACAACACAAAGGACACTCCTATGACCTCCAAATGGACACAAATGGAGATACAATCGTGGGGATCATTCCTATGGGTTTAAAATAGACCTATATGCATGAGGAAATAAAAAGGAGAAGGGATTTATACCTCCCGGTAGATCGAATCGAAGAAAAGCCTTCCCGGAGCGACACCGACACGTAGAGATTCCAAAAGGACACGAACGAGCTCCGAATCCTCCCAAAATTGGGTAGCTTCCTCCTTGGCTAGAATGGAGAAGGAAAGAAGAAGATTTGGTGGTGAAATGGAAGGATTTGGTGGAGAAATTGTTAGGGATTGCTCTCTAGGAATTTGGGGAAGAACAAGAGAGAGAAAAATAGATGGATAATGACAAATGGGAGGCTCAACCCTATTCTTATTGTGGCTGGCCATAAAGGTGGTTTTGTCCTATTAGGAAAAGTCCAAAAGCCCCTACTAACCTATTCTATGAGTATTAGAAAAGGGCTAATTGGTTGGGGCTAAATTAGTCATTCTAAAGTCTCTAATCACACTAACCTTATCCATAATAATTAGTCTAACC
This sequence comes from Iris pallida, assembly GCA_029216955.1. Taxonomy (NCBI): domain Eukaryota; kingdom Viridiplantae; phylum Streptophyta; class Magnoliopsida; order Asparagales; family Iridaceae; genus Iris; species Iris pallida. Next base: position 14,417,995 of record JANAVB010005600.1, read on the forward strand.
TCTAACTAAAATATTTCTATCATGTGGACTAAAATTAATATCATGTGGGCCATGCCTAACTAGTGTGTGGGTCCCACTAGAGTCAAACTACCCCCGGGTCCCCGTTTCAAGTCGGATTGAGTTGAAATTCGAACCCGACTCAAATAACCCCAAAATAATATCATAAATAATAAAATAATATCAAAATAATTCAAAGAGGTCAAATGCAAAAATATCCTTAGGCCAAAAATGACATTAAAATATCATAATCACATGGTTAGGCTCTAGGTCAAACAGTCTCTAGGGTTTCACTAGCAAAACGTAAAAACCACAAGTCATTGATTTAAATAATGTTAAAATGATTTAAAATCACCAAAAATCATATCATGAATTAAATATCATTATTAAAATAATTATAAACACGAAATTTCAAAATTACCCTCATTTGGAAAACTGGGTGCTACAACTCTACCTACCTTAGAAAAATTTCGTCCTCGAAATTAAAAGGTCCATACTCCCTCTAGGTCAAACCCCCACAATCAAAGTCCCAGAACTTAAACAAATCATACCATCAAAAGGACGGCATACAGGGTCATGGCATACGGTGACAGTGAAGTCTCATCTAGGTATACTAGTCATGCTAATCAAGTCGGTTATAGGGTATCAAAACACACAAGCAATCCAGGGTGCTAAACGAGAAAAGATACAGAAATATCAAATCATCAAAACTGTAAGACAGTCTACCATCCTATGTGAAAACTGGTACTCATAAAAAAAAATAAAGAAAGGTAACCACCAATCATCTAAAAGGGGTACTATCCCAAGAAAATAAAAATCACAAGTTTAATTAATGAAAGTCGATTACATTGAAATCCAATCACAATATATATAGAGAGAGAGCGTTAGAGAGGAAAAAGCTAGCATTATGTGTATGGGAACATGTTCATATGGTTAGATAGTAGGCATGGATGTACGTGAATATACATGAAAGTGTATATGAGGATTGTGTTTCAATTCAACGGCTATCAAGTTACACTAATCATGGCATATTGGTTAAACAATCTACAATACGCAACTTATTTAATCATAACATGCATAGCTAAATATATATATATAAAAAGGTAGAGACTTAGTTATGTATTTATATATATTATAACATGTATGCCTAAGCTCTATATATATCTATCTAGATATACAATCATACATAGAGGGGAAGGGTTTGGTTAAAAGACAGTATATACCATGTTAGAGTGTGTGTGTGTCCGTGTACAGGGTTATAACTTAGTATTGAAAGGTTAAACCCAGTTTTAGTTCAACGTTTACATATAAAATCTGAAAACAAGCTAACATTTAAACCAGTGCAATATTAACATAATGCAATTTCAAAATTTAGGGGTTGAAACATCACGACTAATCTCAATGCTCCCAATACATCCTAACATGATAGAAATGAAACCCTAACATATTACCAATACATTTATCTACGCATACAGTTCGATATTACATGTTAAATCTGAAATTTAACTAAACATGGAAATCAATGTAAAAATGTTAACATGTAACTAGTTTTCAAGATTTTGGAGAAATTTGAACATTAAAACTAACTCAATGTTTATCACAAACTAACATGTAAGAATATGAAACCTAACATTATATCCCTACATACAACAATGTACACAGCTTTAAATATTATATTAAAGAAAATAAAACAGCAATTTAAACTAAACATTTGGAATTCAGTATTAAGGGTAAATATGCACACAGTCTCAGATTTTTCAAATTTGACACAAAACTCAACCAAATTTTTTTTTTTTGAATGACTGAACAAAAGTAGAAAAAACATGTTCAAAAAAATTAAGGTGCAATCTGATAATCATATGCGTCTATCCAAAATCATGGTACTCTAAATCCTCGTCATACTAGTAAGCAAGGCTACGATAATCACAGAGCCCTTGACTTATGCATATATCTCTAGAATCATGGTATTTAACATTTTCGCGGTGCCGCTAGCTTGACTGCGAAAACCTTAAATTCCCACACCCGAGAAATATATCCAGAGTCAGACTATATGTCCTCACCATGCTGGCTAATGCGACTATAGAAGACTAGATTCCATAACATAGATGACCTAGCCCATATAATTTCATCTTGCCAAAAATTAAATTAAATCAACAATGAATACCCAAAAATCAAATCAATTTATCAACGAACACCAAATTTCAAAAATGAACAAAAATCCATCAAAATACAAACTCGGATGCAATAGCTATCATCAAAATTCAAATTCGACAATCATCCATCAAAATCAATAAATACAACTCGAATTCAACAATAATCTATAAAAATCAAGTTTAACAACAGAAAGTAAAGATAATTAAATTAAGGGAATAAGAGTTTTCAAATCGAAGTTAAAATAAGATTCTCAAGGGTCGTCCCAGGAATCTCTCAAGGGATCCTAAATGTGATTGAGTACCTTCAAAAATATATCCTAATCCTACTGCAGGCTGTAGTGGTACTCAAGTTCGAATACCACTACATAAACTCGACCTGCATGGACCACCACTAAAAAATGTGTCACGACCCGCACCCTAGAGTTAGGGCACGAGAACGTAACAACGCCCAGCCTAGGCCGCAGTGTCGGCGGTAGAACGCTGTCGTAGGTCTCAATGCATCTAACAGTATAAGACTAAATAGTTTATACTCCCCGAATGGGGGTGACATAGCATAATGTAAACTCAATCACATCTAAGGTAGAGCATAAAGGAAGATAGATAAAACATGAAATCGAAAAGAGATACAACAGATAGAAGTCTAAGTGTCTAAGATACAAACTCAGAATATATCTCAAAACCCAAATACAGTAATCCATAAATACAACTCAAGATGACTGAAAATAAACTATAAGCAAAAACCCTAGCTATCTATGCAACCTCTACTGTCTCCTCTAGGCTAGCAGGCAACCTCCAGGCTATCTGTAAAATTTATCAACAGGTCCAGTCAGGACTGGAACGAGCACAAAACATCTCACGCAGTTCATAACGAGTTAGAAAATATAAAGCATGCAATAGAGTAAAGTACATGAAACGCTGAAAGAAGAAGATATATGAAAAATAGTAGAGGTTTGATAACAGGAAATATCTAAATATGATAAGTAAGACTGTAAGGAACATATGATTTTAGAGCACAATATGGTTATGTAAACGGGTTAGGTTATACAATAAAATGGGACTCCTTTGTACGTGGGTGTACAATGGACATATACAATTTCTTATACAATACGATTGATCACATAACCATTTTCTACTCCCCCTCCCCAATCAATACACAAGGATCCAATTCAGTTACGTTACCTTATACAATGACTTGTACAATGACTTGTACAATAGCTTGTACAATGGCTTGTACAATAGCTCAATGTGATACTGAGAGTACAATATGCACAATGAGTGTACAATGATAAGGGTATTTAATAAATACAATATGTAAGTGAAACGCACATCACAATATGTACTTAGTGAATACAAGGAGATAACATCTCAGAAGAAGATCTATATAGTACCAATCCGTGATAAAGATCGTGTCAGCATCAAGTACAGTAATCTAGAGTAAGAATGTAAATCCATACAAGTATGAAACGGTCAGAGAATGTACTCGTCTGATAGCCTGAGTGTCTGAAGAGAATATACTGTCCGAGGAGTGGTGTCTGTCTCCTATAGAACAGTACAAGTCACTATGAGTCAAAAATAATAATAAGATGCATTACAATGCATTCTGAATGAATCTAGGTCAATCTAGGTCAAATCTAAGTCAAACCTAAGTCACACCAAGCTAAACTAGGTCATACTAGGTCATACTGGGTCATACTAGGACAACCAAGGTCAAACAAGGTCATAGGAAATCAATCCAAGTCAAACTAGGTCAATCAGGGTCAAAGGTTGACTTACAGTTGACTTTTGGTCAAAAAGTCAACTCTGGTCAACTGCACTAGTCAAACTAGGTCATGTCCTAACCCAGTAAGTCTTACTAGGCCTAACCAAGACTATCCTAGCAAGCACACATCAATACAAGGCTATACAAGCCAACATACACCCAACTCTATATAGCATGCAATTATTCAATACTCAAATAGGCAAGAATTCACATTGGATATACACTAGGTAATCTATTACTTTAAGCTATATATGTCTACACATATATACACATGCATATATTGGTATTCAACATTAGGTCTATAATCATGGCATTTCAAATGGTTATATAAACTTATATATTACAACACAATATGCTAACATATATATAATATACATACATAGCTAAGTTAACTATATTCATAAATACTTATTTAAGAGGCTATGTGTGTGTATGTGAACATTGCAAAGGGTCAAGTGAGGGTTAAATGGGCATACATAGTGTATACATATCAAAGAGTGTCAAAGTGTAAGTGAACAATGTGTCAAGTGTGATAGTGTCGACATAGTGTAAGGGGAACATGAGGTAATATATGATTTGTGTTAACATAGAACATTACATCACATTAACTTGTATATTGCATACATTACATCTATTATTACATTACATTCATGCTTGCATTCATTCATCATTCATTTATTCTCTTGTACTACAATATACACCATACATTACATACTATGGAACCTACATATTCATTACAAGCCATACTTATACATGCTTACATTAGATAGGATACTTACACCTCATACATCATTTATTTAACCATTTACTCATGCTTGTATTCTTTATTTAGTTACATAATGTATATACATTAACATGGGTTAAAATCAAATAGAACATTATATTACACACAAGGGTACACAAAATACATATGCCGAATAGTAACTCCTACTAATAATCAATACTGTACCAACTCAGCATGAATTAAATTCTAGGATTAAAGTATGTTATAGATCTATGTGTTAGCTTTCCGAAACTTCAAACGGATCGCGTTTTCGTTTCCGGAAACTCCCGGAATCGCAAAAACACCGAGAACGCGTTTGTCTTTCGTACAGCTGACACTCAAATAATTCTCCAGAAAGTTACAAAAAGAATTAGGCTTATTAATACATGTTTTTGGAAAGCTAACTTCAATACGCTTCTTTTAAAAAAACGGAAGATTAAACCGAGCTTTGAGCTAGAAGTTATGACATTTCTAAGTTAGGGCTGAAATTAAAACGTGGATAAAAATTATGACGGATTTAGATAGTTTGAGCCAAAGAATACACAATATATATCCTAATTATCCACAACAATAATAGCAATAATAATATAAGGAACGTCACTCACAAATTTGATTATATAATCATCATGAACTATTTATTACATATATAAATATAGATACACTCTCATTACAATATATATATATATATATATATATATATATATATATATATATATATATATATGGGAGCGGATCGGGAGCCCCGCCCTTGGAGCCCCGCCGAAGCCCCCGCCCCCCTTGGCCATTGGATCGCGCGGGTGGGGGCGGGCCCCACGCGGGCCCCGCGCGATCCGATGGTGCAGGGGGGGGCGGGGCTTCGGCGGGGCTCCGCGGGCGGGTATCCCGATCCGTTTCCTATATATATATATATATATATATATATGTGTAACATGAACACATCCACAACACAAAGGACACTCCTATGACCTCCAAATGGACACAAAATGGACACAAATGGAGATACAACCATGGGAATCATTCCTATGGGTTTAAAATAGACCTATATGCATGAAGAAATAAAAAGGAGAAGGGATTTATACCTCCCGGTAGATCGAATCGAAGAAAAGCCTTCCCGAAGCGACACCAACACGTAGAGATTCCAAAAGGACACGAACGAGCTCCGAATCCTCCCAAACTTGGGTAGCTTCCTCCTTGGCTAGAATGGAGAAGGAAAGAAGAAGATTTGGTGGTGAAATGGAAGGATTTGGTGGAGAAATTGCTAGGGATTGCTCTCTAGGAATTTGGGGAAGAACAAGAGAGAAAAATAGATGGATAATGACAAATGGGAGGCTCAACCCTATTCTTATTGTGGCTGGCCATAAAGGTGGTTTTGTCCTATTAGGAAAAGTCCAAAAGCCCCTACTAACCTATTCTATGAGTATTAGAAAAGGGCTAATTGGTTGGGGCTAAATTAGTCATTCTAAAGTCTCTAATCACACTAACCTTATCCATAATAATTAGTCTAACCTCTAACTAAAATATTTCTATCATGTGGACTAAAATTAATATCATGTGGGCTATGCCTAACTAGTGTGTGGGTCCCACTAGAGTCAAACTACCCCCGGGTCCCCGTTTCAAGTCGGATTGAGTTAAAATTCGAACCCGACTCAAATAACCCCAAAATAATATCATAAATAATAAAATAATATCAAAATAATTCAAAGAGGTCAAATGCAAAAATATCCTTAGGCCAAAAATGATATTAAAATATCATAATCACATGGTTAGGCTCTAGGTCAAACAGTCTCTAGGGTTTCACTAGCAAAACGTAAAAACCACAAGTCATTGATTTAAATAATGTTAAAATGATTTAAAATCACCAAAAATCATATCATGAATTAAATATCATTATTAAAATAATTATAAATACGAAATTTCAAAATTACCCTCATTTGGAAAACTGGGTGCTACAGCTTTTCTAGACGATCAACGAGCAATTTCTTAGAACAAAGATCCCTGAAGAATATGCTAAGCTCCGTCAATGGATCCCAAACTACCTGCGGTAAGAATTTCCGAAATGCAATCGGAATTGACCTCTCCATGAATACGTGACAGTCGTGGCTCTTCATACCCGTCAATTTATTTTTCTTCGGATCGACACATCTTCTCAGATTTGACACATATCCGTCTGGAAATTTTAGGCCCTGGATCCACCGACAAAGTCTCACTTTATCCTCCTTGTCCAGCGAGAAAATTGACTTCGACAGGAACTGTTTTCCATTCTGCTGTATCAAATGCAACGCAGGGCGTTTGCATATTTCTTCTAAGTCCAACCTGGCCTTGGGATTATCTTTCGTTTTTCCCTTTACGTCCATCATAGTATTAATTATGTTATCAAACACATTCTTCTCAATATGCATGACATCAAGATTATGTCTGATCAGATTGGTACTCCAGTATGGCAGATCCCAGAATATGCTCCTCTTTGTCCAGTTATGATCTCTACCAAATCCATCGCACTTGTACCTAGTTGTAGGATCTTCGATAGCACTTGGAAAATCATTAACCTCCTCCCATATCGTGGCTCCGTACCACCTTGGCGGTGGATCACCCTTCTCTACAACGCCGGCACGGAATGCATTCTTGTTCCTTCTGAACGGATGATCTTTTGGCAGAAATTGCCGATGACAATCAAAGAAGTACGGTTTTTCTCTGTGTTTCAAGCGGAATGCCTTACTACGGTCCATGCAATACGGACATGAGAGACGGCCATGAGTGCTCCATCCAGATAACATTCCATAGGCCGGAAAGTCGTTGATGGTCCACATAAGGGTTGCCTTCATCTGAAAATTCTGCTTCCTGGAAACATCGTACGTGTTAGCGCCTACTTCCCATAACTGATTCAACTCATCTATCAAAGGCTGTAAGTACACGTCAATGTTCCTCTTGGGATTGTTCGGACCAGGAATTATAACGGTTAGAAACATGTACTGAGTCTTCATGCACATCCAAGGCGGTAGGTTATTCGGAGTGACAATCACAGGCCAGCACGAATACTGGGATCCCGAAAGACCAAAAGGAGTAAAACCGTCAGAAGATAGTCCCAACCTGACATTACACGGATCTGAAGCAAAATCAGGATACACTCGATCAAAGTGCTTCCACGCTTCTCTATCGGACGGGTGATCCAACACTCCTTCAATCTGTTCTCGCATGTGCCAACTCATATTTTCGGCCGTCTCTTTCACCATAAATAATCTTTGCAACCGCGGAGTTAAAGGCAAGTAGTGCATTGAATCGGTCGGTCTTCTTGCACCGGTAGACCTTCCTGTAGTAGTTGTCTTATAGCGATCAGCACCACAAAATCTGCACACATCTGCGTCCTTGTCGTCTTTGTAGTACAGCAAGCACCCATTGCGACAGGAATCGATTTTCTCGTATCCCATCCAGAGCGATCTCACCATCCTCTTAGACCGGTAGAAGTCTTTAGGCAACTTAGCACCCGCCGGCAAGATCTCTATAATCAACTCCAACACTCGGTTGTAGCATTCTTGCGACATGTTAAAATCTGACTTAATGCTCAACAGTCTTGTAACAACCTCCAACGGTGAATGATCCTCACAACCAGGATACAATGGAGTCCTTGCATTCTCCAGCAACTCCATGAACTGTGTAGCATCGGCGTTCGGTGCCTCCTCAGGTGCATTATGAACGAAACTAGGCCCCGCAGCGTCGAAAACCATGTTCACGCACCCGTCATCGTATGCATGATTATCTGAAACAAAATTAGGTCCCGCATGCATATACGGCTCAACATAAGGCTCCGGCTCTGATGCTAAAGACACAAGTTCTCCGTGTGCGGTCCACTGATAGTAATTAGGCGTGAAACCCCTCGAGTACAAATGATATGTCACTTCCACTTCTGGATAATATTTCACGTTATGATATTTCACACACGGACACTTAATTTTGGTACCGTCCATGTACTAGGGGAACACCTTAGCAAACTGCAGGAACTACTCTACTCCCGCTATGTATTCATTCCGCACACCACAGATATCATCAGGATGACGATTGTACATCCATGAACGATTCCGCAAGTAGTAATTCATAACCATTTGGAAATAATTCTGCAAAGATGGACACACATTATCCAATAGGCACAAATTCGTATATTATGTCTTATTATGAGACATACATTAGTAGCGGACAGTTACTAATAACAATGATATACAATCTAGGTCAAACTAGGTTGTACTAAGTCAAACAAGGTCAAGCTAAGTCAAACAAAGTCAAACAAGGTCAAACAAGGTCAAAGTAGGTCAAGGGTTGACCTATAGTCGACTTTGTCAACTCTTAGTCCAATCTAGGTCAAATGTTGACTCTACTTTGACTTTCAGCCAAATAGTCAACCTTGGTCAAACAAGGTCAAATCTAAGTCAAATATCCTATTTCTAGTCATTACCTACCAAGGTACCATTTACCTTATCGCTATTGGTATCCCAATACCAATACCTTATAATTCATATCTTACTAGGCCCTAACTAGCCCATACTAGCTAGCACACACCATTCAAGGCTATACAAGCCTAACCTATAATTCAAGTACCAATAATGACCAAAGTCAACTCAAGCTATCTCATACACACAAGTAATATCTTGGTGTCATTTGTTTAGTCTTAAAAAAACACAATCAACTAAAACTAGTACCAAGTAATGAGCAATAGTGAGTTACCAAAGCAAACTGATCAGACTAAAGAATGCCAATCAACTTGGAAAGATGGATACACTGTTGACCATTTAACAAATATGAAGACAACAACAACAAAAAACATTGTTAAACAACAATCATCAATAATGAAACTAGAACACATTCTCTACATTCATCACAATCAAGAAACCCTTACACTACAAACCTCCATAGTTGTTCAGAGATCAAAGGATGGATCAGTATCAATCTAGACAGTCAAATCTCGAAAATGAAGATGGCAAACCTCGGATATAAGCACTCAAAAGTATTGGCAAACCTAATGAACTAATTATACCAAGAATTGTGGATCGAAATAAGGTTTACAATATAATTGTGCATGCAAACCAAGATTTCCTCTAGTATTCAAAACAAAGTGTCATTATTATTTTTTTCTAGATCAAACATTATGTTTATCAATGGTGCTAACCTGTGTGTGGGTATGGGTGTATGGTACATGGCAGTTCAACAAATAGGTGTGGACAAGTATAGGCTAGTGTGTCAAGTGTGTGTGTTTGGATGTGATACCATTTTGTGTCAATGGGGCAATGTGTGTGTGTAGAGTACATGGTGCATATAGATAGGGTGTATGTGATAGGTTTGCATATGTGTGTAATGTATATGGGATTGTTCTCATTTTGTGTATGTGTCAAAAATGGTTTAGACATAGGTGTGTGTGTCAAAGTTAGCTACTAGGGTGTTGTGTGGTGGTACATGTATGTGTGTGTGTGTATTTGTAACCTGGAAAACAGTGTGTCAAATGAGGGTGTGTGTGTGTAGAGAGTGGCCATGTAACAGGGAAAACAATGTGTTAATAGGGAAAAGCAGCTAGTGTAATATATGTAATAAAATTCAGTGTTCATGTGGATGTGTATGGTACATGTGAACTCAGTGGTGTGAGCCATTCTCAGGAAAATGGGTCCCAGGTTTGTGACAGTTCATTAACCCCAAACCAATCCAAAATTCATTTCGAAATCCCTATTTGTCCAATGCAAATCCTAACCATAGTAGCTAACACGCAGGTGAAAGTATTTAACATGAAAGTTAATCATCAAAATTAGTTTGAGAACAAGGAAATAAAATCATAATTTAAACTAACAGGACTGTTCAGTCTAAACAGCCCATTCCTATATTCGAATCCAATATAGGAGGAGGAGTATGTGTGTGTGTCTGTGTGTGTGTCTGTGTGTGTGTGTGTGTGTGTGTGTGTGTGTCTGTGTCCGTGTCAGTGTGTGTCCGTGTGTGTATGTGTGTGTGTGTGTGTGTGTGTGTGTGTGTGTGTGTGTGTGTGTGTGTGTGTGTGTGTGTGTGTGTCCGTGTGTGTCCGTGTGTGTGTGTGTGTGTCCGTGGGAGAGGAGGAGGAGGAGGAGGAGGAGTTAGGTTAGGGTTTACCTGACGAAGAGGAGGAGGAGCTCGAGGAGGAGGAGGAGGAGCACGACGGGGTAGGGCTCGCCGGGGGCGGAGTCGCCGGAGGAAATCGCGGGGGGGGGGGGGGGGGGGGGGGGAGTCGCGGAGGAGCTCGATGAGGGGGAGAAAATTTGGAGAGGGGGGAAAAATTTTGAGTGGGGGGAAAAAAGGGCACAGCGTGCCCTAAGTAAAATAGTTAGCGACGTCACCAGTCGACGTCGCTAACCGTCGCAAAAATTTTAATATAGACGACATATTTTAATAATATGTCGCTGGACGTCGCTATTCAGCGACGTAGTTTATGTAGTGTCGCTGAACGTCGCTATTCAGCGACGGTTTGCGACATCAATATAAGGGAGTCGCTATATTATATTTTTAGCGACGGAATTTTATTCCGTCGCTAAATAACGTCGCTAATAGAGCATATTTTAGTAGTGGCAGCCGAGAGAAGAAAGGAAGAAGGGTGTCGACGAGGGGTGGGTGGGCCAACGGGGGGTTGGGGGGACAATTGAGAGAGGAGAGAGAGGGAGGGGTTGGGAAGGCCGGATTAATTTTGCCTTTTTGAAAATTTTGGATATCAACTTGAAAATATTTAATAGTTGATGGTATCAAGTTGTCGAGTAAAAAAGTTTAGAGTATCAAGTAAAAAATGGAATAATTAAGGGTATTAAGTTCCAATTAAGCCTAACATTTATAAATAATGCTGCTATTTGTACCTCCAAATCATTCTCCTTATGTGACAATTGGCTTGACATGTTGATGTGGCAGTTGACATGAAAAATTTAAAAACTAAAATTTACATTAATACTAGCAAAAAGATTAATATTAAAAATTTGGATAATTAATATTTCGGGTTAAAGTTTGTCATGTTAGCTGTCATATTGGATGACACATAATATTACTTAATATGCCATGTAAGTTGTCACATAAGGAGAAATAGTTTGGAGGGACGAATAACCTTACTCAAAATTTATATATACCATGGTACCATGCTAAGATCTATGTAACTATACCAAAACTACAAAATTGTAGTGAAGACCGAGGGTTATATATTATATTCAAACGACTAAGATACTAATCTTGGCTTGACCGAGGTTCGACACTAAGGTAGTTCAAATGGTGTGGAGGAATAGGATCTACAGGACCGACACTTTCGGAAGTACTTTGTTATAAATTTTTGGCTAAATTACAATTTGATATCTTCAACTATTCGAATTTTTTTAACATGATACCCTCAACCTTTGATAGGTATCAACTTGATACTCTAAATTTTAAAAATGGCGAAATTATCCTTCCTCTCTTCTCCCTCTCCTTACCGGCTGTCATCACACTGCCGTCCCCACCTCGTGGGTCCGACTCCTTCCTGCGCTACGCCCCTAACCCCGCCCCTCTCGCTCTCCCTCCCCCTTCCGGCTGTCACCACCCCGGCGCCCCCACCCCGTGGCTCCGGCCCTTTCCCGTGCCGTGCCCCTAATCCCGCCCCCTCTCTCTCTCCGCCGCGCACAGGCCGCCGCTGTGGGCGAAGAGAGAGGGGGCGGGGTTAGGGGCACGGGTCGGTGCGGGAGTGCGGGTGTGGTGCAGCTATGGCGTGAAGAGGGGGCCGGGGTGTAGTCGCGGGGTGGTAACAGCCGGTGGGAGGAGAGGGGAGAGAGATGAGGGGTAATATCATTATTTTTGAAATTTAGGTTATCAATTTGATACTTATCAATGTTGAGGGTATTAAGTTGAAAAACTGAAATAGTTAAGGGTATCAGATTATAATTTAGTCTAAAGTTTTTATAATAAATAATTTGACAAGACAAAGCGAATAGTTTAGCATTAGTTTTGCATGTGACATGTATAAGGTTTGATCCTCTATATCTCCATTCTGTTATAACAAACTTATTTTTCTTTTCTTTTTATATGTAATATTTTTCTTGCCTTTGTGAAACATGGGACTAATATGTATTCTATAAAAATTTTTTTTGAATAAAAATAGCTTTTGAAAAATAAAAGATTATTCAAACGAACAATGTTTTCGCATGAGAAAATTTATTGCTAGTATCATAGTATGTATGTATATTGAATATTGTGGCCAACGTGCTTTATCTTCCGCTAACATGGTCCTGCTACAAATGAGTTCATGAAATTTTTACAAATTAGAGTAGTACTTTTTAATATGTACACTTTTTTAATATATAGTACTTTATATTTAAACTGATTTTTTTGAGCTCTCCGAGTCCGTGGATCCTGAACGATCGTCCTGGTAGTCCTGGACATGATTGAGACACGAGCAGTTGCGACAGCAGATTTGCTCTCAAATTCCAAACCAAAAAGTAGTCTTCAACAACTAATCACAGTTACGTGGACTTGTACATGTGTCCGAAGTATTTGGAGCAGAATCCACCAGTGGCATCTGTGTGGATGGACACTCGGTTCAACTTTGGCGAAGGTGCGACGGTTCCTGGTTCCCTGCTGTTTGGTCCCAGGTTCATGGCATCCAGGCTCTACCAGCTCTGCCCACCTGAGGTTATGTCCGATTGCCCTCATAATTCGAATCGATACGACACATCTCTGACACGATAACACGGATCCGACACCTATTCTAGTCTGTCCTAGTATATTTTGGAACGTCTATGTGTATTTGATACGCATATATGTCCAACACCATGACATCAATTTTGGAGTGTCCGTGCTAGCAGGATGTGATGCTGGGAACCACACTCGTGAGAGAAGCCTCGCAGTTCGTAGAGGATTTGGGAAGCTTACCGGCCTTCTCCGAAGACGGATACGGGTCCGTCGCAACCGCCTACATCGTCTGCGGGCAGGACGTGGCCATCACCGAGGACTACCAGCGGTTCATGATCCGGAACCACCCTGTGAAAGAGGTGATAGAGATCGAGGGGGCGGACCACATGCCGATGCTCTCGACTCCACAGGAGCTGTGCCGATCGCTCATCTCCATTGCTGATCATGCCTCCTATTCTACCGCATAGTTATAGTTACGTTCTTAATATGCAATGTTTGTTCAATGATCGAATAAAAATTGTAAGGTTCTAAGCACTCTAAATCCTTTGCTTTCTGTTAATTATTGTTGTTTCTTAATTGGAAAAAAAATTCTCCCATCTACATGTCATGATTTAGAACGGTCGAAAATCCATTTTGAAATTATCGGATCACGAATTCGATATTACTGTTGGATTCGTGATTAGCCTAAATTCATATATAACTAGTCAAATTTTTTTCTGGTTCAGTTTTCTGGCTTTTGGGGGTTCGCTGTTGGACACAGGAAAACACCTTCTAACGGAGACCTTCTAAGGGAGATTTCCGACTTCGACATATTTCTGAATATATGAATGTTGGGTATTTGGTATCATCCGGACTCATTTGTGATAGTTGTACATGCGTTTGAGCTCATCTCAGTCTTTTTTTTATATTTTTGAACTATTTTTCTGCGGACACGTTCGTGTTTGACACGTCGACTACAGACATTCTTCAAGCAAGTACACTACATAGAGAGATACCTTTTATATTGTGGATCATATGTCTCTTTATCGGGCATAGGTTCTCTTTACATGTTACACATTGATTCTAGGTTTCGTGTTGCAATCCGCTTACGGATTGTTAGCTCATTTTCTATAGTGATTATGCATAGCCAGATATGGTCCGGGAGGAGAATACTTAATAGCCACTGGTCCGTTTGGTTTGCAGGATTGGACAACGTAATGTAATTGGCATTACGTTGTCAATCTAATTCGGGTGTTTGGTTGGAAAAAAAAAAATTAGATGTAATGTAATCGCAATTACAAGTTTGATTACATTACATCAGTTTCTTCTAAACTCAATTACATCATAAAACCTATGTAATCGCAATTAAATTACAACTTAAGCGGAAGGTTAGTATGCTCTAATTTGGTCTTTTTGTTCGTTTTTGGTCATTTTATGGTCGTTTTTTGTATTTTTTGTCGTTTTTGTTCGTTTTTGGTTGTTTTTGTTTTTTTTTTGTCGTTTTTGTCCTTTTTTTTTGTTGTTTTCGTCCGTTTTTTTGTCGTTTTTGTTCTTTTTTTTTTCATTTTTGTTGTTCTTGTTTGTTTTTTTGTCGTTTTTGTCCTTTTTTTGTGGTTTTTGCCTTTTTTTGTCATTTTTGTTCGTTTTTTTTCGTTTTTTGTCATTTTTGTTCGTTTTTGGTTGTTTTTGTTTGTTTTTTTTGTCGTTTATGTCCTTTTGTTGTCGTTTTTGCCATTTTTTGTCGTTTCTGTTCGTTTTTGCCTTTTTTTTTAGTTTTTGGTTTTTTTTTTGTCGTTTTTGTTTATTTTTTGTCATTTTTGTTCGTTTTTATTATTTTTTTGTCGTTTTCGCTCGTTTTGGGCCGTTTTGTTCGATTTTTTTGTCATTTTTGCACATTCTTGACCATTTTTTGTCGCTTTTGCACTTTTAAAATATTTTTTTTGTTGATTTTGTGTTTGTTTTTTTGTCATTTTTTGTTCGTTTTTGTTTATTTTTTGTCGTTTTTGCTCGTTTTGGGCCCTTTTTTTCGATTTTCGATCGTTTTTTGCACATTCTTGGCCATTTTTTTCGCTTTTGCACTTTTAAATCTTTTTCGTCGATTTTGTACATTTTTTTCGGTTTTGTACTTTTTTATTGGTTTTGCTTTATTTGTACATCTTTTGCCTTTTTGCAACGCTTTTTTTAATCGTTTTTGGTCAATTTTTTACATTTTTTTATCATTTTTTGTCGATTTTGCACATTTTTTTGCCATTTCTGCGTGTCATTTATCGATTTTTGTCGACTTGTACGTTTTTGACCATTTTTCACGTTTTTATCGTTTTTGGTCGATTTTGCACATTTTTTGTCGCTTTTTTTTATCCTTTTTTGTTTTTTTTTGGGTCTTTTTTTCACTTTTTTGTCGTTTATGCTCGTTTTTTTCTTTTTGTTTGTTGTTTTTGTCGTTTTTGTTCCCTTTTTTGTCGTTTTTGGATTTTTTTTTGCAAGTTTTTAATCTTTTTGTCGTTGTTTGCTCGTTTTTAATTCCCTCTTGTTTTTGCTCTTTTTTCGTATTTTCGTTTTTTTGTCATTTCTGTTCCTTTTTATCGTTTTTTATTTTTTTTGCTCTTTTTTATCGTTTTTTTTTTCATTTTTGTCGTTTTTGGTCGTTTTTGTTCGTTTTTTGCCCTTTTTTGTTTTTGGTCGTTTTTCGTCTTTTTTTCGTTTCATTTATTGTTGTTTTTGTCCATTTTTTTGTTTAATCATTATTGGTCACTTTTTATGGTTTTCACATTTTTTTTTGTCGTTTTTCTTTTTTATCGCTTTTTCATTTTTGGTTTTTTTTTCTTCCATTTTGTTCGTTTGTCATTTTTTATTTTTTGTCGTTTTTTTCGTTTTTGGTCTTTTTTAGCAGAAAACAAACCATTTTTCCCTTATTTATTTTTTTTCTTTTTAAATTTTTAAAAAAATTTAGTGATCCACTTTTTTAATTTTATGTTGTATTTTAAAAAATATTAAATTAGAAACTTAATTACATTACATGGTAAACCAAACATATGAATGCAATTGACATTACATTACATGGTTTGTGTTGTAACTCATATGGCCCTTCATTTCATCTCCTTGTAACATACAAAAGACCTTTGGCCTTTCGTTTCTTCATAACCCCCAACCTCTCTGTCTATATAAAGAGAGGTTGGGATAGCTTGTAATATGCACTTGTGTGGTTGATAATATACGAGAAAGCTTCGTCTCCGTGTGTTTGAGCTTTTGCCTTACGACACGTTATCAGCACGTTGCTCGTGCAACGCCGGAGACCCGACGTACCAATTGTTTTCTCACCTTCTTCCACCGTACGGTAAGAAAGGTAAAAAAAAATTTGAGAAATTTTTGATAGCAGAAATATATTGTTCCTGTTGTTACAATATTACTGTTGTTTTGGACATCAAGAAAATGAGATATTTGCTCTCTTCCAATTGATTTACATTCATTAGTATGATCAAACCTTTTTCATCTAGGTATTGCATGACATAACATGACAAATGCTATATTATTTTTTTCACAACATTATATGAAATGAGATTGAGAAGTGTTTGTCAAGTTTCTTTTAGATTGCATGTGAATTTTGAATTTTTGAATTTGGACATTTGAGTTGGTGAGCCCAATACATAATTCATTATACTGTTATCATTTTCTAGTTGTTTTAATCCAGCTTTTAACATTCTGTTAACAGTGCTAATTTGCTTTTATGTATAACTTTGCTATAATCGAGCCTTTAGCATATTAGTTTTTTTTTTTTTGAAAAAAAAAATATTTGTTAGTTAATTTCTGAGGAAATAAATTTTGATAACAAATTTTCATGTTGAAAAAGAAATTTTAGATGCTAACATTTTTTTGGTAATGATGGATTTGGAGCGCCCCGGCGAGCGCCTCAGTGCCATCTGCGCCCCGACAAGCACCTCAGTAGCATTTATTTTCTTTATGTTACTCAGTAAATTATTGTAAAAGATGGGTAGTAAAAATTGTATTTTTTTTCTCGCTATTTTTTTGGCGTCGCTTCATTAGACGTCAGAAAAATAGTTGACATTTTTTTGGTGCCGCTTGCTTAGGCACCAATTCTTTTGTGTGCTGTTGCTTGCTTATGTTGTACGTTTTTTTTTTGCGTAATTACGTAAAAAAACAAACTTGAAAAATTAGAAAAATAGTTTTGGCTACATAAACAAATTCTGGCAACCGCCAAATTTGGGCCTTCCAAAATAAAATTTTTGGCTATTTTTTTCAAAAGCAACGCTCATTTTGAGCACGCACTAAATTGTCACCTATTTTGCACTGTTCGCAAATAGTGTGAATTTCTTGAAAAATCTTATTTATTCTTACATTTGAAAAAAAAATTACGAAGTCTCTCTGAATAGGCTCACCTATTTGGGTATGATGTCAGAAAGAACTTGGGGCTTGGTTCTTAAGAGGTCCCTGTGACCCTCCTCCCTCATTTTTCCGTCTGGTCATATTCACGTAGAGCTACCGAATGGGGTTGACCGAAAATTATTTTTATCTCAAATTGTATTTATACTTATGCATTTTTGCAAGCAAATAATTTGCCTCTATATCGGCCCGTCGATCGTTATAAGAGGATTTTTTTTAACAAAAATTGTTTTTTTCAAAACCATTATTTTATCTACAATTGTTTGTTGTTACTTATGCAAACCAAATTCATATAAACTTGTCGTTTTATATGATGACTGATCAAGATTTTTCTTATGTTGTAGAAAAATGTCGATCAAGATTGATTTTCCCATACTTGAAACCTCTCTGGCAAGAACTACTTGGACTGGACACAAGATATCCAGAACCATCTAGATGTGCAAGGCCTCTTGGACGTCATCTATAACGAGGAAGAGCGTGAAGTGGAAGTCACTCGCTCAATGAACGCCAAAGTGATGATTCTATTCCGCAGGCATTTATCTGACGCCATGAAGGCGGAGTTCATTGAAATTTCCTCGCCGAAGACGCTATGGGACTCTCTGAAAGAGCGCTTCGACCACCAGAAGACCATTTGGCTACCTGAAGCACGCCATGACTGGTTGAACCTGGACTTCCAAGACTTCAAAAGTGTAACTGATTACAACAATGAAGTCTGCAGGATTCGATCACTTCTCCAATACTGCGGTGAGATATTAACTGACAGTGATCTTTTGGAGAAAACATACACCACATTTCCTTCCACTGACAACTTGTAAAACCCCTATTTTTTAATTTTTTTTATTAGACTTAAAAATAAATTTATACAAAATATGGTTTTTATTAATTATTAAAAATGATCTTAGCCATTGTTGCGTTCTGGAGCACTAGACGACCATGACTTTTAGCACGAAAGTAGTAGCAGTGTGCCTTGACTAGTATATTAGCCATGCCATGGGAGACCTAGCCATAGTTTTGTCCAAACTAGAAAAACCAGGCCGAGTTGTGAAACAACGCATTTAAAATATTTTTATTTTAGATATTAATTTATATACTAATTTTTAGATGACCCGGTTTGTCCAAACCAGCCCGAACTAGGGCCCGAACTGAACCCAATCCCATGTAGGGATGTAGTATGACCAATTGTGGCCATGTAGGCATATTTTATGTATATACAAATATTTTCTAAATTACTTTAGAATTTTATGTGCAATTTCTAATTATTTAATTATTCGTACTATTATTGGTATTTTATTATTTAAATAACATTTTACAAAATAGTACATTTTGTGGACCCAAAAATGGGTGTGCAGTGTAAGTGCACTCATTGGGATGATCTTATTAATTTATTATTATTAAAGTTATTTTGTGGAGATTTAATAAACATGTTTTCCTATTTAAATATTATTATTATTTTGAGTTGATTTATTAAGGATTGAATTTATATATATATGTAGATATGCTCAAATATATTAAATAATTGGATAGTTGACTTTTAAATGGTATTTGAATTTTAAATAAATTTTTTGGTGTATTTATGGATATATATATATATATATATATATATATATATTTATATATATATATATATATATATATATATATATATATATATATATATATATATATATATATATATACTTAAGATAAGATTTAAGTAAAAAAAAAAGAAAACAAAAAGAAAACAAAGAAGTGGTGGGGCCGACCACCCACACCACAACAACAACTAACAAGTAGCAGCCATATAGGCCGCCCAACCCCAAAAGCAAACAGCAGCATACCAAGCTTGGCCGACCCCTCCCCCTTAGTATACGTATATACTTATGTATATATGTAAACCTAAAACCCAAACCCTAATCAAATTCCTTCTTCCTTCTCTCTCCTCCATCCTCCTCCCTCACCTCGGCGTACGTGCCAGCCTCGCCAGAGCAATGGCAGTCCCGTGCCACGGTCGCCACGGCAACAACAACAAACACCACAACAGTTTTTCCACTTTAAGGTACTCAACTTCCCCGATCAATTTCTCTGTCAATTCTACTCCGATTTTCGATCCATAAATTCCTGTAGAAATCCCACATGACCCTCTTCGAGATCCCCCAGGTGGATTTCGACATGGCCATCCAACTTGCTCGAAAAATCGAGACGAAGTTGGAGAAAACCACTTTTCTGGAATATTAAAAACTGTTTTAAAACACCAACTTGTCGGCCACTTTTCTCACTGTCCATTAAACTTTTATAGAAACTAATTGAAGGAAGAGAATAACAACATAACCGAGATTGTAACGCACCTTCTGGATTCACTTTTCATCTAGTGTGTAAAAGTTACACGTTATTAAAATTTTACGAAAAATTGTAAATTCTGTTTTCAAAAGAGAAAAAAAACACCCGATACGGCGTGCGCCCCGACAAATCGGACGACGTGGTCGCGCACTATACGCATCGAAAGGCACGTATGGATGTTGTCGACGTGTGGAAATTGACGGAACCTGATTTTGTTGCATGTGCGCGACGAAATCAGCGTGTATCCGACGAGATACCCCGTATCGACCCTTTGCAAATTAAGTCACAACTTTGTGCACACTTATCATATCGCGATGAAACTTGCGTCATTGGAATCAAAATATTTTTCTGGTCCTGTGAGCCAAGTTTGGTCCGATTCTGAGACCGTTGATCGGGACGCTATTTTGGCGGGCCCACAATTCCACTCAACGGGCGATTTTGTGCACAGCCCACCGGAATCCAAAATTGGACATACCGTTGGGTTCGTCTCATCAAAACAAATTTGTAGACATGTAGTTTGATGACTTTAGAGACCGTAGGTTCTGGCGCACATTTCGGTGCAAAGCGGGTCCAACGGCGGACATCGTTTTGACCAAAAATTACGATTTTGCCCATGTTCCAGAATTTGACTTTTGGACAGGCGTTTCTTAGGCATATCTTTTATTCCAAACTCGTTCGTGATGTTTGTTTCAGCATCCGGAGCTTCTTGTGGATTTTGACTTTTGTGTTGACGATTCTGATTGTTGGACTTTGTTGCTTCTCGCACCACCCTCAGGCAAGATACATTGCCTTATTTACTGTTTATAATTTTATGCATCTTTATTTATTTATTTACTGTATATTTATTTTCTGTTTTCAGTTGGATCCGTTACTTGCTATTTTTAGTTCACTTTATTTTGTTTTCGGTTATTTTTCCTTCTTGTCTTTTTTATGCATATGGACCTAGTCTTAGCGAACTACCTTTTGTTAGTGCCCTTGGGAGGGAGAAGACAGTTAAATGTATGGGCCACCCCAATCCAAAAGCCGTATTAACTGCGTACTACGGTAGTCGAGTCGCGAGGGTCACTAGCCTCGAGCTATGTGGACTAATGGGTCACGTGGGCCGCTAGCCTCGAGTTATGCCGGCTGATAGTATTGGTACTTGACGTGTGCGTGTTGAGAGTTGTTACCTTGTCCTGGGGGAGTCAGCCTTCACCTGTGTAAAACCCCCTAAATTTTTGTATATTTAAATATTTTTTTTATAATTTAGGCAGGTATACAAATATTAGGAGTGTATGTTAATAATAGTAAATAATAAATACCCAAATGTCAGTATTATTAATAATAGCATTAGTGTTAATAATATAAAGGAACATATTACTATGGGTATATTTTTATACACATGGGAGTTTGAGTGTGTATATTATTATATATGCACCATATAGATTAGTATGTTAATCATAAGGAAAGCAAAGGTGTACTGTAGCAAATGCTACAGTACCTATGCTTAAGCCGAACCCCTTTCTCCAATGTAGCCGTGGACTACATTCCAAGCGGGTCCTGTGATGGCCCACCCTACCACAAGTGCCCAGGAGGCATTTCAAGTTCTACACGAACTTATACTGCAGCGCAGTATATAAGCTTAGGATGGCCGATTGGTCGAAACCCTAACCCCCACATCTCTTCGATTCTCTCGAACCCAACCACCACAGCACCCCGACCTATTCCCCGGACCCCGGCGAACCACCAGAGAGGCCGGCGACTGCCGCCACCAACCGAAGCTTCGTCAGCCACCCGACCCGACCGAGAAAGACCCTCCTTGTTCTTCGTTCAGCAACCAAGGTACCCCCTTCTCGATCCAAGTTCTTCCTATCTATTATATCATTTTTGATTCTACGAGTTCCTACGTAAGGCCTATACAACCCCCTACAAATCTCTTTTGATAGATTGAACTGAGACCCATTAGCTTCTTCGTGAAATCGACGAGAAATCGTCGAGGAACTGCCCCAAAAGGCAGATCACAGAAGACTGTAGGAACCCTGTTTCGCCTTCAATTTTGCACAACCTATTAATTATTTCTTTGAAATTTCTAAACAGATTTTTAGAACACCTATAGGACTACCAACCCCATATTTTAGAATAAGTTATAACGCCCTACCTGCTAATATTTATGATGTTGAAGTTGGAGAAAAACCTACGTCAATTTATATAAAAATTTAGAACTTTATCCCGATACTGCACGTGCCCTGACAAACCGGGCGACGTGGTCGCACACTATACGCATCGAAAGGCGCGTATGGACGATGCGGACGTGTGGGAACTGACGGAACCCAGTTTCGTCGCGTATGCGCGACGAAACCAACGCGTATCCGTCGAGATACCCCGTATCGACATTTTGTAAACTTGCCCATAACTTCGTGTACAGTCGTCGAATCATGACGAAATTTGTGCCAACAGGTCCGGATCGAAATTCTGGTCCTGCATACCAAGTTTGGTTCGATTCTGAGATGGTCGAATCGGAACCCATTTTTTGCGGGCCCGCGACCCACTCAAACGGGCGATTTTGTACACGGCTCCTCGGAATCCGAAACTGGACATACCGTTGAGTTCCTCCCACTCAAACGGGCGATTGGCACGCATTTCGGTACAAAGCGAGTCTAACGGCGGACATCGTTTTGACCCGAAATTACGATTTTGCCCCTGTTCCAGAATTTGACTTTTGGACAGGCGTTTCCTAGGTATATCTTCTTCACCGAGATCATTTTTGATGTTTGTTTTAGCGTCCAGAGTTGTTTGGAGATTGTGACGTTTCTTGACTGACATTATGATTACTGGGACTTGCCACTTTGTACCATCAGGCAAGATACCTTGCCACCTTACTCTGTGATTATTATATTCTTATTTTTAGTCGTTATTTTCAGCAGTTTGTTTTGTGATATTTAAACTGTGCGTCCAAGTCACACTTGGGTGCAAGCAACTCTATCGGTCGTTTTTCTTGCTTTATTTATTCTCTTGCATTGACTTAGCTTATTGACCACCCATTGATGTTGAGGTATTGGTATATCTCATATGGCCTTGACACTTGTTGTATCACGTGATGTGAGTCACATGTAGGACACGTTTCCGCGTAGTCGGCTGGCCACCGATACGTATGGAGCGTGCGACGGATAGGAGTAACTGCCAATAGTGATGCATGTTAGAAGACTTGGCGGTTACTAGAGGTTCATATCAGTCATGGAGATGATGATACTAGACATTGGGTGGGGAGAACAATACCTGACGTATGGCTTCTTTACACTTTCATGATTACCTGTGCGCTCCTCCGGATACGCAGGCTCCAGGCGCCCTCTGACGTTTTCCAGAGCGTTATGGACGTAGCCCCTTGCACATAGTGTCCTCTGACGCTTCCCGAGCGTTATGGACGTAGGCCCCTGGTACCCTTTACGGGAACTATGCTGATCCCATTTACAGCCAGGGCTCATGCGTCGAAGGATTGTATCTCAACTGTATATTCACAGTAGAATGGTCAGGAACCCAATTGCATGCATACCTTTTCTCTTATTATATTATCATAATTTATATGGCATGGTGTTTTCTTGTATCTTGCTATGTCCCCTGAGGACCTGGTTATCTCTCCAGGTTTAGACGATTTTCTACAGGAGTACGGAGCAGCATTGGAGCTATCTTACATTGATGACGAGGCAGTCACTACTGATTTCTAGTTTATTCTATATTTGAGACAGTTGTAGACATTATTTTACATCTCTTTTCTTTCTATTTGCGGAGGTTGGACTCCGATCTTGTGAGACTATTTTTCATAGCTGTTTGGTGTGAGTATGTTCACCCGGCTATCTTTTGATACTCTTATTTATTTATTTGGACTTCATTATCTTCTGTGTTGAGCTGTGATGAGATTAGATATGTTATTCTGGCCTGTGATTATTTATTTACAGCTTATGTGCATATATGAGGATTCTATATATTGGAGTGTTCTTCGTATAGGTGCAGCTGGCATGTTCATGTACTTGGTCCTACGTATTTTGGGACTGGGGAGTTACATATTTTTGTGGTGGCCCATGCAGGTCAGATTTAATATTGTTAGGTTACATGACTGTGCCCAACAAAACCTGCATATAGGAATAGGAATATCTCATCCAGAACTACTACTATCCCTTGACTTCCAATCTTTTTGAAACATCCTTGATTATTCGATTTACATCATATCTAATCCTTTCTAATATCAACTTATCGTCCTCGTGCCAACAGTATGAATCTACGAAGCGAACGCACTTCTGCCTTGGCCCTCACATCTAGTGAGGAGACTACTTCGGAGGGACAGAATCCTCCCATGACTCCAGCGACACCCTAACAGCCAGGACTGTCGCAGCCTACTACGACACCGACGACGGAGCAACCAGATATCGCAGCACCCCCAGGCAGCCAGGCTGGACAGAATACTACCATGCCACCGGGAGGAAATGTACTATTGCCTCCACCACCACCATCCCCTCAGCAGTTTCCCCCACAGTCGGGACCTCAGATGCCCCCACCACAGACTGATGGGAGCCCTACTACTCAATTAATGTATACCATGATGCAGGCTCAGTGGCAGCAGACTAAGCTGATGAGACAGACGATGATGGCAGCTATGGCTAGACCTCCACCACCACCTCCAGCACCATTACCAGCACCGGCTCTGTATCCCTATGAAGGCTCTATCAAGAATTTCACATATATGAACCCCAAGGCCTTTAGAGGGACGGAGAAGCCATTATAGGTGTCACCGTGGCTTATTAGTACCGAGAAGCTACTGAAGGCATCCCAGTTGCCAGCTCGAGATTGGATGACAGCAGTGGACCTACTGCTAGAAGATAATACTCACCACTGGTGGAAGGCGGAAGAGAGACGTTTAGGCACTGGGATCACCTGGAAGCAGTTCTATGATGCATTTTATGAGAGATTCTTCCCTATTCATGTTCGAGATGGTCTCTATGACTAGTTCCTCCATCTGAAGCAAGGGAATATGACAGTTGATGAGTATGACTCGGAGTTCAATCGCCTGAGTCGATTTGGTGCGGGATTGATTCCGACAGAGTTAGAGAAGGCGAGGAGATTTCACCAGGGGCTTGCACCAGAGCTCAAGTCTTATACGACTACCCAGTCTCGAGTCTCCCATTCAGCTGTCTTGGAAGAAGCTCGTGCTCAGGAGATTCTTCGCAAGGAACAACAGCAGACATCGAGGCGCCATACCCCAGCAGTTACACCAGCCCGAGCCACTCAGAGTGGACCTATCAGGAGGACCACAGGACAGTTCCAGCAGAGGCCCTCACCTTATCAGAAGCCCGTTTGCCATTACTGCGAAAAACAAGGACATATCCAGAACGAGTGCAGGACTCGCCTCGAATTATGCTTGAGATGTGGATCCAATCAGCACATGCTCAAGGATTGTCTGGAGCAACATACAATAGTACAAGCTCGGCAGAACCTAAGACCCACAGCCCCAGCTCTTCCAGCACCACAGCCCATAGCAGGGGCACCTCGTCCACCATTGCCTCCCCAAGTCACACAGTACAACAAGGCCAGAGCTCAGGGCCCGGGACAAAATTATGGGCAGGCATTTTCACTTGCTGTTGAGGATATAGAGACAGAGGCGGAGGTTATAGCAGGTATGGTTCTAGTTGCATATTTTCCCGCTATTACATTATTTGATACTGGAGCCACTCATTCATTCATAGCCACTAGTTTTGCCACTAGACACAGCATTCCCATCACACCCTTAGCTAAGAATGTTAAAATCCTCACTGGAGGAGGAGTTATACCTGTTAGTGGTGTTTGTAGACTTTGTCCTGTAGTGATAAATGGTAGAGAGATGGTGGCACGACTTCTTGTATTCCCTATGTCGACATTTGATGTGGTTCTTGGAATGGACTGGTTGAGCCAGCATT
The DNA here is from genome assembly GCA_029216955.1 of Iris pallida. Lineage (NCBI taxonomy): Eukaryota > Viridiplantae > Streptophyta > Magnoliopsida > Asparagales > Iridaceae > Iris > Iris pallida. The sequence goes on from JANAVB010005600.1 coordinate 14,443,924, forward strand.
TCGCTCTTATCGACTGCCATAGGAGCAGTATTATCTTTAGACCACCGAATGCGGCAGAGTTCGAGTTCACTAGAGAAGACGGAGAGAGTTGTGATGCACCCACATCGGGGACTCATATGATGATGCATGACACCCCTCAGCACCCTATTATCACCGAGTTCGAGGATGTATTCCCCGAGGAGTTGCCAGGACTACCACCTGACCGAGATATTGAGTTTTCTATTAGCTTATTCCCGGAGCCGAGCCCATTTCATCTTGAGTATATCGTCTGGCACCCAAGGAGTTGGTAGAGATAAAGACGCAGATTGATGACTTATTAGAGAAAGGATTTATTCGTGCCAGTGCGTCACCATGGGGAGCACCCATTCTTTTTGTGCCTAAGAAAGACGGGACAGTACGCATGTGCATTGACTACAGAGCATTGAATGCAGTGGCGGTGAAGAACAAGTATTCCTTGCCACGTATAGACGATCTATTTGATCAACTGAGTGGAGCAAAAGTACTCTCCAAGATTGACTTACGATCAGGCTACCACCAATTGAAGGTTCGGAAGGAAGACATTGCAAAGACGGCCTTTCGATCGAGGTATGGACACTACGAGTTCTTGGTCATGCCTTTCGGTTTGACCAATGCACCCGCACTTTTCATGAATTTAATGAACAAGATCTTTCACCAATACTTGGATAAATTTGTAGTAGTCTTTATAGACGATATCTTGATTTACTCCAAAAGTCAAGAGGAGCATGAGCAGCACCTACGGATAGTTTTGGGAACATTGAGGAATGAACGACTTTTCGCGAAGCTTAGCAAGTGTGATTTCTTTTTCAAAGAGGTAGCATTTCTTGGTCATATTGTTACGGGCGATGGTATATCAGTAGACCTAGAGAAGATCACAGCAGTCAAATCATGGCCCGCTCCCACATCAGCTTCTGAGGTGGGATGTTTCCTCAGACTTGCGGGTTACTACCGATGGTTCGTGGAAGATTTCTCTCGAATAGCGGGGCCTATGACTCGATTAACTTGCAAGGATCAGGAGTTTGTATGGACAGACGAGTGTCAAGCCGCTTTTGACGAGTTGAAAAAGCGATTGACCACAGCACCGATCTTGACACTACCATCGGGCCCAGGAGGATTTGTGATCTACAGCGACGCATTCGGGAAGGGATTAGGATGTGTATTGATGCAGCACGGTCGTGTAGTAGCTTATGCATCGCGACAGTTGAGAGTGTACGAGAAGAATTATTCGACCCACGATCTAGAGCTCGCAGCGGTTATCTTTGCTTTGAAGCTATGGAGACACTACTTGTACGGCAAGAAGGTTGATATCTACACTGATCATAAGAGCCTCAAGTACGTATTCACACAGAAAGAGTTGAATATGCGACAGCGACGTTGGTTGGAGTTGATGAAGGATTATGAGATCGAGCTTCATTATCATCCGGGCAAGGCTAATGTCGTGGCAGACGCATTGAGCCGTAAGCCCATGGCACACTTTTTGACTACACAGAAGGAATTAATTAGAGACTTGGAGCAGATTGGTATTGAGGTAGTATTGCCCGGAGCAGACGGCGTATTAGCCAACCTTCAAGTGCAGTCATCATTGGTAGAGCGCATCAAGGCAGCATTGCCTAATGATGCTAGATTTCGACGGCTCAAGGAGAGGACTGAAGCAGGAGAGCAAACAGGTTTGAGGATCCACTCAGATGGGACATTGCGATGTGGTGATCGCATTTATGTACCCAATGGAAAGCTACGTCAGGAGCTTATGGCAGAGACTCACAGTTCGACTTACTCTATTCATCCTGGAGGGACCAAGATGTATCGTGACTTACGACAGTATTATTGGTGGCATGGAATGAAGCGAGAGATAGCTCGTTTCGTTGCCAAGTGCTTGGTATGTCAACAAGTGAAGGCGGAGCACCAGAGGACGGCCGGATTATTGCAGCCGCTACCCATTCCCGAGTGGAAGTAGGAGCACATTACTATGGATTTTGTCATGGGTTTTCCTCGGAGTCCTAGGGGACGTGACGCAGTATGGGTGATTGTTGATAGATGTCACGACCCGCACCCTAGAGTTAGGGGACGAGAACGTAACGACGCCCAGGCTACGCCGCAGTGTCGACGGTAGAACGCTGTCCTAGGTCACAACATCTAACAATATAAAGCTAAGCAGTTTATACTCCCCGAATGGGGGTGACATAGCAGATACAAATTCAATCACATCTAAGGTAGAACATGATAAGGATAGATAAAACATGAAATCCTAAATAAATGCAGGAGATAGAAGTCTAAGTGTCTAAGATACATGAACCCAGAAGTACATCTCAAATCTCAAATAAAGATACAGTAATCACAAGGTAAATACAACTCCAGACAAAAGAAGTAACTACCTAAACAAACCCTACTGTGTCTCCTCTAGGCTAGCAGACACCTCCAGGCTATCTGTAAAATTTATCAACAGGTCCAGTCAGGACTGGAGCGAGCACAGTACATCTCAACAATTCATAGCAGGTTAGAAAATATGAACATGCAGTAAAGTAAGATACAAGTACTGAAAGAAGTGCAGTATAAAACAGAGAGAGAACTGTAATAGAAATATCTACTATACATAGGGAACTAGCAGTGACTAGTGAGTCAGAGTACAATATGAACATGTAATACTCCCCCGTACCCCCGATCAATACACAAGGATCCAGCCAGGTTATGTTATATGATGCTATATAGCAGACCCCGAAGGTGATAGACCCCGAAGGTGATAAGCCCCCGAAGGGTGGTAGACCCCGAAGGTGATACATAGTAGTCCCATAAAAATGGGGATTCTGGGGGTAACCCAACAGTGTAAGTCCCATAAAAATAGGGATTCTGGGGATAACCCAACAGCGTAAGTCCCATAAAAATGGAGATTCTGGGGGATACCCAACAGTGTAAGTCCCATAAAAATAGGGATTCTGGGGGATACCCAACAGTGTAAGATTCCAGGAAGACTCTACGATCATGAGGGTACATGTCGTAAGTGATCAAAGAACCAAGAAGCATATGATATGCTATGAAAGTGAAACGCACAGAACATAGAGTACCCGATGCTCCCTAAGGATAACATCTCAAGAAAGGATCCATATAGTACCAATCCGTGTGACCAACGTGACAGTACAAGTAAAGTAATCTACTGCAGGAAATAATTCTAAGCAGGATATGAAATGATCAGAGAATGTACTCGCCTCGATAACCTGAACAGCTGATACGTATAGGAGGTCCCACTGAAGCCACAGAGTCCTATTTAAAGCAACACAGGTTACAAGGTGTTTAAGTTGAAATAAATGAATCCCTACAGGCAATCTATATTATTCTAGGTTCTTCTAAGTCAAATTAACTCTAGGTCGACTCCGGTCAATAATCTAGTCAAACTAGGTCAAGTGTTGACTTACAGTTGACTTTGGGTCAACTGGTCAACTCTGGTCAAACAGGATAAATCTAATCTAATTATTAAAGTGTACTTCGTTATTTGTACGTCGAAACTTACGGCACGCAAATCGAGATAAGAAGATTATCGGTAAGGTTGATAATCTTATTATAGTGATCCACGTGTCCAACTTGTCAATTTCAGCGATGTGAGATCACTGGAATTGGCTGATCTCAGTTTCGTTGTACTAATCCCGAAATACGAACATTATATGAATTAATTATTAATTAATTATAAAAAGGTTAAACTCAGAGAAATTATCAACAAACATTGTCGGACGATGAAATGAACATCGCCAACGTGTCCAGATTGCTCAAATTAGCTAGCATAGCCTATCCAACGGTCCAATTTGGACACAAGGGCAAAAAGGTAATTTCGGGTCAAAACGGTGTCCGTGTCGGAGCCATTTTGCACCGAAAAACGTGTAAGAAAACAAGTCTATAAAATATAACAAATTATATGTCCACGAAACCAGAATGTCGATACGAACCCAACGGTATCTCCAGAATTGGATTCCGTTGACCCGATCTCATTTTGGCCCGTTGACCAGAACTTGGAATTCCGGTTTGCACGGAAATGCGTACCGGAGCCTAAGTTCTCAAAACTCAGCAAACTACCTGCCAACGAGTCCAGAATGATGATACGAACTCAACGGTATCTTCGAAATTGGATTCCGATGAGCCGATCTCAAAATGACCCGTTGGCCCGGATATTGGTATCCGACTTGCACCGAAATACGTGCCAGACCCAATGTCCACCAAAACCTAGCAAATTATATGTCAACGAGTCCAGAATGACGATACGAACTCAACGGTATATCCAAAATTGGATTCCGATGAGCCGACGTCAAAAAGTTCCGTTGACCCAGAATGTGGGACCCGCTTTGCACCGAAAAACGTGCCCGGGCCCACGTTCTCCAAATCTAACAAATTTTATATGAAAACATGCCAAAACGACGCCACGAATCTAATGGTGGTGTCAGAAATGAAATCTGGAGTCCCGTGTTCAAAAATGGAATTTTATAAGTTAGAAATTACGAATTCGGACGGCCAACTTTGGCGTCGAATTCAACCAATCAAACAAGCTCAAACTGAAATAAAATCTAAAGGGGGCAAGAAGAGGGTTATACCAGCTTCGCACCGGAACTAGTAGCACGCCAAACAGAGCTGCGGTGGAGGAGATACAAGCTGACGAAGTTGGCCCCGCAAAACTGTCCAAATTTAATACAATTAAACGGTCAACTTGGTGGCCGGTTTTCATGTATCAAACGATAAAATTAACGGACGAAAATTGACAGAGATGAAGGTGGATATACCTAGATTGCGATGGAGCGAAGAAATCGCCGATCCAACGGTCGAATCTCCGGGAAATCGCGCACGAAGTTGCTGCGACGGAGCGCCAAAATGAACGTGATTTCGCGCGCGTCACGACGGGACGTCGTTCAAAACGCACGAATCGCCTCAACGGCGCATCCCGGAGGACGGTGGCCGTCAGGGAACCATGCCAGGAGTTCGTCGGAGCCAGAGGGGTGCCCACGACGCCCCACGCGACGGCGTGGCGGCGCACGACGGCAGCCCACGCGCGCTCACGTGCGCGCGCCTGCACGCGTGGTGCAGCTTCTGCTGCTGCTGGCCGCAAACTGCTGTGCACTGCAGCGAGGCACGCTGCACGGTGCACCTGGCCCGGCGGAGGCATGGCCTGACGGAGGGCGGTTGCGCCGCGGCCATGAAGGGGGTGGATGAGTGGAACGAAGGTGGTGGTGGTGGTTGCATGGGAAGGTGGTTGTGGTCGGTGTGGGGAGGAGTAAGGAGGAGGAGTATTGCGATAGTGGCCGACCGAGCTCGGCCAGGAGGGGGTGGTCGGGCTCGGCCAAGGGAGGTAGAGAAGTGTGGAGTTCGGGAAGGAGCTCGGTTTTGGGCTGCTGCTAAAGAAGGAGAGAGAGAGAATTAATTGGGAGGAGAGAGAAAGAGGTGAGTTGTTTGTGTGGAAATGAGTGTTGGAAAAAGTAGGAAGAGAGAAAGAAAAATATTCTTTACCTAAGAATTAGGGCCGGCCAATGTGGGGGTGTTGGCTGCTAAGGATATGGAGGGAAATTGATGGTGAGGATTTACTTAGGAGAATCAAAGGCTAGAAATAAATTAGAGGGAAATTGACATTTCTAATGAGGATTAAAAATCAATAGAAAAATTCTATTAAATATAGAAAAATAGGCAAAATGAGTACTTGATATTTTTAGGCAAGAATTTTGAGGATGTCATGATGGAGGGCAACACAAAGCTGGACTGGACTCGGTGGAGCCGGATTGAGTCAAAATCGGACATCGTGCGAAAATAGAATTAAAAAAAGACGTTGATGATCATGAGTAAATAAGTAGCACATGGGAATTCTAATAAATGGGACACAAGTGGCGGACGGATAGTAGGCTCAAAGTGGGCCATGTCCATAATTGGGGCGGACAGGTTTTGGTCGACAGGGGACCCACAAATCAAGTTGGAAAATGAACGTGACGCCGTGGCGTGAAATAAAATCGGGTCACGTCTCAGGAAAGTTGTGTGAATCAAATGGAGCTCAAAATGACGTATCTGAGTGGAAAACGAAGGTCATGGGTGACGAGCGTCTCGAGTAGATCATCAATGAGGAGTTGGTTTCAAGAAACTGACTGGTCTTGCGCTCCCAATTTAAATGTCATGGTAACGTGCTGAAAATGATCAAGAAAAAGAGTAGGAAAAATAAATATCACTCAAATGGTCTAAACCGACCCGAAGTTTAGCGAAGCAGAAAGAGCACAAGGGAACAAGTTTGGATGGGACACCATATACCGTCATGAAGGTAATCATGTCCACTCCAAAACTCGTGAAGAAGATTTCCAGAATTGAACATCCCTGATACTCCAAATATCAATGGCATGAAAGAGTACACTTACAGATAAATAAATAAAATATTTATCAAAACCAAATAATCAGGAAAAATAAATAAAATGAAAAAAATTTAACCCGAAATTCAGGGTGCTCACAATAGACTTACGAAGTCAGCACATTTCTTACCTTTTAGAGTGGGCCAGTCAACAGAGGTATTGGCAGAGATGTATATGGAGCAGATTGTGAGATTGTACGGTGTGCCAGTTAGTATTGTGTCGGACCGCGACTCGAGATTTACTTCGCATTTTTGGAGGAGCATGCAAGAGAGTTTGGGCACTCGATTGAAGTTTAGCACATCGTATCATCCGCAGACAGACGGCCAGTCGGAGCGTACCATTCAGACGCTAGAGTATATGCTGAGAGCGTGTATGCTTGATTTTGGCGGTTCGTGGGAGGACCATCTTCATCTTGTGGAGTTTTTCTACAACAATAGCTATCAAGCGAGCATTCAGATGGCTCCGTTTGAGGCATTGTATGGTAGGAAGTGTCGGTCTCCCGTTTGTTGGAGCGATATAGGAGAGCGACAGCTATTGGGTCCCGAGTTGGTCTTGAGCACAGTGGAGACAGTGAAGAAGATTCAGGACCACCTACGAGCAGCGCAGGATCGTCAGAAGCAGTGGGCAGATAATCATCGTCGACCTTTGGAGTTCAAAGAGGGCGACCATGTGTTCTTGAAGATATCCCCCACTAGAGGCACGATTCGATTCGGAGGACGTGGCAAGTTGAGTCCAAGGTACATCGGGCCTTTCGATGTCTTGGAACGTGTTGGAGAGGTTGCCTACAGATTGGCATTGCCACCGTCACTAGAGGGAGTGCATAACGTATTCCATGTATCTCAGCTGAGGAGGTACATGGCGGACAGCAATCATGTGCTTGATCACTCCGAGATCACAGTTGGACCAAGCTTGTCGTACGAAGAGCAACCAGTAGGTATCCTCGATCGCCGAGTGAAGGTGTTACGGAACCAATCTATTCCATTTGTTCGCGTGGCATGGAAGCATCACTCGCCAGGGGAGTCTACTTTGGAGTGGGAGGACGACATCCGTAATCGCTACCCGCAGTTGTTCGAAAACAAAGGTATGTCTTGCATTTTAAGTGCTATTATATTTTCTTGCATTGTATTTGATCCCCCGACCTTAGTTTAATTTCGAGGACAAAATTTTCTTTAAGTTGGGTAGGATGTAAAACCCCCTAAATTTTGGTATATTTAAATAATTTTTTTATAATTTAGGCATGTATACAAATATTAGGAGTGTATGTTAATAATAGCAAATAATAAATACCCAAATGTCAGTATTATTAATAATAGCATTAGTGTTAATAATATAAAGGAATATATTACTATGGGTATATTTTTATACACATGGGAGTTTGAGTGTGTATATTATTATATATGCACCATATAGATTAGTATGTTAATCATAAGGAAATAGGACTGAAAATCGAACGAACGAGCTCGAACAAAGAGTGTTCAAGCTTGGTTTGACTTAACTATCGAACGAGTTTGATTCGAGCCGAGCTTGGACCGAGCTGAACACGAGCCGAGTGCAAACGGTTTGAATCGTTTTACAGCCTTAGTAGTGAGTATTTATAGGACATGTTGTATAGACTATCACTCTGTTTTTTTAAGTTTTAAAGACTTTTTTATTGAATTACTTATGCTCTTTACATCATAAATTTACCATCATATAAAGAACAAAAAAATGAGTAAAATTTCTTAGAAAAAATGTATTTCAATCTATTAAAAAAAGCATAACATATAGAAAAAGTCCTAATATGAGAAACCGAGCCGAGCTCGAGCCTGTTTGCGAACAAGATCGAGTCGAACAACCTATGGTCGAACTCGGTGACGATTAGTCCACGAACGAGCTTAAACCGAGCTTGGACCGAGCCGAACACGAGCCGAATGTGAACGGTTTGAATCGTTTTACAGCCCTATAAGGAAAGCAAAGGTGTACTGTAGCAAATGCTACAGTACCTATGCTTAAGCCGAACCCCTTTCTCCAATGTAGCCGTGGACTACATTCCAAGCGGGTCCTGTGATGGCCCACCCTACCACAAGTGCCCAGGAGGCATTTCAAGTTCTACACGAACTTATACTGCAGCATAGTATATAAGCTTAGGATGGCCGATTGGTCGAAACCCTAACCCCCACATCTCTTCGATTCTCTCGAACCCAACCACCAGAGCACCCCGACCTATTCCCCGGACCCCGGCGAACCACCAGAGAGGCCGGCGACTGCCGCCACCAACCGAAGCTTCGTCAGCCACCCGACCCGACCGAGAAAGACCCTCCTTGTTCTTGGTTCAGCAACCAAGGTACCCCCTTCTCGATCCAAGTTCTTCCTATCTATTATATCATTTTTGATTCTACGAGTTCCTACGTAAGGCCTATACAACCCCCTACAAATCTCTTTTGATAGATTGAACTGAGACCCATTAGCTTCTTCGTGAAATCGACGAGAAATCGTCGAGGAACTGCCCCAAAAGGCAGATCACAGAAGACTGTAGGAACCCTGTTTCGCCTTCAATTTTGCACAACCTATTAATTATTTCTTGGAAATTTTTGAATAGATTTTTAGAACACCTATAGGACTACCAACCCCATCTTTTAGAATAAGTTATAACGCCCTACCTGCTAATATTTATGATGTTGAAGTTGGAGAAAATCCTATGTCAATTTATATAAAAATTTAGAACTTTATCCCGATACTGCACGTGCCCTGACAAACCGGGCGACATGGTCGCGTGCTATATGCATCGAAAGGCGCGTATGGACGATACGGACATGTGGGAACTGACGGAACCCAGTTTCGTCGCGTATGCGTGACGAAACCAACGCGTATCCGTCGAGATATTCCGTATCAGCATTTTACAAACTTGCCCATAACTTCGTGTACAGTCGTCGAATCGCGACAAAATTTGCGCCAAAAGGTCCGGATCGAAATTCTGGTCCTGCATGCCAAGTTTGGTTCGATTCTGAGAAGGTCGAATCGGAACCCATTTTTGGCGGGCTCGCGACCCACTCAAACGGGCGATTTTGTACATGGCTCCTCGGAATCCAAAACTGGACATACTGTTGAGTTCCTCTCCTCAAACCGAAACCGTAGACATGTAGTTTGACGACTTTAGAGACCATAGACTTTGGCACGCATTTCGGTACAAAGCGAGTCCAACGGCGGACATCGTTTTGACCCGAAATTACGATTTTGCCCCTATTCAAGAATTTGACTTTTGGACAGGCGTTTCCTAGGTATATCTTCTTCACCGAGATCATTTTTGATGTTTGTTTCAGCGTTCGGAGTTGTTTGGAGATTGTGACGTTTCTTGACTGGCATTGTGATTACTGGGACTTGCCACTTTGCACCATCAGGCAAGATACTTTGCCACCTTACTCTGTGATTATTATATTCTTATTTTCATTTGTTATTTTCAGCATTTTGTTTCGTGATATGTAAACTGTGCGTCCAAGTCACACTTGGGTGCAAGCGACTCTATCGGTCGTTTTTCTTGCTTTATTTATTCTTTTGCATTGACTTAGCTTATTGACCACCCATTGATGTTGAGGTATTGGTATATCTCATATGGCCTTGACACTTGTTGTATCACGTGATGTGAGTCACATGTAGGACACATTTCTGCGTAGTCGGCTGGCCACCGATACGTATGGAGCGTGCGACGGATAGGAGTAACTGCCAATAGTGATGCATGTTAGAAGACTTGGCGGTTACTAGAGGTTCATATCAGTCATGGAGATGATGATACTAGACATTGGGTGGGGAGAACAATACCTGACGTATGGGCTTCTTTACACTTTCATGATTACCTGTGCGCTCCTCCGGAGACGCAGGCTCCAGGCGCCCTCTGACGTTTTCCAGAGCGTTATGGACGTAGCCCCTTGCACATGGTGCCCTCTGACGCTTCCCGAGCGTTATGGACGTAGGCCCCTGGTACCCTTTATGGGAACTATGCCGATCCCATTTACAGCCAGGGCTCATGCGTCGAAGGATTGTATCTCAACTGCATATTCACAGTAGAATGGTCAGAAACCCGATTGCATGCATACCTTTTCTCTTATTATATTATCACAGTTTATATGGCATGGTGTTTTCTTGTATCTTGCTATGTCCCCTGAGGACCTGGTTATCTCTCCAGGTTTAGACGATTTTCCACAGGAGTACGGAGCGGCATTGGAGCTATCTTACATTGATGACGAGGCAGTCACTACTGATTTCTAGTTTATTCTATATTTGAGACAGTTGTAGACATTATTTTACATCTCTTTTCTTTCTATTTGCGGAGGTTGGACTCCGATCTTGTGAGACTATTTTTCATAGCTGTTTGGAGTGAGTATGTTCACCCAGCTATCTTTTGATACTCTTATTTATTTATTTGGACTTCATTATCTTCTGTGTTGAGCTGTGATGAGATTAGATATGTTATTCTGGCCTGTGATTATTTATTTACAGCTTATGTGCATATATGAGGATTCCATATATTGAAGTGTTCTTCGTATAGGTGCAGCTGGCATGTTCACGTACTTGGTCCTACGTATTTTGGGACTGGGGCGTTACAACCTGCCCATACATCGATATGTCTTCTAAATTGTCTACTAGAAAGGTTAGGAGACCTTAGCAAATTTCATGTTCCAGTCATGGCATGGAAAAATGTCACATCGCGGGATAGTAAGTTTCCTGTCACGACCCGATCCCAACTAAAAGGGTCGAACCGGATCATGCCCAGCTTGCACCGTTGTTGAGACGGCGGCAGTAAGCTGTTCAGTAGCAGGTAACCACACAACAACACTATATTTGTCACAACTCAACATCGGGAAATTTAAAACTTTATTAAACTTTTACAATAAAATGAAAGATGCAACTTAAACTATTTTCTACATACATCAAGAAGAAAAGAAAACTCTAGGCAAACAGCTCATCAGTCTCGAAGTCCTCGACTTCTAGTTGGGACCTTGGAAAAAATGCGAAACAAAGCCTCATCAGTAATACCTAAAAATGTTGGGTCTCCAGTCAGGAGGGAGCAAAGTACAATTCATGCTAATTTGACAATTGAAATAATAATAGAATCATGCACTTTTAAACAGTTTTGAAATCAACAATTTCCGCAGTTACAGTTTTAAAACAGTTACAGTTCTGTGATGTGAATAGGCAATGAAATATGACCGGCTTGGGTTTGTTACAGTAAGATACGGCTTATCCCCGTGTGTATGAGGGGTAAGCTAATATAGTTACAGTAGTTTTGATGTGGTCATACTCATTACACTACTCCCCCAGTCCCCAATAGTTACAGTAGTTACAGTCAGTGCTCTCAGAGAGAGTTCCGTGTTGCATCGTGGTTTAAACTTGCATTAAAACGATTACTAAATAATTGTAAACTAACAAAAAATGTACTTGTCTCAGGTTTGACTGGACTAGAAAGGTTGATACGTCGGGATGGAAGTTCAGACTCTTCTTCGAAATCCTACATTCGATAAGCTGTCTCAGAAACCAAGAATCGTCAATGCTAACTAAGCCAGTTGCAATCTCTAAACTGTTCCCTAGTCAATTTTAAATCTTTTAATTAACCAAACACAGAAAATATGATTATTGTGCGTTGATTTAATACGAGGAAAAAAGGTCATTTTAACTTTGAATTCGGAAAACATCGTCGCTGCCAGATTATTTTAGGAAAACTTGGTATTTTCTATAAATATAAATATAAAGCTAATTTTCTTTTTTAGTGAGAAATACGTGACTTAATACTAAACTTGTCAATTTTTAGGTGAGAAAATATTAATTAATTTTTATACGAAAATACTTTTATTCAAATTACCCATTAAATAGTAAAAACTCGCAAAACCAGAAATGACAAAAATCTAAGCTATCCATCACAGTTACAGACCACAGCCAGCTGGGCTTATGCCCATTACAATTTATTTACAAAAATTGAAGTAAGACAAACTGTCGTTAGTCCTAAACTGAAATATTAAATAAAATATAAACGGAATTTAATAATAAAATATAGAGATAAAATAGAGTCTCAGATATGGTCCAATCCTCATCTTGGCTAATGCCTCAACGTCCGGGCGGGATCGGTTTCGTTTGCACTTAGCCGGGTCCATTGACCGATACGGTCGTCACCCAACATCAAATATCGAATAAAATTCCGAAATTCATTTTAAATTCATTTTGAAAATAATTCAGGATTTACGGAAAAATCCGGCAGCATCTCCTCTATTTTTGGTCAACCCAAAAATTGGGAATTGGCGCCGATAATTTCCTGCAAATCCCAAACCAGGGAAAAACCCGAATTTATATATATATATGAAATCCACAACCAAACCACAGAATAATCGGAACGACCCGAAATAATTTCAGAAGTCCGATTCCAATCCCATAAATCACAGAACGCTACCGAAAAAATCCGGAAAGCTAAAACATACCAAAAATCAGTTCCCGAAATATTCGGGAATCCAAAATAATCCACAGGACCTTTTCGAAAGTCCCGGAAAATTACGACGTCGCTAAAACCGAATTCCCAAAGGGAATCGGGGACCATTTCTCATCATCGACTAAAATAAAATGAGCGGGACAGGGGTTATACCTCGGGTTGCTCGGCTAGAGCTCTCAGATGAATAATAGAAAGAATATGGAGCTCCGAACAGCGAATTAATTCTCGAAACAGCGCTGGAACAGCATCGACCAGCAGCGTCGTTGCCGAAAATCAGCAGATCGGGAAGAGCGCGGCTAGGGCACGCACCTAGGTCAGCGGGGAAGCCGACAGGGCGGCCGGAACGCTGGAACAGCGGGAAAAGAGGGGCAGCGGGCTAGGGCAGCGGCCAGCAGGGGGTCGCCGGCGGTTCGCCGAGGGGAGCTCGGCGGGGAGGAGGCCGCACGGGGGCGCGCTGGCGTCGGACCGACCGGAGGGTCGGCGGGGTCGCGGCTCCGCTGGGCGGGCGCGGCGTCGAGGTCTGACGCGTGTCGCTGGAGGGGCGTGCTGGGGGCGGTTGCCGAGGGGAGCTCGGCGGGGTGTGGGCATGGCGGAGTGGTCGGCCGAGGAGGGGGACGGCACGGGCCAGAGGCGGCGTCGACGGGGGCGGTTGGCCGAGGGGAGTGGCGTGGGGGTGAGGGTTTAAAGAGGGAGTTGGGAGTTGGGGGAAGAGAGGTGAGCTTTGTTCTGTGAGGGAAAAATGAGAAAGAATGAGTTTAAGAAGAAGAAGAAGGCTTCTCCTGTTCGTGGGAGATAGAGATGGGGTGAGGAGTAAAAGGGGGAGGGGTTTCACCTGAACGTGTGGAGGAGTTTTAGGAATGGTGAGAAAAGTGGATTGGCCAAGTACGTGGGTGATGGTCCTACGGGACCAGCTAAAAGTATATATATATATATATATATATATATATATATATATATATATATATATATATATATATATATATATATATATATATATATATATATATATATATATATTAATAATAATTAAGCCAAATCAGAATTGGAAAGAAATAAAAATGGGATTGGGTTTGGCTCAGGCCTGGGTCTGGGTTCGGACTCGGGTCTGGGTCTGAATTCAAAAATCCTTGTTGTTAATTTCGAAATCATTTTAACACTCAGAAAATATAATAATAATAATAATAATAATAATAATAACTAAAACACTAATAATAATTATTCACAAAATATGGGCTTCACATTACCCCTTGTCCTTGTTTGGTTGTAGGGGTAGCCTACTGTTGCGATGATGGAATATTGAGCCGTGTTATGGTTTGGACACTTTTACTTTATCTTTATTTTATGGTGCAATTATATTCAGTTCATATGGCATGTTCTTCCTGTATCTTGTTACGTCCCTCTGAGGACCTGGTTATCTCTCCAGGTGTGTGTACTTCTATGATGTTGCAGGTATTCTAGTCGAGGTCGCGATCTTCTCCATTATTTCGAAGATGATTGCACTTGGCTCGTCTTGTTATTTCATCTATTTCTTCTTGTATATTTCTTTCTTTGAGATAGTTGGTAGTGGATTTGTCTCCGCCCAACTACATGTATAAACAACAAATTTTATAGTTGATTTATATTATTATTCTCTTATTTGTGGATGAGATTAGATTACTCTTAGTTTACTGCATTTTACAGCTTATGTATTCATACGAGGTTTCCATATATTGGAGTATACTTCGTATGTATACAGCTGGCATGTCGATGTACCTAGTCCTACGTATTTTAGGACTGGGGCGTTACATATTTTTGTGGTGGTCCATGTAGGTCAAGTTTGTCACTTCGGCTACGTAATTGTACCGATGTGATCCTGCAACATAGGATTAGAATCTAGGAATCTCATCCATACAGCTTGACCTCTTCCCTTGACTTCAAATTTTGAACTCTCGTTCGACTTCCTTGAATTGCACCTTGCTTGATTCCTTTCTACCGTCGATTCTTATTTTCGTGCTTAGTATCAACTAGGAAGATGACTACACTAGTATATGCTCATAGGTCACACATATGGCTAGAATGGTTATATTGGCAATTGGAATACATTCAAGACTCTAATTGAGTTAAGAAGGCTTTTTAAGTGTGATTTAATTTGTAAAGTAGGATATTACCAAGAAAAGTTTTAACCTTGAGATTCTAATTAGTAAACACCATAGGATTGATACTGCAGGAAGGAAAAAAATAAATATATAGCTAGATTGTTTATACCATTGATTTCAGAAATTGATTGGATTTTTGGGTTTTGATATTTATGATTTATTGGATTATAGTTATACACCTTTGAACAGTTATAAATTGGGTTTAAAAATGATCTTAGATTTCAAATGTGGTTGTAGAAATTATTTAAATTTGAGTTGTACAACTTACGATTTTCGTGTTTAGTAAATTTTGAATTTTAAGTGGAAGTAATGACAGTGAATTTTGGTTTAAAATATTTGAAAGTTATGAAAACGATTTTTGAGAAATTTTTATGGTGTCCTATGATTGAGGATTTACAAATCTATTTAGATTTTGGTAAAAAAAGATTTTGACTGATAAGATTATTTGAAAATTTAGTTTAATGAGGAATTGCTAATATTAAAAATTTTGGGAGAATTTCGAAGAATGTGATGGAAAGTTATTTTGATTGATTAAAGGAAGTTACCATTTAAAAGTTGTGATTTTGTTGGAATAACTTAGCATGAATAGAAGTAAAACAATTGATGAGAGCATTGAGCTTGATTTTTGAGATTGCTTTTAATATGCTAAGAGTTTTATTATGAGTATTTAAAAAATTTAGAGTGTTAAATTTTTGATTGATTGTAAAAATTTTATGGATTCGTAAATTATGAACTCTTGAGTTAAATAGTTGAATTTAAACGTTAATTTTGGAAAAGGTTAGTAGTAACGTGATAAAGTTTGCTTTGAGATTTATGAAAGTGATTTAATTTTGGTCATGATTAAATTTGAACGGCTTGGAGTGAATACAAATTTTGGTAGTTTATTTTTGAAACTTTTGGAGGATACTTGAGCTAAAATTTTAATGGTAGGCCCCAAGATAACCCTACTAAGTATTCCACACTAATTGCCATGTCACTCATGACCATGATAGTAGTATATAGACAAGTGTTGTTAGTCATCTACCCAGCTATGTGACTGTATTTTCACCTCGACTTACTCGACCTTCCTTCAATTCTTGATCTTTTAATTGCGACCTTCTAACCCATTTATAATTTGAATAATGAGTTAATGGTTCCTTAACTGTATTCATCTAGGAGACTATCTTCTCTCCGGAATTGTGTTCCTAAATTATTTTTACTGGATTCTTTAAATAATTTTATTTTCATGCTTTAACTTGATCTTCTTTATTTTTGTGCATTAATTTTCACCTCGTGAACTCCCACTTTCTATTTTAGATCTTTTGGCGTCCCTTACCGTGACTTGGATATTTGGAGCACAACACTAGACTTTTACTTCCAACAAATTTTATATGCGAGGCATAGACAAGCCCGCCTTCATGTAGATATATCATGTCCCACTAAAATACGTCTCCTTGTCCTCTATTTTTTTTATATGACTTTCTGGTCGAAATGGCTAAACTATAATCTTTACCATGATACCGATATATTTTTGACCATGGATAGGGATTCCATCTCGACTCAATTCTTTTGACCCGATATGTGATTTTATTCTACTTAATTTCTTAAATGCTTAGATTTGTGCTTTATCTTGATTACTTAACCCATTGTCCCATCACACTACTAGATTAACTCTTGTAAGTTGGGTAGAATACCTCACCACCCAATAAAGCCTTTGTCCTTGTGACCCATGTTGATAAGTTTGCTTAGACTATAAGTTCAAAGGACCTTAACTTAGCTAGTCAACCAAGACAACTGTATAGGCCCAAACTTCGGGCGAGCCTTGATTTTAAAAGATCTTGGACTATTTAAAATTTCTTCATCAGTACTTCCTTTGCTCATATTTTGACTATCTCATGCTGCTAATGTAGCTTCAGTTTTGCAAGCTTATTTCGTTATCAAGCTTGATCATGACATATTTTATTGGGTGCACCCACTAACATATTGTCTAATCAGAACCGGTGCATGATGGTCTGATCAACCTATTGCACTTTGGTTCGCTTATCACATATTATTCTACGTGGATGAAGACATAATAAACTTGCCTTAGAGTCTCATCCGCGACAGCATTGACAACTCTCATTTGAATTATTTCCGTTGCCTATGAACCTCGTATTTCGTACTAAATGGCATCGTCTTTGAACTCTTTTTTTGTGTGCTTTACTTACTTTAGAAAGACCAGACACTGTACTTGATAGATAGACTCAAAGTATCGCCTTTAGTTGTCCCACCATCTATTGCTAAGATAGTTAGCCATGGACCAACCAAGGTGACCATATCCTCGCTTTGAACTACTCGTCGATTCCATATCTACTATCGCGACCTTCTAATCATTCTTGATACTTGAGGATGATTCAAATCATTCTCTTAATCATGCCCTCAACCTGGACGACCAATATACAACTATTCTCAAGGAACCATCTCTTTTAAGTCTCTAAATTATTTTTCCCCTTAATCTACTCGATTCTTTTCTATTCTTTAAACTCGTGTTTTATCTTGATCTACTTAAAACCCTTGACCATTTTCATTCTTGCATTAATTAGCCATATCCATGATTATTTTCGTATTTATCTAAATCACGATTTTCTAATTCATGTTTTGTTGAATGTTGTGATTTGATGATTCCTCATCGATATACCCATGTGACCTTTTCAACCCCTACTTATTTTTAATTTCGAGGACGAAATTCTTGTAAGTTGGGTAGGATATAAAATCCCTATTTTTTAATTATTTTTTATTAGACTTAAAAAATGAATTTATACAAAATATGGTTTTTATTAATTATTAAAAATGACCTTAGCCATTGTTGCGTTCTGGAGCACTAGACGACCATGACTTTTAGCACGAAAGTTGTAGCAGTGTGCCTTGACTAGTATATTAGCCATGCCATGGGAGACCTAGCCATAGTTTTGTCCAAACTAGAAAAATCAGGCCGAATTTTGAAATAACGCATTTAAAATATTTTTATTTTAGATATTAATTTATATATTGATTTTTAGATGACCCGGTTTGTCCAAACCAGTCCGAACTAGGACCCGAACCGAACCCAATCCCATGTAAGCATGTAGTATGACCAATTGTGGCCATGTAGGCATATTTTATATATATACAAATATTTTCTAAATTATTTTAGAATTTTATGTGCAATTTCTAATTATTTAATTATTCGTACTATTATTGGTATTTTATTATTTAAATAACATTTTACAAAATAGTACATTTTGTGGACCCGAAAAAGGGTGTGCAGTGTAAGTGCACTCATTGGGATGATCTTATTAATTTATTATTATTAAAATTATTTTGTGGAGATTTAATAAAAATGTTTTCCTATTTAAATATTATTATTATTTTGAGTTGATTTATTAAGGATTGAATTTATATATATATGTAGATATGCTCAAATATATTAAATAATTGGATAGTTGACTTTTAAATGATATTTGAATTTTAAATATATATATATATATATATATATATATATATATATATATATATATATATATATATATATATATATATATATATTTATACTTAAGATAAGATTTAAGTAAAAAAAAAGAAAAAAAATATAACAAAGAAGTGGTGGGGCCGACCACCCACACCACAAAAACAACTAACAAGTAGCAGCCATATAGGCCGCCCAACCCCAAAAGCAAACAGCAGCATACCAAGCTTGGCCGACCCCTCCCCCTTAGTATACGTATATACTTATGTATATATATAAACCTAAAACCCAAACCCTAATCAAATTCCTTCTTCCTCCTCTCTCCTCCATCCTTCTCTCTCTTCTCGGCGTGCGTGCTAGCCTCGCCGGAGCAATGGCAGTCCCGCCCCACGGTCACCACGGCGACAACAACAAACACCATAACAGTTTTTCCACTTTAAGGTACTCAACTTTCCCGATCAATTTCTCTGTCAATTCTACTCCGATTTTCGATCCATAAATTCGTGTAGAAAGCCCACATGGACCCTCTTCGAGATCCCCCAGGTGGATTTCGACATGGCCATCCAACTTGCTCGAAAAATCGAGACGAAGTTGGAGAAAAACCACTTTTCTGGAATATTAAAAACTGTTTCAAAACACCAACTTGTCGGCCACTTTTCTCGCTGTCCATTAAACTTTCATAGAAACTAATTGAAGGACGAGAATAACAACATAACCGAGATTGTAACGCACCTTCTGGATTCACTTTTCATCTAGTGTGTAAAAAGTTACACGTTATTAAAGTTTTACGAAAAATTATAAATTCTGTTTTCAAAAAGTGGAAAAAAAAAACACCCGATACGGCGTGCGCCCGACAAACCGGGCGACGTGGTCGCGCACTATACACATCGAAAGGCGCGTATGGATGTTGTCGACGTGTGGAAATTGACGGAACCCGATTTTGTTGCATGTGCGCGACGAAATCAGTGCGTATCCGTCGAGATATCCCGTATCGACCCTTTGCAAATTAAGTCACAACTTTGTGCACACTTATCATATCGCGATGAAACTTGCGTCATTGGACTCAAAATATTTTTCTGGTCCTGAGAGCCAAGTTTGGTCCGATTCTGAGACCGTTGATCGGGACGCTATTTTGGCGGGCCCACAATCCTACTCAACGGGCGATTTTGTGCACAGCCCACCGGAATACAAAATTGGATATACCATTGGGTTCGTCTCATCAAAACAAATCTGTACACATGTAGTTTGACGACTTTAGAGACCGTAGGTTCTGGCGCGCTTTTCGGTGCAAAGCAGGTCCAACGGCGGACATCGTTTTGACCCAAAATTACGATTTTGCCCATGTTTCAGAATTTGTCTTTTGGACAGGCGTTTCTTAGGCATATTTTTTATTCCAAACTCGTTCGTGATGTTTGTTTCAGCATCCGAAGCTTCTTGTGGATTTTGACTTTTGTGTTGACGATTCTGATTGTTGGACTTTGTTGCTTCTCGCACCACCCTCAGGCAAGATACCTTGCCTTATTTACTGTTTATAATTTTATGCATCTTTATTTATTTATTTAATGTATATTTATTTTCTGTTCTCAGTTGGATCCATTACTTACTATTTTTAGTTCACTTTATTTTGCTTTCGGTTATTTTTCCTTCTTGCCTTTTTTATGCATATGGACCTAGTCATAGCGAACTATCTTTTGTTAGAGCCCTTGGGAGGGAGAAGACAGTTAAATGTATGGGCCACCCCAATCCAAAAGCCGTAGTAACTGCGTACTACGGTAGTCGAGTCGCGAGGGTCACTAGCCTCGAGCTGTGTGGACTGATGGGTCACGTGGGCCGCTAGCCTCGAGTTATGCCGACTGATAGTATTGGTACTTGACGTGTGCGTGTTGAGAGTTGTTACCTTGTCCTGGTGGAGTCAGCCTTCACCTGCCCATACATCGATATGTCTTCTAAATTGTCTACTAGAAAGGTTAGGAGACCTTAGCAAATTTCATGTTCCAGTCATGGCATGGAAAAATGTCCCATCGCGGGATAGTAAGTTACCCCTTGTCCTTGTTTGGTTGTAGGGGTAGCCTACTGTTTCGATGATGGGATATTGAGCCGTGTTATGGTTTGGACACTTTTACTTTATCTTTATTTATGGTGCATTTATATTCAGTTCATATGGCATGTTCTTCCTGTATCTTGATACGTCCCTCTGAGGACCTTGTTATCTCTCCAGGTGTGTGTACTTCTGTGATGTTGCAGGTATTCTAGTCGAGGTCGCGATCTTCTCCATCCTTTCGAAGATGATTGCACTTGGCTCGTCTTGTTATTTCATCTATTTCTTCTTGTATATTTCTTTCTTTGAGATAGTTGGTAGTGGATTTGTCTCCGCCCAACTACATGTATAAACAACAAATTTCATAGTTGATTTATATTATTATTCTCTTATTTGTGGATGAGATTAGATTACTCTTGGTTTACTGCATTTTACAGCTTAAGTATTCATACGAGGTTTCCATATATTGGAGTATACTTCGTATGTATACAGCTGGCATGTCGATGTACCTAGTCCTACGTATTTTGGGACTGGGGCATTACACAACTTGCTCCAGAAGCAATACCATCAGTCTAAGTTCACCAAGTTTCCCGAGCTCATCACCCAGCTTTTACTAGACGAGAAGAACAGTCTCATTTTAATGAGAAACAACAATTCTCGTCCTGCTGGAACAAAGGCAATTCCAATGCCTGATGCAAACGCTCTCCGTGGACCAAATCTACAGTAGAAACGAGACAAGGGCCAATCGTCCCAACCAAGGAACAGAGGCGAGTTTAAGTCTCGCCACCCAAAGCGAGGTTCTAACAAGAACCAAGGACCTTTGACTCCTAGGCAGTCTCATGGTAAGAACCAACGGGCCTGTCGTCCCAAAGCGAGAGTGGAAGGCCAAGCACCTACTCTCTGCTACAAATGTGGTGCTTATGGTCATATGCAACGGACTTGCAGGGCGACCCCCCAAGAAGTTGATAACTATCACAAGGGGCGCCGGGCCGAAGCATGTAATGCCCCGTTCCGCATCGGTGCATTACGATGAGTCGTTGACTCGAAAAGTTGCGTTGACCCGATAAGGTATCGATGCGAATCGATGCAAGTGTTGCGTTGGCCAAAGGTAAGCTTTGAGTCGGTTGGAATCTATGAATCGAATCGATGCAAAGGATAAGTCCCGTTGAGCAAGTGCTGATTTTAGTTGATCTGGTGTGCAGGCTATGCTTCTACGCTGGACGATAAGAGGTCGACATTTTGCCTTATGCAATGAAGTGTCCGCAAAACCAAATCGTGGCCTTGCAACGGATTGTGGCATGGGCGCGATAGGCCAAATCAACCGAGTAGTTCAAAGGAATGGCTAAGTCTGGGAGTTAGCTATGCAATCGAGGTATAGAAGCGAGACGCTTCAATCGGCGAGGTGGCAAGGCGTAAGACTTAAGGTGGGCAGGTTCTTGACTCTCTCTCCCTATTCCTTCACGTCTTAATAAAATATGTTATGGTATGCGTAAGATGGTATCGAGTTAGCGAGCGTGGCTCGGCGAGTAAGTGTCTAAAATATGCGTTGAACACTAAGATAGAACATTGAACAATCGAACAATTGAAGCGACGTGCATCAAGTGCACGAGTCGCGATAGGGCATGATGGTAGAACATTGAAAGACAACATCGAGATGTGCATCAGGTGCACGGCTCCGAGAACATTGAACACTAGGCGTAGAACATTGAATACGGTGCTGAGCGTGCCCTCGGGCACTTATGTTACGAAATGACTAAGCAAATACGGAGTAGGCTATGCGAATAACATTATGAACGAGACGCGTGATTATGAGTACGAGACGACAAAGCCGTTGGGCGTCGTGCATCAATATGGATGTGTTGGGGCATAACGCCGACGGAGCTCCCCATGCGAATGGTGGATTATGTTCATGGCACGGGAAACCGTTTATGTGTGACACTATGTTTATGGAATTCGAGAACGGTTGGTATGCTATGGATTGTATGCTATGGAACGTATTGCATGGTCAATGGACTCGGATTGCCCGTGCACGGGTGCGGCTTCCCTCGAACGGTTACGCCGGGGCGCCGGGACCGTTCGGCCTAGGAGGGAATTATGTGTGGTATTTATGGTGCACAACATTCGGACGGATTGCGACCGTCCAGTGCTGTGATAAGCTATGATATCCGTAAGTTTGGGATCCTTCGGATACTGGGCTAGCAACCCGTATCGAAGCGATTGTAGGCTTACACATATGAGATGCCAAGTCCATTACGGTGCGAAACACCGTGACCTTCATATAGTTAGGGCCGGTGGGCTGAGATGAGAGCTGGGTGCAGGCGCAGGGCCTGCCACCCATTATGCATATGTTTACGTTTATGATTGGCTGTTTACGAGAATCGTATGATTGCTTATGTTAAGTTCTAACCATTGCAGGCTAAGGAAAATGGGATGGCATGAGCACGAACACTATGTTTACGTTTATGTTATGGCTAACTGTATCTGCTGCAGGAACACGGGAGGTGGTGACACATTATAATAATGTGCTATGTTAAGTTTTGCCATGAAACTGATCCTAAGGCTAAATAGAAAGACCACAAAGTAAGATGCATGCTCACTAAATGAATAAGTGTTTGGTTTGGGTGCGAGCGGGTCTTGATCAGTGCGAAGCGAGGACGAAAGCACTAAACCCCCACTAGTTTATGTGCAGGTTCAGGTTATGATCAGCTCGGGGCGGAGCTTGGCTTGGACGTGCCGAGGCATGGAGTCCTTGGCGTTCAAGAGGAGCTTCCGCATATGCATTCGGACTTGCGACATGGAGATGTTCGGCCGAAGACTACTTGGTGGCTATACAGAGGCATAATGTATGGGACAATGAAATCCTTGTGAGCTAGAGAGATCATGAGCGTTGTAGCCAATTGGCATTTTATGTTGGGCTATTCAGAGCCTTTGTAACCATCAGTTCAATATTAATAAAAGAGATTCTTATGTTTTACTTATTTTCTTCCGCTGCTTATGTTATCGATTTGAGATAGTTCTATGTGAACCTGTTATCTTGCCTTGCACGAGCGCAACTCCAGGCTCGTGCGGCATCACGCCCCAGCGATGGCGATGATTCGGGTTAAATCTAGCGAGGACGAGCGATTTCCCGGGTCGGGGCGTGACAAAGCAAATCTGGTCAACGAGTGCGAAAATCTAAATCTTGAGACCCCCAATTTTATAGCAGAAATGGAAGAATGAATCTCCATTTTCTCTCTATATTTGATTTAAGTCATGAAACTTTTGGTGGTTTGTATTTTCTGTTTTCTCGATAAATTAAAGTTCTATTTCGAACACTTTCCTCAAACGTGTGACAAACTTTAATTTTTTTTTACTTATAGGCATGGACCACGGGACAGTAGATTGTCTGGTTGATAGTGGAATGACTCACACTATCTTGAGAGATAAATCATACTTTATCTCCTATACGCCTAAAGTAATCTCAGTGACAACCATTTCGGGACCCTCAACCCTTGTTCAAGGTTTTGGCAAAGCCCATTTTTCGTTGTCCAATGGTACTCCCGTCGAAGTATCGGAGGCCTTATATTCTCCAAGGTCCAGTCGTACCTTACTGAGTTTTAAGGATATTCGAGAAAATGGATTTCATGTTGAAACTGCTCGAGAACATGACTTCGAGTATCTTTTTATTACCTCCACTCAATACAGCCAAAAGCGTATCATGGAGAAGTTGAAAAGTCTTTCAAGTGGTGTGTATCTCACTACGATACAACACATCGAGAGTAATCTCAACATTCGCCGAGCGCCAATTGATGAGAGGACTTTTATGCTATGGCATGACCGGCTGGGTCATCCGGGTCAAAATACGATGCTTCGCACTATGAATGCATCACATGGGCATCCTCTTGGAGGAAAGAATTTCGTTATAAATCCGAAAAGCCTTTGCCAAGCTTACTCGATTGGGAAGACGAATCTCAAGCCACTCCATGTGAAACCTACGAGATTAGTTTCTCAATTCCTTGAGAGAATTCATGGAGATATTTGTGGACCAATCCAACCAACATGCGGACCATTTAAATACTTTATGGTTTTGGTTGATGTATCGACTAGATGGTCACACGTAGTTTTGTTGTCCACCCGAAATGCAGCGTTTCCTAAACTCCTCGCCCAGATTATTAAGTTAAGGGCTCACCATCCGGATTATCCGATAAAGTCTATTATACTTGATAATTCCGTAGAGTTTACATCGAAGACTTTCGATGACTATTGCATGACTTTGGAAATAAATCTTGAACATCCTGTTGCGTATGTTCATACCCAAAATGGCCTAGCAGAAGCTTTTATAAAGCGACTGCAAGTGATAGCGCGGACCTTGGTTATGCGCACCAAACTTCCACTATCTGCATGGGGCTATGCAATTTTGCACGCTGCAAATTTGGCCCGTCTGAGGCCCATGGCCACCCAACCACTTTCCGTGTACCAGCTGGTTACTGGATGTGAGCCTGACATCTCACATTTACGCGTGTTTGGGTGCCCAGTCAATGTTCCAATTGAGCCGATAAGGCGTTCAAAATATGGACCTCAGAAGCGACGGGGAATATATGTCGGTTATAACTCCCCGTCCATCATTCGCTATTTAGAGCCCTTGACAGGCGATCTCTTTACCGCGAGACACACGGATTGTGACTTTGATGAGACAATCTTTCCGTCGTCAGGGGAAGAAATGCACGCTAACGTTGATGAGGAACGACGTGAATTAGCGTGGTATGTGCCCGCTGTTGCTCATCATGATCCCCCCTCTGCACATAGTGATAAGGAAGTGCAGAGGATTCTAGGTCTGCAAGATATTGCAAATCAAATGCCAGACGCATTTAGCGACCTAGCAAAAGTCACGAGATCAATTATATCTGCTGCAAATCTGCCTGCAAGGATAGACGTCCCTGAGAGACGCCATGTTCCTGTGAAACATGTTGCTCCGGTCGAACCCGCCGAGCAAAGGACGCTGCCATCGGCCGTCCAGTCCGCCGCTATTCCCAAGAAGAAGGGAAGACCGGTTGGTTCCAAAGATGTTCTGCCCCGGAAGCGGAGAAATCTTGTTAAAAGCATTTTGCCACATGAGATCATTAAGGATCACGGCGATGTATTAGAAGAGCGCGTTCCAGATAAAACGCCTATTCCTAATCATGCCGATAACCTCGAAATATTCGTCGAGTATGCTAGCTTAGACGATATTTTGAAGCAAAATAAAACTGTCATCGATGATGTGTTCATATACTCAGTGGCCACTGACATTATGAACAATGATGACATAGAACCTCGTAGTGTTGCCGAGTGTCAACGACGAACGGACTGGTCACAATGGAAACAAGCAATCCAGGCTGAACTAGACTCCTTAGCGAAAAGAAACGTGTTTGGACCTATTGCTCCAACACCACCCAATGTTAAACCAGTTGGTCACAAATGGGTTTTCCGAAGGAAGCGTAATGAGAGAAATGAGATTGTGCGATACAAGGCTCGCCTTGTGGCGCAAGGTTTCTCACAACGCCCTGGAATTGATTACGAGGAGACGTATTCTCCCGTAATGGACGTTATAACGTTTCGCTACTTAATCAGTTTAGTAGTTTTCGAAAAACTGAATATGCAGCTCATGGATGTGGTCACAGCCTATCTCTACAGGGATCTGGACACAGAGATATACATGAGAGTCCCTGAAGGACTAAAGATGCCTGAATCAAGTAGTTCTCGACCATGGAACGCGTTCTCGATTAGACTGAGGCATTCACTATATGGATTGAAACAATCCGAGCGAATGTGGTATAACCGCCTAAGCGAATACTTGATCGGTTTGGGATACATTAATAATGAACTTTGTCCATGCGTGTTCATAAAGAAATCCACTTCAGGATACGCAATCATCGCGGTCTATGTAGATGACATGAATCTCATAGGACATGTGTCATGACCTGCTCCCAAGTAGTTTGAGTATGTCCAATCTATATCGCAATATTGATGGTAGTATGTTGTCTACAAAGACAATGATTCATCAATATCAACTTATATATATATATATATATATATATATATATATATATATATATATCCTCAAAACTCAAGTCACGTATAAGAAAAGATAAGCCTACAAAAGTCTCATGTTGAAATAAATATCCATAAAGGAGTCAAATATATACATCTCCAAAAGTACCTATATGTCGGGAACAAACCCTATAAAAGGAAATAACAACCAAGCTAAGAAAGGAAATAACAAGGGAAAATGTATGAAATGTCCAAAAATTCCAAAAGTTTTATGAAAAATCCACCGTAAAATAATATTTTATCGCGTGCCCAAAATTAGCGAAAAATATATAAAAGAGTTCGAAATGACCTTTTTGCCCTTCTAATTTATTGAAAATACCCACGAAACCTACTCTACAAAAAAAAGGTTTCGATTCTTCCGCTTCTTCCATACGCTGCTCACTTTCGAATCTAGATTTTCTCCTCCAAAATCTTTAAACCTTACTTCAAAAACTCGTCAGTGACTCTCCATTCGTAATCTTCACACAATGTCGTCATCATCAGTTCCCACTTCATCATCATCAGCAGCATCAACTGGCCATTTCTCGTATTAAAATACAGGAGAATGTTCATTTTGCGACAAACCAGAGAATGGCAATTCCCCGTGTTAAAATGGAGGTTCAAA